>OZ024824.1:5982781-6582781 GCA_964016985.1 Anodontia alba
TTTGTAAAGGCAGACAATTTTGCAGACAAGAGTTCAGCCTACCAGTACCTGAATCAATTTGAAAACATAGGCTTCTCTTAAAGCAAAAGACTTTGGTTACAGGAGTGAAGTACTTTTCTTTTAAATAAACGACCACAAAGAGAGGAATTTCATGTTTTCATGTCAGAGTTATTTCCCTTTAAGATTTATCCCGTAAACAAGTAGACTACAGGGACGGATCTAGACATTTCTGAGGGAGCCCGATTTGATCAAATTACCGTACTTACCATACGTATTTGGAAAGACAGACCTGAGAAAACAGTGAAGACCCAGATCAGACGCCGCAGAACGCGGCGTCTGATCAAGGTCTACGCTGTTTGCCACTCATTCAGCAATTTTACACACATTCATAGGTTGTAAAATGGACTTGTTGAAGAAATTATACAGTAAAATGTAAGGGATATGGGTATTTAAGGTAAATAAAGTATCCAAAATTTATCCAAAATTTCCTATAAAAATGAACTTTTGAGTCAAAGCGTGGGTGGGGGGGAGGGGGGGGGGGGGTACGACTGAACCCACGAACCCCCTCTGAATCCGCCCCAAGCCTATATTTGTTCTTATAGTCATGAGCAGTTAGATATACACTGGTGCAAGTACGCTGATTAGGCCAGCACCTATATGAACGGCATCCCTCCTAATGCACCAAAAAGGATTAATTCACTACAGCTGGTGTTAAGTGCCGTGTGGCGGCCATATAAGTCTCCCCTTACTTCACCATAGTGCAGATTATATTTTTGTTTCTTTTGGGATCATTGAGCCCATTCTGATTACTTTGAAAATCGAATACCACTTAAGCCGATGCTCGGGGGAGTACTCGTATGCAGCCTCGTAAACTACATTGCTGTATATGATGAGACTTAATAAATCCGAGTCTCCGAGTTTTGTTCATTTGTGTGTTCTTTGTTTCCAAAGATTACCTTTTAGATTTTTATTTTACCCACTGACCGTTCCAAGGCGGTTCCTCTGTTGCAGTTCTTCTTTGTTTATGCGTCTGTAGTTTCATATGGCGTGGTGTCCTTATTATCTCATCATCTCTTCTTCCTTTGGTGCCTTGGGAGGACTGATTCGTGACTGTGGCATTTCATGGGTATCTTCGTTTATATTTAATCATAGATGCGGTAGGTGGCCCTATGCGGACCGAATGTATGTTTGTAATTAGGAGCTGCCTCTAAATTAAAGATGTGGTTTCGCGCAAGTAAAACTAGTTTTAAGCCCCGCCCCCTGTAGTTTTTATACTGACCGTTCCAAACTTATTCCGACCGTAAACTCATCATGACCCTGAGCATTGGGACAAATAGGCCTTTGCAATCAGTGTAAACCCAGATCAGACGCCGCTTAACGCGGCGTCTGATCAGGGTCTACACTGTTTGCCACACATTGTAGACACATAAGGTAGTATAATGGACTATTTCAAATTTTAGGACACGTATGGTAAGTAGATAAGGTGTCCGAATACTTACGGTTATTACGATAATTGTTCCGTCCACATAAAGCTGTTCATTCAGAACTGTTTAGACCTATGATCAGGCAGTCAAATGGACTGGATCAGATAAAATATGAATGCAGTAAGGTCTAACAGTGTCCAAATATTTAGAGTGACGATAAATTATAAAATTCCGAATAAAATTATGGCCCGAAATAATTCATGGATCAATTAGAAGACCTCCACACGGATCGAACAAATATGTTTTTACCACTATAGAAACTGAGGGCGAGGGTTGGGATCTCATAAAGCTAGTTTAACACCCACAGTAATTCATTACCGGTGCTTTTATTGTGGCATTTGTTAAAATTAATAATGTAGTGTTTCACTTTCTTTCAACAATTATGTAAGTTTAAGGTATATCAAGTTAAGTTTGGGTAACAGAGTTGCCACCTTTTTGGGAAAGAGTTGCTAACTCTGCTTGCCATATGTTCGTTTTGTGGCTGCTTAATTGTTTGTCTTTCCCATTGGTGTTGGGGGCTTGATATGGATCTGATTGTATCAGTTCCTGAGTTCACTTACGAGTATTTCAACTTTGGAAGTATGAAATACTGCTGGAATAAGTATGTTTTTCATCTGTAGTTGTAGTAGTACATTATTTTGCTTAAAATACACAAGAAAAAACACACATAAAATGTATATATGCTATGATCATAAAATCATACTCGTTCATAAAAATGATAGCCAAACGTCGTGAAATCAGCATAAGGGATAACACAAATTGTAAATTAAAATCATTCAATTTTTTTTGTATCAGGAATTATATAATTAATAAGTTTAATAACATATATCTAAATTTTAAGTTGATTCAACACGCACACACACGCACACACACACACACACACACACACACACACACACAAAACGGAGAGAGAGAATGAGAGAGAGAGAGAGAGAGAGAGAGAGAGAGAGAGAGAGAGAGAGAGAGAACAGGTGACACTTAACACTTCTCATGCTGAATAAATTAAGATGCCAAACCCACTTCTAATTGACTCCTCCGTCAGAAGGCTATAACCACGCCCCTGTGTAAATCCTTAGACAAACAATATCGTGATACCTGTATTTGTCAATGAAAACTGCATTCGTACCTGTATTTATCAATGAAAAAGTACATAGGTAATATTGTTTGTCTAAGCAATAACATTAACCGTTAACTGGTAAGCTGTTTTGGTTGGTCAGATTTTGGTGTCATTTACTGGTCAGGTGATTTCACGGAGGACTCAATTGTCAGCCAATCAGATGACTAAATCCAGATTATTGATAAAAAATTCACATACTGAATGATTAACAGTACAGATCCAGATCAGTTTTCTTTTTTCAGAAGCCAAGTGATCTAAAACTACACTGCTTGCAAAAGCCGGGAACATCCGGGTTCAACAGGACCAAGGTTATTGTTATTTTGCCCGCTTCAGTTAATACAAATTCCCTTGTCAGTAATTTTGCCTTATTTGACGGTACAACATAGACCAGACCGACCCCCACTAAGCAAAAATGTACCTTCGGGTCATGTGCAGACAGCAAAGACCAAGATCAGACTGGGCAGATGCGCAGTCTGATCAGGGCCTTCACTCTCCGCAAACAGAATAATTGGATTTAGATTGTTTCAATGGAAAACTAATGCCCGGATGGAACGTTGCGCATGTGCAGGAATATGCGGATAGGCACATTTTGCGCATTTTCGAATGTACTGTTTCGCTTGACGCGGCCCAGACAGTGAGCAATAAGTCGGATCATGAAGATTCCCAGCAGAAGTAATGCCATTAGAAGTGGTATATATAATACTATTTAATTTGATTTTTTTTTTTATATTTTTACTTAATTTTCAAGAATAATTAACTTACATTCTGTTAGCTATGGCGCCATGAATAAGTCCTACCACCATGAAATCCCGTGGTGCATATAAATCCAAGTGGAAGCAATTTAAAGAAAATAATAGTATTAATATTATTATAAGTAATGGTCTTGAAGACACTTTCAAAATAAAAACAAACGTGCTAGCACACGACAAAACCTACAATAAAAGTTGTGCGAGCAGCGAAATTCTCAGATCAGCCTGCGCATCCGCGCAGTCTGATCTGAGTCTTCGCTGATCGCATGTGCCTTCTACAGCTTCCGGGGTATTCAAAGAGGGATAAACGAGAACCCTTGCCCTATTGGATAGATGTACAGACATATCCGAGCCTTTGCTGCACACAGGTCTTATTGCAGGTTTTGTCATGAGAATGGCTTTTACTTTTACTATATTCTCATTGTGAGCAACTTTCAAAAGAAGGAGTGATGTACCCGAGAATTTACTCTCTGTGAGAAGGTTTTTTTTTTTCCTCTTGGAGTAGCCAACATTGTGGACGGTGGGCTGGGTATCAAACTGGCATTTCCTGGTAGAAATGGCCTGTGCATCTTCACTTATTTTTGTCCAAGGTGTTTGCCATTAATTCCGATCCTTTTTCATCACAATGTTGTAATTTGATTAACACCTTTTATGCAATATTTCACTGAATGAGTTAGGGAATCTCTATGCGAGCCGAACGATCATTTCGTATTTCGAACATATGAAAACATTTGAATATAAGGGTAAGATTTGGTACAAGTAAAATTAACCCATGGAAGACTGGAGATCCCCCTAAACAGGTAACAGACAAACAGTGCAGACCCAGATCAGACGCCGCGTTCTGCGGCGTCTGATCAGGATCTCCACTGTTTGCAGGTAGTTCAACCAGTTTTATAAAGGAACATCTACGTCATACAGCCTGACATACCTAAAATCGAAAATGGACTCATCCAATATATAGTGTGGGAGACTTTATTCAGTCTTAAATGGGTTAATTGAATTGTTTCCCCGGTGGTTTAAAAAACTGGCTGTTCTAATTCGGCGGTTCTAGTTTGGTTGTTCGTTTTATTCAATTTTGATGCGCTGTGACAGCTCACTGCGAGGCTTTTTCATGTTTTATGCTGTTTGTTCTCCTATTGTTGTGTTGGGAGGATTCTGTCTACCACTGTGATCACCTCGTTAGTGAGGAGGAAGCTGATTGTTTTGTTTTCTTTGGCTTGTGACATATATGCTGTCTTTTGTGGTTGGTTTCCACTTCCTCCTGGTATGATCGGTAGGCTTAGTTCTGTGATTGTGGCTCTTCTTGGACATCTTGTGTATTTTTATATGGTTTTACTGTAAAGTCCAGTAACTGTTCACCTTTAACATTAGAGTGTCTAGGAAAGGCTATAGTCACAAAGCAAATAAAATCTACAGTCGAACCTCAATACCTCGAACACCGATGGCTCGTTTACCATGCCTAATTCGAACTCGTTTTTGAGTCCCTACGAAATTCTTCCGATAACTCAAGGAAACACATATTTAGTGAAACGTGCTTATTTTATCACGAAATTGTATGTTGTGTGTAATCATTAAAATCGCCTCGATGAGGCGATTCTAATGAGTACACATATCATACCATTATTACGTATAGAAAGTCGAAAAGGTTTCCCTAAACTGGCGCCATGAATTACCCTCAGTGGCTCGAACTACCCATAGTTCGAATAAATGTCCATGGTCCCGAAGTTGTTCGAGCCTTTTGAGGGTTTACTGTATAAAGATTGTCCCACATAAAAGGACGAAAATCGGTCGTTTGAATTTTGACGTTGCCTTATTGTTCAGTTGTGAGTCATGTATTAAACAATTTCGAAAGTTCCGTGAAAAAGAACCCTGAGACAATTTTCCGGCTTGTCATTTCCTGGGTATATTTACTTATATTTTTGATGCGACCTCGGCTGGATTCTCATTCGGGATAACGTTTGCGTTGTGACGGTGATTTTTGTTAGCTATACAGGTAGTGTTATGTGCTTTGTTGTGAAAAGTCTCTCCGTACTTCATCGATATGAATACAATATTATACTTTCCAGTTCGTCTGCTTCATGCAGACAATTTGAAATATACATTGCGTTATGTACAGTATACTCTCGTTATCTCGACCTCGCTTACCTCGAATAACCGCTTATCTCGAATGAAAAATCTGGTCTCTGTTTTAACATGGAAATCTAACAACAGATAACAAAATATTGTGGAAAAGAAGAAAAATTGCTCCTAAGGAGCAATTTCTCCTCTTTTCCACAATATTTTCAATATATCTGTAAATTCAGGAGGCAAATTACATATTCGTTTGTTAAATGTGGTTGTTCGATTTATTGTTTTCCTCTATTCCACAACTCTGATATGTCGAGGTACGGATATCTCGACGTATTTAAGAGGGTCATTTGGAATTCAAGATCACGAGAGTCGACTGTATTTCTTTTACAGTGCAAGAGGACAGGAATATTGAACTTTACCGAAAGCACGCCAACCTATTTGTATGCAGACATAAACACAGAACAGATTATTTATGATTGTAATCCACATGCCAAGAGTACAGCTGATCTGTATTTTCTAGCTCAGGGTTGAAAAACAACGACAATATGAAACCAAATTTTACAGTATTCCCGTGGAAAGTTTTACATATAACCCTCTTTATAGCGACACTCGATACAACGACAAAATTCGTTAAAATGACGATTTGACTGTATCGCAACCTTCGCTTAATAGGTAACGATTTGTCACTAATGATGCAATGATATTGTATTTAATACTTTAAAGAAACATATTGTATTTAATACTTAAAAGAAACATATGTTTTGGATATTTGTTAGAATCGCCTCAGTGAGGCGATTTTAACAAATATCTAAAATATATGTTCTATGAGGAAATAAAAACAGAACAAGACCTTTCTTACATATCAATCTCCTCATTAAGTATTCTATACAACAACACATTCATTTTAATGGCAATGTCTTTGGGAACAAATACTGTCGTTGTAACGAGGGTTCACTGTACCAGTGAGTCTCTTCAAGTAAACTAAACTAATCTACCTTGACAAATGCGCCCAGAATAGACCCATATAAGTCTGCATATCTATACATTCAGATCGGGTTCTACATTGCTGTCTCATCGAATCTTCAAATTCCGCACATGATGTTGACAGCCACCCATGGAGACTCTAATCAGTGAGCGTTGCGCACACAGTTCAGCGTCTAGGCTAATCGTATAAGTCATAAGCTCTTTTTCTGTTTGGAGAAGCTCATACTTATTATCTGTTTAGTTTGTGAGGTCCGCAAATTGTTATAAATCTTTCGTTGGGGTTCAACGTAAAAATCCTAGTTACATCACATTTTTGCTCTGGCTTTGACAGTTTGTATATGTTTTGAGTAATAACTTGTCCATTTTACACGCTTTACCCTTTTGCTTCTTTGTTAACAAGTGGGTTACACAACGGGCACACATGTTCGTCAGTTCCAAAAGCTCAGTCAAACTTTTATGTTTACATGTAGCTGCTGATGTTATCCCTACATATTCTGCTATTTCTATATTACAACTATATTTTGTGTGCAGCTATGTTAGTTTTACTCACAGAAATATGTGGTCTTCCGGAACGGACACTTCAAAGCTGATTCATCACGAAAACATGCTTATATAATTTTGACCCCCTTAAACCCCACTTTTATACAGTAAAACTGGGGTTTACAGGGGTATACATTATTTTTCTTATTTCTGCTCAAAAACATAGATTGTGGGTACTCGTTAGAACCGCCTCGCCGAGGCGGTTCTAACATGTACCCACAATCTATGTTTTGAGCAGAAGTATGAAAAATATCAAGTTTTTTTTTTTATCTGAAATTCTTCAGCTTTTGGAGGTGAAATGTTCAGTATATTTGAATAGGCGTGTTTTCGTAATGTTTGTTAATATGTTTCATATCACGCTTAACTGATACATTCATGTTTAGAATTGGGTGCACAATGAAGCTGCTTGGGAAGAGAGGGAGCATGAGGGATACTACATTTATTCATTATTCATTATGAACAGACTCGGCCAAACCAAGTTTCTGTTTCTGTTTTTGATTCGTTTTGTTTCTTCAAGGGTTTCCTGCTTCGCAATATTTTGTGATAGCAGCCACTGCGTTTAAATGCGTCTGTAGACGTCGTAAAATGTCGCCCAATACTTCAGTATAGTGCTGCCAATATGAATATCTTGGTCCTATGGGACTCTTTATGTTAGAAAGTACATAGAATGAACAAACCCATATTCTCAATAATATATGAGAATGTACCATCTGACATGTGCGCGCAACGAAGACTCTAATCAGCCTGCGCAGCCGCGCAGTTTGATCAGAGTCTTCGTTGTCCGCATGAAGAGACTTTATATCCTTGGCTATCCAAAACGCTCCCAGTGAAGAATCTGATCAGAGTACGTAAATGCGAAGGCTGATCTGAATCTTCGCTGTTCGCGCGTCTGAAGGTACCTATTCTACGTCGCGGCTCGTGTATCAAAACCATATAAATCGAGTTTCTATACTTATTCATGTTTCTCAAATATTTCTACTTGCGTTTTTGTATTGCGCGAATCTATTGTAATCGAACTAATAACTACGTTTTGCGCACTTTTCATATTTAAAGAGTGGAAGGTAATGAATTCAAATGGTAGTTGTACGTAGGTGTGTTGATGTAATATAGTATTGGTTTAGCTAGTGATTATCTTTTGATATGACTTTCTATTTAAAATCGAACCCTCATTCTGTATTTTATCATAGCGTTGAGAAGTTACCCAGCTAGCATTCTACGTAAATCTACATCGGGCCGTCATCGGCCCGTCAGCTACCCTGACGGGCCGATGACGGCCCGATATAGATATACGTAGAATGCTGACTGGGTTCTTTGTTGATCCACTAATGAGTTAGGGAACCGTTATGAGGACCGAAAACTATGAGCCAGCGCACGACAAAATCTACAGTTTTACTTGTGCGACTTGCCTGGCACCACGCTATGAGTTTTACATTTCTAATCTAAAAAAGGGTACAATACTCCTCCTTTCCTATTTTTTCTACACATATCATCTTCCTTACTATATAACTGACCCAGTCAGCATTCTACGTAAATCTATATCGGGCCGTCATCGGCCCGTCAGGGTAGCTGACGGGCCGATGACGGCCCGATGTAGATTTACGTAGAATGCTAGCTGGGTTACTATATAACTGATCTGCCAAATCAGAGAGAAGGATATTCCAAAAGATAGGAGTTTTGTAAAATACAAATCGTTTTTATGCTGATTCATATATCACTTAGACGGGAGCCAGTCTATTGTGCGACCAGCGAAGACTCGGATCAGCTTGCGAATCCGCGCAGTCTAATCAGAGTCCTCACTGATCGCATGTGCCTTTTGCAGCCTCCGGGCTATCCAAAGAGAGATGAAAAAAAAAACCCTTGTCATACTGGGTGTATGCACAGTTCTTTTTAATTTTTTCTTTATTTTGAAAGGACCCCTAAAAATCCACTTCTTTAGAAATGCGCGTAGTTATACAAGGATAAACACCGTTAAGCGCCCGCTTAAAGAAGCTGTCAGGCTGATGGATCGCTCTTTAATTGAGCAACAACATGTTAAAAAGTCATGATCACGAATGCAGGATACGAAGACCGAGGTTGGCCTGCGTACACTACCGCTCTAATCAGGGCTTTTTCGTTTCATTTACAGAATCGTTGAATCATATCGAATACAGTTATATCGACGGATAGCGGAAAGCTCTGAACAGTCTTTGCGAACCCATTGGACACTCTAAGGGTTAGTATTTCACATATGGACCACGCCAAGCGAAAACGTGTCTTCGGGCATATGCGGACAGCGAAGGCCAAGATCTTCCTGCGCATCCACGCAGTCTGATCAGGGCCTTCGCTGTCCGCTAATAGGAACATTGGCTACCATAGACTGTATCAATGGAAAGCAAATGCCCGGTTGAGGCTTTGCATATGCGTGATATGAATCTGAATCTGTGCATTTTGCGCATGCTCGAAGACATCTTTTCGCTTTGGCGCTATCCATTTGCTATTAGGGTCGTTTCCTCATAACCGAGCTTAATTACGTATTCAGACAGACACAAGTATTATACCAATTTTCGCTTACCTCGTCTTGGCATATACATGTAGTTCATTTACTGATGTTTTTTTCTGATTTTTAGCTTACCATTCGTCAAACGGTACACAGGGAAGCATTCAGTGATTCTGATCCATCAAAGATATACAAAAGACTTTCATCACATCGATATTTAGGTGTAATTAGGAAATATATGATAGTACCAGGCCAGGACATGCCAAAGTCACGGAACACAATCTTACTTAGGCACTGTTTTGAGGTTTAACATCACGAAAACACGCCTATATAATTTTGACCCCCTTGAACCCCACTTTTATATAGTAAAACTGGGGTTTACAGGGGTATACATTATTTTTCTTATTTCTGCTCAAAACCATAGATTGTGGGTACTCGTTAGAACCGCCTCGGTGAGGCGGTTCAAACGAGTACCCACAATCTATGTTTTGAGCAGAAATATGAAAATTATCAGAATTTTTATCTGAATTTTTTTTCATTTTTTGGTGGTAAAAATTTCAGTATATTTGAATAGGCGTGTTTTCGTAATGAAGGCCATGTAATACCAATATAAAGCAAAACCTCGAAACCTCGAAAACAGAACAAACAAACGAAGAGAAGGTCCAACAGTCAACAATATACCTCTTGTGGACTTAACTCATCTATGCTGGTTGGACTCTTCTACATCAACTGTTCGGACCAGTTCATTACCAATATAAGGAATGCCTGGTTAGCTGTTATTGTTACCATGTTTTAGATAAACTCATGTCCTAAATGCAAACAGTATAGAACCGATCAGACGCTGCATTTTACGGTGTCTGATCTGAATCAACACTTTTTGCAAATGTCATTTTTATTGGCCGCTAGCCATAAATTGATTAATTAAACCTATCTTACTTGCTTCCGGTTTAAGCTTACCTGAATCGAAGGCTCACAAGGCGACTTTATAATATGGCAAGACTCTGTCGTTCGCATTCTGTTCTTTGACACTTTCAGGTGAGTTGACACAATTTAACCCTTGTCATGCTGAATAAATTAAGATGCCACGCCCACTTCTAATTTCCAGCGATCCGGGTTTTTGATAAAAATTCACATATTTAATGACAAACAGTGCAGATCCAGATCAGTAGCCAACTGATCTGGATCTACACTGTTTGCTAAGACCTAAGATCTACACTGTTTGTTCAGCAAGAGAAGGGTTAATCAAATTTTATATGCATCATTTAACATTGAACTGCAGATGATAATTAGATCGTCATAGCTTTTTCGTTACATGCATCCGAAATTAGTTCTGTTGTGTAAAAACCTGTGGTTAGGTGGTCTCATAAAAATAACTACTGTTTATCATAAAAAGTAGCAAAAGTATACCCCACAAACATTATTTTCAAACTCATCCAAAAAAATTACCGGGAAGTTTGTAGACCCCTACTCCCACAAATGATAAATAAGATTTGGATTCCCCAAAACGGTAGTGAAAATCATGTTTTTAACCCCTCCCTCAAGGAAAAATACGTATATGTAGCAGAAGATATAAGAACATCCGGGCTTTGGCGCTTATTCGGACAACAATGATGCACATCAGCAAAAAAGTCAATTATGCCGTAAGAAAGGTCCACATCAGCAGAAGAAGACTTTATCGCTTATACAGGCAACAGCGGCCCGCATCAGCAAGACAATAAACTTGTCTCTTATATTAATTCTAACAGAAAGAAAACATGAAGTAAAATTGGTCAGACTAATGGTGGAAAATGTGGAAAATGACAATCAACGAAATATTTAATCCTCCGGGCTATCCGCCTCTGCCCCCGGGAACCTGGGCGATGTACATGAATGCAATAGTTAACTATTTAAGAGACTTCTCTTCTAAAAAGGACAAAGACTTTGCTCAAATGGTCACTCTCTGGTGACTGAGATGGCCGCCAATCGGTATATAGTACAAACTATAAATATATAATGTTTCTCTAGAACCAAGTAAGCTTTGATATATAACATGAGGTGGGATAGCTACTAATATTGTTCATACAATGACCCTAGATTGACCTTTGATCTTTCAACGGCAAGCTCAAATCCGCTTCCCTGGATATTTTATGGGGAAATGATGAATAGTCATTTTATCAAAATATATTAAAAAATATAAGAAAAGATATCCCAGAAATGCCACAATCACGAAGCACAGTCTTATCGAGGCACCAAAATAAGATGAGATAATCAAAATAAATGGAAGTACATGCCCAGCTAGCATTCTACGTAAATCTACATCGGGCCGTCATCGGCCCGTCAGCTACCCTGACGGGCCGATGACGGCCCGATATAGATTTACGTAGAATGCTGACTGGGTGATGACCTCGCCTCTATTTTTCTCATACGTCCTATAGACAGTCTTCCTATGGGTAAAGTACATTAATGAACTCAGGAACTGATACAATCAGATTAACATCAAATTCTTAACTTCAAAGGGAAAGAGACGAATATAATTAATCAGCCACAAAAAGAACAGATGGTAAGCAGAGTTGGAAACCCTTTCCCAAAAGGGTGGCAACTCTGTTACCCAAACGTAACTATATATTTTTTTAACTTACATAATTGTAAAATGAAATGAAAAACATTTATAAGTGAAATACTACAGAACATTTAACAAAAAGTACCCCAATGAAAGTACCGCATTGGAACGGCCAGTAATATATTGTCAGTAATATATTACTGGGGGCTTAAGCTAGCTTTACAGAATCCCAATCCTCGCCCTCAGTGTCCATAGTGGTAAAACATATATTTGTTCTGTCCGCATGGAGGTCTTCTGATTCATCCATGAATCATTACGAGCAACAAATAAATCACAGATAAAGCTTAGAAAGAAGCAAAGATGAGGACTCAACAGAAACAACGAATTGAGACACTTGGAAACAACGATCTGAGACACTTGGAGATCCTTGGGGTGTCAAACATCACCTGGATAATGAAGCAAAATAAGCCACCAGTTAATCCACGGTGAAAGTAATGTTTTATTCGCGAATGACGTAGCTCAGAAACATTCTCGACTGATTCCTAAAGTGTACCCAGCTAGCATTCTACGTAAATCTACATCGGGCCGTCATCGGCCCGTCAGCTACCCTGACGAGCCGATGACGGCCCGATATAGATTTACGTAGAATGCTGACTGGGAAGAGCAGCTTCAGATCAGACCAGCCCACCTTATTGTTTTGTTCGGCTGAGTACGCAAACCAAAAGACGATGCTAAATTTTAAACGGTATAACAAACTGTATATTCGTGAGCAACTAACACATAGAAAGCACGATTCTGTTTGTTGCATCTAGATCAACGAATAGCAAAGGGAATCCGTTCTAGTGTCGATGATTCTGTCAGACGGGAGCTGGTGAGTTTAGCTTTTTATTTGTTGGTAATGTGTTTGTTGTGCGCCTTTGTTTGTTTACACTTTCTCTTGGTATCATTAGCATGCTATGTTCTGTGATTACGTCTCTTCCTGGAGACCTTCTACTTTCTTCACCTTTCTTTTTCTATTACGGCTCAGTCCTAAATTTCCTGTATATAAAGCAAATAGTGTTGACCCTGATCAGAACTCCGCGTTCTGTTACCGAGACTCCCATTTTCTGATCTGTAATGTGTTCATTTGTTTCCAAAGGCAATCTTTTTGACGTTTATTTTACTACACTGCAGCTGGTGTTAGTGCCGTGTGGCGGCGGTAGAACGTCTCCCCATACATCACCATAGTGCCGATTATATTTAATTTCCTTAAGGATCATTGGGCCCATTGTGGTATATTTGAAAATTGAGTTCTCCTCATGTATACGCTAGAGGGCGTAAGCAGTGTTGCAAACTTCATTGCTGCTTATGTAGAGTCTCAATAAAAACGAGACTCCCATTTTCTGATCTGTAGTATGTTCTTTGTTTCCTAAAGGCAATCTTTTTGTCATTTAGTCTAAACTGTTTGCAAATGTCCCTTTTGTGGGCTTCCAGGCATAAACGAGTAAAAAGATTATTGTTTAATATAAAAGGAAAGGATATTTATTATTTGATATAAAGTGATAGGATATAATGTAGATTCTATGCGAAAGACTGCATGCTAAGTGGTAAACCCTTGTTATGATGAATAAATTAAGATACCACGCCCATTTCTAGTTTTTAGCCAGTCAGACTATTTGATCCAGGTTGTTGATATAAATTTAAATATTTAATGGCAAACAGTGCAGATCCAGATCAGTTGGCTTCTTCAGAAGCCAACAGATCTGGATCTACACTGTTTGCAAAGGGAGGGTATATCAATGGTTCAGCAGGACAAGGGTCAATAGGCAGTGGTTCTAGTAGTATTCAGTATTTGTGGGTTCTAATGGCTGCTCATGTTTTGTTCTTTTTGTTGGCTTCTTGTTGTGTTTAGTGGGTCCAGTCTGGCAGTGTCGTTGTCACAAAGGAGCTGGTTGCTTTGCTTTTTGTTTGTTTATAACGTGTGTGCTGTCGTATTTTGTTTACTTTACCTCTTGGTGTCATTAATAGGCTATGTTCTATGATTGTGCATCTTCCTCTTGATGGCATTAGTAGGCTATGTTCCATGATTGCGGCTCCCTCATGCTGGCATTGGTAGGCTATTTTCTGTGATTGTGGCTGTTTCCATTGGTGTCATCGGTAGGGTATGTTCTGCGATTGTGGCACTTTCTCTTGGTGTCATTTGTAGGCTATGTTCCATGTTTACGGCTCTCTCCTCATACTGGCATTGGTAGGCTATTTTCTGCGATTGTGGCTGTTTCTGTTGGTGTCATTGGTAGGATATGTTCTGTAATTGTGGCACTTCCTCTTGGTGTCATTGGTAGACTATGTTCTGTGATTGTGGCACTTCCTCTTGGTGTCTTTGGTAGGCTATGTTCTGCGATTGTGGCACTTCCTCTTAGTGTCATTGGTAGGCTATGTTCTGCGATTGTGGCACTTCCTCTTGGTGTCATTGGTAGACTATGTTCTGTGATTATGGCACTTCCTCTTGGTGTCATTGGTAGACTATGTTCTGTGATTGTGGCACTTCCTCTTGGTGTCATTGGTAGGATATGTTCTGTGATTGTAGCTCTTCCTCTTGGTGTCATTGGTAGACTATGTTCTGTGATTATGGCACTTCCTCTTGGTGTCTTTGGTAGGCTATGTTCTGCGATTGTGGCACTTCCTCTAGGTGACATTGGTAGACTATATCTTTTGTGATTATGGCACTTCCTCTTGATGTCATTGGTAGACTATGTTCTGTGATTGTGGCACTTCCTCTTGATGCCATTGGTAGGATATGTTCTGTGATTGTGGCACTTCCTCTTGGTGTAATTGGTAGGCTATGTTCTGTGATTATGGCACTTCCTCTTGGTGTCATTGGTAGACTATGTTCTGTGATTATGGCACTTCCTCTTGGTGTCATTGGTAGACTATGTTCTGTGATTGTGGCTCTTCCTCTTGGTGTCATTTGTAGGCTATGTTCTGTAATTGTGGCTCTTCCTCTTGGTGTCATTGGTAGGCTATATTCTGTGATTGTGGCACGTCCTCTTAGTGTCATTGGTAGGCTATGTTCTGTAATTGTGGCTCTTCCTCTTGGTCTCATTTGTAGGCTATATTCTGTGCTTGTGGCCCGTCCTCTTAGTGTCATTGGTAGACTATGTTCTTTGATTGCGGCTCTTCCTCTTGGTGTCATTGGTAGGCTATATTCTGTAATTGTGGCTCTTCCTCTTGATGTCATTGGTAGGCTATGTTCTGTAATTGTGGCTCTTCCTCTTGGTGTCATTGGTAGGCTATGTTCTGTAATTGTGGCTCTTCCTCTTGGTGTCATTGATAGGCTATGTTCTGTGATTGTAGCTCTCCTCTTGGTGTCATTGGTAGGCTATGTTCTGTGATTGTCGCACTTCCTCTTGGTGTCATTGGTAGGCTATGTTCTGTAATTGTGGCTCTTCCTCTTGGTGTCATTGGGAGGCTATGTTCTGTAATTGTTGTTCTTCCTCTTTGTGTCATTGGTAGGCTATGTTCTGTGATTGTAGCTCTTCCTCTTGGTGTCATTGGTAGGCTATATTCTGTGATTGTGGCACGTCCTCTTAGTGTCATTGGTAGACTAAGTTCTGTGATTGTGGCTCTTCCTCTTGGTGTCATTGGTAGGCTATGTTCTGTAATTGTGGCTCTTCCTCTTGGCGTCACTGGTAGGCTATGTTCTGTGATTGTAGCTCTTCCTCTTGGTGTCATTGGTAGGCTATGTTCTGTGATTGTGGCACTTCCATTTAGTGTAATTGGTAGGCTATGTTCTGCGATTGTGGCTGTTTCTCTTAGTGTCATCAGTAGGCTATGTTCTGTGATTGCGGCTGTTTCTCTTAGTGTCATCGGTAGGCTATGTTCTGTGATTGCGGCTGTTTCTCTTAGTGTCATCGGTAGGCTATGTTCTGTAATTGTCGCTGTATCTCTTAGTGTCATCGGTAGGCTGTGATTGCGGCTATTTCTCTTAGTGTCATCAGTAGGCTATGTTCTGTGATTGCGGCTGTTTCTTTTAGTGTCATCGGTAGGCTATGTTCTGTGATTGCGGCTGTTTCTCTTAGTGTCATCGGTAGGCTATGTTTTGTGATAGTGGCTGTTTCTCTTAGTGTCATCGGTAGACTATGTTCTGCGATTGTGGCTCTTCCTCTTGGTGCCACCGGTAGGCTATGCCCTGTGATTGTGGCTCTCTACGTGTCATTGGTAGCTATGCTCTGTGATGATGGCTCTTCCTCTAGGTGTGATTTGTAGGTATGTTTCTGTGACAGTAGCTGTTTCTTTACCTGTCATTGGTAGGCTATGCTCTATGATTGTGGCTGTTTCTCTAGGTGTCATTGGTAGGCTATATTCTGTGATTGTGGTGATCCTCTTGGTGTCAATTGTAGGCTATGTTCTGTAATTGCGGCTCTTCCTCTTGATGTCATTGGTAGGATATGTTCTGTAATTGTGGCTCTTCCTCTTGATGTCATTGGTAGGCTATGTTCTGTAATTGTGGCACTTTCTCTTGGTGTTATTGGTAGGCTATGTTCTGCGATTGTGGCACGTTCTCTTGATGTCATTGGTAGGCTATGTTTTGTAATTGCAGCTCTTCCTCTTGATGTCATTGGTAGGATATGTTCTGTAATTGCGGCTCTTCCTCTTGATGTCATTGGTAGGCTATGTTCTGTAATTGTGGCTCTTCCTCTTAGTGTCATTGGTAGGCTATGTTCTGTATTTGTAGCTCTTCCTCTTGGTGTCATTGGTAGGCTATATTCTGTGATTGTGGCACTTCCTCTTGGTGTCATTGGTAGGCTATGTTCTGTAATTGTGGCACTTCCTCTTGGTGTTATTGGTAGGCTATATTCTGTGATTGTGGCACGTCCTCTTTGTGTCATTGGTAGGCTATGTTCTGTAATTGTGGCTCTTCCTCATGGTGTCATTGGTAAGCTATGTTCTATAATTGCGGGTCTTCCTCTTGGTGTCATTGGAAGGCTATGTTCTGTGATTGTGGCTCTTCCTCTTGGGTGTCATTGGTAGGCTATATTCTGTGATTGTGGCTCTTTCTCTTGGTGTCATTGGTAGACTATGTTCTGTGATTGTGGCTCTTCCTCTTGGTGTCATTGGTAGGCTATGTTCTGTAATTGCGACTCTTCCTCTTGATGTCATTGGTAGGCTATGTTCTGTAATTGTGGATCTTCCTCTTGGTGTCGTTGGTAGGCTATGTTTTGTAATTGTGGCTTTTCCTCTTGATGTAATTGGTAGGCTATGTTCTGTAATTGTGGCTCTTCCTCTTGGTGTCATTGGTAGGCTATGTTCTGTAATTGCGGCTCTTCCTCTTGGTGTCATTGGTAGGCTATGTTCTGTGATTGTGGCTCTTCCTCTTGATGTCGTTGGTAGGTTATGTTCTGTGATTGCGGCACTTCCTCTTGGTGTCATTGGTAGGCTATGTTCTGTAATTGCGGCTCTTCCTCTTGGTGTCATTGGTAGGCTATGTTCTGTAATTGCGGCTCTTCCTCTTGGTGTCATTGGTAGGCTATGTTCTGTAATTGCGGCTCTTCCTCTTGGTGTCATTGGTAGACTATGTTTTGTGATTGTGGCACCTCCTCTTGGTAACAATGGTAGGCTATGTTCTATGAGTGTGGCTCTTCCTCTTGGTTTCGTCGGTAGGCTATGTTCTATGACTGTGGCTGTTTCTCTTGGTGTCATCGGTAGACTATGTTCTGTGATTGTGGCGATCCTCTTGGAGTCTTTGGCAGGCTATGTTATATAATTGTTTCTCTTCGCGAACTTTTTCTCCACAACTTCATTCACATACTAGGACAGCTATGGTATGGAGTTAATGTCCGAATACTCAAGGTATCTTAAGTTATGGTATTCTTCTGCACGTTCACACCGCTGAAAACTGGAGAACGATCCAAGGAAGGACGACATTTGCTAACCTTTTCACCCCTAAGTTTCTGCAGTGGCCTCTTCTAGCTTTGAATTTGGACATGTCTTTCATTGTAAATGAGGGTGCCAGTCAAAAACCGAAAACAGAATGGCTATTACTGTACCTCCTGATGAGACGGCTCGTTACGAACCGTCTCATCTAGATCTACGCTGCAAAGATATTTGTGTCTGTCTGGCTGAAAGGGATAATAGGTAGTCAACCGAAGGCTGTTCAACTGTATATCAGTGTGAATGTCTTGTTGACCGAAAGAGAGCAGTATCTTGACATATTGCATTTGACGACTTCCGATAAGAAACAGAATACTCTACAAATTTATCACCAGACGTCTTGGCTTAGGAAAATGGTAAGAAACTTGGCACGCCATGTGTATAGAGAACTGAAGTCTGGTTTCTTTTCTACACTTACATAAGAGCCGCTACGTAAAAATTCTTCGGATGGTTGCGCCCAGCGAAGATTCAAATCAGTCTGCGCATTTGTGATCGCCAAGGATGCGAAGTTTCTTCGTGCGGACAACGAATTCTTCGATTAGACTGAACAAGCTGATTTGAGTCTTTATTGGACCACATGTCAGATAGAAAGTTTCCTCATGTTGCGGGTAACATAATCATACGTCTAAACTGACAAGACAATTTGATCGGTTGGTCTATAGTTGCCGTTTTATATTTTGTTAACTTTAACCACTCTCTGGGCAATTTCAGTAGACGACAAAGTAATGATATTTCTTCACAGAAAACAGACATTGACAAAAATGACAATTTACATTGAATGTCAAATGCTTTTTTTTTTTTGAAAAAAAAAAAAAAAAAAAAAAAAAAGCAAAAAGCAAAAATATGGAAACTATTTCAAAATGTCGTCTCCTGAGAATGCCGAAGGTGTTAATTACTTGGCGATATACAATTGGTTCAGGAATATATTGCTCTGTGAATTTACTTTCGGACAATAAACTATCTGCTCTTTTGTTTTGACTTTGACTGCAATCTGATTATGAATACCCCTGAAAGCGCAAAGATGTCGCAGACGACAATATATTTTTCTAAATTATTCTTGGGAGACAACAACGCTAGGCAGACAATTCACATGGCATACCAAGACTTATTTTTTTTGAAAATACACACACACACACACACACACACACACACACACACACACACACACACACACACAAACACACACACACACACACAATCAGTGGTTTAATGGTAGAAAGGTTTAGTCAACTCCACGAGCTCATTCCATTACTGAAATCACGAAAACATGTCTATATCTTTGACCCCCTTAAACCCCACTTTGATATAGTAAAATTGGGGTTTACAGGGGTATACACTATTTTTCTTGTTTCTGCTCAAAAACATAGATTGTGGGTACTCGTTAGAACTGCCTCGTCGAGGCGGTTCTAACGAGTACCCACAATCTATGTTTTGAGCAGAAATATGAAAAAATATCAGATTTTTTTATCTGAAAATTTTAATTTTTTTTGGGTGGTAATATTTTAATTGTGTTTGACTAGGCATGTTTTCGTAATGACAACACCGGAAGATTAGTCAACTCCACGAGCTCATTCCATTACTGAACAACACCAGCAGACGATAGTTTTATTGCAATTACTCGTTGAAAGGTTAGATGAAATTTCCGTCTGCAGTGGTCAAGGGCTTATCAATCACATTGACAGAACCAGCCAGACGTCTGCAAATATCCTATTTATGTTAAGTATTCCGACAGACAGTCCTCATTAAATAAGGTAGACCAAGACCAGACTCCCTACGCGGCGTCCGATTTTACTCTGTTTAAAACCCGTTCAGCAGTTTTTAGATACGATTGACTCTCGAATGACCACTTATCTGGATGGAAACCTAACAACAGGAAACAAAATGTTGTGAAAAAGAGGAGAAGGAGCAATTTCTCCTCTTTTCCATAATATTTTCAATCTATCTCTAACCACAGGAGTCAACTTACATATTCATTTGTGAAATGTGGTGAATTTTGTGAAATACTTAGACTAAATACAGTAATGAACTTGATGACATGTGTGACCAAAGAAGACTAATCTATGATCAGTCTTCGCCCCTGCACGGTCTGATCAGAGTGATCGTTGAACTTCTGAAGAAACCTTGGATCCTTGTATACCCACTTAGGTCCCAGCAAATACTGATCAGACAGTGAAAAGGCACAGAATTTAGATTTTGAAGATATATTTTTACATTGTGGAACGTGGTATCTGATCAAGGTCTACACTATTCCAGTAGCTTTGACGCGGAAAATGTACGAATAAAATTGGATTATTAAGACCATATTTGGGTCTGCCCAAAACTGGTCTTATTAGTGGGGCGGTCTTAACCCTTGTCATGCTGAATGACTTAAGATGCCACGCCCATTTCTAATTGTCAGCCTATCACATTACTTAATCCAAATTCTTGATATAAATTCACATACTGAATGGCAAACAGTGCATATCCAGATCAGTTGGCTTCTGAAGAAGCCAACTGATCAGGATCTATACTGTTTGCAAAGGCCAGGCATATCCGGGTTCAGCAGGACAAGGGTTAATACTGAAAATGGTCTAATAAGATAGAAAACATTTTGAACTGGCCAAAGATGTTCTTGATAGCGGAGTGGTCTTAATTTCGAGTTAATAGCAGAATTTTACAGTATTCAGAATAACTAGGATGGAAAAGGGCGATCCCATTTGAGGTTGACCACTGGTTCCCACCTGTATACATCTAGCCAGTAACCTGTAAGCTGAATCCACTATATATTTGGTCTGTCAACGTTTTCATTACACTATGTTTTATTCTAAAATAAATCATTATGTCTTTGGATTCTGTAAGTGGCAGTGATTGTGTTGGGCTTGCTGATCTTTACCTTCACTTTTCGCACATGTCATAAGTAAAAAAATAATTTCTAGTAACATTAGTCGCAATTCAAGCCGTTCATTATCAATCGTCGGAACGACAGCAAATGTGCCACAACGTCAAAAACATACCTTTTGGCATGTGAGGCTATTGAGGACTCAGATCAGCCTGCAGAGTCTTTTTGGTTTTACATGAAGTAACTTTGTACCATTAACTATCCAAAGTGCTCCCAGCGAAGATTCAGATCAGACTGCGCAAATGCGTAGTCTGATCTGAATCTTCGCTGTGCGCACATATTTGAAGGTAGGTTTCCTGACATTGCGACTGGAATGTTTAGGTAAGCAGATAGCTCGGTGTCGCTAAAAGCCCCGTAATTCTCAGATGGCCGCACTACTCAAATCTAAGTTGCTAAAAGCTTTTATGGTATTAGTGGAGCATAATGGGGTGTGACAAGATTAGATGGGCGATTGACATTTATTGGAACACCAATCCGTAAATCTTTTCCTCTGGAGAGTCAACTGCCAAGTTAATATTAACGTTTAGCGTTCTCTTGGCGAACCTAGCTGGGGACACATGAACTATTCTTTCTCAACCAAATAATGCTCGGTGGAATCGTATTGCTCACTTTTGGACCGGTCCATTTTCAATTTGAGCGGGGTGGGGTCTGGTTTCGTTTATTCTTATTTTTTCCATTGCAGAAATTCTCATGTTTAATGCAGACAGTGCAGATCCTGATCAGACGCCGTAGACGCAGCGTCTGATCAGAATGTACACCGTTTATCTAGGTTCCTAAATTAATGAAGGCCCCGTTAGGTAATATATACTAGGAATTGGCTTTGAATGAGTATTTAAATCATAACGTGAAAATGCAATAATCTTAGTAGCATATGCAGGTATATAAACTCAGCAGAACAAAGGTCAAAAGGCATTGGAATTCATGAAACTACATTAAAAACGTGTTATTTTATACTAGAATTAAGGATTATTTACGCCTGTCCTTCAGAAAACAATTTACATTAACTTTTTTGTACGCTTTCTGCAAATTATCAGAAGACAAACGAGTATCAATGTCCTTTAATACCTCTCCGAGAACATAACGATTTCTTACCGAAAGATGAAATAAATAGAAAATAAAATAAATGAATAGAATAATAAAATGATTATAATAGAATCGTACGAACTGCATTTGCAGAGAGAAGTGTCTTAAAGTACCAATTACATCATTAGATTTTATGTACTAAAAGGGTTTGGCGAATATACGCTCGTATTGCCAAATAAGTAAAACAGTGGTTGAACATGAGTGTTTTGTTGTTGTTAAGAATTAATCGTTGTGATAGTGTAATAAACTATGAAACGCTAGAACTTTGTTTGAAAACGACTGGAACTTTGTCTGAAAACGTCTGTTTTACTTTTAAATTCGAAACTCATCACGAAAACACGCCTACATAATTTTGACCCCCTTAAATCCCACTTTTATATAGTAAAACTGGTGTTTAGAGGGGTATACATTATTTTTCTTATTTCTGCTCAAAACATAGATTGTGGGTACTCGTTAGAACCGCCTCCTGTTTTGAGCAGGAATATGAAAAATATCAGAATTTTATCTGAAAATTTTCAGTTTTGGGTGGTAAAATTTTCAGTATATTTGAATAGACATGTTTCCGTAATGTGGTGACATATACAGTTTGTCTGATTTATAGTCAAAAGTAGCATCACAAATGGTTGATTACTTTGATATTTCCATATTTTCTTTGCTGGCTAATATATAGTATAAGTCATGCAAGTTGATGGATGCAAAACTATAGCATGGCCTAAAATAACAGAAAATGGATTTATCTCCCAACCTAAAGTGCTTGCATTGATGGATACAGAAAATTAATAAACCATTACGAAAACACGCCTATTTAAATATATAGAAAATTTCACTTCCAAAAACTGATAAACTCTATATTTCTGCTCAAAACATAAATTGTGGGTACTCGTTAGAAACGCCTCGACGAGGCGGTTCTAATGAGTACCCACAAAATATATTTTGAGCAGGAATACGAAAAAAAATGTATACCCTTGTAAACCCCAGTTTTACAATATACAAGTGGGGTTTAACGGGTGGGGGGGGGGGGGGGGGGGGCAAAATAATGTTACGCATGTTTTCGTGGTGCATTTCATTTCTTAAGGCGAAAATAGAAAAGTCATTCTCATTCTTGTAGGAAGTCAGTGCTGTGAATTAGCAACGTCTTTGTTGCATTGTTATGAGCCACAATGTGAAAAAACATACCTTCTGACATGTGCCCCCAACGAAGACACAAATCAGTATGCGCATCCGCGCAGTCTATTGAGATCTTCGTTGTCCACATGAAGAAACTTTCGCATCTTGGCTATCCAAAACGTCACGAAAACATGCCTGTATAATTTTAACCCCCTTAAACCCCACTTTTATATAGAAAAACTGGGGTTTACAGCGGTATACATTATTTTTCTTATTTCTGTTTAAAACATAGATTGTGGGTACTCGTTAGAACCGCCTTGCCAAGGCGGTTCTAACGAGTACCCACAATCTATGTTTTGAGCAGAAATATAAAAAAAATTCAGCGTTTTTGTATCTAAATAGTTTTAGTTTTTGGAGGTGAAATTTTCTATATATTTGAATAGGCGTGTTTTCGTAATGATGCACCTGGTCAAGATTCTGACCAGACTGCGCGAATATGCACATGCGTATATTTCCGAAGGTACGTTTTCTTTGCTCTGATAGTTTTTGTTAGTTTGGGCTCATCTGTCTTGGCACTGATACCTGAAATGGGAGTCACGTGCTTTTGGAGTGTATGTAGTTTTGTTAACATCACGAAAACATGCCTATATAATTTTGACCCCCTTAAACATCACTTTTACAGAGTAAAACTGGGGTTTACAGGGGTATACATTGTTTTTCATATTTCTGCACAAAACATAGATTATGGGTACTCGTTAGAACCGCCTCGCCGAGGCGGTTCTAACGAGTACCCACAATCTATGTTTTGAGCAGAAATATGAAAAATATCAAAAAATTTTATCTGAAAATTTTCCTTTTTTGGTGATAAAAATTTCTACTTTATTTGAATAGGCGTGTTTTCGTAATGACAAGATAACTGTGATTTTTTTTATATTTAAATTTTCAATATCAAATGCTATATTCTCTACTACAGTTTAAGACAAACTTAATACTTTGCTTTTTAAACTTATCACTTTGAGTTTAATATTGTAAATTTTCCGTTGTTCTAGATGGCAAAGTCCCTTGTGCTAGACCATATTGTGTATATATTTCTTACTTGAATCGTTTCGCTAGAGATTGCAGTCAAGTCAGTGACATAAATCGAAATAAAATTTTAACTGCTAAACTTCTTATGCTAGGGTATCGGCATCATAAACTGTTTCAAACGCTTTCTAAGCTTTAACGCCGTCATTCTGATTTAGCTTTCCAAATAAAACAGGAAGTCTATAGCACCCGAATCGTAAGGCGACTGTCTAAAAATTCAGAGTAATTGTAGGTAATACTGATTTGTGGAACTATTAAACAGATTATCAGTCGTAACAAAAAGGGGTAATAACATACATATTATGCGGCAAAGTGCTTGCATGGTTTTCAACCCACTTATGATTTATAAGTTGCTTATCTCTGTAAGTATACGATGGTAACGTATACCTCAGATTGAATGACAGTTCATTCGTCAATCTTTTTCAGAAGGTTGGCGCCTGTCTGTTGTTGTCTTTGGTCTGACCAATCATAGTCTAACTTGTGAATTTTTCTTGTTCTGGTTTCAGAATGCCATTGAACCCTTACTTTATTTCATTGCAGTTTTGTGATTATTTGTGTATTCCGTTAGGGTTCACTGATGAGGTAAAGAAATAATATGGGCGATGTTCAGACAAAAGAACATAGCCAACCGTATCGAACACTTTTTTTTCGGGTCGATTGTTTACAATCGAGCCATAGTATGCAGACGCCAAAGTTGCCTTCAAGTAGTTGTCCACGGGATTATCATTGACCAATGTAATCAAACAGAAAGGAAGGCAATGATCAGGAATCGATACAATTACCGAACATCTTCGTTCCAAGATACCAAAGGGAAAGAAGGACGCACTTAAAGTAACGGCACCACAGTCAAAACACTACAAGCAGAAAGCTAAAAGGACAGTTTCTTCTCCCAAAATGGCCAAACCGCTATCAAAAATAAAAATTTCACCAAGACATACATGCAAAGACATACAATGACAGAATTAGTAAACCACAGAAGAAACACCACCTTGGAACGGTCAGTAAAACTCTTACTAGAGGGGTGGGTGGGTAGGTTGGTTGGGGGCGGGTGGGGCTTAAATCGAGTTACGTGCCCACAGCCTTGTTCGTCTGTCATTACTGACAATGACCAATCCTAATCAACTGTGTGATGTGTTATTATTTGTGTGTTCTAAGATGGCTGATGAGTCCAGTCTTAGCTCTAAACTGCCTGTTGCAGATAGAACAAGAGAGGTCTGTTGGTGATGCCTTAGCTCTGGCTTTCCGCTGTGCACGTTTTTGCTCGGCTTCGCTGATTCTTTTTGCTTCGTATTCACCAGCTCCCCTTTTTATGAGGCCTCGCCACTTTGTACGATCTTGTGCAATCTGTTCCCATGACTCTGTTGGTATGTTGAAGTCTTTAAGGGAGGCTTTGAGGGTGTCCTTGTATCGCTTCTTCTGACCACCATGGGAGCGTTTTCCTACTTGAAGTTCTCCATAGAGGATTTTCTTTGGCAAACGTTCATCAGGCATTCTGGTAACATGGCCTGTCCATCTTAACCGTGCCAATTTCAGGAGAGTATGTATACTCTGCATCCCTGCCCTTTTCAGGACTTCTGTGTCTGGAATCCTGTCTTGCCACTTGATCTTTAGAAGTTTTCTAAGACAGCTTGTATGGAAGTGGTTCAGTCTTTTGGCATGCCGTTGGTAAACTGTCCAAGTTTCGCATGCGTATAATAGTGTTGGCAGCACTACCGATCTATATACTTTCAGCTTTGTGTCAAGTCTGATTCCACTTCGGTCCCAAATACTTCCACTTAGCCGGCCAA
Source organism: Anodontia alba (assembly GCA_964016985.1). NCBI lineage: Eukaryota > Metazoa > Mollusca > Bivalvia > Lucinida > Lucinidae > Anodontia > Anodontia alba. The sequence continues at coordinate 6,008,589 of OZ024824.1, forward strand.
ATGCTGCACTAGCTTTGGTAATTCTAGCATTGACTTCATCATCAATGTGCACAACTCTAGACAATGTGCTTCTAAGGTAGCTGAACTTGTCTACACAACCACAACCACGCGTTAAACGAACTTGTTTCAGGAGAAAACGGTCCCTTTTTCATATGTGGTCAAAGAACGTCCTGATCCTTTTGTCTCCTGTTTTCCAATTAAGTATGCAAATGTGTCTTTGATGATGTCATAGCCATCGTTTCCTAGAGACTGTATAGCAACTGTGCCATTGTGTTTAGTCATTGTTTCTCATTCAATGCCATTGTTTCTTTTGGTGACTCCGGAAAGCTGTGCTCTGTAATTGTGGCTTTTCCTGTGTAGCTTCCAAGACTGGCACAATTAATCGGATAATCGATTAAAAGATCGATAAATTCAACAAAAATGATTATCATTACTGATTTGCTAATAATCGATCATTTGATTTCTGTGTTTGTTACTTCACCGTATTTACCCTTAGTATTCAGACACCTCAACTCCTTACCATACTTAATCTGGAATTTGAACGAGTACAGTTTACTACCCAATATTGTGCCTAACAATAGCTGGATGAGTGACAAATAGTGTAGACCCTGATGAGACGCCGCATTTGTGGCGTCTCATCAGGGTCTACAGTTTGCTCAGGCATGCTGACCAAATACATACAATAAAGTATAACATATGGTTAGAGTTATGCTTCAGTGATTACCAATTAATTATCGATCACAAAGGCAGGACTGATAATCGATTATCTTTTCTGATCTGATTAGCCAGCCTTAGTAGCTTCGTTTATATTATTATAATGACGTACAGTGAATCATTTTGACTGATTATAGCTTTTTTTTAAAATATTTTTCGCAGCTGTCCAAATTTAGTTGTAGAACCTGTTTGTCTTTGCTGGTTTGAATTAGGACACATTTTGTACGAACGATACAAAGGCTTAAAATAACCTGAAATGGCAAGAAATTTGATTTGATGCACAAAGTGATTGTATTGAATTGTCTACGCTCAGGCATACATTAATTCTATTGGTAGTTTTCTTTTGTTCTGACTTTCCGTTTGCAGTCGAAAAATGGTATTATAAGGATGTATCATTGGTGTGAGGGGTAGAAAGAAAAGTCCATCCCAAGGATCACTGTCTGGAATTACGAGGCTTGCCGAGTGATGCCAGACAGTGATCGCGAACGACCGACTGTTCTATCTGCCCCATGCTAGATTCTTTTTCTTGCACCCCTTTCATTTCTAAACGTAGATGTTTTCATATGATGTAATAATGCATTCATTTCGATTGCTGACGTCCGCTATATTGTGACGACATTACTGTGGCTTTTAATGACGTCATTACGTTCAGTGATGTAAACCTTAACGATGGCGCACGTGACGTCCGTTACAACCAGTGCATCTCAAACAGGTGCGAATTCTCGATTTTTTTTTTACCTTGCGCTGGGTAGGATAACCTTGGTATGATAAGAATATCTATCCCAGAGTTAAATCTAGGATTTCCTTATCTGGTGGCCAAGAAAGAAGATGTACAGGTGGAGCCACAATCACAGAACATCATTACGAAAACCTGTCTGTTCAAATATAGTGAAAGTTTTACCAGAGCAAAGGCTCCATATATCGACACCTTTAGTGTTACTGTTTGTCTAAATCTTATCTTGAAAGATAGGTTCTTTTAACCGACACCCTTTTGTTAAACAGCATTGTATCGGCTAAATATGATGTTGTAGACAAGTTTACCGCAAATTATAACCAATCAAATAAATCCATTGTCATATGGGGGGAGGATCCTATTACCGACATCTGTCTCCTTTTATCGACACTCCTACGGTTTTAAAGAATATGGTAACAAATAACCTGTTGAATATCAGAAATAAACATGAAAACAACTTTTATTATTAAACAATATTCTATTAGCAATATAACAGAAGCAGCCTTAGATACCATAACGAGTTCAATATCACCTGCAGTTCATTTGAAGTTTATACAAGGCGAGTAACGTACGTTATAAAATAGAATTAAAAAAAAAGTATGTAAGTTGCCCTCGTTTTACATTTCATTACTCTGACAAAACCAGGACAAGCTCAGAGACAGTAGCCCGCAACAAGGCATTTGTATTGGCAAACTTGATGCATAACCATATTGTCATTGTTGTAAACTCTCGCGTACAATTACTTTAAAATAAAATAAAAAAAAAAAAAAAATAAGATTATCAAAATATTGTGCCTGAGTGTTCTCAACAGTGACAGTATGGCAGTACATCAAATCTGCAAATATAAGGACTTTCATTCTTGGCTTTTTCTATTTTTAATCAAAACGAAAATAATAAATAAAAACGACTCACAGCTTTGAACAGACCCTTCTTGAAAAAATAATATTTTCACTATTTTCTATGGCGTAGTTTTCGCCCCTTGTTAAAATTGGATGATCAGTACACAATATTTTTTTTTTTCCAATTAGGCAGTAAGGTATAAATTTCAACTATTTCTAGCAGCAGTATTAGGCCTATGTTGGTAGAATTGTAACATTCGACAAGGAAGTGTCTCTGGGTACAGTACCATACTTGGAGGGGCTACTTGGAGACCCAGGATCTCCGGGCACAGTACCGTACCTGGAGACAATCCGTGTAGGACTGTCTCCAGTTGTGGCAGTACATAAAAGGTCTTTACAACTTCTAGGTTTTTAAGTTGTATATATTAAAGCATTTAAAAGAATATTCTTTATTTTTCTGCAGTTTACTGAATCACTACTGTATTCTTTGTCTTCTGCAGACGAGATTAATGCACAAAAGGTATTCTCGTCGTATATTAAATGGCTAAATATGTGTAACGAATTCTGCACCGCGAATAATATGGTTATGAAATTATTCAGTTATAATCAGTTATCATCGTTATTATTATTATTCTCATTGCGGAATTTGTTACATCTATTTAACCATGTGTAAAGGTAGTTCTTGGCACTCCATAGGTTTTGGCCGCGGCTTTTTTTTTGGTCATAGTCCCAGAAAGTACCAAATGCATGGCCATGGCCATTTGCTCTGGCCTGTATTGTACATGTAGGTGTCGATAAAAGGAGCCTATGTCAAATGTTGGGTCTTAATATCGACACCCACAGAAACATGTTACTCAAATACAGCTCGGTTCTAAAAGCCATTAAAGAACAATTTCTAAGCAAGAATATTACATTTAACTGCTGAAAAACAAATATTCACTATTCTGACATGGCACAAAATCTCATAATCATGAACACTCACCTTACAGATGCTGATAATATTCTCGCACAAAAGAATCTGCTCGTGTTTTTGTCCTCCAAAACATTCAAAATGATCGTTGATTACATTATCAATGATGGAAAAATATCACGAGTAAGATCATGTGTGAAAATGCCAATTAGAAGCAATTTAAACCGTAATTGGAAAGGGGTGTCGATATATGGACCATGTCGGCATTAGGAACCTTTGCTCCACCAAAAAAAAAAAAAAAAAAAAAAATTTACAGAAAAAAATTCTGATATTTTCATGTTTTACCCCGACGAGGCGGTTCTAACAAGTACTCACAATCTATGTTTAGATCAGAAATAAGAAAAATAATGTATACCCCTGTAAACCCCAGTTTTACTATATAAAAGTGGGTTTAAGGGGTTAAAATTATGTAGGCATGATTTCGTGATGGCTTACCAACGAACCATTACCTGTATTTTAATATAGTGATGAGAAAGTAAGAATCTATCATAGTTGTGAGGAGTAGATAGAAAAATCCGTTCCGAGGGTGACTGTCTGGCATAACGAGGCTTGCCGAGTGATGTCAGACTGATCCCGAGGGACGGATTTTTCTATCTGTCACTCTCACCCATAATAGATTCTTTTTCTTGCATACCTTTCATTTCTGAAAAATAGTTTTTTTTTATAATGCAGTCACTTCAATTGCAGACGTCCGCCATATAGTAATGACAATACTGTGACGTTTAGTGACGTCATTTCGTTCTCCAGTGACGTCAGCCTTAATAATGGCGTGCCGTGGCGTCCTATACAACCAGTGTATATCAAATGCGTGAAAAGTCTCGATTTTTATCTTTCCCACGGGATGGATAAGGGTGTGTGAGATAAGATTTACTAGCACCGGTGTGTTTGTGGAAAATCCTTCTCTGGTATGCAAAAAGTTAATTTATATGCTTTTCTTTGTGCCCAACGACGATTTGGAGAGTTCTTACGCGGACGGAAAATTTATTCGCAGTTGGAATGGAACTGTATAGGGGCGGGGGTTACACATCAGTACCAATATGTTTAAGCCCACAACAGTTTCACTGTGGACCGTAACAAGGCGGTATTTCTGTTTGAGTTTATCTTCGTTTGTTCATCCTTTTTTGTGATGAATTACTTTTTGTACTCGTCTAATATCATTCAATCATTATTCGGTGCCTTGGTTGGACTGTATTAACTCTTTCGGCGCCAGATTTCAGACTACATTTGTCGTCTGTTTTTTTTTTCTTTCTTTCTTTTTTTTTTTTTTTTTTTTTTAACAAACTATCGATAGGAAAGAAGTTTATATGTAACGCTGAAAGACTGAATGTCAAACAGCGTAGATCTTGATGAGACGGCTCATTATGAGCCGTCTCATCAGGATCTACGCTGTTTGGTTTAAACTTTATTTCTTTGTATATACATCATACATGTACATGACAACAGAAGAATTACGGATCTACGCTGTTTGCAAAAGCATATTGTTATCGCCTATGGCAGTGAAGGAGTTGAGTGATAACTATCTTTTCTGGGTATCATGATACATGCATTTTTTGGGGAAAATGGATTGGTACTTTCATTTCAGAAATAAAATATGAGCCGGGTACAGCTTTTCCTACATGATATACTGTGCGCTCAGCGAAGGCTGATCAGAGGCTTCAATATATGCCCGCCTCAAGACGCTTTGGATCCTTGGTTATATACAGTGCCCTCTAAAGACTTTTATCAGACTGCGTTAAACACATGCTGTTCCCCGGCTCATATTATAATTTAACCTTCTTCTGAAACAGAGTGAAGTACTATTATTTAACTATTTAACTATAAAATTATAAAGCATCACGTATAACCGAGAAATGAAACCTATTTAGATCAAGAGAGAGAGAGAGAGAGAGAGAAAGAGAGAGAGAGAAAGAGAGCTCACTTGAACGTTTGTCATTTTGCGATCGTAAAATGTCTCCCCGTACTTCATTATAGTTTAGTTTATGTTTAATTGTCCTTCGTGATCACCGACCCAATTTTAGAACTTTTGCAAATTTTAATAAGGGTCACTGATTAGGCCTAATTTGCCGAAACTAGCTCTTCTGACCCAGAGAACTTGACACGTCAGCTGGTTTCAATTTTGTGGGTGTGTTCATTGCTCTCAAGGGTCATTCATTTCAGAATCTATACACCCTATAAACTAACTGTTTCTTGATAGGCCACCTACAAGTGCGAGACTGGATAAGTGAACCGCCTCCATTTCTTTTAGTATAACTATCACATAAAAAAAAAATCAAATGAGAAATAAGATAATACTCTTTAGTTAGAATCATCTGAACTGTCGTCTGCGTGGTCGGCGAAGACGGTTAGAATTTCCTATATATACTCCCCGTCCAGGGCTGTTCGAATTTCGCTTTGAAAGATTAAAGTATCGTCTTGTACAGAATGGCTAGTTTTGATATCAATTGCAATGATTCTTTTATAGTACCACAAATAAACTAAATGTCGTGAAAACATTTAATAAGTCACAGAATCAAATTGAAAAGTTATGTTGTATTCAAATAAAATCTATAAACATCACGAAAACATGCCTATATACTTCTGACCCCCTTAAACCCCACTTTTATATAGTAAAACTGGGGTTTACAGGGGTATACATTATTTTTCTTATTGCTGCATCAAACATAGATTGTGGGTACTCGTTAGAATCGCCTCACAATCTATGTTTTGAGCAGAAATATGAAAAATATCAGTGTTTTTTATCTGAAAATTTTCAGTTTTTTGGAGGTGAAATTTTCCATATATTTGAATAGGCGTTTTCGTAATGGATTGCCATTGAAACCAAAGGACGCTACTAGTCAGTGGTCTTGGTTACGTTGAGTTTCTTCATATGACAGCATTGTTGTCTGCAGAGCGGCATATGGCCCCGCCCTAGAACCGGATTAAGCAGCTTTTAAGATGCCAGCATGGACCCTTTGATCCGAAGGAAAATAAAAATATAAACGTCGAGGGAGTCATTTTACGGCCACCACATGAACATTAACACCAACTGCAGTGAAGTCAAATAAAATCTATAAAGTTTCCCTTGAAAAGAAATAACACATAAACATAAAAAAAAAAAAAAAAAAAAAAAAAAAAAAAACTAAACTCGGAGTCTGGGTGTCATTGAGACTCTTTCACACTGGAAGAGATATTCCGCTAATTTGTCCTCTTCTATATTTTGTAAACAAAGCCTTTTGGAAAGTAATTAAAAACATGAGTGACTAAAATGTACAGCTCATACGCGTACTTGCTGTTTGATATAATTTTAACATGTTCTGCTGCTCCCGATGGTTCATTCTTTCTCAAATCTACTGGGCTTTTGTTTTGTCAAGTTACCTATTAACAAAGAAACTGAACCATTACGTATCCGGTCTCATATACAGTCGACTATCGTTATCGCGACTTCGCTTATCTCGAATAACCGCTTATCTCGAAGTGAAAATACGGTCTCTGTTGAAATATGAAAATGTAACAACAGGTAACAAAATATTGTAGAAAAGAGGAGAAATTGCTCCTAAGGAGCAATTTCTTCTTTTTACCACAATATATTTAATAATCTCTAATTTCAGGGCTCAAATTGCATATTCATTTGTGAAATGTGGTTGTTCGATTTATTTTTTCCTCAATTCTGCAAATCTGACATGTCGAGGTACGGATATTTCGAAATATTTCAGAGAGTCCCTTCGAGATACTGTGTCGACTGTACATTGTAAGCTTAAATACTCGGCAGGCTATATCATCAGCTGGTAGTAAGTGATATAGTTTTCTTATTGTTCACAGAAAATAAGACTTGGTATTTGATGCTTAAATATAAGTGAAGGTACCTAGGAAATGCCACAATTACGAAACACAGCCTTTCCGAGGCACAAAAAGAAGGAGAGACGAGGAACAAAAATGACATAACAAAAGTAACATATGAGTAAACGTCAAAAAAGATTGCCTTTGGAAACAAAGAACACACTACGAATTAGAAAATGGGAGTCTCGGTTTTATTGAGACTCTTCATAAGCAGTAATGAAGTTTGCAACACTGCTTACGCCCTCTAGCGTATACATGAGCAGAACTCCATTTTTAAATATACCTCAATGGGCCCAATGATCCCAAAGGAAATGAAATATAATCTGCACTATAGTAAACCACCGGCGCACGAAAAAAAAAAATAATAATAATAAATAAAAAAATAAATAAATAACTGCAAAAGAAGAACTGCCTTGGAACAATCAGTAGAAAAAAAAACAACAACAAAAAAAAAAAAAAAAAAAAAAAAAAAAAAAATTTTAGGGGTTTAAACCAGTTTTACACGCACGAATCTATTGACCAGCCTTTATAGTCTTGACATTACTTTGGTTTTATTTTAGTGGATTATTGAACAGATAATAAGAAAAAATGTTTAGTCACTGGAGACTGGAGCCAGTCTAGGTCCGCATAGGCGTCCTCTACCTCAGCAGTTTAACACATATAATCAAAAACAATGTGAAAAGCCCAATGGCGATCTGAAGCCAGAACATGAACCAACAAAACCACGATGGGTCCGACAGCAGACATTGATAATCTAGTGCTATCTACAATCGACTCTCGTTATCTCGAATCAAAGAAACTCTGAAATACTTCGATAAATCCGTACCTCGACATGTCAGATTTGCAGTATTGAGGAGAAAATAAATCGAACAACGACATTTCAAAATGAATATGTAATTGACTAGAAGTTAGAAATACATTAAAAATATTGTGGAAAAGAGGAGAAATTGCTTTGGAGCAATTTCTCCTCTTTTCTACAATATTTTGTTACCTGATGTTAGATTTCCATGTCAAAACAGGGACCAGGTTTTCACTGAGATAAACGGTTATTCGAGATAAGCGAAGTCAAGATAACGAGAGTCGACTGTAACTCCTCGTCGTATTTGTCCTGGAATTTGAGCAAGTCAGTTTGACGATGTGGTATTGTCTTACAAATTGCTGGCTTACTGAACAGCAGATAGCACTCTGAATGGCAGTTTGATCTGGATCTACACTGTTTCCTCTGTCATGTCTGTCCAAATACGTAGCTAAATACGGTACCTAACATTTTGAACAATGTCATTATTTTTAAATGGTAATTTGTAAGCTCTCTAAATCAGAAAAGGTAATTATTTTCCGTGTGCAAGATTTAACTTATTTATCCTGATGGGCGTTGCTTGGTTACATAATGCATCTGTTGTGATGGTGTTCTCCATTCAATTCTGTGATCTTATTCCCAGTGGATACATTTATCAAACTGCATTAATGAACTTGTCTCTATATTCCGGAATGGCTTTTATATTGTCGGCAAGGTTAGCCATCAATAACGTTAAGACGTTGGACATAATGAGAAATACGCCGTGACAAATCTCCTACAACAATAGAGTTCAAAATTGCTGCAAAATCTCGAAAATTAGCCATGCAGCGCACGACAAAACCTATAATAAGATCTGTGTTATCAGCAAAGACTCAGATAAGCTTGTACATCCAGTATGGCAAGGGTTCTTGTCGTCCCTCTTTTGATAGTCCGGGGGCTGTAGAAGGCACATGCTATGAGCGAAGACTGATCAAACTGCACGGATATGTAGGCTGATCCGAATCCTCACTGTTTTCACCAGTCTTTTTGTAGGTTTTGTCGAACACTGACTCAAATACGAATTGAGCCGCCACGTGAGAAAATGTATCTTTGGTCATGTGTGCTCAGGGAAAATTCACATTACGAAAACACGCCTATTTAAATATATTGAAAATTTCACCACCAAAAACTGGAAGTTTTCTGATAAAATTCTGATATTTCTCATATTTCTGCTCAAAACATAGATTGTGGACTGAGGCGGTTCTAACGAGTAACCACAATGTATGTTTTTGAGCAGAAATAAGAAAATTGATGTATACCACTATAAACCCCAGTTTTATTATATAAAAGTGGAGTTTAAGGGGGTCAAAATCATACAGGTATATTTTCGTGATGGATCAGCCTTTTCATTCGCGCAGTCAAATTAGAATCTTAACTGCTCGCGTTTCGTATAGCCAAGGATGCAAAATTTGTTCCTGACGACAGGAGGACTATGATCAGACTGCGCGGATGCACAGGTTGATTTGAGTCTTCTTGTGCGCACACGTCAGAGGGTACGTTTTCTCACGTTGAGGCACGTTGTTTGTTACTCATCTCTCCTTCTTTTACGAGGGATGTTCGAAATGAATTGCTTATTGTCCTCTAGCTCGATATCCACGTGGGGCACGATAAAAACCAATACATACCTGTATTAGTGGAGCGGGATATTACAAAAATACTTCAGTTTATGATACAAGTATCAGATTTGCAGGACAGCAACTACCTGGCATGCACATTAACATAAAATCAAGGGCCACTTGAAATTATGTCATTTTCAAGATGGCCGCCACAAAAACAAAATGGCCACCATTTTTATGTATTTTTCGATACTTTATTTGAGGTATGCATGTAATACATCAAAACGACAGCTTTTTTTTTATTTATATACTTCCATTTCACTTAAGAACAGAATAAAAATCTGAAGTATGCATATTCCTTTAATTTTTAATTGACTTTGTATGACTACGCTCATGGGCGTAGGCATCTCGAAACTTGGGATTTTTTATAACTCAAAGTTGTTTTCCGATTAATCATGGCATTAAATGGGAAGCATACCAACCAATATAAGTTCTGTATACATTACATTCAGATTACATTCAATGCAATAAATCATCACCATTAGAAAATGCGTCTTTAAACTATGAGGGGACAAAGAAATATGGCGGCGTGAACACTTGCACAGTCAATAGCAATAAATTTTATAATGCAAACCCTAAGAAACTACCAATGTTGATTACCTAAGTATACCTATGAAAGTAAACACATCAGAAATAACGTTCTAACTGAAGCAAAAATATGCATAAGCTGCAATTAGTCATTTTCTTGACAGTTGCAAGACCAAAGTATTGTGCAAGACAACCTGAGCGATAGCAATTTCCAGTACAGGAACTCCTTTTGCAGCCACACTTTTGAAGCTCCTGACAGCATTCAGCTATAGCAGGCAGCTCCGTCCAATTAGGGATCCACACATTGTTCTGCTTCAGCCAGCCCCAGTCTGACGGAGATGGCAGTTGCTGCAAGGTAGCAGTTGCTTGCCCCCCCCCCTCCCACCCTGCCCCCCTCCCCCCCTCCCCCAGACATGACTTGCTTGAAAAACTGCTTGTTTGATGTGTTGTTTCAGAGCAAATTTTGTTGGTGGAATATTATATGCTTTTTGTTTCCGGGCAAACAAATCAAGTCAAGCTTCAACCACCTTGCATGAGGCATGCTTTGCATGAACAGACATATGACTATCGGCTTCTTCGTGATTACATGGAGCAAGCATATGTTTATTTATATCTAAATTGCAAACAATATCGGAACCTTTTATTGTTATGATTTTATTTATTTTATTGGTTTGCGCAATTATCATTTTATCGGCAAGAAAACTAAATAGTTCAGTTTTATTTTCATCGCATCTAAGAAAGCTATTCCATGATTTAGGTGGTCTACTATTACCCACTACTTTTCGTCGAGCCCCAGATCCTCTTTTCTGTCGCGTTTTAGCTTTCAAACTATCTTCACGACAAACATCAAACACAACATCTACTCTGGAGTATCTTTCAGCATAAGTTTTAATGTGTATTTGTGCCTCAGACAGAGCTCCTATCCAACCACTGCCTTTCAACAAATCTCCACGCATTTTCAGTGCTGCCATTTCAATATGCAAGCCGCGAAACATGACGATAAACTTATTATCACCATAATGTATCTATAGCCACTGCCACTGAATTTGCATTGCTAAGGCAAATAAGGGCTGGTCTTCCGCTATGACAGGTGTTTGTCCCGGGTTCAAAAAAATTGTTGCCTCCTTGATTTTATCCATTGAATGTTTAATGGTGGCAACTGAATGCGCGGACTCCTGCAAGAGAGGCATTTGTAATGTAACACTAATATGAACTGTTGGGCCTCTTTTTTGAGAAGCATGATAAGCAGACCAAGATACTACCTCATCACTTACAACTTCTGCAGTTATATTTACATGTCTCAGCCCTTCAAACTCAGTGGTGATATTCTGATAAATATATGAATGATCAGCAAGCATTGCTGGTGTTTTAAGCACTGGCGGTTCTGTTTTAGCTTTCATGTATGCAGGTCTTACATTTGTATACGACTCAGGAAGAGGCAACATCTGTTTGGATTTGAGCTTATCTCCTAGCAAAAATTGGGCTCGATATTCACCCTGCGAGTCATCGCTTGGATGTTGAAACAGGGAAATGCCAATCCCGTGGAAAGATGACATGGTAATTGTAGCAGATGGATTATGATCTATGTTATCCACTGCAGATGTAGTAAATATCCCCTTTACGCATTATAGATGGGTAAACAACACCTTCATCAAGATACCATTGGATAACTGCTTCACCCAGCTGAGGATACTTCGAGGACTGTCATATGAAATACAAATTCCAAACTGGAACAACGTGTCAATTAGTTGTCGCTTTCTTGTTTTTGCAAAAAGAAGGAGTCCAACGTAAACGTACTACCTTCAAAATATATTTTAACACTTTGCTATATGGAATGCGACTTCGTTCGTTGTTGTTATTTCTACACCTAGCCCGAGCGTTCATCCAGTGACATTTAACTCCTGTTTTATCTGTACAAAATCCAGAGGACTGAAGCCCCGTCGTCCTTGCCCCGGCTTTCCCGCTTTGGCACATTCCGTCTATTCGGATACGACACTTTGACCATTACAGAGGCGGATCAAAGAGTATTTGGGAGACTTCACACAAGTGTTGAAGTTGTCACTGAACCCTATGCCGAGTTGCACGACAATGAACTACACCAGTGTGCCCTGGTAGTGTTTGTAGTTCATTCTATGGAATCATTTCACATATCATTTAATTATAAATGATGAATGATTTTGTTTCAGCTGATTAGCAACAGTTCAGTATTTCTGTGATTTTGAGACTGTTCCTCAGTGAAACAAAGCAGAAAATGAAGGAAAGGACAGAGAAGAGATTGAAAAGAAGAGATGTCCATTTAAATTACATTAGCTTCTTTCAGGCTAATTTCATAATATATGCTTTCAGGTTTATCTGGCACAAGGATCCAATCAACAGTCGATACTGATAGCATTGAAAGTGAAAAACCCAAACTTGGCCGCGATAAGAACGCTATTTGAAAATATGACAGCTATTTTTAAGATGGCGACCATCTTAAATGGGTCAATATTTGTAAAAAGCAGCATTTTAAATAAAGCTTACAGCATATTGGGATTAATGTATAGGGAAAACATGTTATATCCAAATAAATATGACACTTTAGAAACTTGCAGGTCCTAATAATATGAAAAACACCTCAATTCTGGCAGCCATTTTGAAAGTTGGAGGCCATCTTGAAAATGGACGATTTTTAGGTGGCTCTCGATGATTTTTTAATCTGGTTTATGTAATGAACACTTAGTGAAAATTTCATGCTTGTATCATCAAGTGAAGTGTTTCCTTAAATTTTTTCACTTAGCCGCTCCACTATATAGGGTTATTCAATATCTACACAATGGTGTATAAATGTACATGTTAGACTAAGTGTAAGACATAAAATTTGCCATTTGAATACACGCAGTCATTGACCACTGCAGTAAAAATGGTTGGTAGAAGCGTCCACAAAAAAGATGAAATACGGGCTTACATCAAAGCTCGCTCAAAACTTGGTTGTTCTTTGAAGAAGCTGATGACTGAAATTTCTACTGCTTTTGGACCTTCTTGTGTGTCTTATGACACAGTTCGGCGGTGGAAAAAGAAATTTGTGTCTGGTGTAGAGTCCATCAAAAATGCACCGAAATCAGGTAGGCCAAAATCTGCATCTCGTAAAGAAATCGTTTCCAAAATAAAGGAAATCATTGAAGGAGATGCCAGATTTACAGTTCGTGATATTGCACGAAAGGTAGGCATATCACTTTCAACGGTTCACCTTATTTTGAAGAAGCATTTGAAAGTCAGAAAGATTTCTGCTAGATGGGTGTCACATCTGTTGACTGACGAGCAAAAGAGGCAACGGGTTAAAGTGGCAAAAAAGCTGCTTCAAATGTTTCCAAAATATGACAAAAAGCAGTTTGCCAATGTCGTCACAGGTGATGAAACCTGGGTCCATTATTTTGAGCCCGTCAGAAAGGTTAGCAATAAGATCTGGGCCACTAAACACAGCAAACGCCCAATAATTGCCAAACGTTCTTTGAGTAGCCGGCCTCGGTGGCTCAGTTGGATGCGCCGTCCGACTGGAGACCAGGAGGTCGCGGGTTCAACCCCCGCCGAGGTCGGCAACATTCTTTCGTGGAGATTGATCATGAAATATTTTCTACGGTCATTCTCTCCCTTCCGCTGATTCAAGAAGGGCAGTTGTCAGTTTCTGTCGAAAGAATGTGCACAATACTGGTTATCCGCTTAGAGGACTAAGCCTGCCCAGTAAACGTGTGGCTAGGTAAACTGACCGCGCTCGACATGACCCCATTGGGTTGACTGGGCCGTAAAACCTCAACACTAACAAACAAACGTTCTTTGAGTACAAAGAAGGTTTTGTATGCAATCTTCTTCTCTGGTGAAGGAGTCGCAATAAAAGTGCCAGTGAAAAAGGGCAAAAGCATCACCGGAAAGTACTACAAAGACGTAGTACTGAAGAAACTGAAAAAGTATTATCAGAAACGACGCCCTGTCACTGGTTTTAAACATGTCCGTCTTCTACATGACAATGCCCCAGCTCATACCTCCGCAATAGTTACGGCGTTTTTGAAGAAAGAAAAAGTAACTGTTTTGCCTCACCCCCGTATTCCTCAGACCTTGCCCTATGTGATTTCTTTTTGTTTCCGAAATTGAAAGCATTCCTTGCTGGGCGGAAATACCAGTCCCGACAGGCACTTGGATCTGCCATTCATCAGTACCTATTACTGTGCCAAAATCAGCGTACCGTGACGCCTTCAAGAAGTGGATACATCGGCTGAAACTTTGCATTTCTAGCCACGGGGAGTACTTCGAGGGCATGAAATGAGTACTTTTGGGCTAACTTGAAATTTGAAGTCTCCAGATAGAAATAAGCAATTCATTTCGAACATACCGCGTAGTGCCTCGGAAAGGATGTGCTTCGTGATTGCGGTATTTCCTGGATTATCTTCTCTTACATCTGAGCCAGCGCACGGCAAAACCTACATTAAGACCTGTGTGACCAGCAAAGACTCAGATCAGCCTGTATATTTAACCAGTATAGCAAGGGTTCTAATTTATCCCTCTTTGGATAGCCCGGAGACTGTAGAAGACACATCCAATCAGCGAAGACACTGATCAGACGGCGATGCGCAGTCTGATCAGAGTCTTCGCTGGACGTACAAGTATTCTTGTAGGTTTTGCTGTGCACTAGCTTATTATTATTTTCTTTTTTCAATTTACTGGTTAGAGACATTTAGAGATACAGCCATGGCAATTGCCATCACGACATTGTTCTCAAACTCTTAGGTACAATGTACATCTTATTTAGCTTTACTTCAAACCGTATTTACACGAAGGCTTGAAAAAGCCCGTTTTACTATCTTGTAAGTTGTCCGAAATACTGACGGAAGGGTAAAACAGTGTAACTGCAGTTTGAGTTTGGTGTACACTGTTTATTGCGACAAGACTGTCCGAATATTTAAGGTAAATACAATACACATAGAATATCTATGTATGAAGGGACAGTATTCAACATTTAGCTGATAGGGAATGGGTACACGTGGTAGATTTTCGGCTGTTTTACAAACGAAACAACGTGGCACCTGACTTTACCCTCTTTGGTCGAGCATATAGTGGTCTAGCTTGTGTGAATGTATTACGAAAACATGCCTATTCAAATATACTGAAAATTTTACCACCAAAAAATGATAATTTTCAGATAAAAATCCCGATATTTTTCATATTTCTGCTCAAAACATAGATTGTGGGTACACGTTAGAACCGCCTCGCTGAGGCGGTTCTAACGAGTACCCACAATCTATGTTTTTGAGCAGAAATAAGAAAAATAATGTATACCCCTGTAAACCCCAGTTTTACAATATAAAAGTGGGCTTTAAGGGGGTAAAAAGTATATAGGCATGTTTTCGTGATGGTTTTTTGCACTGACTTCAGATTGACATTGAGCCCGCTACTTTGTGTCATCACAGTTTTGTGATAATTTTTGCTTTATTCACTAATTAGGCAGAGGACCTTTGTGGACCGAACACATATTTGTACACATGCCTTTCTAGTAATTTTTCAGCTTTTACTTTGTTAGGCAGTCTAAAACTATAGGCGAGTTCGTTTCTCACGCTCTCCCAATCAAACAGTGAGGAGCTGTCAATTCTGTCAAACAAGACCGGGAACTGAGACATTTCATCAATACACGCAATGTGGCGGAATATTATTTGTTCTGGCTACTGCTGCAATCTTAATTGTTTCAATCACGCATTTGCATGGCGTAGTCTGCGGACTGCATCAGAATTTAAGGGTGATGTTTCGCGCGATTAAAACTGGTTTAAGCCCCATCCCAACCTTTCCCCCTCCACCCCCGCACAGTAGTTTTCCTACTGACCATTCCAAAGCGTTTTCTCTGTTGCAGTGTTTTTCAGTCTTAGTGCGTCTGTGGTTTCATATGTGGCGTTTGTTTGGTCCTTATTATTACACCACGAAATCATACCTATATAATTTTGACCCGTTAACCCCCCTTTTTATATAGTAAAACTGGAGTTTACAGGGGTATACAGTAGTTTTCTTAATTCTGCTCAAAAACATAGATTGTGGGTACTCGTTAGAACCGCTATGGCGAGTCGGTTTTAACGAGTACCCACAATCTATGTTTTGAGCAGAAATATGAAAATATTTGAATTTTTATGTGAAAACTTTCAGTTTTTGGTGGTGAAATTTTCAGTATATTTGAATAGGCGTGTTTTCGTAATGACATAGACATGTTACGTACTGAACGTGTGTGTGTGTGTGTGTGTGTGTGTGTGTGTAATGGATTCACATACAAATTTCAGTCTGCAAGATAATCACAATATTTGATTTGAATATGTTTTGTTTACTGTGATGGTTCACGGATGAGATAGAGGACCCCCAGATGGGCCCATCCGGAGGCATGCGAGGTGTGATTGCAGCATCACAATATTTGATTTGATTATGTTTTTTACTGTGATGGTTCACGGATAGAGGACCCCAAGATGGGCCCATTCGGAGGCCTGTGCGGCTAGATTGCAGCTTTACTTATATTTTTAATGAGTGATGTGAGTTTTACATACTATCTGCAAAAAACAAAACAAAAAAAAACAAAAAAAAAAAAACGCGAATGTGTCTTTTCGGAGGCTCAATACCATTTTAGAGTTACGCAACTTCCGGTCTCTGCGCAACTGTTACCTTTTTGCTTTCCTGGCGCACCTTCGGTTGCGGAAGGTTCATGTTCTCAAAAAGTGCCAATCATAACTGCAGCAGACGACACTTGGAAATATTTCTACAGAGAAAATAACACTTGGTATGTCATGTGAATGGTCTGTAGTAAAATAAGGATTGACATTTCGTGTGAATCGTCTGCTATTTTCTATGCAAAATAAATAAAACATATAAGTGTTATCTGCGACAATTTTGCTAGGCCCTTTAATAGTTAACTTGCCAAGTTTCCCTTTATGTTACCTTATGCACTAACATTTCAGAACTCTGTATGTCAGTCACATTTTCAGTTTTACTTTTTATAGCGAATGATATCAAAGCACTGACAGCATCGGTGGGTCTGAGTCTAGGCTGGGAAAATATTCATGAACTTAAGACTTTTCATAAAAGCCTTAACGTTCTATAATTTAAGCAAACATTGCAGAGCCAGATCAGAGGCCGCATTCTACGGCGCCTGATCTGGGTCTGCATTGTTTGCCAATGTCCCAGTCCAGGTTTTACAGATAACCCTCTTTACAGGACACTCTGACGTCACAGCGACAAGTAAAGCGCGGCTATAAATAACCGTTACTTGGATTTCGTACAAATACGCGGTTTGATTTCATTGCTCAATGATAATCACGTGTGGACAACAACCTTAAGAAAATGATGGTGTATGTACACTTTGGCTGGATTGTAAACAATTGACCCAAAAGATTGGATACACAAGAAAGGTGACAATCATAAACACAGTCTTTCCAGGGACCAATGCCGAGTTAGGATTTATCTTGAAATGTTGCACTTTCTCCGTGATCCATGAAGCACGGGTAGGCAATACTTCTTTTACCAGCACTTATACTAAATGAACTTATCAATCAATATGAATTAAACAAACATATTCTAAAGAAATGACCCTTGAGAGCAATGAACACATTCATACAAAATTTGAAAATATCCGAAATGTCAAGTTTTCAGGACTAAACTATCTAGTTTCGAACAATTAGGCCTCATTAGTGACCCTAATAATCGTTTTAAAATCCTGGAATGTGCTCAGTGATCACAAAGGACTAGGAGGTATAAACCACTCTACAGTTAGGTACGGGACAACGCTTATGAGTCAAAGCCTATGAAGATGATCCCCTGTTTAGATGATCCCCTGTTTAGAAAATCAAATAAATGTTTTCCATAACGGGCTTTGTTGGGCGGTATAGGTGTCTCATCAACGTCTGTACTGTTTGCTCTGATATGAACAGTTTTCAGTACAAGAAATACGAAAGACATTTCTATAATAAGCCGTTTTACCAGAAAATGAACCCATTTATGCGTGGTGGAATCTTCTACTTAATTTTTTAGACGGGTCTATCTCTTTGTTTTTAAAATGGTGCCTGATTTGTTTATTTTATTGTATTTTATGTTTAAAATAAAAGATATATAAAATACAGGCAAACAATACAGATTTGAATCAAATGCTATGTGTTATTAAAACTATGGTGCATTAGATATTGTCTACAAATCGTTATGCCGTGTTTGGCAACCTACGGCAGTAATGCATATTTATAATACACAGGAGCATTGCATGCAGATACTAATTTGATGCAATCACCGCTGTTTAGCTTAATGGGAATGGATACACTTTCAGAGGCAGCAACGCCATCAAAAGTGTTTTATTCCCTTCAAAAAAGGGTCTACTATGAAAAGAAAGAATTTGCTCCCTTAGGAAGCGAATTCTTTCCTTTTAGAGTAGACCCGTTTTCAGAAGGAGCGTGGTGTGCAGTAAAGCAAACAGGAACTCACAAAAGTCATCTATTTTGTAAAATTGGCGAAACATAATTTATTTATCCAGTTTCTTTAAGCTGCGGCACACATAACCGTTAATTTCATGTATATTGCTATTCTTCCTAAGTTAGGTAACTATTCTGTTTAATTAATTTACTCTTCATTAGGAAACAACATTAAGTGACGTCATGTTACGTCATGACGTCACATATGGAACCATGGCATAATGACGTTAAGTAATTACCTTTGGCAATCATTGTGTACAGTAAATAAAATGTGTTACTTTTAATTAGAGTTAGCGTTTATCAAGTGGTAGCAGAGCGAGGGGGACAGTCCTCCGGAGTAGAACGGGACCCTTAAACAGTGGAGACTTGCTGAAACTGGTGCTAGATCTGACAGTTTGTATTAATTCTTGATTTTTGTGGAAAAGTCAACATGACAACAAGAATAAATCCACCAACCTTCAACAAGGCAAAGACATATGAGAGGTTCAGGCAAGAGTTATTAGCATGGACAGAGATTACAGATCTCAGTAAGGACAAACAAGGTATTGCAATTGCTTTGTCACTCCCAGATGATGATGAATCACAAATTAGAGAAAAAGTTTTTGATCAGATTGCAATTGATGATTTAAAAAGTAATGATGGATTAACAGTTTTGATAAATTTTTTGGATGAACATTTAGCCAAAGATGACCTCACTGACAGTTTAGAAAAAATTGAAGATTTTGACGATTTTTATAGAACTGATGGACAGTCTGTGACGGAATACATAGCCATATTTGACTCTAAGTACAAGAAAATTGAAAAGAAAAAAATGATCTTAACACCTGAAATTTTGGCATTTAAGCTACTAAGAAAAGCAAACATTACCAAAAAGGAAAAACGGCTTGTGTTGACTGGTATGAACTATGAAAATAAAACTACTTTATATGAGGAGGCGAAGAAATCTTTGAAGAAGTTTAAGGGGAGTGACGGCGAATCTAGCACCAGTGGATCGAGTATAAAGATAGAACCAGCTTTCCTAGCAGCAAATTAGGAGGCGTTGCTTGCTGCCGGATACACTAAAACTAGAGTCGGGGGTCACAGCTATGGCAGGGAGAAGGGAGCGATATGTAAGCGTGGAAGGTCAGGCCAGGGAGCAGCAGTAGGAGGAGAATTTCAGCGGCCAGATTCTAGAAGACCAACAGGAAGAGGCGGCGGTTATCAGCGAACAGAATCTGGGTCAAGGGTCACTCAACCGAGTAATAGGGAGAGAAAGAACATAAATCTTTTAGGGCCAGATGGTCATCCATCCACATGTAAATCATGTGGATCGTACCGCCACTTACTACCTGCGTGCCCAGACAGCTGGGAAAACATGGCAAAAGTCAACATTGCAGGGGAGGAACATGCTGTGCTGTTCACAGGATACAATACTGAAGAGGTACGTCGTTTGGGCATCGATGCACGCAACTGTGTAGTTCTAGATAGTGCGTGCAGCAGTACAGTTTGTGGTGACAATTAGGTTTACAGCTATATTGAATCTTTAGACAAGGATGATAAAGCGAAGGTGAAACAGTCTGCTGGTCAAAAGGTTTTCAAGTTTGGAGGTGGAACATGTCTGAAATCCAAGGGAGAGTATAGCTTGTCAGCAGTGATTGCTGGGAAAGAGGTAACTATTAAGACAGATGTAGTAGAATCTGACATTCCTTTGTTACTTTCACGAACAGCAATGAAGAAAGCTGCGATCAAACTAGATTTAAAAACTGATACAGCTGTGATAATGAGAAAAGAGGTAGCTTTAAGTCTGAAATCATCCGGTCACTATTGTATCCCAATAGACAAATCAGAGAAAGTTCTTGTGGCGAGTGTTTGTGCCGTCATTCTTGACGTTTTGAACAGAAAGGATAGATACAAGACACTGCTGAAGCTACATAGACAATTTGCCCATCCCCCCATGAAAAGACTGATTGCTCTCCTAAAGGACGCAGGGGTTTGGAAGGATGAATATGAAGAAACTCTAGCAGAGATAGGTGAAAAATGTGAACTTTGCAAAGTGTATGCCAAAACCCCATCAAGGCCAGTAATAGGTATGCCAATGGCTACAAAATTCAATGAAAAGGTGGCAATGGATCTCAAACAATGGAATGGTCGATGGATTCTATATATCATTGGCATATGATCGAGATACACTTTGTCTATTTTCATTGACAGAAAGAAGCCATGTAATATAAAAGATGCATTGATGACTGAGTGGATCGCCAAATTTGGAGTCATGAAAGCTTTGATGACGGATAACGGGGGAGAGTTCAATTCAGATTAGGTAAGAGAAATCACTTCAATTCTTAATGTCCAGCTATGCACAACTTCAGGAGAAAGTCCATTTCAAAATGGTTTATGCAAGAGGGTCCACGCCATTACAGACATGATGTTAGTCAAACTTGAGGCTGATTACAGAAAGAAAAACTCTCAAACATTACTTTCATGGGCAAACATGGCAAGAAACTCACTTCAGATGTGGAATGGGTACAGCTGCCATCAACTAGTGTTTGGAAAAAACCCTAACCTACCAAACATTATGAGTGATACCTTACCTGCATTACAGGGATCAACAAGTAGTGAGGTTTTTGCACAGCACTTGAATGATCTGCATGCTGCCCGCAGAGCATTTATCCAAACAGAAGCTGATGAAAGAGTAAGACGGGACCTCAGGAATAAAGTGAGAGCATCAGAACAAGTATTTGAACATGGTGATAGGGTTTTCTATAAGAGAGAAGGGAAAGAACGCTGGCTTGGTCCTGGAAAAGTGGTGTTCCAAGATGGAAAAGTCGTGTTTGTTAGACATGGGGGAGTATTTGTGCGAGTTTCTCCTAACAGACTTCAGAAGGTCAACAGTAGTTTGGCAGATGAATAAGAGAAGGAAGGTGAGAACAGTATAAAGGATAAAACTGATGAAAATAAGGGTCATGATGAAAAAAAAAGCACAGAACCACACACAATATCAGAGGATAATCCAGCTCCTGAGCCAGAGAGAATAGATAGACAAAATATTAAACAGAACAGAAATACACCAGAGCCTGAAAGGATGGACAGACAGAATATCCAACAGAACAGAACAATTCTGAAACCAAATGACAGCATCCAGTATAAGACGCAAAATACCGATGAATGGATTAAAGCGACGGTACTAGGAAGGGCTAGAAAAGCCACAGGCAAGAATAAACACTGATTCAATATACAAGAAAAAGCCAGCAAAGAAAAGAAAAGTGTAAATCTTGAACAAATACAGTGGGAGCTGATAAATGATGATGAGACAGTAAACCTAGTAACGAGACAAAACAATGATGACACAACAGCTGCGAAATTACTGGAGCTACAAAAACTAAGTCAGTTCCATACCTATGATGAGGTGAAAGACTGTGGTCAACAAACATTGTCGACCAGGTGGGTAATTACAAATAAAGAAGACCAAACAAAGGCAAGGCTTGTGGTACGTGGTTTTGAAGAGGAATTTACTATGCCTAGGGATAGCCCGACAGTAGGAAAAGGGACAATGAGAATAGTTTTGGCTATTGCATCAATCCAGAACTGGACCGCTAAAACAACAGACATTAAGTCTGCTTTTTTGCAGGGCAGAGAATTAAGGCGAGATGTATACATCAAACCACCAAAAGAGAGTGACACAGCAAAAGGGATAGTTTGGAAGTTGAAACATGGACTATATGGGCTGAAAGATGGTGCTAGGCAGTTCTACATGAGTGTGAAAGATGAATTATTGAGGCTGGGATGTAAAATGAGTGAACTAGATCCAGCACTTTTCTATTTGCACAAAGGAGGTAAACTGAGTGGCATCATATGTCATGTAGATGACTTTCTCCATGCCGGTGACGAATATCTTGAACAATTAATGATCAATTTGCGAAAAAGATTTGTGGCAGGAAAAGTTGAAGAAGGGAACTTTAATTACACAGGGTTTAAAGTTGCTCAGAACAGAGATGTCATAGTATTAGATCAGTCCAACTATGTCACTAACATACAGAATATAACTATTGACCCAAACAGAGCACAGGACAAGCAAAGCTCATTAACTTCAGAGGAACAGACCAAATATCGATATCTTGTTGGTCAAATCAACTGGGCTGTACAAGGAACCAGACCTGACATGGCTTTTGAACTCATAGATCTCAGCACAAAACTCAAGGAGGGAACAATAGGCGACATTTCTCGGGCTGTAAAAGTAGTCAATCGGCTGAAAGACATTAGGTCTGTGATTTCATTCCCGAATTTAAGCAACAAAGTTAACGACTGGAAGATTGTGGTCTTCACAGATGCAGCCTTATGTATTATCAACAACGGAACGGCAAGTACAGCAGGATATATTGTCTGGTTGATGGACTGCCACGGAAAATGTTCCCCACTGTCTTGGCATGCTCGTAAAATTAAGCGGGTAGTACGATCCACAATTGTTGCTGAGGCCCTTAGCTTACAGGAAGGACTAGAAAGTGCTTTCTACTACAGAATGATGCTGGAGGACATTTTAGGTGTGTCAACTAAAACTATTCTAATAATTGCCTATGTTGACAAGAAGAGTGTTATAGAAGCCATATACTCAACAAAACTAGTTGACGACAAGCGGCTCAGAGTAGACATATATGCAATTAGCCAATCCCTAGCAAGAAATCAAATGGTGCCCAGGTAAAGCTCATCTGGCGGACTGCATGACAAAGCAATGAGCTTCTGGGTACAGTCTATTAAATGTTCTTCCAGACGAAAGGATGCCAGAAGACTTTGTATAATTATTACGCATTTAACTACACTATCAGGTTGCTTTGAAATCTACCACTTTTACAAATTTGTTCATATTCTTTTCTCTTTTTTATTTTATTAAAATAATCAATTATTAACTAAGATCTCAAAAAAAAAAAAAAAAAAAAAAAAAAAAAAGGAAAAGTATCATTAATGTTAATTTCATGTATATTGCTATTCTTCCTAAGTTAGGTAACTCTTCTGTTTAATTAATTTACTCTTCATTAGGAAACAATATTAAGTGACGTCATTTGACATCATGACGTCACAACTGGAATCATGGCAACATGACGTTAAGTAATTACCTTTGGCAACCATTGTGTACAGTAATTAAAGTGTGTTACTTTTAATTAGAGTTAGCGTTTATCAATAACTTCAGGCGACTTTCCTTTCTAAAAGGGTATTCAGCTGCGACGTTCTATTCGCACATAAATACACATTTGAGAGCATATTCTATTGGGTAATACGAAAAAGGGTAAGAGAAACGTCCAGGGAGTGCAACAATCACAAACCGCAGCCCATCCGAGACACCAAGAGGAAACAGACAAAACCAAACAAGCGCAAATCAAACAAACGCACGAAAAGCACCAAGACTAGCTCTCTCTTCCCCAAGCGAGGTAATCGCAATGCTAAAAGGACTGAAAAACACAAGAACAAAATAACACAAGACAAGCAATAAAACAAATCGCCTCGTAGAATAAACCACAAAGCAACAAAGAGTAGGACTAACACCGGGAACAACGCCTTAGAAAGGTTAGTAGAATAAACCACCGAGGGTTTTAAAGCAATTTTACGGCCAGCCAACTTCAAACACAAATATGTATACATTTCATAGAGACAAACGCTTGTATAGACAAATTTTAACTACCTTTACCCTAAATAATCGGAATCTCTGAACAAAAAGTGTAATCGAAAATATAAATTCCAGCGGGCACAAAACGCTGAAGCAACGACGAATCAACGTTGTTTTAACTTCTTGACGTTGAACCGACATTGTTTCAACGGTGTGTGCCTGCTTGGAAAGTTACCAAGGAAAGGCCACAATTGTAAAGCACAGCTTAGAAGGCACAAAAAGAAGAACAGATGAGGCACACACAATGACAAGATAAAAGGCACAATAACCGACAAACAAACGGATGAATACTTCAATAGAGGACCCGCCTCGGAATAGTCAGCAGGTAAAATACTCAACTTAAGGTCCCTACTGACACCTAGTGCAATTTTATTCCAACAACAGAGTGTCTTTTAATTCTGTATTTTGCTTTTCCATTTCATTGTAAAAGTTATAAAACAATAAAAAGCTAAAGTCACCACCTGGTATCAGAGTTCTGGTATTTCAAAGAATAACCACCTTCGCCCCCGCGAAGCATTTTTCTTCAAAGTTGTTCTAGGCCCTAGTAGTCCTGAGAAAATCATTCTAACCAAGCAACTAACACCTATGAGATACCTTCAGTTATTGCAACAGAATGACATTAGAATATGCAAAATGCTTGAAAGCCTTAAGGGTGTAAAGCAAACTTTAATATACCTAACAATCAACATTTTTGTCCACCGAAATGGTGAAAATTTAGTGTAGTTTTAATGGAAATTACTAAATATTCAAATATTAAAGACACTTCCTACAAATTATTTTCCATTAAACTTTCAAATAATAATTACTACTTATTTTGTAGTATTATTCTGAAATGATATAAAATTTCACCACCTGTGAAACGAGATAATGCTTGATAATTACCTACCCCCTCCCCCCGCCCCAAATAGCAAAATTCTATTTTCTAAATAACTGAACAGTTTTGATAAATACAATCGATTTCAAAAGGTCAGTACTACTCTAAAATGGTATGCTGTCATAGTCTAGATATAAAGAGACAATCTGAATAATAATGTACACCAAAATGACAATTTGTCTTAGTAAATAATTATGAATTGCTCCTACCCCCTGGTTTCTAGGAACATACGCTCAACATGATAAAATGTGATTAAAATGGTTCAAATAGCCACATAAATTTAATTCTTATTTGTAATAAATATATCATATTGCAGGATTCGTCTTATAAATCAAAATTTAAACTGAATACTATGCATGCGTTGCACATTTGGAAGACTGGACGAGTTTAAAGGGCGTATTTTTGTAATTTTAAACTAGATTTACTCGCTCGAAACCTCGTGTCTAATTATGGTGCAGCATCCAATTACGAATATATGTTCGGGCCGAGTAACGGTTACGAATATATGTTCGGGCCGAGTAAGGGTTTCTCATAAGTAAGATGAGGAAACAAAGTAGAGAACTCACGAGAGATCTGAAGCCAAAAGAAAAGAAAATCACAGAAACAGAAAGAAAATCACAGAAACTATAGACATGGGAAATCAGGCGCAAACCTTCTGAAATAGGAAGGAGTCGTCACTTAATCTGAGATCTGTGACACAGTCGTACATTAGAAAGCGATGTAAAGTTAATAACTATAAACGGATTTACAACTTTGTATGCAGCGCCGCATAATATTCATGTTGTAAATGATATAAAGTATGGGTTGTTTTCGAGCCCTCGAAATTTAAAATAAACCAACAACCAAAACTTTGACTGCCTCGTTAATTAGGTTGCTAACGTTGTAAAGACATTGTTGGTTTCGGTCTTACAGATGACGTGCCAAAAAGGAAACAGAAGACGACAAAATACATTTCTCCTTTGCTAGGGGCCTGCGGGAAGTTGAGAGAGGAATACACACTTTGATACTGTATTCAAAATAAATAGAAGGGAAGGCAATGATCAGGAACCGATATAATTATCCCACACCTCCCATCAGAGACATCAAAGGGAAAGAAACACAAACACGAAATAACTAGACCCTAATGGAAACATCACTAGCGAAAAGCCAAACGGGCAGTTGCTTTCACACACAGTGGCCAAATGGCTATCCAAAACAAAAATATGTAATCGACACACACTGCGACAATTTGACTGATTAAACCATCGAAGTAGGTATTGTCAATATTCAATAAATCATCCAAATATCTAGAAGTCGAGCTAAAAGCTTCAATGATTTCAGATTGGTTTTCAACGGAAAGGGGTATCATGAAGTCTCTTTCATAACACAACAAGAACAAATCAGCCACAAGGGGTGCGCAATTCGTACCTATCGGAATACCCACAATTTGTCTAAATAACCAAATCTTATATAAATATTGTCAAGTAGAAAGGTGAGAGCTTCACACACTTTCTGACATGTCCATAATGTGTAATTTTTATGCATTTCAGAAGTGAAAAAAGCATTTCTTACATCACATGCAAGGTAGAGGGAATCTTCTATATGAAATGTCCATTCAATTAAATCATTTAGTTTTTCTTTTATAAGATTATGAAGGAGTGTAATGTAAAGCGTGGAGAAATCATAAGTAGACAAACTAAAAGCTAAAAGCACGAAATTGTCTGGATTTCAATTTATTTAAAACCTCATTCGAATTTTTATAGACCAAAACAGATTTCTCCCTGATCTTTCGAACACTTTGTCATAATATTTAATTATATGTTTTTGATGGCAGTAAGACATGCAGTTAATAATTTAGAAAGTTCTGTGGTGGTACAAGAGCTTGAATTTGCAATAAACCGTGCTTTGTAAGATCTTTTATGAAGTTTAGGTAACCAATATAACGTAGGAAGCTTGTCTTGGCCTTTAGTAACACATACAGCAAACTTGGTGTCTGAATGACAGATATGGTCATTAACTACAGACCTCTCTTCAGCCAAAGGTTGTAGTTCCTAGGCCTTAGTGCCACTAAGCTCTTGCTGAAGAGTGTTATCATAATGGAGCCGTCAAACAACGGCTACATAAGCAATTACAATTGAAAATGTCAAGCTCTGTTTTACGGTCCGAGTAAAAAAGAATCTAAATGTCTGTCTTAGTTTTGAAATTCAGCATACTAAATGCTTGCAAACAGTATTGTTTAATATGCAGGCGTCGATGTTAATTGGTTCAGTCTCAATCAATTGCAGAAATAAAGACAATATGGGGATACCCGGAATAAGGAACACAACCCTATGTTTTTTTTCTTTTTATCATATCGAATGATAATCGTTTTGAATTGTTCCGAAAAATAAGTATTTTGTTTTGTGCAATAAATGAGCTGTGGTGCATAACAATAAAAAATGTGAAGTGTCAATGGCAAAAATGCCGACAACTGAGTGAGACTGAATCAAACAAGTCCACATGCTGAGTGCGAACATTTGTATGCTGCACTTGCAGTATTCAAGAATGGCAGTTGTCAGTTTCTGGCGAAAGAATGTGCACAATACTGGTTAATTGCTTAGAGGACTAAACCTGCCCAGTAAACGTGTGGTTAGGTAAACTGACCGCACTCGACATGACCCCATTGGGTTGACTGGGCCGTAAAACCTTAACACAAACAAAAACTTTTAGTATTACCGGGAGCCCGTTTGGATTTATTTATTAAGTCGCTTTAACATTTGTGTTTCCAATAATCTCCGTGAAGAAGTATTTTCTAACACTGCCCATCAGGTTTGATCAGAAGTGGCACCGTTTGTCCTTCAGCAAGAACAGGCACATCATGAGGAATAATAATAATAAAAAACAAAACAACAACAACAAAAAAAAACAAACAAACAAAAAAAACAACAAAAAAACAAAAAAAAAAAAAAACAAAACAAAAAAAAAAAAACAAAAAAAAAAAAAAAAAAAAAAAAAAAAAAAAAACAAACAAAAAAAAAAAAAAAAGAAAAAGAAAAACAAAAAAACAACAACAAAAAACGTGAAACAATAAAACCCTGCCATTATTATGTCGCGAGCAGATAACTCTGTCAAAACATTGACGAAAATTGCCAATAAGCAATCCCAAACCAGATCTCTACAATATCAGTGCACATATTTAATTGAATGAGATTTACTCAAGTTATTGTCCTGAAACTAAAATACGAAATACGAATGTGTTGCAGGCAAATAACTCTGATAAAAATTGACGAACTTTGCCTTATTAACAATCCCAACCCTGTTATTCACAATATCAATGCATTTACCAAGTTTGGTGAAAATACATTGACATTTACTCAGGTTATCATCCGGAAACAAAAATACGGACGGACGAACGTATGACGGACACACGGACAACCAAGAATATACCCCGCTACTATCGTGTGGCGGGGTATAAAAAGCATGATCAGAAAGAAGGAGATTGATTTAAATCGTTTCTGCTAACATTTATAAAATAGTAATTATTATGCTATACTGTAGGTAGGTTTTCATGATGTTTGCTACTAGTTTGGTAATCAAACTTTTCTTACATCCGAAATTTAAAGTATTAGCATCAAAACAAACGCAACACTATATTATACGCATTCAAACTTCATATACAAAAAAAAAAACAAAAAAAAAAAACCAAAAACAAAACCAATAAACAAAAAAAAACAACAACAACACACACACACACACACACACACACACACACACACACACACACACACACACACACACACACACACACACACACACACACACACACAACAACAACAACAACAACAACAACAGCAAAAAAAAAAAAAATAAAAAAAAATAAAAAGCACACACACAAAAAAAAAACAAAAAAAAAAAAAAAATAAAATAAAAACAACTAAACATTAACGTCTTTTTGATACCATTACTTTTGCTTAAATGACATAAAAGTCAATAAGGCATTATATGATGACACAAATGATACATTGCCGTCCATTACGGATCATTTAGCTCCATTTGGACGCAATTACAGGAATGCTTTTATGGACGCTGGTGTGTCCATTTGAACAGAGCGTTTTCCGGCTTGATTTGCTTAGCTTATCACAGTGTTTGTGATTATATGTTTCATTTTAAGGTAGAGCACCCTTACGTGTACCGAACAAATACTTGTAATTTAGAACAGCATCCGAATTAAAAGAGAGGTTTCGTGAAAATTAAATGCGAAAAGTAACCATCAGTAATTTTCCTGCTGACTGTCCAAAGATTGTTCCTCTGTTACAATTCTCTTTCGTTCATATGCGGTGATTATAAATGACCCCTATGTCCGGTTGTTTGTCATTGTTTGATCCTAATCTCTGAGACTTTTGATATCTTGAAAAAGCTATGCTATGTGATTATGGTATTTCCTGCATAACTTCTTTTTTTTAAATTTTTTTTTTAAATTTTTGTTAACGTAGTATCTTGCGGATTTGATAAATGTTTGTCTAGTTTGACATTCTTTTGTCTATGTGGGTACGTTGGTGTGAGTATGGATTGTGCTGTAGTGTGTCTGTTTAAGTATCCTCTACTTTTGATGGCCGTATTCATTAATTGTAGTTTTATGTGGGCATCTTGTACGAGTATACAACTTTTTGTCATTGTTTTTCTTTTGTTTGTCATTAAGAATAAAGCGCCAAGCGAAAAACGACTTCCCGAAGAATGTCAAAAGCACAGTAGTTGTATGTTTGCCGTCACGAAAACATGCCTATATAATGTTGACCCCCTTCAACCCCACTTTTATAGAGTATAACTGGGGTTTACAGGGGTATACATTATTTTTCTTATTTCTGCTCAAAAACATAGGCGGTTCTAACGAGTACCCACAATCTATGTTTTGAGCAGAAGTGTGAAAAATATCAGAGTTTTTGTCTGAAAATTTTCATTTTTTGATGGTAAAATTTTCAGTATATTTGAATAGGTATGTTTTCGTAATGCACTTGTCCTGTATATCTTAAGTCATGATTCTGTGTTAGGGAGCAGAACTAAAGACCCTTTTACGTCAGTTTTTCTACCGACCGTTCCAAGGTGGTTTCTCTGTTTTACCATCACGAAAAAATGCCTATATAATTTTGACTCCCTTAAACCCAACTTTTATATAGTAAAACTGGGGTTTACAGGGGTATATATTATTTTTCTTATTTCTGCTCAAAACATAGATTGTGGTTATTCGTTAGAACCGCCTCGTCGAGGTGGTTCTAACGAGTACCCATAATCCATGTTTTGAGCAGAATGTGAAAAATACCAGAAATTTATATCTGAAAAGTTTCATTTTTTGGCTGTTAAAATTTTCAGTATATTTGAATAGGCATATTTTCATAATGTTCTTCTTTGTTTGGGCGCCGGTGGTTTCATATGTGGCGGTTGTTTTGTCATTCTTTGTCCTTCATCTCTTCTTCTTTTGGTGCATCGGGAAGGCTGTGTTTCGTGATTATGGTATTTTCTCAGTATCTTCATCTGGGTATCTTCTACAAGTACTCATCTAATCTTTATGTTTTTTTTTGTTCTTTTTTTTTTTCATTTAGAATAAAACGCCAAGCGTAAAACGACTTTCCGAAGGATGTCGGAAGCACAGTAGTTGTATGTTTGCGTTTGTCCTGTATGTCTTATGTCATGATTCTTTGTTAAAGAGCAATACTCGTACAGAATAAACTTTGACTTTGACTATGACCTTTCTGATTCCCTAAACTTCCAGCCTACATGTACTAGTCAATCGTCCCTCCCCATAAATTCGATAGTTGTGAAGAATTGTACTGTAGTTTTTCGGCGACATTTGAGCCACAATGTCAGAAAACATACCTTCGGGCATGTACGCCCAGCAAAAATTCAGATCAGATCAATCGCACAGCCTTATCAGAATCTGCACTGGGCTTTTTCTGGATAGCCAAGCTTGCAAAATTTCTCCATGCGGACAACAAAGACTCTAATAAGACTGTGCGGATGCGCAGGCTGATTTGAGTCTTCGATGGGCACACATGTCAGAAGGTATGGTTTCTCAATTTGTGGCTCCTTTCTTACAGTTCTTATTGTCAGAGAATTGTCTGGCTATATCGATATCTAGTTAAAATGGTGTCCTCAAGAGGTTTTAACGTACCACTAAAATAAAGTCTATCGATAGAATTAATCTTGTCGAACTAATTTGAGACTTGTCATGAGAAAAATGGCCTTATGACGTATATGCTAAAGTTCGGCTCAGACTACTTATTTATCAGTCTGATCAGGGCTTTCGTTATTCGCCTACAGAATCTATGGGTATTGTAACATACATTCACATGAACGAATACAGAGGTCCCTGATCAGTCTGCACCTTAGCATAGAATCATGACTTAAGACATACAGGACAAGTGCATTACGAAAACATATCTATTCAAATATACTGAAAATTTTACCATCAAAAAATGAAAATTTTCAGACAAAAACTCTGATATTTTTCATATTTCTGCTCAAAACATAGATTGTGGGTACTCGTTAGAACCGCCTCGGCGAGGCGGTTCTAACGAGTACCGACAATCTATGTTTTTGAGCAGAAATAAGAAAAATAATGTATACCCCTGTAAACCCCAGTTTTACTCTATAAAAGTGGGGTTTAAGGGGGTCAACATTATATAGGCATGTTTTCGTGATGGCAAACATACAACTACTGTGCTTTTGACATTCTTCGGAAAGTGGTTTTTCGCTTGGCGTTTTATTCTAAAGGACAAACCAAAAAAAAAAAAAAAAAAAAAAAAAAAAAAAACAATGACAAAAAGTTGTATACTCGTACAAGATGCCCACATCAAACTACAATTAATGAATACGGCCATCAAAAGAAGAGGATACTTAAACAGACGCACTACAGCACAGGATGAGCAAGCCGACCTGATCTTTCGCTGTTTAATATACCATACATTACGAAAACATGCCTATTCAAAGATACTGAAAATTTTACCACCAAAAAATGAAAATTTTCAGATAAAAAATTCTCATAATTTTCTTATTTCTGCTCAAAACATAGATTGTGGGTATTCGTTAGAACCACCTTGGCGAGTCGGTTCTAACGAGTACCCACAATCTATGTCTTTGAGCAGAAATAAGAAAATAATGTATACCCCTGTAAACCCCAGTTTTACTATATATAAGTGGGGTTTAAGGGGGTCAAAATTATATAGGTATGTTTTCGTGATGTAAGTTATTTTTACAAGCCGCAACAGGTTAATCATACAAGTCATCAATGAGTTACTCCCCTTTAAGTTAGAACAGATTAATCCTTTAAGTTAGCAACAAGTTAATCCTTAAAATTAGAAACAAGTTAGTCCTTTGAGTTAGCAATAAGTTAATCCTTTAAGTTAGCTACAAGTTAATCCTTTCAAGTTAACAACGATCAAAAACAGCAGCAGACATTTTTTTTCAGAGACATCTTATGTGAATTGTCTGGTAGCAGCCATTCTAGCAGACAATTTTTCGGATAATAAAAGGATTGACATTTCTTGTGAATCGTCAGTCTACAGCCAATTCACATGGAATGTCAAGACTTATTTTCTCTAAAAAAAGTATTAAAAGAAAAAAAGAGAATGTTCAAATGAGTACCTACAATCTTTGTTTGAAGTACAGTCGAACTTCAATGGCTCGAACATCTTTGGGACCATAGAAAATTGTTCGAGACATGGGTAGTTCGAGCCACTGAGGGTTAATCATGGTGCCAGGTCAGGAGGCAAATATAGCGATAATTTAATAAAATATTTTCGATTTTCTACACAACAGTTGTATGTTGTGTGTACTCATTAGAATCGCCTCATCGAGGCGATTCTAATGAGTACACACAACATACAATTTCATGATAAAATAAGAAAATTTCCCTAAATATTTGTTTTTCTTGAGCTAGCGGAAGAATTTCGTAGGGACTAAAAAATTAGCCATGGTAAACGAGCCATCGGTGTTCGAGCTATTGAGGTTCGACTGTAGTTTTAAGACAATTGGAAGAGGCTATCCGCACCACCGTCCTGCGGATTAGATTCATTATTTCGCTAGACCATCCGGCGGATAAGGATTCTTCCTTGCACGACGGCGGTTAAATTATTAATTCCTATGCTAAAACAATGCAAGAAATGACACTGTACCGATAACTTTCGGGAAAAATTATCAGTTCATTACGTTATATTTAATGGAACGTGGAATAAAAGAAATATTAAATAAATATTGTATTTTTGCTTTGCTTTATATATTGCGTGCTGTGTTATGTTTTACATATATATATAGCATGCTGTGATTTCCTTAAGTGATTCTATTATCATTAACCTTCACCATTCTCTTGGCTAATTCGGCAGATGACATTTTTCTTATTTTTCCCAGAAAACAGGACACAGGATTTGACAATTTCGTACAAATTGTCTCCATCAGCTGATTTTTTTTTTACCTAGAGTGCTAAGCATAAACAACAACCGCCCGTAAACTTCTGTTTCTCAACGTTTACTTTACTCTACATATACTCGTGCTATACATTATTTCATAAAATATTAAAATGGAATACATCACGAAAACATGCCTATACAATTTTGACCCCCTTAAACCCAAATTTTATATAGTAAAACTGGGGTTTATAGGAGTATACATTATTTTTCTTATTTTGCGAAGAAACATAGATTGCGGGTACTCGTTAGAACCGCCTCGGCAAGGCGGTTCTAACGAGTACCCACAATCTATGTTTTTAGCAGGAATATGAAAAATATCAGAATTTTTTATCTCAAAATTTTCCTTTTATGATTGTAAAATTTTCAATATATTTGAATAGGCGTGTTTTCGTAATGTTTGGGGCCAGTCGAATCGATTGAAATCCCACGGTAATTTTTACTACCGACCGTTCTGTGGTTCTAGTATTTTTAGTTTTTTTTTTTCGTGGCTATGTGGTTGCTCTCTGCGAGGATTTTTTGTGTGTGTTTCGTCCTGTTGTTGGCTTGTTGTTGTTTTTACTGGATTTTCTCTAGCAATATAATTACCTTGTTGGGGAAGAGTGTGCTGGTTGCTTTTCTTTTCTTTGGTTTGGGGTTATTAGGTTTTTATTGCGTACTGACTGCCTTGGTTTGCTTGCTCTTCCTCTTGGTGTCATTTCCATTACGAAAACACGCCTATTCAAATATATAGAAAATTTCACCTCCAAAAAACTGAGAATTTTCAGATAAAAAAAAAAAAACTGATATTTTTCATACTTCTGATCATAACATAGATTGCGGGTACTCGTTAGAACCGCCTCGTCGAGGCGGTTCTAAAGAGTACCCACAATCTATGATTTTGATCAAAAATAAGAAAAATACTGTATACCCCTGTAAACCCCAGTTTTACTATATAAAAGAGGGTTTGAGGGGGTCAAAATTATATAGGCATGTTTTCGTGATGCTATGTTCTGTGAGTGTGGCTCTTCCTAGACATCTATTTTTGTACTGCTTTACCGCAAATTTACAGTGTACCCATTCGACTTTAATTCCTTTATTTGTAAAAGGGAAAACAGAAAACCGGATTGATATTTGTATTCTTTTCTACTGTTCTTTGAGACCCGATAATTGACTGGAATTCAATAGCGCATTCATCCTAAATCAGTTTATTCCACGTTGTAGCGACTTTAATGTAATTGTGAAGGCAATAACGTTGGATAAATGCGGCATTATAGAAACGAGATTTACAGATTTTTGTCTGCTGCGAACACAAGTTAAGAAACAGTATACAAAAAGTACTATATTTTGCTTAGGTTTCCTTTAATATTTTATCACTTTGAAATGTTTGTCCCTAATTGGAGGACATTTTAGAATGTATTTGCGTCGCACAATGAAAAAAAAAAAAAAAAAAAAAAAAAAAAAATAAATAAATAAAGTACAACCCCTCTCCCACGAAAAAAAGCCACTTCCCTACAAAAAAAACAAAAAAAAAAAAACAACAAAAAAAAACAAAAAAACAACAACAACAAAAAAAAAAAAAAAACAAACAAAAAAACATGCAGATAGCAAAGACCCAAATCACCTTGCACAATCACGCAGTCTGATGTGGACATTCACTGTACACTTTGGGATTCCTTGGATTTGCATAATAAATCAATGTACAGTAAACCCTGTGTAAGAGAGCCACCTTGGAGATTGACTTTAAATAGCAGTTGATGTGGAAAAAGTTGTCTGTCTTATAAAGGTACATGTCATGTAATTTTGCTAGCAGAATTACATGACATGTACCTTTATAAGACAATCACTTTTTCACATCAACCACTAAGGTCAATTTCAAAGGTGGCTGTCTTACACAGGTTTTACTGTAAAAAGAAAGAAAGAAAGAAAGAAAGAAAGAAAGAAATCAACAACACGCGCACATACACACGCGCCGCACTCACGCAAAACAATATTAAAAACAAGAACGACAACAACAATAAAGACAAAAATCAACAAAAAAAGCAAATTTGCATTTTTCTAAGTACTGGGATGAACAGACCTGAGCGAAAGGGTAAGACCCAGGTCAGCCGCCGCGGCATCTGATCAAGCGCGGCGTCTGATCAAAGTCTACACTGTTTGCTTGCATTCAGCTGGCAGTTTAAGTCGCATCAACAGTTAGTAAAATGGCTTGTTCAAATCTTGACACAAGTAAGGAGCAAAGGTATCCGAATATCAAGTGTAAATACTGCACCCGATCAGTTTCCACGGCCACGCAGGCTGTTGTAGGCCTTCACGATTTGCATATGCGTTGATTAGTCCCTTTACTCTTAACGAGGCTGTCGTCATCTGCGCAGCTAATGCTCGTCTGCAGCGAGTTATGCTCTCTAGTAGAGCGGAAGCGAGTGACGTCTGGGGCAATTTGATTTATCATCAAGTATTGCATTCACTGCTGTAATCTTTAATGCGCAGATTTAAGGTTAATTGATACATTTTCAGGGGAGACAACTATTTAAGAAATGTACTTTCCTCCCTTTTTAAAAGAGGTGTTAGAGGTGTTCTCTAAAAGGATAGAATTTGCTCCCTATGGTAGCAAATTCTTTCCTTGTAGATTACACCTCTTTTCAGAAGGGACTTGATGTTCAGGAAAGCAAACAGGAAGTCATAAAAGTTGTCTTTCTTGTACAAATGGCATAAAAATCTTCTAAGTGTATCCAGTCGCCTTGAATGATGGGAACGATGGGAGAATGTATTTTATGCCAAATGCATATACATATTCTGGTCATTGCATTCTGTATTAGTTGATCTATTCCATAGTATCTATTGAGTCCGAAAGCGGACAATGCACGCCCGGACCAGACTATACATTTGACTGCACGAAATCACAGGTTTAAGGCATCTTGGACTTCGATGTGCTGTTAAATGAATCCAATCTAGCATTGTGAAACCCCGTTGAAGACGAGGGAGCTCCGTGCTTTGCTTTTCTTTGAGTTTTGACTTATGTACTTTCTCATATGGTTTGTTGTTCCTCCTCTTGTTGTCATTGTAGGCTATTTTCTGTGATTGTGTCTCTTTCTAGACATCTTCTTTTCATATTGATTGAAACTTCTAAATTTTGAAAACTCTCCAAATGATATGGACTCCATGTCTTAATCCGTTTTCACCATATAATATGGGGAACAAGGGGTATACATTTACAAAATGCATAGAACACAACCAACACGGAACGCCCAAAACCACGTTCCCACCCAGAAAATGCGGCAGACAAAAAGATGATAATTTAGCCAGCGCATGACAAAACCAACAAAATGGCATGTGTGCTCAGCTAAGATTCAGATCAGCCTGGGCATCCGCCCAGTCTGATCAGAGTCTTCGCTGTCCGCATGAAAAAAGATGGGGTCCTTAGCGACCCATTGAGCGCACAGCAAAGACTCTGATCAGACTCGGCGGATGCCCAGGCTGATCTGAGTTTTCGCTGGGCGCACATGCAATTTTGTTGGTTTTGTCACGCGTTGTCTCGTATGTCCATCCAACTTGCACAATGGAAGCTGCCACTAGAGATTTCCAGACACTAATATGTTATGATACACAATACTTAAGACACTGCGCAAAACAAGAAAACAGCCCTTAAGTCATATGCGGGCAAGGGAGACCTGTGCATTCGTACAGTCTGTCAGGGTATTTGTTGTCCATTAACATAATCAGTGGACACTGCAGATTAAATCAGCAGACGGCAACTGCTCAAATGGAATACTGTAGGTGTAAATGGATTAAAGTGAGTGAATACATTTGGTAGACATTTTGCCTTTTTGTACAAAAGAGGCTACTTAACGACTTTCTCTTTGCTTTCTTGCACACCAAGCCCTTTCTGAAAAGGGGTCTACTCTTATAGAAAAGAATTTGCTCTCATTGGGAGCAAATTCTTTTCTGTTAAAGTAGATCCCTTTCCAGAAAGGGACAAAGCAATGTTGACTGAGTTGTCTCCCTTGAAAATCTCCCTTGAAAAGGTATCAATTCTTTTTTCAGCCACGTCTCAGGTCAGCCTTCGCCTTCGAGAATTTCAGAACCAGTGAAGGCTGCGGTGTAGAGCAGCGGAGAGCAACTGCCTGATTTGGATTTTATAGGAGCAAATACTTTATTAAAGAAACTATGATGTATTTGTTGTTCGGCATATGGCATAAGGCCATTTTCCTGTGTTGTACATCATTAACGTTACATTAGCGCTTGTTATATTTTAGAAAGAGTGGCGGATAATTTCC
Organism: Anodontia alba; assembly: GCA_964016985.1. NCBI lineage: Eukaryota > Metazoa > Mollusca > Bivalvia > Lucinida > Lucinidae > Anodontia > Anodontia alba. The sequence goes on from OZ024824.1 coordinate 6,046,272, forward strand.
GCATGGGTTCTGGACAGCAGTTAATACAAAATGTTATTGTATGTTTCCTAGATAGACAAATGAACCGCAACGTGAGAAATGTACCTTCTTTCATGTGCGCACAACGAAGATCCAGATCAGCCTGCGCATCCACACATTTTGATCAGAGTCTTCAATGTCCGCTTGAAGAAATTTTGCATCCTTGGCTATCCGAAATGCGTACAGTGAAGATTCAGATCAGACTGCGCGAATGCGCAGGCTGATCTGAATCCTCGCTGGGCGCACATATTCGACGGGACGTTCCCGGACGTTTCGGTTAATATGATTACAAAGATTTTGCGTGACGCACTAAGGCCAAGAAGACATAATTCATTTCTCGATCATGACATAAGTATGGTAAATTACTATGATTATACATAAATGTCTCTTGGAGACACATTAACGCTGTCAAAAGTTTTTATCGCGGATTAGCTATATTTTTTCTATTTTAGCCTACTTTGGAGTCATAATTCAGTAGCAGCGTCTGTATATATGGGCCGCAACGTCTGAAAACGTACCTTGGAGACAAATTAACTCTGTCAAATGTTTTTTATCGCGGAATATCGATATTAGTTTCTGTTTTAGCTTACTTTGGAGTCATAATTTTGGATAGCCAATAACATTTCTTTATGCTGACAACTAAGACTTGCAGGCTAATTTGAGTCTTCGTTGGGCACACATGTCAGAAGGTACGATTTCTTACGTTACGGCTCATTTTCAAAGACACATTTTACAAGCAAATCACTTTAATGTAAGTGATACAACATTTTATGTTTAGATTTAAGGGGATAGGCGGCACCATTAAGAGGATAGCTCTAAATATAGAAGTAGTTTTTTTCTCTTTATATTCGAGGCTACTCTGAAAAGAAAGCGTGTGCTCCCTCTGGGAGCATATTTTCTTTGCTATATGTATAGTCCCATTTTTGAAAGGCTTCAAATACAAGGGAGGCATCTTCCTGTCTGCAAAAACTGTATCCTAGGCCAAATGGCGGCGAAGTCGTTCAGGTATATAATCACTTTAATTATATATCAACATGTAACCACAGATGTAGTTTCCAGCAGTCACAGTTGCAGGGGTGAAAATGGAATGAGGAATATTACCTATGTAATAAAATTATCCAAATATTGACTTTCGTAATATCCATCATGTTGACACACCTAGGTGAAAAGTACTTGGTCTCTTCTTAGTCATAACTGAAGAGGCGATTCTTTCAACCAAAGATATTCATATTTTTCCTATGACTCCATGAAAACTTATATTGTGGTACTCGTTAGAAGCGCCTCGGAAAGGCGCTTCTAATGAGTACTATAACATATGTTTTCATGGAGAAAAAATAAATATCTGCATGGCCTTTATCTATAGATACAGTCGAACCCCAATGGCTCGAACACCGATGGCTCGTTTACCATGACTAATTCGAACTCGTTTTTGAGTCCCAACGAAATTCCCCGATAGCTCAAGAAAACAAATATTTAGGGAAATTTTCTTATTTTATCGTGAAATCGTATGTTGTGTTTACTCATTAGGAACGCCTCGCCACACAATTATTGTGTGGAAAATTGAAAAAAAAAAAAAAAAAAAAAAATCCCTAAATTATCGCCATTTGCTTCCTGACGGCACCATAATTAACCCTCAGTGGCTCGAACTACCCATGTGTCGAACAATTTTCTATGGTTCCAAAGACGTTCGAGCCATTGAAGTTCGACTGTACTTTACATTTATTTCAGTCTGTGTTCGGAAAACAAGGAACAAGTCGGTATTAAACAGATTATGACAGTGTTTGCAGTACGAGCCCGAGAGACATTACAGACAAATTTATAAAAGGGTTTAAAAACTAAAACAGATTGAAAATTTGCTTTATAACCCCTGTTTTTACTGCATGTTATTGGGAAACATGCGATTATACATTACACAGACTAGTTAGCGTAATGCAGGTCCATGAAATAAATGAATAAATAGATAAATAAATATATAAATACCTATATAAATAAATAAAAATAAAATAAGAAATAAAAAAATAAACAAACAATAAGATAAATACCTAAATAAATAAATAATATAAAAATAATAGATAATTAAATAAAAATGATAACTAAATAAATAAATAACAAAAACACTAATAATAATAATAACAACTAGAGCAAGTCGATGGCGCGCCATCGCATGTCCCCGCGCCAGCGCCATCTCATATTTCCCTGCACATCAAAATTCCAAATGCGTTCTTCCAGCCCTCATTCATAGGGCTATTACCTGCGACAGTTTCAAGGTTTTAGCTAAAAAAGCCTAAGAGGAGTTGGGTGACAATAAAAAAGGACCTTAAAGCCTACTTTTTGACCTCTAGTGACCTCAGACATGCCCTCGGGGCAAAATGTTTGCATCACTATATTCTACTCTTCATAACCTTCGATTTGATATGCAACGTGGCTATGTTTGTATCAAAATGAATTTTGGACCCTTCGGGGCCACACCCCTGGCCCTGCCCCAAGGGGTCTCATCAAAATTCCGAATGTGTTCCTCCAGTCCTTATCTATAGGGCTATCGCCTGTAAAAGATTCGAAAATCTAGCTTAAATGGTCTAGCAATGGTGTGACATAATAATAATAATAATAATAATAATAATAATAATAATAATAATAATTTAATAATAATAATGTCTTTATTTTACGAGGATGACATATTTAGCAAACAGTGTACTAATCTAACATATGGTCCTCATTAAAAACTTCTAATAATATATACATATTATACACATTTACATTACAGACGGACGTGCGACGTAGACGGACGGACGGGGGTATAACAATATCCCCGCTTTTTCTTTGAAAAGCGCGGGGATAATAATAATAATAATAATAATAATAATAATAATAATAATCTGCAGCATCACTCAAATATCAAAACGTCCTGCTTTTTTTAGAATGACTTTACTATTCTGCTTTCAACCATCATGCTATCTGTGAGGTTGGGAACCCTAGTCAGGAACTGACTGGTTAACATCCGATTTTGAGACAGAGCAAACAACATAATATTAACTTTTGCCAATCGGCATTAACAATACCAAACGCCTCTGCCAAGCAAAACACGTTTTGCATTTACCCATGGCTGAACACATCAGAAGAAAGATTTCATGTCGCCTTTGAGGTGTTTAAAAACGTCTCTATTGATTAGGTCTGACAAGATGCAGGTTCAGCCGATTTATATTTTAAGCAGTTTTTTGCAGAACTTTTACAATTATGTTGCATGTCTCAATGGCGTAATCAGAACTTAATCATTTTTTACACACATCCAGATAAACTCTTGAAGCATTCCATCTAGTATCGCTTCCAAAATAGAAGCTACTCTTAAAGGAAGCAATTTGCTCCCAGAGGGAGGGAGCAAATTCTTTCCGTTACTATTTTGGAAGCGATACAGTATTTCCATTAACTCTTTCGATGTCAAATTTCAGACGACATTTGTCGTCTGCTTTTTTTATTTTAACAAACTGTCGTTTGGAAAGACGTTCAAATGTAAAGTTGAAAGACTGAATGTCAAACAGCATAGATCCAGATGAGACGGCTCATTGAGCCGTCTCATCTGGATCTATGCTGTTTGCAAAAGCTATTATTATCGCCTGTGGCACTGAAAGAGTTAAGAGCAGCCTCTATTATAAAGACGTCTCTATTGCAAATGATACTACGAGTTTTCCTTACGCATGTTACGCATCTCCAAAATGTGCGTAATGAGTGCTACGCCTATGTTTCTGTTTGGTGCATACAGATAACTAACTGTCAGATTTAATGAAAATATTGCGTGTCTACTAACTGGTAAGCGATCATGCATTGTCAGTTTCTAGAGTAGAGTGCGTACACATTTAATTGAATTTTCATGGATTGATTGCATGCGATCCGTCACAAAACAAGCAGGCAGATGACGTCACAGCAAAGTTTGACGAACTTCGGCGCTCTGGTAGATAAATTAGGTAAGTGTCTTTATTTTTAGAGGAGAATGGATACAGTGTACATCCAGTAGATTTTCTGTCATTTATCCACTATCTGTCATTTATCCACTATGGACACAACTTTTCTAACTTCTTATTTGCTTCTTCGCTCAAAATGCCCTTCTGGAAAGGGGCAGACTAATTATGTCCTTTTAGAGCTGACCCCTTTTCAGAAGGGAGGTTAAACAATTTTGACAGCATTGCCTCCCCTGATATTGTATTATTTCACTTTCAAGTACAATATGAGCCGGGCCACAGCATTTCCTACAAGTTTTCGTGCGTGCCAAGACTCAGATTAGACAAGGTTCCAAAGCGTCTTCAAGCGGACAGTGAAGACTGATCAGAGGCACGGTGCGCACGTTGGTCTGAATATTCGCTGGGCGCATATGCAATCTAATAGGAAATACTGTTCCCCGCTTCATGCTATATTTACCAATTTATGCCTAGCGTCCCATAAAAGGGGCATTGAGTTTTTGCTTATTCCTCATCTCCTCTTCATTCTTTTCCTCCAGAAGACTATGGTTTGTGATTGTAGCCTTTCCGTAAAAACGTTATTATATTACAGAAAGAATTTTTCTGCCAACTGTTCTAAGGTGCTTCCTCTATTATAGCCATAGTTACAGATAAGGAGGGGTATCCACATAATAATAATAATAATAATAATAATAATAATTTTTTTTATTTCTCCATGAAAACGTATGTTGTGGGTACTCATTAGAAGCGCCTCGTTGAGGCGCTTCTAATGAGTACCCACATCATATGTTTTTTATTGAGAAATAAGAAAAATATGAGTCCTCTTTGGTTGAAAAAAGCGCCTTTTCTGGAACTATGATAGATATTCTTTGACCGTTTGTCATATTTTGCAGATGTGCTGTTCTGCTTTATTTTATTTGTTCCTTATCTCCTCTTCATTATTCTCCCCCAGAAGGCTGTGGTTTGTGATTTTAGCCTTTCTCGTATAACGTGAATATATTTTTGTTCAGAGGGGGTTGCCAGGCCGCCACTTCACCATAGTGCAGATTATATTTTCATTTTCTTTTGGGATCGTTGGGCCCAATGTGGTATCTTTGAAAATGGAGTTTTGCTCATGTATACGCTAGAGGGCGTAAATAGTGTTGCAAACTTCATTACAGCATATGAAAAGTCTCTATAAAATCTGGACTTCCATTTTCTATCTATCTTCAATTTTCCAAAAGCAACATTTTTGAATTTTCACTGCAGCTGGTGTTAAGTGCCATGTGGCGGCCATACAACGTCTCAACTTACATCACCATAGTGTAGATTATATTTTTATTTCCTTTGGGATCATTGGGCTCATTGTGGTATCTTTGAAAATGGAGTTCTGCTAATAATTACGAAAACACGCCTATTCAAATATATAGAAAATTTCTCCTCCAAAAATTTAAAATTTTCAGATACAAGAACTACGATATTTTTCATATTTCTGCTCGAAACATAGATTGTGGGTACTCGTTAGATCCGCCTCGGCGAGGCGGTTCTAACGAGTACCCACAATCCATGTTTTGAGCAGAAATAAGAAAAATAACTTATACCCCTGCAAACCACAGTTTTACTATATAAAAGTGGGGTTTAAGGGGGTCAAAATTATATAGGCATGTTTTCGTGATGGTATATAACGCTAGAGAGCATAAGCAGTGTTGCAAACTTCATTACTGCTTCATTACTGCTTATGAAGAGCCTCAATAAAACCAAGACTCCTATTTTCTGTCTGTAATATGTTCTGTGTTTCCAAAGGCAACCTTTTAGATTTTTATTAACATACCATATTTCGACAATCCGCTTACCTGTTACTACCAGCCTAATGACAAACTAACAATTAAGTCCCCGCTAGTGATAATAACGCTATAGTCTGCACCAAAAAGTATTAGCCTGACACCCTTTGGTGCTCATAAATGGCGAATAAAATAACAAAACCAAAGAAAACTTCAAAATTTTAAAGAGATAAGTTTTAATCACATTGAGTACAATATAGGCTGACGAATATAAATACTGCAGTAAAACGCGACAGAGCTACAGCATTGGGTAAAAAGTGAAACCTGAGCCGCGGTCCTACTAAACACCGGAAAGGACCCTTTTCCACCGAAAAAGACCGAAAAGGGACTATCGGGTACCGAAAAATTTTCAGAGTAAATCCCAATTACTTTAAGAGGCATATAAAATGTCAGACAACCGCCCCTATCAGCATTCTCAGTGCTTTGATTGTCTTTCAAATAACACTTGTGGTATAACGACCATTTTCTGGCATGGCGCATAGAATTCTGCCGCCGTCTCGGTTTCCCGTATAGCAGAAAACGTTTCTAACACTGCGAATAAGGCATTTTTCTGTTTATTGCTTTGCAAGCTGTGATGTCTAGATATCCAATAACGGCTGTTCGCAAACTAGACAATATCTGAAAGTTAGTCAACAACAGTTAACGCTTATCATACTGTCATTCCTTCCATCGAACGCCTGAAAGGGAGGCTGAACAGCTAAACAATGTGTCCAAGTCAATTAACCCTTAAAGCGCCAAGCAGAATTTGTAGCAGACGCATTCTAAACAGTTTTTCTTTTTTCAGAAAAAAAAATAAGTCTTGGCATTTCATGTGAATCGTCTGTTTGGCAGACGATTCACATGAAACGTCAAGATGTTTTCTTTGAAAAAGGGAATATTTGAAAATGTCGTCTGCTGTAGTTGTGATTGGCCTGCTTTAAAGGTTAATTCTATTTGTCGTTGTAAAACAACTTTTCCTCTAATTCAGTCATGACTCTGAAATAGAACATCTGACACATACTTATATCAGTATTATGCACGTGAATATTATACATATTGGAGAAATGAAAACGTAAATAAATATATTTGGATATATATCGAATAAGAACGGTCGAATATTTTGGGAATTAGAAACAATTAAATACAACATATGTTTCGATTGTATGATTTACATTGTAATATGTAAGGACTGCTTCCATGTAGAACACAGGGGATGGTAAGTTGAATTTGATGGCATGTTTTACATTTTATGGCGTTTGTTGGATATTGTAAACCCTATGTTCAGACTAGTAACTGTATTTTTTTTTAAAGAAAACTTGTATGATCTTACATGCGCTTAGTAATACCAATTTTACAATTTGACACCAAATTTAGTAAGAAACGGAAACAAATGTTTAAGACTTATTAAACGATAAATATTCTTCTATGAACACACGCAATGCTCGCTCGCACGCAAGAACACCTAAGTGTCAAGTGTCTTTTAAACTGAATAAATTATTCATTCAGTACAAATCTCTGAGGTTTCTTATAACAGGCTCTCTAATCGCTGAGGTTTCTTACAACAGGCTCTCTAATTGTTTCGTAGTAAGCACATCATTACTTTTAAAGGTGGACCTGTCAAGTCACTACCTTAAAAAGTGGACATAATAATCACTAACTAAATAGATGAATGCTCAGATATCACCCTGTCATATAAAACACTACTAAATCTAAAATGTGAATATTAATATGGAAATAATTGGGCATGGCAACAACCACAGGTCACAATCCGTTCCAAAGGGACCGGGTAGGACTGAATGACATAAAACAGCACTTCATCGAAAACAGAGAGAACAAACAAATTGCAAGAGAAACGCCGCCTTTGGCCGGTTGTCAGCGAAAATGTTATTCTTATAAAAGAGGCGCCGTAGCCGATGGTTAGAGCGTTTGACTGCAGTGCTGAAGGTTCCGGGTTCGCGCCCAGCTCAAACCATCAACTGTTAATTCTCTCAGTTCACCCAGACGTGAATGGATAGCCTTAGGAGGAAGGATTAAAACAGAGAATTAAAGCCGTAATGCTATTGGATGTCTTACCATTTTATGTACTTTATTAGCGAAGTATTTTTCACAATTTGATTTTTCTGTACGAATTCGGGTTAAGGTGTCTAAATGTTTAGGGTAAATACGAATAACGTATATCAGCTCAAGTTGAGTAACTGAGGAGAAACTGAGAAATTGTCTGCAGACGTTTAGGGTTTCTTAATTTTGGATTGCCAAGTTCGTTTTTTCTACTTTGATGAATATAGGGGGACTAATTATTTTCCCATAGACGTCCATAGTAATTCCACCCTTTTTGGTGGTTAAGAGTTTATTTCAGGGTATGGCTGGGCTTCTAAATTTTATTTTGATTCAAAGACCAGACTTAGCCAAATAAATAAGAAAAAACACCACTGTCACCAGCACTTTCTGGGACTTTTTGAAGACTGAATGTAGCAACCCCTCAATTGGCAAGTATCAGAAATTGAAACTTTAAAATTCTACCATTTCTTCTTTTGGCTCCAGCAAACACAAACAGAAACATTTATTTCTTTGAAACAATCAGGAAATTACACATAAGCATTTTTCTTCAAATAAGAATGATAAGTTTTAATCATCTTTATTATTAACCAATCACAGGTCGCCTTACACAAAATATCACGCTGGGCACGTTTTTTACACCAATCATCAGTCTTGACACCATTGGTTCCCTGTGTCCTGATAGTTCATGAAAATAGAATGGACGAAGTCCAGGAATAGTAACAATCCCAAATCATAGCTTATTAATGACTCTGAGAAAGCAAACATACCAAGACAGACAGAGCACAAGCCACAAATCAAAGATGAGCAAAGCAATCAGCTCCCTCTTCTCCAACAAGATGATCACAATGTTAAACAGGACCCAATAAACACATCCATTACGAAAACATACCTATATAATTTTGACCCCCTTCAACCCCACTTTTATATAGTAAAACTGGGGTTTACAGGGGTATGCATTATTTTTCTTATTTCTGCTCAAAAACATAGATTATGGGTACTCGTTAGAACCGCCTCGGCGAGGCGGTTCTAACGAGAGCCCACAATCTATGTTTTGAGCAGAAATATGAAAAAATATCAGAATTTTTATCTGAAAATTTTCCTTTTTTGGTTGTAAGTTTTTCTATATATATATGAATAGGCGTGTTTTCGTAATGAATTTAACCACGAAGAAGACAAAGCAACGTAAAAGAACGACACTATACGATTGTTTCCTGCAATAATGCAGTTTTACAGTGGTTATTGCTTTTATTTCAAATGGATTGAAGTAATCAGAACTATTAAAATGTTAGCATATCTGGATTATATCAGGCTCATAACTGGATTGATTCAGAACAAAATAAAAGGTGCATTTTATTGATATTAATGGATATCGACTTCGCGTTGTCTGCTAATTTCTTTTATTTGAATTGTTTTGCTTCCAAAGGGCCTCACTTGTTAGAACTTATTTATCATCACTATACAGTAAAATCTTAATGACTCGAACACAGATGGCTCGTTTAACATGGCTTATTCGAACTCATTATTGTGTCCCTGATGTCTTTTATATTTTATATAAAACTAGAATGCGCAGTCGATAGCGCGCAATCGCAAATCCCCACGCTCGTTGCTAATGTTGCTAATACATGTAGCATGACGGACGGATGGACTTGCTCTCCCACACCCTTATTATGAGGGAAGGTCATGTAGCAAGTTTGGTTAAATTCCGCCCAGTAGTTTAGGGGGGGGGGGATAGACAGACAGATAGATGGACGTAGGACGCACGGACGGACACGCGGAAAATAATATTGCTCTCGCACACCCTAACCGTGAGGGGAAGTGATGTAGAATGTTTGGTTAAATCCGGCCAGTGGTTTAGGAGGTGATAGTGTGACAGACAAATGGACGGAAGACGAATGCACAGAAAAAATAATGCTGCTTTTGCACACCCTTACCATGAGGGCAAGTGATGTAGCAAGTTTGGTAGAATTCCGCCCAGTGGTTTAGAAGGAGATAGCGTGACGGACGGGCGTACGGAGGCGTTAACAATATCCCCATCGTTTTTCTTAAAAAGCGTGGGGATAATAATGGTATGTTGAGTGTACCTTACGGCCGCAATACTGTTGGATGCCTTACTTTTATATCGATGAGGCGATTCTACTGAGAACACACAGCATAATTGTTCATGATAAAAAAATAAATTTTCCCTATAATATCCCTAAATGTTTGTTTGCATGATGAATATCATAGAAACTCCAAAACGAGTTGGAATTAGCCACGGTAAACGAGCCATCGGTGTTCGAGTCGTTTAAGTTTTACTGTTCTCGTTTTTTCATGATATGGAGCTTTGAAAATGTATGTTACATTCTGTGTTTTCATACGTTCACAGAATTTCAGTGGCATAAAAGATATCAGGGTATCATCAAACATGAAACATACATTCTCAAAGCTGGTCATTCGTCGACGTGATTTGCGCTTTTCTTCTTCGTGGTCAAATACATTACGAAAACACGCCTATTCAAATATATTGAAAATTTTACAACCAAAAATCGGAAAATTTTCAGATAAAAATTCTGATATTTTTCATATTTCTGCTCAAAACATAGATTGTAGGCTCTCGTTAGAACCGCCGAGGCGGCGGTTCTAACGAGTACCCACAATCTATGTTTTCGAGCAGAAATAAGAAAAATAACGTATACTCCTGTAAACCCCAGTTTTGCTATATAAAAGTGGGGTTTAAGGGGGTCAAAATTATATAGGCATGTTTTCGTGATGATTGCTTTTATTTCAAATGGATTGAAGTAATCAGAACTATTAAAATGTTAGCATATCTGGATTATATCAGGCTCATAACTGGATTGATTCAGAACAAAATAAAAGGTGCATTTATTGATATTAATGGATATCGACTTCGCGTTTTCTGCTAATTTCTTTCATTTGATGTGTCTTAGCTTCCATAGGGCCTCACTTATTAGAACTTATTTATCTTCGCTATGCATTAAAATCTCAATGACTCGAACACAAACGGCTCGTTTAAAATGGCTAATTCCATTACGAAAACACGCCTATTCAAATATACTGAAAATTTTACCACCAAAAAATGAATTTTTTTTTCAGATAAAATGTCTGATATTTTTCATATATCTGCTCAAAACATAGATTGTGAGTACTCGTTAGAACCGTTGAGGTAATGTATAATGTATACCCCTGTAAACCCCAGTTTTACTATATAAAAGTGGGATTTAAGGGGGTCAACATTATATAGGCATGTTTTCGTGATGGAACTCGTTTTTGTGTGCCTAAGAAATAAATTAAAGATGTCTTTTATATTTTATATAAAAAAAATGGTATGTTGAGCGTACCTTACGGCCGAAATACTATTGGACGCCTTACCTTTATATCGATGAGGCGATTCTAATGAGTACACAAAGCTACTTTTTCATGATAAAAAAGAGAAATTTTCCCTAAAATATCCCTAAATGTTTGTTTGCATGATGAATACCATAGGAACTCCAAAACGAGTTGGAATTAGCCACGGTAAACGAGCCATCGGGGTTCAAGTCATTTAAGTTTTACTGTTCTTGGTTTTTCATGACATGCGACTTTGAAAATGTATATTACATTCTGTGTTTTCATACGTTCACAGAACTTCAGTGGCATTAAAGATATGAACGACATCATCAAACCTAAAACATACGTCTTCTCAAAACTGGTCACTCGTCGACGTGATTTGAGCTTTAACCCTTACAGCCATGTAAACTAAGACATGTACTTTAGCAATCAGAGTAGATCCAGATAAGACGGCTCATGATGAGCCGTCTCATCAGGATATACACTGTTTGCCATTCTGTTGTTTTTTTTTTTTTTTTTTTTTTTTTTATGAGACTTCAATTTGGAACAATGGTTCTAACCAGATTCAAAAATAGAAGAGTCCAGTACAGAAACTCAAGGGTGAAAATGTTAAAAACTAGATACGTACAACCATTTAGAAGTAAATTCATTCCTAAACGGTACGGAAAACGGAAGTATGGTCCTTATTCCATATATTGGTACTAATCAACAGAGCATTCACACAGACTGATCAGTGTATTCTCTACTTATAGGATCAATGTCTACTGTAGGACAGATCAATCAACAAAGAATACCCAGAACATACTACGCTGAGCTAGGCCTTAACTGTTCGTATACGACATTTAGGTGCTTTCCTGACGCTTCGCATCACGAAACCATACCTATATAATTGTGACCCCATTAAATCCCACTTTTATATAGCAAAACTGGGGTTTACAGGGGTATACATTATTCTTCTTATTTCTGCTCAAAAACATAGATTGTGGGTACTCGTTAGAACCGCCTCGCCGAGGCGGTTCTAACGAATACCCACAAGCTATATTTTGAGCAGAAATATGAAAAAATATCAGATTTTTTTTTATCTGAAAACTTTCAGTTTTTGGTGGTAAATTTTCAATATATTTGAATAGGCGTGTTTTCGTAATGGCGTGAAATTGCTGGGCAGATAGTCTTGATTCATTTTTGCCGTAACTTGGAGAAAACCAAGCTTCTGACATTTGCGCCCAACGAAGGCTCGAATTAGCTTGCGCATCCGCGCAGTCTGATCAGTCTTCGTTGTCTGCATAACGAATGTTGCATCACTGGGTATCCTATATGCACCCAGTGAAGATTCTGATCAGACTGCGTGAATGCGCAAGCTGATCTTAATTGTCGGTGGGCCCACATGTGCGAAAGTACGTTTTCCGACTTTGCGTCTCATTTTGTTTTGATATGACAATTCTGTTATTTTTATGATTGTTTCAACCATAGTGGTCAATTGCTGATTTATCGGTTGGTTGAGAATAAATGATTAAAACAACGATTACAAAAATTCAGGGGCGGTTCAAGATGATTTCTTTGGGTTCGATTTGATCAAGTTACCTTACTTACTCTATGAATTCGGACAAGCCTGAGCATACAGTAATGACCAAGATCAGACGCCACAGAATGTGGCGTCTGATCAGGATCTACACCGTTTGCATTAAACACAGTAATTTCATAATTTCACCGAGCATTCTTACACACATTCAAAAGTAAAATGGACTTGTTGAAGAGAAGTATAAGGTAAAGAGAAAAGGGTGTAAATATATAGGGTCTCCCAAATTTATCAAATTAACCAAAATTTACCATTTAAAACCAGTCTCACAGAGTTGCCGCCTTTGACAGTGTGTAAATTCCACTTAAATCGCAAATTACAACAGTAGCAGACAAAATCCTGAAATGGTTTTATTTATTTGTTTATTTATTTTTTCTGAAAAAATAGAAATTGTGGAATGGTTTTATTTATTTATTTATTTTTTTTTTTCTGAAAAATAGAAACACATTAGAATATCGTCTTCTAGAATTTCGCCTGCCGCTTTAGAGTTAGAAAAGTTTTACTCGGCCACAACCACACCCTCTAATTCTGATTCAGTACCAGATTACATGTAGACGTAAAATGTTTGAGCCACGCAGAGCATCCTAACCAAACTGTGAGTCATCACCGTGCGGTTGGGTCGTGATCACATGCCGCTTTAGCTTGCGTAGTGTCCTACCTCTTGGATAAAACTATGGCAAGAAAAACAATTGCACGTGGAACAGGTTGACTGAGGTTTTCTATATCCATGACTTTTTCTTCCTTATGTTTTGGGGCTTGTTTGATATAGTTGGCAATACTGACTATCGGGCGGTTAAGTAAACAAAAATCAAAAGAATAAAAAAACAACAACAACAACAACAACAAAACAATAATAATAACAACAACAACAACAAACAACAACAACAACAAACAAACCCAAAATATACATCTAAAACACGGAATTACCAAGCAAATAAAATGAAATGGAGTAACATAAAATAATCAAAGCAATGAAAGTGCCGATGCGGGCGATTGCGTTAAATTGTATAGGTCTCTAGAACGGATTTGGATTTACGCTGAAATTTAAAAAAAAAGGCCAGACGGCATAAACAGCATACTTTATTTGTAAAACGTAATCTGAGAGCAGACAACCAGGCATGTGCCACTGACCTTTTTTTAACATTTTGCAGATTTGGTGACTTGGTATCGTTGTCCTTTTCGATGTTTACCTGCTCGGGTTACATTTTTTACCCAACGCTGTAGATTTGGCGCGTCTTACCAGAGTATTCATATTCGTTCGCCGATTTTGTACTCACTATGATTAAAATCTCATTTCGTCAAAATGTTTGAAGTTTTCTTTGGTTTTCTTAGAGTGTATAAGGCTAACATGCTTGAATGCAGAATTTAGCGTCGTCAAGGAATCATTTTTCGGTAGTAATTAGGTTGGTAGAAGCAGGAAAACGGATTGTCGAAATGCGGTATGTTAAGTCGTTAAATCTGGTGGCGGTTTGAAAACCGCCCCGACTCTCCCACAATAAAGAACAAAAAGAAATAGAAGTACTCTCTAATAGGACTAAGGCAGGTCAAACCAGTGACGTGATCAGGATACCAAGGTACTGAGTTCTGAGCAGGTAATATTCGCGGAGATCAACGGTATCGAAGCAGTAAACATGCACAGATCTTGACATCAATCGCAGGACAACAATCAATCACTTCTGATATTTAACTGAAAAATCGGATGATAATTTCATTGGTTGAACCGCAAAACTCATCTTGTCGTCGCACTATATCCCCAGTGTATATCTATAATTACTTAGAACGATATATCTATCATTTTCCAAGGTGAGATAGAAAAAATAATATTGACCCGTGGCACAGGATTTCCTATAAAATTGCATGTGCGCCATGCAACTCAGATCAGCTCGCGTAACCGCACAAACTGGTCAGAGTTTTTCGTTTTTCCGTCTGAAAACGCTTTAGATCCAATCCTTGGTTACCCACAGAATGCTCTGCGAAGACGCTGATCAGACTGCGCGAATTTACATGCAGTCTTGTAGGTTTTACCAAAAAACTGGGCGGTAAAATAACGACTCTATGCATCTGGTAAAAGCACGCGCATTTTACAATTCACATTCTACAGAATTCAACATCGTCTTATTGTTGTTTTTGGTGGGTCCTATCTGGTAATCTGGTCACCTCGTTGGGGTAGAGACACACGATTGCTTGGCTTTTCGTTGTATTGTTGCCTATGCTCTATCCATCCTTTTTAGGTCGATTGTTCACAGAGTATACAAAAGCAATAAAGTTTCCTTTCAAAAAGGAAATGCTTGCCAAGTTTTATAAGTGACCTCCCTCTGTGCATATTCATAGGAATGCAAATGCTACAAACCATATTCCTAATAGAGGCGACACCTATTTAACCTGTCCTGCATACCAACCAAGTAACATCAAACTACCTCAAAGTGTGCCGCAGTTATCAAGCGTACACAAATTCATAACTAGACATTCCGAGGGAAAGTAACTCGAAAAATAAGGCAATGTGAACTACCATTCTTGAAAACGACACTTGGTTTGTCCTACATACATTTCAAATATCATCAATTAATCTTAAAGTATATAACTAAATATTACCAGGGGATGTCATAAGTTTTGTTATAATTCAACCAGCCATTCATGCAAAGAAGTTGGTGGAAATGGTCCAATCTTTCCGTCCCACTGCAATACAAATTTCCTTCTGCATGATTAAACCGCACTCCTATTTCTGAATCTGATAGAATGTACATCCTGTGGCATCCCTTTACTACTTCTAAGTACAGAGCAAAGACAGTAAACGCGATAACACCGAGGGCTTTCAAACAAAGCACTCGAAAATAAAATGCTACGATCCTTTCGTTTGCTGACTGCGCCCATATTTCTGAAAGAAACTGCATCCAGTAATGTCCTTACGCGACAAAGCTTGTCGTTACCAGGCTGGTCTACGTATAGAATTTCACTTGTGTCATTCTTGGCCATCCATTTTTTTTTCAAAGTTAATATTTGGGGTATACTGGGAATGGCAAAAAGGTAAATGAACGTCACTTGTATTGTTTAAGGACGGACATTCATCCAAAATAGTATTATTAAGTCGAGATATTTTATACCGCTGAATGACTCTGTTTGACTGTCCGATACACCCCACAATAACAGTCACATTAAAACCAGCCAATATATCGGCAATTATCGAAACTTTGTCTCTTCAGGTGCATTCGACGTATCTTTACAATGTTTTAGCTGGAGACCTTGAAGATATTACGCAAATGTTCTAAGGGAAAGGTTTTCGAAAGGTGGCCGATATTCACCTGCACTACTCTCCTTTTTCCGATAGCATGCTCTAGTCGATCCGTTCTTAGAATGAGTAATAGGGTTTTTTTACTGTAAACATGACAAAAACGGACACACTGTGTAACGAAAATAGTTATTGAACAGAAAAAAACAACGAGAACAAGAAAAAGTATAACATGAAACATCATGTTATACAACACGAAAACATTCAAATATACTGAAAATTGTACCACCAAAAAATTAAAATTTTCCGGTCAAAAATTCTGATATTTTCAGACGAGGCGGTTCTAACGAGTACCCACAATCTATGTTTTTGAGCAGAAATAAGAAAAATAATGTACACCCCTGTAAACCCCAGTTTTACTATATAGAAGTGGGATTTAAGGGGGGTCAACATTATATAGGTATGTTTTCAAGATGATGACATTGCTGATAATATTTCATCTTTTTAAATACTTGAAGTATTTTGTAAAATCTAGAAGGAAAAACTATTCATTAGATATATCATGGGCAGATAAATTTAAAAACTTAAGTGACCAGAGAAGTGGCCCTTGGCCTTATTATTCTTTACAGCGTAAATGTAATTAAGATATTCCATAAAAGAACCTTGGCCAAAACAGATTTTTGTTTTCACATATATCAAGGGCAGATAACTGAAAATTCAGAATATGCAACATAGTATTCTATACATCTGTAAAATTTCATCAAGATATTCCATATAGTAATCGAGTTACTGGTCAAAAAGCATGTTTCATATACGGCCACCGTGACAGCAGCCGCTGGTTATTCTCCTGTGTGCCGGTTGTCCGACACCTTATACCCCGACAGCCGTGTGAATATACACGGCTGTCGTATCAACTAGGGGATAACTGCATTCAAATTTGTCATTTGGGGAGGTAAATCGGCGGTTTTACGGTCGAAAATTTCGTTTTATGGCGATGCGTCAGCGGAGCCGTAAAACGTAATTTGCGACCGTAAAACCGCCGATTTACCTCCCCAAATGACAAATTTGAATAGTTATCCCCATTCTAATGCATTTATTTATTTTTTTTTTCAGTTGAAAAAATATACTATTTGCAAAAAGCGACAAGTACTGTGAGCTGCGTAAAACCAAATGCCAGTCAATGAGAAGCGACGTTACGTGATGACGTCAGATTTTCGTCAGTATATCGCAGAATATACCGTCGCAAATTTTTGACGTTATTCAATCAGACGTCGCGTTACATACGGAAGTGCATTAGAATGATCTTTGACGGCAGTAGACGGGTTTTCCGACTATCCCTGTTTCTAAAGATGACTGAGCCCTGAAACCGAGGACAAATACAGACTAAAACCGGAACGAGCTTTCCATTTTAAATGGAGCACGTACGCACAAACCAAAAATTTCCGTAAGGTAGTTGTCCACGTGATAATGATTGACCAATGTAATCAAACTGCGTTAGACGAAATCCAGGTAACGATTATTTATAGCCGCGCTGTTCTTGTCGCTGTGACGTCAGAGTGCAGTGTAAAGGTTATCTGTAAAACCTGAACTGGATCACTGGCAAACAGTACAGACCCATATCAGACGCTGCAGAACGCGGCGTCTGATCCAGGTTTGCACTGTTTACGTAAACTACAGGAAGTTAAGGATTAAATGCAACTGTCTTAATTCCCCGTTAAGAACCATTTTGTCAGCCTACACACAGAGACAATCTACCCACCAATGCTGTCAGTACTTTGATTTGTTTACTCTTTCTCTTGGCGTCAGTGGTAGGCTATGAATTGTGATAGAAGCACTTCCTGGACATCATTTTACTGTCTTATTATTTCTAATGTTACCAATTCGCTGTTAAACAATGAAACCTAATCGTTACTGAAGTCACCGTCTCATACAATTGGTGCTAATGTAAAAGCTTTCTTCTGTTACATTTCCTTTAATCAGTTAATGTATTTCTCCTTTATCAATTCGCATAAATACTTAATTCAGAACAATTATGTCTCATACTGTATCGCCGTTTATCATGTTTATATTATTAAAGCATTTGTCTGGGCTAAATCTGATGTTATGAGTCGTACCGTCAGATAACATAACTTCGGACATGTGTACCCTGTGAAGATTCAGATCAGCCTGTGTATTTGCGCAGTCTGATAAGACTCTTCAGTGGGCGCAGTTTGGAGATTCACGTATGCTAAGTTTCTTCACAGAGACAACGAAGACTCAAATCAGACTGCGCGAATGCGCAGTCTGATTTGAGTCTTCGTTGGGTGCACATGTCAGAAGGTACGTTTTTATTCACGTTTTGGCTCATATAGTGAGAATACCTAATTTACCTTAACCTTTGTCATGCTGAATAGATTAAAATGCCACGTCTAATTGTTAGCCAATCAGATTTGTTATCCCAGATTATTGATATTATTTCACAAACTGAATAACAAACAGTGAAGATCCAGATCAGTTGGCTTCCTCAGAAGCCAGTTGATCTGGATCTACACTGTTTACAACGGCAGGACATATACGAGTTCAGCAGGACAAGGATTAAGTATTGAGACAGCAGGCCTGCGCAAACAAGGTCCCACATTGTTTGCCATTCGTCCAGTGGTTTTAGCCACATCAACTGGATTCAAGTGGATTTATCTAAACCTTAGGACAAATATGGTAAGGACTTTAGGTGTTTCAGTATTTGGGATAAATACGGTAATTTCCATATTTGTACTATATGCGATCAGCACAAACATGTAGCAGATTGACTCAAAACCTCAACATTATAATTACAAGCATGCATCTAAAGTTTTGTTTTCCTTTGCATAGGTGGACGAGGACTTGTTTCGCAACTGAGCCCGAGCAAAGCATTTCTTACCAGACTGCAAGTTCGTCCTGCGAAAACTTAGATCAATCTGCGCATATGCGCAGGCTGATCAGTCTCTTCTCTGTCCGCCTGAAGACGCTTTGGATTCTTGGCTGCACACAGAGCATCCTGCGAAGATTCTGGTCAGACCATAATCCTTTCACTCCTGAGTTTCTGAAATGGACTATTGCATATCTGAAACTGGACACACCCCTTGTTGCAAATAGGGGTTTCAGTATAAAATCACTAATAAAATTGCAAACATTGTAGATCCTGATGCAACGGCTCGTGACGAGCCGTCTCATCTGGATCTACACTGTTTGTATGCGCAGGCTGAACTGTCTCCGCTGGTCGCACAGGCAGTCTTGACTAAAATGCTGTGCCCCGGCTCAAGTCATAGAAATTGAGTCGTCTCTTCTAAAATGTAAAGCTCTATAGTCCATTGTGTATTGCAGTTAAGTAGAAGGCCTTGGCAGATTGATGTTGTCTCTGATTACTTAATTGCATCAGAAATATTTTAACGCTCTATCATTATACATCAGTCTCAGTTATTAATTGAAACTGCAATATCATCCGTACAAGAAGATCTTAAAGGACAAAGAAGAATGAATTCATAATTTTTATTCATCAATTTCGCACTTTCTTGTTTGTGATTATTAAGATTTATTGCGTTCTCGTAGTTTGCTACAATATTTCATGGTCCACCTCGGCGTATGCCTACTCTAGACTGCATATATATAAGAGAATTGCTGAACTTAATTTTGGTAGACAATTTTGGTCCATTAGGAGTTTTAAATCTGCACGTGTCCTGCATACTTTTTATACCCAGGACAGCGTATACTCTTTCAAGGGGATTTGATATAGTTGTAATGCATCACAATTAAAGACGAGGTTTCCATTACGAAAACAAGCCTATTCAAATATATTGGAAAATTTACCAGCAAAATATGAAAAAAATTCAGATAAAAATTCTAATATTTTTCTTATGTCTGCTCAAAAACATAGATTGTGGGTACTCGTTAGAACCGCCTCGCCGAGGCGGTTCTAACGAGTACACACAATCTATGTTTTGAGCAGAAATATGAAAAATAATGTATACCCCTGTAAACCCCAGTTTTACTATATAAAAGTGGGGTTTAAGGGGGTCAACATTATATAGGCATGTTTTCGTGATGAATCGAGTAAAACTAGTTGAATCCTTATTCGTTGAACCCGGATATGTCAGGCCTTTGCAAAGAGTGTAGACCCAGATCAGTTGGCTTCTTATTCTTATTCTGTTGAACCCGGACATGTCAGGCCTTTCAAAGAGTGTAGACCTAGATCAGATGGCTTCTTCAGAAGCCAACTGATCTGGATCTGCACTGTTTGCCATTAAGTATGTGAAATTGTATCAACAACCTGGATCAAGTCATCTGATTGGCTGAAAATTAGAAGTGGGCGCGACATGTTATTTTTTTCAGCATTAAAAGGGTTAAGTCCCAAAGTAGCTGTTTCTCTATGGGTCTTGACCGTTCCAAGACGGTTCCTATGTTGTGTTTCTTCTTTGTTTGTATGCCGGATTTCAAAATTGCACCATTTTAGATATTCATTGTTTGTCCCTCATCTAGTGGTCTTTTAATGCCTCGGAAAATGCCTTTGTGATCATTAACTTTCCTGGGTAACTTCATTTATATTTTCATTGGCTCGAAACCTCAACCTATTTTCTGAAGCAGCGCCAGATTTTATCACAAAACTTCAAAATACAGTCAAATTTCAATGGCTCGAACATCTTTGGGATCATGGAAATGTGTCCTAAACATGGGTGGTTCGAGCCACTGAGGGTTAACTATAACGCCAGGTCAGGAGGCAAATGAGAATAACTAAGAGTCATTTTTCGATCTTCTATAAAACATTAGCATATTGAGTGTAATCAATAAAATAGCCTCGATGAGACAATTTTAACGAATATACACAAGATAGATGACAGAATAAGAAAACTTCTCTAGAATACCCCTAAATATTTGTTTTCTTGAGCAAGCGGAAGAATATTCTAGAGACTTAAAAACGAGTAAGAATCAGCCATCGGTGTTCGAGTCACTTAAGTTTGACTGTACAAGCAGAAATATAGCACGCATCATCACGAAAACATGCATATATAATATTGAGCCCCTTAAACTCCACTTTTATATAGTAGAACTAGGCTTTACAGTGGTATACACTATTTTTCTTATTTCTGCTCAAAACATAGATTGTGCGTACTCGTTAGAACTGCCTCGCCGGGGCGTTCCAACGAGTACCCACAATCTATGTTTTGAGCAGAAATATGAAAAATATCAGTGTTTATTTATCTGAAAATTTTCAGTTTTTGAAGGTGAAATTTTCTATATATTTGAAAAGGCGTGTTTTCGTAAAATAAAGCGGGCAGCCATACAAGAAAATGACCACAATTCTAGTATTATATCAGGAAACCATAACACACGACGAAACAAAGCAAAGTGGGCAGCCATAAAGTGGTGATGTTAAGATGAGAGCAAAGAAGATCTACATCATAACATCCGCCCCTCATCATTGTGCAGTTTCTTATTTTCAATCATTTGGGATTACTGGACCAATTCTAATTTTGGGGATAAAAACCGAGGGGTTCAGGAGGGCCAATATTTTACGGTATTAACCGAGCCAATATTTTACGGTATTTTATGGTGAGGCAGTTCCACGATGGTATGCTTGCACGGGTCCAAAATGATGATGAGTTTTCTGATCCATTCCCTGTGACAAATGGTGTCAAGCAAGGCTGTGTACTAGCCCCAACTCTATTCAGCATGATGTTCTCTGCCATGCTTTCCAGGATGGTGACGATGGTATACCTATTAGGTATCGCTTTGATGGGAAGCTTTTCAACCTAAGAAGGTTGCAAGCCAAATCCAAGGTGCAGACAACGGTGCTAGACGAGCCTCTTTGCTGATAACATGGCAAAGGGTGCTCCAACAGAAGAGAAGATGCAAAAAGATGTAGATCAAGTATCTGACTCCTGTGACAGCTATGACCTCACAATCAGCATAAAAAAGACCGAGGTGGTTTATCAACCAGTACCTGGCAAGCCTTACAAGGAGCCCACCATTACAGTGAAAGATCAAAGATTGCAAGTGGTAGACAAGTTCACCTACCTTGGAAGCACATTTTCAAAAGTCAGGATTGCCAAAGCTAGTGCAGCATTGGCCGACTACGTGGTAGTGTTTGGGATCAAAGTGGAATCAGGCCTGACACAAAGCTGAAAGTCTACAAAGCTGTGGTGCTGCCGACACTATAGTATGCATGCGAAACGTGGACATTTTACCAACGGCACGTCAAAAGACTAAACCACTTCCATAGTGGCTGCCTTAGAAAACTTTTAAAGATCAAGTGGCAAGACAGGATTCCAGACACAGAAGTCCTGAAAAGGGCAGGGACGCTGAGTGTACATACTCTTCTGAAACTGGCACAGTTAAGATGGACAGGCAATGTTACTAGGATGCCTGAGGAACGTTTGCCAAAGAAAATCCTCTATGGAGAACTAGAAATGGGCAAACGGTCCTATGGTGGTCAGAAGAAGGGATAAAAAGACACCCTCAAAGCCTCCCTCAAGGATTTCAACATACCAACAGTCATGGGAATAAACTGCACAGGACCGAGCAAAGTGGCGAGGCCTCATCAGAAGAGGCGCTAGTGAATATAGCAGAAAAGTGCACAGCGCAAAGCAGAAACGTGCACAGCGCAAAGCCAGAGCTAAGGCATCACCAACATAGCTGTCTTGCTCTGATCTCTGTTGTTCGATCTGCAACAGACAGTTTAGAGCTAGAATTGGTCTAATCAGCCATCTTAGAACACACAAACAGTGGCACTTCTCGCATGTGATTAAGATTGGCCATTGTCAGTAATGACAGACGAATATCATTTTACGGTATTAACCAGTCCATTAGGTTTTATTGATTTTCAACATTTGATAAAAAATGATTAATAAAAATGTCATTAAATGGATGCTTTTACATTGGCCCTTTTACAGGTCCTCGGCCAGTCGTATTGGCTTGAGGATGGCTGTATTTGCCCGCAACTTCTCCTCGGGCCAATACAGCTATCCTCAAACCAATATAACTGTCCTCGAACCTCTAACAGGGCCAGTATAAAAACATTCATTTAATAACATAACAGTATAAACCTTACGACGTTGCATCGACGTTGATGCGACGTTGTATAAGTGTTACGGTGTAAACTCCCGACGTTGCATCGACGTTCATGCAACGTTCATGTATAGACGTCACGACGTTGTATCGACGTTAATGCTACGTTGTATGAACATCACAACGCTGCATCGACGTTAATGCGTTGTATTAATGCGGTGTGCCCGCTTGGTTATATCTATTTTATACTCATATCTAATGATTTCTTTCTTTATCTTTTAGATGTGATACGCTGAAGAACGGGATACTGAATGAGTTCTGATTTACCCCGCGGCTTCCTTATGGAATATTTGTGTTGGCTCTCCATTAGGTGAAAGAGGAGTTGTGAACTTATATCAAGAAACAAGAGAGTGATTATGTGTGAAAGCTTATTACAAAGAAGAAAACATGCCAATGACTTAACATAAAGGCGCCAGTTAGAGTGCGTATTAAAATAATGATTTAGAAGGAATGGGTAAATCAGCACTGACGAATGTAAAGTAAAGACAATGCATGGCTTGCCTACTAAAAGGCTTATATTATTCTTGTATATAATGGGATATATTTCAATTGGAGATATGCACGTTATTGTTGGCAACAGTTAACAAGGGTGGATGGATATCTGGACGAATTTAACCAATTTCGCTATGACTGTTTTTTACTATGTTCTACTGCAAACGTCGATAATGTTGCACTTTACATTTCTACAAACGGTAAGTGTCAAATAATTAAGCCATAATCATTTCACCCAGTTTCTGAAATGGACTCTTCCATCTCCGAAATTGGACACATCCATTGTTGCAAATAGGGGTTTTAATATTAAATCATTGACAAAATGGCAAACATTGTAGATCCTGATGAGACGGCTCGTAAGGAGCCGTCTCATCTGGATCTACACTGTTTGTAAAAGTATCTGTGTTAGTCTGCAGGGATGAAACGGTTTAGGCGCCAAACAAAACATATAGCAGACGACATTCTTAATTAATTTTTCATTCATTATTTTTAGAGAAAGTATGTCTTAACATTTTATTTGAATCGTCTGCTTGGGTAGACGATATATATGAAATGTCAAGAATTGTTTTCTCTGAGAAATAAAGTAATCGACGAATTACCTTATATTTAAACCTGTCAGTGCCGCTGAGAGATCTCTCGGAAACGTCTTTCTAGCTCGGTGTCAAGGCGTGAATTTCTCTTATTTATGATGACACCGATGGTGCTGATCTACCCGCATCCCCGACCAATTGACCAGCATGGCTTCAACGGCCGATACAGTCCAACCACTACAAAAATAAAATAAAACATCAAAATTGTTGTCTGTTGCAGTTGTGATTTGCGCCTAAATGGTTGAGGTTTGAAATAATTGATTATCGTAAGATCATTTACGTGGGGTACGAAGATTTATCTTTTGGTATGTGCGCCAAGCGAATACTCAGATCAGCCTGCGTATTTACCCAGTCTGATCAGACCTTCGCTGTCCAACTGATTAATGAGGGCCTGAGAGGGGTTTATTGAGAGAGAAGAATTCGATTTTTTCATTATGTTTAGAGAAAAAAACCGAACTGACTGAAAAGACAACGAGGTCTAATGATATTAAGAAAATCTAAAATATTCATAGAAAAGTAAAAAAAAAAAAAAAAAAAAAAAAAAAAAAAAAATAAATCTGGTAAGGGTGAAATAATAATGATAATAAAAAATATATAAATCTATAAGCGAAGATATACAGGAAATGCCATTGTCACGAAGCACCACCCTCCCGAGGCGCCAAAAGAAGGAGAGATGAGGAACAAATAAGGACAACACAAACGCCACATACGAAACGACAGACGCACAAACAAAGAAGAAACAAAGAACAACAACAGACGAACCGTCTTGGAATGGTCAGTAGGAAAACTACTGAGGAGCTTAACCCTTGTTATGCTGAATGAATTAAGATGCTCCTCCCACTTCTACTTTTCAGCCAATCAGATTACTTGATCCAGGTTGTTGATACAAGTTCACATATTTAATGACAAACAGTGCAGATCTAGATCAGTTTGTTTCTTCAGAAGCCAACTGATCTGGATCTACACTGTTTGCAAAGGCAGGGTATATCCGGGTTCAGCAGAACAAGGTTTAAACCAGTTTTACTGTATAGAGACAAAAAAAGCCTCAAAATAAAGGAAATTTGACCGGGATAACTGGAAAAAAATGGATACATTTTAAAGAAAAGGCCAAACTTTTAAAGAAACAGAATGATAAGCTAAATGTTCATCGACTATGTTGGCTGGTTAGCTATTCATAGAGCGTCAAGCGAAGACTGGGGTGTCTGATCTGAGTCTTCTGTGGACAGAAGGTGCACTTGATTAAATTTCGGCAGTTAACAATTATCATGCTTTGGTCAAATTCAGCAGAGGATAAACCGTTGATTTCTTTTCCAAGAAAATAGGATCTGACACTTCATGCAAATTATCTTCTATGGAGACAATTTGCATGAAATTTCAAATGTACTTTAAATAGAAAATATTTCAAAATGTCGTCTGCTGAATTTTGTATCCAGCATGCAAAGTGTTATTTTTGCTTGAGTATAAAACTACTATCGATTGTTCTGTCTACTCTGTGCTAAGCTATTGTTTTCACTAACACGCAAGTCTTTCCCTGAACGTTTGAAAGTGTTATATTCAGTCGTCTCTCGTTATCTCGACTCTGCTTATCTCGAATAACCGATTATCCCGAAGTGAAAATCTGGTCCCTGTTTTAGCATGGAAATCTAATAACAGGTAACAAAATATTGTGGAAAAGAGGAGAAATTGCTCCTAAGCCCTCTTTTCCACAATATTTTCAATAGCTCCAGGAGTCAAATTACGTTTTCATTTGTGAAATGTGGCTGTTCGATTTATTTTTTCCTAAATTCTACAAATCTGATATGTCGAGATACGGATATCTCGACGTATTTCGGAGAGTCCCTTGGACTTCGAGCTAACGAGAGTCGACTGTAATTGAGTCGGGGTACAGCATTTCCTACAGGATTGCATTCGCGTCCAGCGAATACTCACTCAGATAAGCCTACGCATACGGTGTATCATAGTTTTCGCTGTCCGCCTGATGGCGCTTTGGATCTTTGACTACCAATATATTGCACTGCGAAGACTTTGATCAGACTGTGCGGAAGCGCAGGCTGATCTGAGTCTTCGCTGGCAGCACGTACAATCTTGAAAAAAATGCTGTGCCCCAGCTCAGTTGTTATTGTAATTTTAACATAATGTACATAATCTTTTTAAACATTATATTACGCCTCACTTTCTGGTGAAAGGATGTGTACAAGTATTTGTTAACAGCTTTGAGGACTAACCCGGTCCAGAAAAAAAAAGTGTGATTAGGTAAACTGACCGGCTCTTATTAGTGTTGACTGGGCCGTTCAACTCCAACCCAACGCCATACTTTGAAGTAACCTGATTCTTTGTATCATCATTGTAGGAATATAGATTATAAAGGGAACTGGTTTGCGTTTGGTAGATTTTCCGCCATCCTTTACAAGGGAGACAACTTTTATGTTTTTTTTTTTTTGTTTTTGTTTTTTTTACCTGAACGTATAGCCCCTTCTAAAACAGAATCTACTGAAAAGGAAAGACGATCGCATTGTTTGCTTTTAGAGGAGGCCCCTTTTCAGAAGGGTGACAAATGAATTTGTTACAGTTACCTCCCCTGAAAGTATATTCGTTTCCCTTAAGATTTTTAAAGAAATTTGACATACGATAAGAGACGAAACAGGGCTAGGTGCATGCATGCTAATATGGCTAGGCATTTGTCATTCTAAAATGTGTTGGTAATCAATACATTACTTGGACCATCTCATTACGAAAACATACCTATATAATTTTGACTCCCTTAAACCCCACTTTTATATAGTAAAACTGGGGTTTACAGGAATATACATTATTTTTCTTATTGCTGCTCAAAACATAGATTTTGGGTGCTCGTTAGAACCGCCTCGGCGAGGCGGTTCTAACGAGTACCCACAATCTATGTTTTGTGCAGAAATATGAAAAATATCTGAGTTTTTTTATCTGAAAATTTTCAGTTTTTGGAGATAAAATTTTCTATATATTTGAATAGGCGTGTTTTCGTAATGTCAAGCGAAAAAGTGCCTTCGAGCATGCGCAAAATGTGCGGATTCACATCATCCTGCACACGCAAAAGTCTCATCCGGGCATTTGCTCATCGTTGAAACATTTTATAGTATCCAATGATCCTCTTTGCGGATAGCGAAGGCCCTGATCAGACTGCGCTGATGCGCAGTCTGATCTGGACCTTCGCTATCCGCATATGCCCATATGGCCGACGACACGTTTACACAAGGCGCGGCCCATTTGAATGTTGTCTGTTAGATTTCCAATTTAGAATAATGTTTATATATTTTGGTTTGTTGTTTACCATGCGTGTGCAGTTTTGGATTTTAGCTTGACTTGTCTCACATTGTTTACTTCTACTTTCGATGCCTAAGGAAGGTTGCGTTTTGTGACAATAACAATATCTTAAATATTTTACTACCTAAATTAGATCAGACAGTCAAATGTCTTATCAATAATTACTTTCAAGAAAATAATTTAAGAACAAAATACATGCTTTAACCAAAAACACAAAAATTCTGAAAAGCGTTCTCTAAAATACAGATGGAATCATTCAAACACATTGAAATACCAGGCAAAACCGCCTTTCCAAATTGTAAAGAAGTACGACAAAATCGCACAGTCTAACCAGAGTCTTTGCTGCTCGCATGTGCTTTCTACAGCCTCCAGGCTATCCAAAAGGGATACACGAGAAACCTTGCCCTACTGAGTAGATGTACAGGCTGATCTGAAGCTAGTCGTTCAGGTCTTGTTGTAGGTTTTGCACCATAGTGCAGATTATATTTCATTTCCTTTGGGATTATTGGGCCCATTGTGCTTCTTTGATAAATAAGTTCTGCTCATTAGTTCCGCTAGAGGGCGTAAGCGGTATTGCAAACCTCGGTACTGCTTATGAAGAGTCTCAATAAAGTCGAGACTACCATTTTTCGAATCTGTAGTGTATTCTTTGTTTCTAAAGGCAACCCTTTTCACGTTTCATTATGAAAACATGTCTATTCAAATATACTGAAAATTTTGCCACCAAAAAATTGAAAATTTTCAGATAAAAAATTCCGATATTTTTCATATTTTTGCTGAAAACATAGATTGTGGTACTCGTTAGAACTGCCTCGTCGAGGCGGTTCTAACGAGTACCACAATCTATGTTTTCAGCAGAAATAAAAAAAATAATGTATATCCATGTAAACCCCAGTTTTACTATATAAAAGTGGGGTTTAAAGGGGTCAAAATTATATAGGCATGTTTTCGTGATGTATTTGTAGTGCGCTAGATCATATCGAAACCAATTTTTTTTTAGATTTACTTTATATATATTTAGGAAATTTAGGAAATTGATAAGAACTCTATTTTTAGAAATATTAATAAACACTTTACCCGTTATAAAGGAGTAGGATAAAATATGGATAATATGCGAAATACTGCATAGTCAGGTTTTAATCCAATCATAATTGGTAGCTATGGTCTGCTCTTTAATTTCAAGCTACATTATACTACATGTACTGTACATGGTATTCTGTAATTCTGAAGTAGGCTAGTTCGAATTTCACCTATGAACTCATTAATGCTATTTACTGGACAGCTACACTCATTTGGGAGCAAATATATGACTGATTATTGTTTACTATCATACTGAATAAAAGTCTGCATTCCTTCATCTAGCCGTTACAGCATACTATTAACCTATTATCTTCTTCGAAATGTATATCAGATTACGTCTAACCTAACCACATTAATTGGAGACTTTTAAGGTTTTTTCTTCGTTCTGAAAAAAACAAAAAAAAAAACAAAAAAAAAAAAAACAACAACAAACTTTTAAGGTTTTTCTTCGTTCTGAAAAAAAAAAATGTTCTAAATGGAAAGACTCCCTGGCAATCAAATTCTTTCCTTCCATAGTATACAACTTTTCAGAATGGACTTGGTGTGAAGGGAAGCAAGATGAAGTTACAAACATTCTCCACTTTGTAAATATGGCGGAAAATCAATTAACCCTTGTCCTGCTGAACCCGGATATATTTTGCCTTTACAAACAATGTAGATCCAGATCAGTTGGCTTCTTCAGAAGCCAACTGATCTGGATCTGCACTGTTTGTTAGTCAATATATAAATATGTATCAACAACATGGATTATTGATTGTGTTGGGGTTTTACGACAAGTCAACCCTTGTGGGTCATTTTGTGTCATCTCCCAGAGAAAGGGAGAAAACAGATAGGAGAGATAGTAGAGGAGATGAAAGAGAGGTACAGCGAAGGAAGAGGAACAGGAATGAAAGGGAAGAAACAGAAGAAATAGAAACATTCCCCTCTACCCTTACCTTGTCACAACATGGATCAAGAAATCTGATTGGTTGACAATTAGAAATGAGCGTGGCATCTTAATTTATTCAGCATGACAAGGGTTTACTGTATACAGTCCATGCAAGTTATCTTGTTTCCTTTCTCACGAACTTTGATTATGGAAACAAATACCTACAAGCAAACATATAATAATTTTTGTCTTGAAATTTAGTTTGAAGTTGACTTTCACTGACCTTGCCATTTACGACCTTCAGTTTTAAGAATCAGGCCATTGATAGTAATTTGCCATTTCATTTTGGCCATTCGATCTGCAAAACCGTGCTGAGCGACTAGATACTAGATTTTGCCACCATTTCGACAAGTGACATCACGAAAACATACCTGTATACTTTTGACACCCTTATAACCCACTTTTATACAGTTCAACTGGGGTTTACAGGGGTACACATTATTTTTCTTATTTCCGATTAAAACATAGATTGTGGTACTCATTAGAACCGTCTCGACGGGGCGGTTCTAACAAGTACCAACAATCTATGTTTTGAGGAGAAGTATGAGAAATATCAGAATTTTTATCTAAAAACTTTCAGTTTTTTGGTGGTGAAATTTTCAATATATTTGAATAGGCGTATTTTCGTAATGAGACAAATTTTGCAGTTAGGGAGTTGTCTCCCTAATATTTTATTCTTTAAACTGGAGCTACCGACAATGAGAAAGGGACAACTATTTCAATGTCATTGTGACTTTTTTTGTGCTTCTGATCTAGTTCTACGCTGTCTGCTCAGATATGTCTGAGCATTACGAAAACACGCCTATTTAAATATATAGAAAATTTCACCTACAAAAACTGAAATTTTTCAGATAAAAACTCTGATATCTTTCATATTTCTGCCCAAAACATAGATTGTGATATTTATTAGAACCGCCTCGCCGAGGCGGGTCTAACGAGTACCCACAGTCTATGTTTTTGAGCAGAAATAATAAAAAAAATAATGTATACCCCTGTAAACCCCAGTTTTACTATATAAAAGTGGGGTTTTAGGGGTCAAAATTAAAAAGATATGTTTTCGTGATGGTAAAGAATATTCATTTACATTACGGTATGCCTGGAACTGTTGAACTGAAAGTGTATGTGACGAGGAAAGAATTTTCTGAGAGTTATCTGCTGACGTGTTACGTAAAAGGAAAAGACAAAACCATGTTATTGGATAGTAATTCATATTAACAGAACATGAATTGATTGTGCCGAGACAAGGAATTTTCAAAGAAAGCTATAGCTGCGTGAAATAGACACCCTTAATCTTTTACGCTGCTGAATTCAATTATCAGCAGAAAACATTTTAACTCTTAAAGCGCTAATCACATTTAGAGCAGAAGGCGCTTTAAAATATTCCTGGTATATTTTACAAAGAAAATAAGGCTTAACATTTCACATGAATCGTCTGGCGAGCAGACGCGATTCACATGAAGCGCCATGTCTAATTTTCTCTGTAAACTAACAAAATCAATTTTAGAGTGCCGTCTGCTGCAATTTTGCTTAGCGCTAAGTATGAAAAGTTGATTATCATTTTCCCCAAAACAAAGGAACTGACATATTATTTGGACCATCTTTAGAGTAGATGTCAACGACATTACATTTCTTATTTTCCGATAGAAAGAAACTATTAAAGTAGGTTATGTTGCCTAGAAAGGGCTAAATGTGAGCGGCGATTAACCCATTTATGCCGAGTGGACTCTTCTAACTCAAGTCTTTGGACTGGTCCATTTCCAGTAGAAGGCGTGTCTGATTAGTTTTTATTAATACCATGTTTTATAGAAATGTCTGTTCTTAATGCAAACAGTGTAGACCCTGATCAGACGCCGCAGAACGAGGCGTCTGATCTGGACCTACACTGTTTGCCAATGTCCCTTTTATGGGACACTAGACATAAATGGGTTAATACGACTAATAAAGAGAGCATTCTAAGCTGAGCCTTTGTGTCAACTATCAAAGAGTGACCACTTTGTTGCCTGGTTGCTACGGGGAGAAAAATAGCTCCCTTTGGGTTAAACAACTACGTCTGGAGAACAGAGAGCTCTGAAACACCTCGAACAACGCAGGCAGAGAATATTTGCACTGGTACAGTGAAACCAAACCATTGCTGCTTTTCTGTTATTGTACATTAGCCAGTGATTGACTGTTCAGTGAAACCTGTGTTAAGCAAGCACCTAAGGGAAGACCAAAAAGTGGTTGCTTAAGACAGATGCTTGCTTAATACAGGTAAATTTTCCCTTATTTGACTTTTAACGTGTTTTATAGATCCAAAAATATGGCCTCTTAATAGAGGTGATTACAGAACACAGGTGGTCTTTGAGACAGTTTTGACTTTATATCACAGTGATTGTATGTCAAATTTCCTCTAAAGTTGTGGATATCCTAATTCTTTTCCATGCTTATAAAACTTGACCAAGTCAATGTGAAGGAAACAGTATTTTATTGTATAATACATGGTACATATAATAAGTATCGATACAGTTATGCACATAGGATCTACGACCCCTCATTGTTTTATCAGTAGTCCAATTTGA
This sequence comes from Anodontia alba, assembly GCA_964016985.1. NCBI lineage: Eukaryota > Metazoa > Mollusca > Bivalvia > Lucinida > Lucinidae > Anodontia > Anodontia alba. The sequence continues at coordinate 6,078,251 of OZ024824.1, forward strand.
TTTGTCCGTTTTTATGTGATGTTTAACTGAATGAATTAGGGAGCCGCTGTGCGAGCCGAGCAATCATTTTAAATTTTTGTATTTTTACAATTTTTGAACCTAGCGTGAAAGAATTTGGTGTACCAGTAAATCGATTTAAACCTCAGGGCCCAGTTGTTCAAAACTAACGATGTCGGTAGTTAACGTATCGTTAAAGCTTTGATCATTAAACATGGCTCGTATACGCAAATATTTTGCTGAAAAAAAAAGTGAGTAGCCTTTTTCATTTGCGAAAGCTACTCACAGTTTTTAAGCAAAAAATACCTGCGAAATATTGTTCTTATGAGAAGAGTTATTATTTTGACCATTTACGAGCTAGTTAAGCTAACGATACTTTGATCAACTGGGCCCAGGTGATTTTTACTGCTGACCGTTCTAAGTTAGTGGTGTTGTTTATTCTTTGCGGGGCCTTGTGGCTAGTGGTTATGTGTTTTTTTTTTTTCGTGTTTTCTCCTGTCGTTGTCTTATTGTTGTGTTTAGTGGATACTGTCTGACATTGTGATTACCTTGCTAGGGAGGAGGATGCTAGTTGCTATGTTTTTCTTTGGTTTATGGTGTACAATTTGTCTTGGTTTATTTCTCTGCCTCTTGGTGTCATTGGTAGGTAATATTCTATTGTTGTGGTGCTTCCTGTACATCTATACTATTTTGTAGAAGAAGGTCTAAAGATTTGTATAAATCTGTATCCAAGTCTTCGCATGTCACTCTGTGGGTATCCAAGGATCCAAAGCGTCTCCAGGAAGACAAAGCAGGCTAATCTGAGTCTTCACTGGATGCAGTTGCAATCTCGTAGAAATGATGTGCCCCAGCTGATATGTAATATTTTCAGCGGTAAATTGTAATTATCGAGAATGCCACATAAAAAAGCAATATTTGTTGTCGACTAATTAGCAGTTCCATTTTACTTCTTTGTTCGTGCGCAAACGGTTTCATATCTTGCGTTTATTCTTTCCTTGTTCCTCAGTTCTTCATCACTTAAAACATGCCTTTATAATGTTGACCCCTTAAATCCCACTTTTATATAGTAAAACTGGGGTTTACAGGTTTACAGTGGTATACATTATTTTTCTTTTTCTGCTCAGAAACATAGATTGTTGGTACTCATTAGAACCGCCTCGGCGAGGCGGTTCTAACGTGTACCCACAATCTATGTTTTGAGCAGAAATATGAAAATATCAGAATTTTTATCTGAAAATTTTCAGTTTTTTTGTTGGTATAATTTTCAGTATATTTGAATAGGCGTGTTTTCGTAATGCTTTCTTTCGGTACCTTGGGAAGGCTGTACTTCGTGTTTGTGGCATTTCCTGGGTATCTTCATCTATAGCTTTCATAGTGATGTATCTAAACATGGCATCTGATCTTCATTTTTGTTCAGACCTATCAGTCCGAATTCCAAGGTCAACTACGGTACCTTCAAGCGAAAGGTAAAAATTCTGATCAGACGGCGTGGATGCCTATGTTGACCCATGCCTTCGCTCTTCGCAGTGCCTTTGGACCACATTTCTGTCACATTGGACAAATCAAAAGTACTTTTAAAGGCATAATGAGCCTGCCACATTCTTCTGAGTAAACATTATAGACCATCATTACGGTGATTACAGACTTACAAGGATTCAAAAATCCTAAATTGAGCATCGAAATAGAAGCCCCTGCAATGCGTGAATGCGTAAATCGAATTGGAGATAATCTCGTTAGATTTAATAATGCGTTAGTCAGTGGTATATTAACCTTTACCACTTTCTGCGAAAGATTCAACAGACGACAAATTTATATTTCTCACAGAAATTAGGCTTTGACATTTCATGCGAATTGTGTCCTAAGGAGACAGTTTGCATATTTCCAAATATTTCAGGGTAAAAAGCTTAGCGTCAGTAATGCGTAGGTCAGTGGTGTATTAATTATATGCGGAAAATTCAAAGTTTAACGAATCGCATGTGTGAAAAAAAACAAAACAAAACAAAAAAAAAAAAAAAACAAAACAAAAAAAAAAAAAAAAAACAACAACAAAAAACAAAAAAACAAAAAACAAACTTAACCTTAATCTGCGCACTGACTGTTCATCTGTAACACGTTTTAGTGATGTTGTCTCATTATTGGGAAAGGCATAAGCCGGGATCAGACTGCATTGCAGTTTAGGCACTCAGTTTTTGGTTAATGCATTTCGAAATATTTTCAAAAATATTGTAGTTGTACCGAATGTTGCGCGCTGATCCCACTTTTGTCATCAAGGGGAACAAATGCACTTCCAGGGGCAGCAACTCTTTCAGAATTGTTTTTTCCTTCCTTCTGGAAAGGTATCTACTCTAAAAGGAAAGAATTTGCTCCCCATGGGAGCAAATTCTTTCCTTTTAGGGTAGATACCTTTTTAGAAGGAGCTTGGTGTGCAGGAAAGCAAACCGGAAGCCACAAAAGCTGACAAAAATGGCGGACTATTCAACCAAGTGTATCTAGTTCCCTTAAAGCGGCTGATGCTTCGAAACCCCTCGGAATCTACCAAGTTGATCTGTTAAACAGCAACGGTCCGAATACAATCTCTCAGAATTTACCGACGTTGATGCATGTCTTGGACTGTAGCGGTCCGAGTAAAATCGAAACCCCTCGGAATCTTCCGGTGTTGATCTATTTAACTGTAACGGTCCGAATACAATCGATTACAACAAAACTATCATTTCATTTCTTCTGTCAGACAATTTTTATGTCTTTCTATAGCAGTAGCCTCACATCTTGGGACATAATATGCATATTATGAAGTAATTTTGACATACCGTATGGATCCTAAATATCTCAATACCTTAACTCATTACCATACCTGTCCAAATATTTGCACGTGCCGATTTTACTACCGTTTGAGGTGTGTAAAATTGCTCGACGAGTAGCAAACTGTGTAGATCCTGATCAGACGCCGCATTCTGCGGCGTCTGATCTGGATCTACACTGTTTATTCAAGCGTATCGATTCGAATACGTAGATTACATATGGTATGTTCCATTTTATGGTTTAATTCGACAACTGCAACAACGAGGAACGCCTCAACTGTCTGTTTTGTTCATCAATTAATATTCTGTGTGATGAATCGCAAAAATGTACCTTTTGTAAAAAGTGAACAGATGAGATCGATGTCAGTATGTGCTTGTGGACAGCTTGATCCAGGTCTTCACTTTTCCTGCACATAGTATATACGCCTTGTAGATAGATGGAACAAATGCAGAGATGCCTTGTTATATTGAGCTGACGAGTATTGGTCTGGTTCTTGGCGTTTGGCAGACGTCACAATAAACAGTTTCTCATGGCTCTTTACATCAAACAATATGCACTTTATGCTGCACTTAAAGCATATTCAGTTTGTAATATGTAAACACGCATTAATACAATAAAAGCTATTAAGATTCATTTATTCTACAATATAGTTTATTTTGTGTCTCTTGATGTTGAACTGCATTAGAGCGCAATGGCATGGAGCAGTGCCATGAGCCACAAAGATAAATTATAATACAGTGAACCCTCGTTACAAGACATCATTTGTTTCCAAAGACGTTGCCATTAAAATGAATTTACTGTTGTACATAATACTTAATGAGCAGATTGATATGGATATGAAGAAAGGTCTTGTTTTGTTGTTATTTCATCATAGAACATTTGTTTTGGATATTTGTTAAAATCGCCTCACTGAGGCGATTTTAACAAATATCCAAAACATATGTTTCTTTAAAATGTTAAATACAATATTCTTGCATAAAAAGGTTTCGTGACACTCATATTGTCATTATAACGAATTTTGACGTTGTATAGAGTGTCGGTATAAAGAGGTTTGTTTGTATGTCTGATAAACTGGACTGAATACGTTTCGTAGGGTTTTCGTCATTGCTGCCAAAGGAGATATCTTTTATGACGTCCTGGTTGGGTTTGCTAGAAAGAGATAGATGTTTAACAACAAAAAGATAGATGTTAGCAGCAAACTACATGCATGGTTGTTAACCCATTTATGGCTGATAAGTTTGCTTTCTTCTTGTACGACGGTGGTCGTCCACAGACTAAATGACAGATCCTTCCTTAATGTGTAACAGATGGTTCTCAACTGGCTATCAGTGTCTGTGGTCGGGCCCATCGTGGTCCTGTTTGTGGTTTTCATGTGTTCTGGCTTCAGATCGCCACTGAGCCCTTTCATTACGAAAACACGCCTATTCAAATATATAGAAAATTTCACCTCCAAAAAACTGAAAATTTTCAGATAAAGAACTCTGATATTTTCATATTTCTGCTTAAAACATAGATTGTGGGTACTCGTTAGGACCGCCTCGGCGAGGCAGTTCTAACGAGTACCCACAATCTATGTTTTTGATCAGAAATAAGAAAAATAAGCAGAAATAAGAAAAATAATGTATATCCCTGTAAACCCCAGTTTTACTATATAAAAGTGGGGCTTAAGAGTGTCAAAATTATATAGGTATGATTTCGTGATGGTAATTCTAGCATTGGCTATACGACTGCCCACTTTGCATTCTGTTTTTTTTTTTTGTGATGCTGGCATTGTTGGTCATCAATTTCAATGACTGCCCATTTTGGTTTCGGTTATCTTTCTGTTTGTACATATATTGTTTTATTTTTAAGAGCTGCATCAGGAGTAAAGGGTGACGTTTTTGCGCAAGCGTCTCGTTTAAGCACCCCCCCCCCACTCCCCGCCCCCACCTACTACCCTAATTTTTCTACTGACCTTCCAATGCGGTTCCTCTGTTGCAATTCATTTTTGTTTCTGCGTCTGTGGTTTAATATATGGTATCTGTTTATTCCTTATTGATCCTCTTCTCTCCTTCGTTGGGTGCCTCGGGAGGGCTGTGCGTCGTGATGTGGCATTTCCTATGTATCTTCACTTATAATTTTTGATTGAGGAAAATATTACTCCCTCTAGAGCAAATTCTTAGAGGGAGCAAATTCTTTCCTTATAGATAAGATCCCTTTCAGAAGGTGATAGAAACATGGACAGAGTTGCCTCCCCTTAAAGTGTATCTTTTTTACCTTAAAGCGCCATTATGAAGTAATGACATAGATAACAAAGTTAATTAATGCTTAGCACTCTCAGAAAAAAACTTTCAGCAGAAACATTTTTTTTTCTCATAGAATTAGCTTTTGCATTTTCGTGCAAACTGTCTCTTTTTGAGACAATTTGCATCAAATGTCAAAGCCTGTTATATATATATATATATATATATATATATATATATATATATATATATATATATATATATATATATATATTACAATTTGTCGTCTGCTGAATATGTCTACGCTGACGGGCCGATGACGGCCCGATATAGATAGATTTACGTAAAATGCTGACAGGGAAGGCACGTGACTCTAAAGTTAATAATTGGATCAGGCTAAAACCCGAACTTTGGCTAGATGTTATGCATGTTTTAGTTACTTGCAAGTATGAAGCTGATCTGTAAAAAAGTAAAACCGCTACCCAGCTAGCATTCTTTATAAATCTACAGCGGGCCGTTATCGGCCCGTCAGGGTAGCTGACGGGCCGATAACGGCCCGCTGTAGATTTATAAAGAATGCTTACTGGGTAGCATCCGGACGACATTTACCTATTATAAGTCACATGGTTACCACGGGTTTGGCCAGTTTTGCCCCAAAACCTAATGCAGCCTTTTCTCCCAGCCCTATAATGCTACGTGGTAAATTTGAACAAAATTGGCCTACTGGCCTTAGAGACATGCTTGTTACATTCTCCGCTGCCATGGTTACCACAGTTTTGGCCAGACATGCCTCAAAATTTAATGCAATCTTTCCCTTTGATAAATAATGCTATACATGAAATTTGCTCAAACCGCATTAGAGATATACGTCTTAAAAATTGTGGACGACATACGTCGACGGAGCACTGGCATACTATCAGCTCACCTGAGCCTTCGGTTCAGGTGAGGTAACTAGACGTTCTGCAGTTAAATATATTTTAGTGCCACGAATTGCAAAATTAAACATCAGTCACCTTTTGGAAATAGAACGGAAGGCAATGATCAGGAAATGATACAATTACCTAGCACCTTCCGTCCAAGACACCAAAGTGATTGAAGGAAAGACTTAAAGCGACGGCACCACAGTCAAAACTCTACAAAAGAAAGCCAAAAGGACAGTTTCTTTCCCAAAAATTGGCCAAACGGCTATCCAAAATAAAACTTTCACCAGGACATACATTCAAAGACATACAGTGACAGAAATAGTAAACCACAGCAGAAGCGGCGTCTTGGAACGGTCAGTAAAAATATTACTGGGGTGGGGAGGGGGGTTAAATCGATTTTACGTGGTCACAACTCTCGCCCTTAGTTCTGCCATGGTATACACAAGACATTTGTTCAGTCCGCGTGATTCAGTGCAACATCTCCGAGAACATTAAAACCAAACGAATACAGAGATGAAACAACGATGAGGACTCGACCACAAGAAATAACTGAAATGCTGAAGCAAAAGAAAACCAACAATTTGGACTCTGGTGGGCCCGAGCAGAGCCAGAGCATCAGACACCCACCGACTTACTTAAAAGTCTTTAGGCTTGAGGCCCAATTCGACGAAGTGCAACCAAAGAATGAAGCAAAGTTATTACTCGTGATTGGGTTAACTACCATTCATGCAGTCTGTCGTATTACATTTATGTTGTACTCAATCTTTATATATAGAAGAATGATTTTACGAAATTGAGTGCTAAAATCATTGCAAGCATATATTTTTCTGAATTTATATACTTAGTCATCATAAATTCAGGTTCCGATAAGCCTTGTTGCAGAAAAGATTTCAGTCCAGCATTGAATTTTGAAACTAAATCGAAATGACTTCTGTAAAATTTAGAAAAAGGCTTGCGGAGTTTATGGTACCGATAACCCTGATTTAGAAGTTTAGCAGTTAACAATTTATTTCGAGTGTTGAAGTCAGTAACATGACTAGACACTCTGGCGAACCAAATTAGTTGCGAGATATAAACACTGTAGGGTGCCCGACAAGGAACATCCCCATCCAAGTAAAGAAACTTTACAATCTCAAAATCAAAATCATCGCATTTATCATAAATTTTGGATGAAATAAACCCATCTGAAATAGACAAATGCAAATCCAAAAACGGGGCTTCAGTGTCAGAAGAATTTGCTCTATCTAACTGAAGCTCTGAAGGATAAATTTGACTAATCAAACCATCGAAGTGCTTTTCAACAATATTTAATAAATCGCCCAAGTATCTAGACATCGAGCTGAAAGCTTCAATAACTTCAGATTGCTTTTCTTCAGAAAAAGATGAAATGAAGTATTTTTCATAACAGGACAAGAATAAGTCAGCCACAAGCGGTGCGCAATTCGTACCCATCGGAATACCCAAAATGTGTCTGAATATCCAAAATGTGTCTTATATAAATATTGTCAAGTAGAAAAGTGAGAGCTTCACACACTTACAGACATGACCATAAGGTATATTTGTATGCTTTTCGGAAGTGAAAGCCGCAACGTCAGAAAGGGTTCCCTTCAGACATGTGCGCCCAGCGAAGATTAGAATCAGCGGATGCGCAGGTTAATTTAAGTCTTTGTTGGCCGCATATGCCAGAAGGTATAATTTCTCGCTGCGACCCTTCTGCTGTTTTAAAAAGCTCTTCACTATCGTGACAACAGGTAAAACAACAAAGACAAATGCATATATCTTCCGATTTTAAATTGCGCCTGAACGCAGTGATTGAATTATCTGAGTACACTTTCGATTTTAAAACTCCATTCAATGGAATGACATGCACAACAATGTTATAAATATAAATAAAAAAGTTTAAGCGTCATTTTAATGCAGAGTGATGAATAGCAAAGCAAGGGAAAGACATCAGTCAATGAATACAGCTTTTGAAAGTAGACCAGACACGAATATTCACACTATAAAATGTAAGATAAGGTACATAGGAAATGCCACAATCATGAAGCACAAAATGAGAGATATGGAACAAATAATGACAAATGAAACTTCACATATGAAACAAAAGAAAAGAAATGAGAGATGAGGAACAAATAATGACAAAAGAAACTTCACATATGAAACCAAAGAAAAGAAATGAGAGATGAGGAACAAATAATGACAAAAGAAACGCCACATATATAACCAAAAAAAAAGGAATGAGGATGAGGAACAGATAATGACAAAAGAAACGCACATATGAAACCAAAGAAAAGGAATGAGAGATGGGGAACAAATAATGACAAAAGAAACGCACATATGAACCCAAAGAAAAGGAATGAGAGATGGGGAACAGATAATGACAAAAGAAACGCCACAAATGAAACCAAAGAAAAGGAATGAGAGGTGGGGAACAAATAATGACAAAAGAAACGCCACATATGAATCCAAAGAAAAGGAATGAGAGATGGGGAACAAATAATGACAAAAGAAACGCACATATGAAACCAAAGAAAAGGAATGAGAGATGGGGAACAGATAATGACAAAAGAAACGCCACATATGAACCCAAAGAAAAGGAATGAGAGATGGGGAACAGATAATGACAAAAGAAACGCCACATATGAAACCAAAGAAAAGAAATGAGAGATGGGGAACAGTTAATGACAAAAGAAACGCCACATATGAAACCAAAGAAAAGGAATGAGAGATGGGGAACAGTTAATGACAAAAGAAACGCACATATGAACCCAAAGAAAAGGAATGAGAGATGTGGAACAGATAATTACAAAAGAAACGCCACATATGATACCAAAGAAAAGGAATGAGAGATGGGGAACAGTTAATGACAAAAGAAACGCCACATATGAAACCAAAGAAAAGAAATGAGAGGTGGGGAACGAATAATGACAAAAGAAACGCCACATATGAAACCAAAGAAAAGGAATGAGAGATGGGGAACAGATAATGACAAAAGAAACGCCATATATGAAACCAAAGAAAAGGAATGAGAGATGGGGAACAAATAATGACAAAAGAAACGCCATATATGAGACCAAAGAAAAGAAATGAGAGATGAGGGAACGAATAATGACAAAGGAAACGCCACATATGAAACCAAAGAAAAGAAGTGAGAGTTGGGGAACGAATAATGACAAAAGAAACGCTACATATGAAACCAAAGAAAAGCTGCAACATAAGAATAGCCTAGGAACGACCAGTAGGACAACTACTGACTAAGACGTTTCATACGCACCACATCGCACGCGTACATAGAAACTACCAACTAGAGCTAACGGAGGGCTGGATCCTGGCGGCTTAGTTAAAGAACTATTTCTGATATGTGTGGATAGAAAAAAGAGAATTTACCCAGAAAATAGCACACCTACAAAGCACAAACTTCCAGTCGCACATTAATAAAGCCACAAGCTTAAACGCAAACAACTTTCGGAAAACAACCCAAAACTATCGCAGATGAAGCATAATAGAAGATCTTCAGTAACAAGTGGATATATGCATTTTATAGGTAAAATATACCATTACTGGACAACGACAGTCATGATAAGACTGACCTTATCTGTCTGCATATTCCCAGAATACACATTTTCCAATGACGTGGCTGAAGTATGATTTACGAAACCGATTGTATACGTAAAAGTGAATATGAGAGTTCCAGCTTACATTATATTATGTTTTATGCCACAAATAGAAAGACAGAAATAAGGGTTTATGGTCAACGTCTATTTACTAATGGTTCTCTTTGCCACTGACACCAACGCGGAGCGGAATAAATTGTCATGGATTAAGGACCAGCATGGTGTATTTATAACAGTAGATTAGCCAAAACAGAGGTATTTTTACACACAGAAAAAAATCTTCAAAAATTCTCCCTGCTATCGCCTTGAAAATAGGAATTTCTTTTAAAGAAAAGAAATTTCGCCCATATTTTGGAAGTGATAAATTATTCCCTTTAAGAACAGCCCCTATGCTATAAGACGCAATATATTTTATGTTAGATGTTATCTGTATTGAATATAAAAATATTTTTCTTACACATGGTACGCATATTATTCACATGCGTAAAGAACGATTCGCCTTTGCATAAATCCAGAATTAAGCCCCAAATGCATAAAATACAATAAAAACAGATTTATCACAGCCTTCTGAATTAATTTCCAAATAACCCCAGGACAGAAGATAAGCACAACCTAAAGATTTTGATTTTTTTAATGAAAAGTACCTTGATTTTTAGATGTATGCACACACCTATATAAAGTAATACAAGTCTATTAGTTGCTGCCATAGAAATACACTGGTATATGGTTAGTTAGTATGTAACAGAACAAAGTTTTCGTGGTCACCCTAGTCTGTTTGAAAACGTTTGCGTGTACATCATTGATTCCTTATCAATGTTTTACAAAATGCAATATCTGTTGTTTTGAGTATTGTTTGTTTAGCACGAAGAAACTTATCTTTAGGTGAAACATGGCTTAGGTGGGCCTCTCAAGTGATGAAAAGAGCAGCCGGTACATTGCAACAGAGTTTGGAGTCAACCAGTCTGTAGTGGTACTGTTACTGCAGAAATATCGGATTACGTTTTTTGTTACGTCAGTGTTCTGGCAGACCAAAACAGACGTCAGTACGTCAAGACAAAGCGTTGCCTTTGAAAAGTGGGAGACGTCTCAGGGAGGAGAGGAACACCTCTAACCATGTGTCTGTCAGAAAGTGACGCGAAGAGTCAATGCCGCTGCACTTAGGGCAAGACGGCCTATTAAACGTCCAAAGCCCAAAACAACGGCATAAGCAGGCACGTTTGGACTGGTCACGTAAGCGCTTGAACTGGAATAGTCGAAGTTGGAGGAGAATTTACTGGTCTGATGAAAGGAAGTTTATGTTACTCATACTGACGACAGACGTCGCGTTCGGAGTGTTCGGGGAATTGTATATGATAACGCAATATTGTTGAAACAACTGCGTTTGGTGGCGATTCTGCAAATGTTTGGGCTTTTCAAATGACTGCAAACTTGCGATGTGTGTTCTTGACGGAACGTTAACTGGCGTGAAGTAGCATGATGACATCCTCCAGAACTACATGCATGTTATTTCTCATTTTGATGATCACAGTCTTACAATTCGTCCGATATTTATAGATGATAACGCTAGACTCACCGTGCTCAAATTGTGCAGCAGTATCTTCAAGGTGAGACCATCAACGTGCTATCTTGACCAGCTCTCTCACTCAATCTGAGCCCCAAAGAGAATAGGTGGGATCAAATCGGGAAAAAATTATTGATGAACTAGACCCACTGGCCAGAATCTTCAAGAACTGGGGCAGTCTTTTGTAAATCAGCGGCAATTGTTTCCACACGATAAACTTCGTTGTCTTGTTCAGAGCATGCGAGTACGTGTGCAGGCAGTGAACCGTAACAAGGACGGTTTCACTAATTACTGTATTCCGAATTGTGTGAAACTTTAGTAAAATGGGTATCCTTTATGAATATAGAAAATAAATTTGCAGACACAAATTAAAGTTTTTAATGTGCCAAGATTCCTGGAAAAGTTTTTTGAAGTCTTCAAACAAAGGTAAGAGAAAAGTCCAGGGAGTGCCACAATTACAAACCGCAGCCCTTCCCAGACACCAAGAGGAAGAGGAAACCGACAAAACCAAACAAGCGCAAATCGAACAAACGTACGAAAAACACTAAGATTAGCTCTCTCTTTCCCAAGCGAGGTAATCGCAATGCTAAAAGGACTTAAAAACACAAAAGCAAAATAAAAAATGTAAGAGAAAAGTCCAGGGAGTGCCACAATCACAAAACGCAGCCCTTCCCAGACACCAAGAGGAAGTGGAAAGCGACAAAACCAAACAAGCACAAATCGAACGAACGTATGAAAAGCACTAAGATTAGCTCTCTCTTCCCAAGCGAGGTAATCGCAATATTAAAAGGACTGAAAAACACAAGAACAAAATAACACAATGTAAGATATAAAACAAATCGCCTCGTAGAATAACCCACAAATCAACAAAGAGTAAGACTAACACCGGGACCACCGCCTTAGAACGGTCAGTAAAGTAAACCACCGTGGTGTTTAAAGCACGTTTACAGCTAGCCAACTTCACCCTGGGTGAAAAATAATCTGATCAAAAATGCTAAAAACGATACGTGTTTTGGGTTCTAAAAGCATTAATTTAGCAATTTGATCAGATTATTTTCAATTCTTTGAACAGCATAAAGGTTCTAGATTTTGAAATTTGTCCATAAATGAATACATTATGCACAGTTATTTAGTATTGTTTGTCGATTTGATGACCACTTGATAAATTTTGAACTGATGCTCAAATTTTGTCTGGGCGTATTTAACATTGGCTTGTAAACTTTTCTGCAGGAAGGTCTGTAAGAAACTACATTTTATGTCGGCTAACGTAGCTATAACTTTAGAAAGATTGTTGGTCATACTGACTTTTTGGAATAATTTTAAAGGATAATCTGTCATTTAAAAAATATGGATTATAACACGTAATTGATGCGACAAACCGAATGTATGATTTTTTTTAAATTTAGTTATGGTTGATATCTGCTTCCCTGTTTAACTCCTCGATGGCGACTAAGACTAAATGACTGCAGCTTCTTAAATCTGTTTGAGAAGGCTGATGCCTCACTTTTACTGTATGTGGTCTGGTCCATCGTGGCCAGTTTGTGGTTTTTCTCTTACAACGGCTCCAAATTAACATTGGATCCCCTCTACTTTAATCCATTGCAGTTTTGTGACTATATGTGTTTAAGTGTGATGTTTCACTGAGGCTGAAGGAGACCCTTCACAGATGAAATATATATTTGCAATTCTGAACTGAATCAAAAGTAAGGTTAATTGAAGGTGTGAAGGCGGTAAACTCAATGCTAGCGTCGGTGTTAGACAACGACACAAGTAAACGCAACAGTAAGCAAACTCGAACAGTCTTACAGAGGGTGACAACAATGCTTGAGCTCTCAGAAAGTGGATCTGTCTATGTTGTTAACCCATTTTGGACTGAATAAACCCCCCAGCAGTTTCCGGTATGCCAGGCTATTAGAGAAAAGTGGCTAAACTATTTACAAAGAGTGGAGAATATGATTAGAGCCCCTAGAATGCGGCGTCTAATCTGGTTCTACACTGTTTGACAATTACCCTTTTAAGGAAGTGGTGGTGGTGTGAGAGTGGTAGTGGTGTGTGTCTGTGTGGGTGGGGTGTCTTAGACTAAAATTGGTTAAATTTAAAACTCCACTGAGATTCTGGAATGACATACAGTCAAACATGTCCTAAAGGCCGCCTATATTAAGCAATCACCTGCCTTTAAAGGCCACTATTTCAGATCCCATTAAAGGCAAAGAAGTGAAAATCTACCTGGATTAAGCAAGCAGCTGTCTTAAGCAACCAGGTTTTGGCTTTCCCATAAGTGCTTGTTTAAGACAGGTTTGACTATAAATCTGGAAATTTTCGAGCGCTTAGTTTGTCGAAGTATGAAACTTCTACAGCTACGTCACATTGCCAAAAATGTCTTTTCTGGGTGTTCTAAAATCCTGAATGAAAAAAATGATGTCATTGATTGTCTAAAACTGTTTTGTAACGACCCTCTTCAAAATACATTTCTATGCGGAGAATGTGATTGCCTTCTGAAGCACACCGCTGAATTTACTTATTATGGTTTTATGAGCAGAATATCACTTGGCTGTGGTCCATTTTATGCCGTTTTCTAGTAAAATGATATGTCAGTGGATTCGTCGCACAGATACGTTTCTTTCTGTGTTCACATCTTACACGTACTTTTCCCAGACTCTTGCATTTCGTTTCGGTAAGGGACTGGACCGTATGAGACTGTGAATACGTGTACTAGATGCTTCAGGATATCGATATGGGTGTGTAATATATTATACATCTGTATATTGTTCTTGGTGGAGCTAATGAAAGTTCGATTTTTATCGAATGTCAAATCAAAGGTTTGATCAAGAACAGTCTTGTTGCAACGCTGAATTGGCGTTGATTCGACGTCATGACTTCGAATCAATGTCGAGCCAGCGTTGTTTAGACGATGTGTGTCCGATTAGGTGTTGTTATCGTTTACCGTCTGTATTTTAACTCTCTCTTTAAATATGTTTTTACGTAATTAACATGTGTGTATAGACGTAGTACTGTATCATTTTTTTCACATTGCATCTCCTTAATTCTCCCTTCTATCTTTCATTATTGTATATGTATTGAATGTGACTTGTTTGCTCTTCAATTATTGGCGGAAAAAAGATTATTGTTCTTTTTAAGGAAGTGGTGGTGGTTAGGGTGGTAGTGGTGTGTGTGTGTTTGGGCGGTGTGTGTGGGGTGGGATGGGGTGTGGGGGTGGGGGGGGGGGGGTGAAGCGGGGGTCTCAGACTAAAAGTGGTTAAATTGAAAACTCCAGTGAGATTATGACACAAATCCAGAAAATTTCGAGCGCTGAGTTTGTTGAAGTATGAATCTTCTACAGTTACGTTACATTGCTAAAAACTTTTTGTATTATAACATGTCCTTTTCAGAAGAGGAACACATACATTTTTGACAGAGGTTTTTATCCTGAAACTGTACCGAAACTTAAATCGTACACTGCTGTTCTCTTCCGTGTCTCATATCTATCAGGACTGCGTATTTCTCCTTTCACCTGGTGTAAATTTTATTACATAAGAATATATTGATAAGAATATTGTCCTGAGTTGAGTTGTCAAAGGACGCGAGCAAGCTCGCGCGACCTTTTATAACCCAACGCGGGGCAATATTCAGTGCAATAATCATTTTATTATATTCAGTGCAATACTCCTTTTATTATATAGCCATAAATATTTTGCGAACTTTTAGTTTGTAGTATCAAATTTTTTAACAATTCAGAGCCGATATAAATGCGCATAAAAGCAACGTTAAGTGACGCAACATTCGAAGAGATCCGAGTAAGCGTGCAATATCGAATGATATCTGCACGCGTACTCCTCGAATTTTATTGCACATCTTAATCATTAATATTTAAAGCTATATTCTAATACGAACTATGTCCCTGTCACTAACTTAACTTCCAGAAGATGAACACATATAACTGCCCAGTATCCTTTCAGAGGAAACATAAAAATGCATGAACGAAACTAAACACTTAAAGCAATTTATTTACGGGTCAGATAACACTTTTAATTTTGGCGGTGCTAACAGAAAACGATATATTTGACAGCTACTAATCAGCAGCTAATAGACGAAAGTGTGCGGTTTCCAGAAAATCTGTAAGACGAGTGAAGTCAGCAATTTCTATTCTGTGTGTGAGTTTATTGCTCTCATGGACCATTCCTTTTAGAATCTATTCAGAAAAGGAATACAAGAAGTAGAATAATAAAGGTAATTCATCATGAAAACACGCCTATATAGTTTTCCGTGTGTCATTTTGTTCTTGTGTTTTTCAGTCCTTTTAGTATTGCGTTTACCTCGCTTGGGGAAGAGAGAGCTAATCTCAGTGCTTTTCGTACGTTTGTTCGGTTTGTGCTTGTTTAGATTTGTCGGTTTCCTCTTCCTCTTGGGGTCTGGGAAGGGCTGCGGTTTGTGATTGTGGCACTCCCTGGACTTTTCTCTTACATTTTTTGACCCCCTTAAACCACACTATTATAAGTAAAATTGGGGTTTACAGGGCTATACATAAGTGTTCTTATTTCTGCTCAAAAATATAGATTGTGGGTACTCGTTACAACCGCCTCGCTGAGGTGGTTCTAACAAGTACCCACAATTTCTGTTTAGAGCAGAAATATGAAAAATACCAGAATTTTTCATCTGAAAATTTTCGGTTTAAGTGGTAAATTCTCAATATATTTGAATAGGCGTGTTTTCGTAATGCCATACACTGTCACATGAACCATAACGTGAGAAAATGAACCGTCTGACGTCTGTTCTCAGTTAAGACTTTGATAAGCCTAGGCATCTGCGCAGTCTGATAAGAGTATCCGTTGTTGGCATGAGGAGCCTTTACATCATTCGCTATCCAAAATGCGCCCAGCGAAGATTTAGATCAGACTGTACAAATGATCTGAATCTTCGCTAAGTGCATATGTCAGATGGTACGTTTTCTGACGTTGTGGTTCGTATATGAATATGAACAATTGATCTGCTAACAAAAGCAATGTGTTAATTGTTTTCAAAACTTAATAGTTCTTATTTTTGCAGATTTACGCTTTCAGGCATAATGTTGTTATAAGCGAACCAGATCATATCTAACATATTAATTGTACTGTCAAAGGAATGGTACATATGCTACATTGTACATTTTCAGGCACAGAATATGGCTAGGCCTGGTTTCTCCCCACCAAATTGCTAAACTGTAGACACACACGGAATACTGCACAGTGTTTAGAAAGATTTGCATTGGGTGTCGAATGTAAAATGTAATTGGCGAAGAGATAACAGATAAAATCGAAATTCAAGGATCCGACTTCAGGAATCCGACAATTTTTCTATATGCTCTTGTAGTATCAAATGTGTGTGAGAGAACAAATAAAATAGTAGCAAAAAAATACAATTTAAATAAAACAATAAAATATTCTGTAAGTTAGGAAAGTATTATCAAAAATAGTGCAGGGAAAGGGACAAAAACATTAGATTTTTTTTTTTTTTTTTTAATATTTTGAACACTACCTTAGGGAGCTGAATCCCTGTTTTCAAAATTTTATCACCGACACTCCGAACGGACTGATAATTATAACAGTTTGAAAACACTTCTGCAGCAAGGAAATCTGTTTTATGGTGTCCTAGTTAATAAATTTAGGAAATTTGCTGGGAAATTCAGTAACAAAAAAATAATAAAAATAAAAATAAAATAATAGAGAAAGATGTATATTTGATATTACCCGACAGACTACATGCTTAGATTTTAACCTAGTCAGGGTTGATAGCTATGAGTTTCTCTTTAATTGCACGACGATGAGTTACTGCTATTTTCTGGGAAATAATGTGTTCGTCTTAAGAAAATGGAACTAAATAAAAACAATTAAGTAAATAAAATATGGTTTATTCAGCGCAAAGAGAAGTCTTTCTATATTTAGTTTGGTTCTTCTGAATTGTATTTTCACATTTAAGTTTGACTCTTACTTTCTAACAACGTCGTTTACTGGGCATGGTGAATCAATTATTTAATTCAATTGTTTATGTGCATATTGTACTTTAACATGAAGAAAATACATCTTCTTATATGTATTTATGACCAATGCATATATTTAAACATTTTTGCAACTTGACTGCACACATGGCAATTCCACTCAAAGGAATGTTACTGGCAACCGTTATTCGTTATTAACAACTGACGGTGGTCATGATTTTGGTTCCTAGGACCAAAACAGGAAGCGCGGAGTGAACGAACCCATTTGTAGTTTTAAGATCATAATTTATTAACTTATTAACAGTAAGCTAATTATCTTCGCTGCACGCGTAAATAGCACGAGGAGGAATCACTGACGAATGCCGTATTCGGTACTGGGAAAAGGAATGTAAAATGAAACTAGATATTACACAATGAATAATCTACATGCTTGAAAACCCACTCTGGACTGAAACGATTGTATGAGAAAAACCCAGAATGGAATGATTCAAGTAACAAATTGTTAATAAAGTATTAGAAACAATAAGATGTAGGTATCTACGTGAGTTAATTGCATGATAAATCGATTTCATTCCATAACATAAATCACGCACATTTTTGTGTATTTGATATTCTTTCGTCCATTCTGGGTCCAATTCCAAATTCGATCTGATATCAATGCAACAGTAATATTATAGAATTTCCAAGTGTTTGGGACTATTGGACTCAAACATTATATGCGAAATGAGAGTTATGCTTGAAGCTGCTGTGGCTGTGAGGGACATTCCTGTTTTTCATTGTTCCTCATGAACACACTAAATCAAATCGAGTCCGATATTTTTATCTACAATTTTGATTTGTTCTGTATTTGAACGAGATTTCCATTTCAGAATATTTTCTAGTTTTACAGACGCGCGTCTGTTTCATATAAAAGCTATAAAGGATACTTTTCGAGACAAAGAACATATAAAAGACCGATAATCGGAGTTTCAGTTTACTTCATTAGGAAAAAACGCCTATTCAAATATATTGATAATTTTACAACCAAAGAAAGGAAAATTTTCCGATAAAAATTCTGATTTTTTTCTTCATATTTCTGCTCAAAACATAGATTGTGGTACTCGTTAGAACCGCCTCGCCGAAGCGGTTCTAATGAGTACCCACAGTCTATGTTTTTAGCAAAATAAGAAAAATAATGTATATCCCTGTAAACCCTAGTTTTACTATATTAAGTGGAGTTTAAGGGGGTCAAAATTATATAGGCGTGTTTTCATGATGTTGAGAATCTTCATATGACAGCATTGTACTCGTTGTTTGCAGTGTTACACACGCTTCTCTCTCCCCTAGCACCGGCTTAAGCGGAACTCGATCTACCAAGATACCAGAATGGGCTAAATGGTCCATGATAAAATGGAAATAAAAACTGTACTATGATGAAGTAAGAGAACTTAGGAACCTATACAACCAAGTCCACATCAAGCCGCCCCCACCCCCCCCCCCCCCGCACACACACACACACACCAAAGGGAAAGACAGAAAAATACAATAAATCAGCCATAAAATGAACAGATGGCAAACAGAGCTCTTTCCAATAAAGGTGGTAACTCCGTTACGTGTCTGACTATAGAATCGAACCTAAGTGTCCGACTATATTAGTTTGAGCCTATGCACAGAAACATCTACAAAATACGGAACATTAACAGCGAAGGTCAAAATCATGTTACTCAGGATATCATCAATACTATTTTTCACCAGTATTTGACATTTGTCATCACGAAAACATACCTATATAATTTTGACCCCCTGAAACCCAACTTTTATATTGTAAAACTGGGGTTTACAGGGGAATACATTATTTTTCTTATTTTGGCTCAAAACATAGATTGTGGGTACTCGTTTGAACCGCATCGGCGAATATCAATATAAAAAAAATATCAGAATTTTTATCCGAAACCTTTCAGTTTTTGGTGGTGAAATTTTCAGTATATTTGAATAAGTGTGTTTTCCTAATGAAATCGAATCTTACGATTTTCAGTATAAAAGATAGGCTGGATAGGATACTACCTGTCCACTTACACCATAGTAGATTTTCTAACATGGTGGCCCATATACGTAGCCATAAGTTTTCCCTTGAGAACTACTCTAAGACGGCTGAATGGAATTTGTCAATAAAATTATCACAATATGTGCTATTAACATGCAAAAAAGGACCTTATCACATATGTGACGGCCGAAGGCCTTTTCATTATGCGTATACCTATAGGCTGATCTGTGTCTTCGCTGTCATACGGAGCATGGAACTCCGTGCTGCGTATGAACAGCAAAGACACTGATCTATTCTCTACTGATGGAAAACATTTGTCGGACTACTGAAAGTAGTAGGCTGCTTATATGTGTGCTGATGGCTCCATTTGAGTGGCGCGGCTAATGTATTTATATTAGAGAAGAAAGAAATATTGGACTACAACAATTTGTAGAATCGTACAGTTAATATTGAATTGACAATTACAAATTCAGATTATCAAAGTAATAGTAATATAGAAATTGTTTATCTGGTGCCTTGTGAAATAGTAGAATTGAAAAGGAGCTATCCAGGAAGACCCATAATCACAGAGACTAGCATGCCAATGACAACAAGAGGAAGAAAAAGCCATCACGAAAACATGTCTATATAATTTTGACCCCCTTAAACCCCACTTTTATTTAGTAAAACTGGGGTTTACAGGGGCATACATTATTTTTCTTATTTCTGCTCAAAAACAAAGATTGTGGGTACTCGTTAGAACCGTCTCGCTGAGGCGGTTCTAACGAGTACTCACAATCTATGTTTAGAGCAGAAATATGAAAAATATCAGAATTTTTATCTGAAAATTTTCATTTTTTTGGTGGTAAAATTTTCAATATATTTGAATAGGCATGTTTTCGTAATGAATCTATGAAGGACAGCACAAACCAAGAAAGAGCAAAACAACCAGCTTTCTTTTTAAACATGCCAGCTTTAATCTGTCTATCAACCTGAGTAACGTTTTGAACTGTTCCTCTCTAAACAATTTGCGAGCTATCATCTGTCTATCATTCTATTAATGTTTTTGAACAGCAGTTGTGAAACCCAATTAATTTCAAGCTAATTGTGCACTATTTATGGAGAAACTGCAGCAATAAACATATAAAATAAACACATTTCATGTATGCAGATCGATGAGGTATTGCCAGAAATGACTGACTAGTCAAACTGGATATAAACATGTCCACGAATCAAAGCAGAGATTTACAGATATGTAGAGTGTTCAGCCGAATATGTCCTTGTTAAATTTTAGAATATACATAACACTATATGCTGTTTGAAATCATTTAGAAAGGATTTTGATTGCGTAAGTTTAACGTCATCGTTAATAAAGCGTTGAATGATAAAACAGCGAACGCAGATACTGACTGACTGATTTGATTCACGCACGATCCAATAATTACGTTCGCCGGACCACCCTCTGATCTCATTACAAAAATTGTGATGATAATCTAGTCTAGTCAAAGGTAAAGGTAAGTCCTCAATAACCCGCACGAAGCAAAAACGTGTTTTCGGGCATATGCGGACATTGAAGGCCAAAACCAGCGTGCGCATCCTTACAGTCTGATCAGGGCTTTGCTGTCCGCTAAAAGAATCATCGGACACTATAGAATGTATCAATGGAGAGCAAATGCTCGGATTAGACTTTGCTTATGCGTAGCATATTTGAATTTGTGCATTTTGCGCATTGTCAAAGACATATTTTCGCTTGGCGCGGAAGCAACGAAACGTCATAGCTCTTGCAGAACACTATACAACAAGAGAAGACGTATAGACGCGACAAAGAGATAAGTCTGTGTTTTAACATGCATTGTTCTAAGGCGCTGGTTGCGGTGTTAGTCTTACTCTTTGTTGCTTTGTGGTTTATTCTACAAGGCGATTTGTTTCATGTCTTACCTTGTGTTATTTTGTTCTTGTGTTTTTCAGTCCTTTTAGCATATAGATTACCTCGCTTGGGGAAGAGAGAGCTAATCTTAGTGCTTTTCGTACGTTTGTTCAATTTGTTTGGTTTTGTCTGTTTCCTCTTCCTCTTGGTGTCTTGGAAGGGCCGCGATTTGTGATTGTGGCACTCCCTGGACTTTTCCCTTACTTTTTTTTCTAGTATTGTAAAACATTCAGTGAAAGCCATATTGTAGGGGTTGCAATAAAACGAGTATAGGTTAAACCGGTTATATATAAATTTGTTATTCCGCATGCCAAAAACAGACTGGGCGTGTGCAGATAATGTATGCCCAGATCGGCCTACTCATTCTCGCAAATATAGACTGTACAAACGGAGGCAATATAACTGATAGGATTGTTCAAGTGCGCAGGATGATTTGAGTCTGGCCAATCTACTTGACAACATCCCTTCGCTTCTCGCGGCCACTACAGGAAACTATGTCATGATGTGATCTTCCTCACAATTTCTGACCTCGACCAAACCTACCCTGTTTCCCTTTATACCACATATAAAGGGGTGAATCGGGGTATTTGACTGGAATTCGATTTAATGATTGTTTTTGTAATGCTGTGTTTAAAACTGTTGAAATCGTTTACGAAACTTTACTAGTTATAAAACCGCCCAGTGAAAAGGGGCAGAGCCTAACTTTGTGTGGGAGGTTCCGGTTATAAGCTTAAACTTTAACACATTGACTATAAATAAAAGCTCGAAACATTTAAAAGATATGATTCTTAATTTTTAAAGTAAATAAGATTGGTTTAAAAACCAACCAGTGTTTTTATACTGGTCTGTATCCGTACCAAGGCGGATATTTTGATATGTTGCAATTTAGCATTGTGGTCACCCGTAATATACGGCTACCCACTATGCTTTTCGTTTATGCTGTAATGCTAGCATTGTGATCATCTTCTTCAACGACTGGCCACTTTGCTGCTTTCTGTGTTCTTTTTGTTTGTAATGTTTCAACTTTTAGAGCATCAGGAAATAAGGGCGAGGTTTCGCGCGAATAGAACCGGTTAAAGCCCCCTAACCCCATACTGTAGTTTAAGTACTACAGTTCCAAGGCGGTTCCCGTATTATATTTCCTCATTGTTTGTGCGTCTGTGATTTTGTAAATGACGTTTGTTTTGTCCTTACTAGTTCTTCAACTCCCATTCTTTTAGTGTTGTGCTTCGTGATTGTTGCATTTCTGTATATCTTCACTTATATTTCGAATTTTCATTCCTTTTAGAATCTATTCAGACAAAAATACAAGAAGCAGAATAATTCAAGTAACTTTTCAATACTGTATCATATGAATAAGAACAAGTAGCATTATTTACGGGCAACATTATACACTGATACAAAGATAGGGCCTAGCATAGTTTCTCCAAACCAAATTGCCGGACTATTGAGGCACAAGGAATAACTACACGTTGATTAGAAAGATTGTACATTTAGTGTCAAACGTAACTGGTGAAGAGGTAATAGATAAAATCGTAGTTCACAATCCGACATTTTTTCTACATGTACCTGTAAGGAAATCCAGTTCAAAAAATAAAAATAGTTATTACCCGTTAGCTCTGGCAGCCAGTGTCTGACGTGACTGTCACGAGCCCTCATCATTGTTTCATCACAGTGATTTAATTTGATTCACATGTTTTCTTTCTGTGATGTTTCACTGATTCAGTAAGACAGCCTGTATGCGATCCGAACAAACATTTTGTATTTTGCAGCGTTTGAAACTACGGTAAGATTTGATATCCGTAAATGTGATTTAACTCCCCAAATAGTTTTTCACTACTCGCCGTTCTAAGCAGTGGCTCTGGTTTTGTGCGGCTTTGTTATTTAGACAAATTGTGGGTATTCTGATGGGTACGAATTGCGCAACCCTTGTGGCTGATTTGTTCTTGTTTTGTCATGAAAGAGACTTCATAATGTCCCTTTCCGTTGAAAATCAATCTGAAATCATTGAAGCTTTTAGCTCGACTTCAAGATATTTGGATGATTTATTGAATATTGACAATACCTACTTCGACGGTTTAATCAGTCAAATTTACACCCACCCCCCCCCCCCCCCACCTACAGAACTTCAGTTAAATGAAGCTAATTCTTCTGATACCGAAACCGCATTTTTGGATTTACATTTATCTGTTGTAGATGGATTTGTTTACTGCAAAATTTATGATAAACGCGATGATTTTGTTTTTGAGATTGTAAATTTTCCTTTCTTGGACGGTAATGTTCCTCTTGCAGCATCCTACACTGTTTATATTTCACAATTAATTCGATTTGCCAGAGTGTCTAGTCATGTAACTGACTTCAACACTCGTAATAAATTGCTAACTGCTAAACCTTAATCAGGGTTATCGGTATCATAAACTACGTAAAGCCTTTTCTAAGTTTTATAGACGTCATTCCGATTTAGTTTCTAAATTGAATGTTGGACTTAAATCTCTTCTGCAACAAGGCCTATCGGAACCCGAATTTTATGGTGACTTAGTATATAAATTCAGAAAAATATATGCTTGCAATGACTTCAGTACCCAATTTCGTAAAATCATTCTTCGATATAAAAAGATTAGGTACAACAACAATTTTATACGACAGACTGCATGCATGGTTGTTTACCCAATCACGGTTAATAACTTTGCTTCCCTCTTTAATTGCACGCCGGCGGGTTAGGCCTCAGATTCTATGATGGTTCCAGCGTAAAGGCTTTCTTGAAATTTAATTTTTGGTAATGTTGGTTGGTACTTGATGCTCTGTCTTTGGTCCGGCCAACCGGAGTCTTACTGTTGGTTTTCTTTTGCTCTAGCATTTCAGTTGTTTCGTGCTGTCGAGTCCTGATCGCTGTTTCATCTCTGTAATTTGTTGATTTTTTGTGTTCTCGGAGATTAGCACTGATGAGCTAGGAAGCCTTCATGCAAGACTGAACAAATTACGTGTCTCAACCGCGGCAGAAGTAAGGGCGAGGATTATGGCCACGTAAAATCGATTTAAGTCCCCCAGTGAAATACTTTTCACTGGCCGTTCCAAGGCGGGTCTTCTGTCATGGTTTATTTTTGTTATAGTTCGTCTTTGAATGTGTGTGTCGCTTACATCTTTTTGTTTCGGATAGCCATTTGGCCACTTTGTGAGAAAGTGACTGTCAGTTTGGCTTTCTGCTAGTGATGTTTCCATTAGGGTCCAGTTATTTCGTGTTTGTGTTTCTTTCCCTTTGATGTCTCTGATGGGAGGTGTGGGATAATTGTATCGATTCCTGATCATTGCCTTTCTTTCTATTTTGTGGCACATCACGAAAACATACCTATATAATTTTGACCCCCTTAAACCCCACTTTTATACAGTAAAATTGGGGTTTACAGGGGTATACGTTATTTTTCTTATTTCTGCTCAGAAACATAGATTGTGGGTACTGTTAGAACCGCTTCGCCTCTATGTTTGAGCGGGAATAAGACAAATATCTGAGTTTTTATCTGAAAAGTTTCAGTTTTTGGTGGTGAAATTTTTCGAATATATTTGAATAGGCGTGTTTTCGTAATGAAACCGCTGTTGGCCTTGTTTTGTTTTTGTCTAGTTCGTTATCATATTGTGACGTTTAGTGGACCATGTCTTCTGATAACATGATTTGAGAAGAGGGAAATGGTTTCTTGGCTTTTCTTTGATTGTGTTTAAAAAAAAGGTAAGAGAAAAGTCCGGGGAGTGCCACAATCACAAACCGCAGCCCTTCCCAGACCCCAAGAGGAAGAGGAAACCGACAAATCCAAACAAGCACAAATCGAACAAACGTACGAAAAGCACTAAGATTAGCTCTCTCTTCCCAAGCGAGGTAATCGCAATACTAAAAGGACTAAAAACACAAGAACCAAATGACACATGGAAAGACATACAACAAATCGCCTCGTAGAATAAACCACAAAGCAACAAAGAGTAAGACCAACACCGGGACCACCGCCTTAGAACGGTCGGTAGAGCAAACCACCGGGGGGGTTTAAAGCACTTTTACAGCTAGCTAACTTCACCCTGGGTCCCGATGCTACTCTTAATACAGAAATACATAAACATTCGGTTCGCATAAAGGCTCCCAACTCAGTCAATGCATCAAAGCGGTAACACAAAAATCAAAACCTTTGAAATCGTCTACGAAATTAACTGCTTATTAAACTGCCCAGTGAAATTGGACGGAGCCTAACTTTGTGCGGGAAGTTTCGAAGTTGAAGGCTAAAACTATAATATGTTGACTGTTAATAAGGACTGAAACATTTATAGGATATGTTTCTTTATTTTCATAGTAAGTAAGATTGGTTTAAGCACCACCCAGTGGTATATACTGATGTCCATTCAAAGGCGGATATTTTGAGGCTAATTATCTATTCTTTGTTGTAATTTAGCATTGTGGTCACCCGTTTTACAGCTGCCCACTATGCTTTTCGTTTTTCGTATTGTAATGCTAACATTGTTATCATCGTCTTCAGTGATTGGCCACTTTGCTGTTTTCTCTGTTCTTTCTGTTTGTATTGTTTTAATGTTAAGAGCGCCATCAGGAAGTAAGAGTGAGGTTTCGCGCAAAAAAAGCTAGTTTAAGTACGCCGCCCTCCGCCCCCTCCCCAACTGTAGTTTTAATACTGACCGTTCCAGGGCGGTTCCCATATTACATTTCTTCTTTGTGCGTCTGTGATGGTTTTGTGTATGATGTTTGCTTTGTCTTTATTTGTTCCATATCTTCCGTTCTTTTGGTGTTGTGCTTTGTGATTGTTGCATTTTCTGTATATCTTCACTTATATTTTGAACTTTCGTTCAAATGATCTCATTTGGGAACAGTTTGAATAAAATATGAATACGTATTTTCTTTGAAAAATAAGAAGAGTATTATAAATTTTTATCCGATGTTTTAGCTTAAAAGACTAAAGCGTAAAATGTACATGAGATTATTACATAATGAGATTGTAAAACCTTTCTATGTTGGCACTGACAATATCATATCTACGCTCTCTAGTAAGGGTATGCCCAATTCGCCTAGGCATGAGTCATTGTTTTCATGACAAGATTCCTACAATATTGCTAAAAGTGCCCGAGAACCAATAAAATTTGCTCAGCATGATAGAGTAGCCTTGTTCGTAAAGTGGTGATTCTGCGTGCCGTTTTGCAGAAACAATATATTAGACACTTTTAAAATATTACTTTTATGCGTGCACATTGAAATATTGTGTCATGTGTGCAACGTCTTTTTGTTTTTAATACACACGTCTTCTTGTTTCCTGCAAATTGCTATCTTTCACGCACAGTTTCTTCTAGAATGCGTCGCTAGGCGCTAAACAATTTCAGTGCCACTGGTGAGAATAAGAGGTTGCAAAAATACAGACCACGATGGCACGTCTCCAAATGAGTATAACATATTTACCCTTGATTTCGGGGCATCTCTACTCCTTAATGTACTTAAAGTGCGACGGTATCACATATACTGAACTGGATTTTGACTCACTAAAGGTCAAATAGTTACGCTTTTTCCGCCTTGGCCTCATGCGTTACAATGTTTCTATTTATGTTGGCCGCGTTAAGCGAACGTTCAGATCATACTCATGCGGGCCTTTGCTCTTCATTCATACATTTTGTAGTATCAAATGATTCTGTTAGCGGACATTGATGGCCTTTATCAGACTGCGCGGATGCATAGGCTGATCGGGGCCTTTACTCTCCGCATATGCCCGAAACACGTTTTCACATGGTGCGACTAATGTAACATATAAGTCTTAAAGACATTGCAGATTATGACATGATTCTGACTGATAACTGGCTACGGCAAGCAATGATATGCTGTTTAATTACACATTATGTAAGCTTTTGTAATCTATCTTTAATATCCTACCTCTCGTGTAATAAACCCTTTGACTGGTAGACACTGTTTGGAGGACTGGCCATTTGATTGGCTAACTGACTGTTACTAAAGATACATATCTCATTTGATTATGTAAAGTAATTTATGGGCTTTTGAGACCACAGCTTGTTGCAGAGTGCAGCTAGTTTGGCGAAATGATAACGAACTAGGTTTGTTGTTGAAGGGCATTTATTTGAAATGCCAAACAGAAAATAGATTTGACTTTGACCAAATGGTGGACCGCATATACCCTACTGAACTCCAGTTAAATGAAGCCAATTCTTCCGATACCGAGGCGCCGTTTTTGGATTTGAATCTCTGTATATCTAATGTTACAGTAGTAGCATACAGTTTCCACCTAAATTTATGATAAACGGGACGATTTTGATTTTGATATAATCAATTTCCCTCTTATGGATGGCGATGTCCCCAGGCGTACCTCATATGGGGTATACATACCTCAACTTATTAGATTCGCCAGAGCTTCTTCAAATCTTAGTGACTTTAACTGCCGTAATAAAGCCCTTACTGCCAAACTTCTTAGGCAGGGCTATCGTTATTTTAAACTTCGTAAAGCGTTTTCGAAATTTTATCGCAGACACAGTGCCTTCGTAGAAAAATATAACGTCGGTCTGAAAACACTTCTGCAACAAGCTATATCGGAACCAGAATTTTACAGTGACTTAGTGTACAGATTTAGAAAAAAAATGTGGGAAAATCTAACTTTTTGGAGCAATTCAGAAAACTAATTAACCGTTATAAAATAATTGGCTATAGCCTGGATATTAGGCGGCAAAATTCATGCCTAGTTATCAACCCAGTCATTGTTGGTGGCTATGCTTTACTCTTTAATTGCACGACGGCGGTTCGGGCCTCAGACTCCATGATGGCCTCTTCGTAAAACTTTAACCAGCAGGTTGGGACTTGACGATATGTCTTTGGCTTGGCCCGCCGTGGTTCGACTTTTGGTTTTCATTTACGCTGGCACACAGTAGAATTAACCATGAGTACTCGTCTTTGTTTATCATGTGATTAATTTGATTTCTATAATTTGACTGTGTTGGAAGCCTTTATGCAAACCGATTTTTATGTATCTCTGTATTAAGATTAGCATCGGGACCCAGGTTGAAGTTGGCTAGCTGTAAAAGTGCTTTAAAACCCCCGGTGGTTTATTCTACTGACCATTTTAAGGCGATCGGTCAGGTGTCCTTTGTTGCTTTGTGGTTGATTCTACGAGGCGATTTGTTTTAAGTCTTGTCTTGTGTTATTTTGTTCTGGTGTTTTTCAGTCATTTTAGCATTGCGTTACCTCGCTTGGGGAAGAGAGAGCTAATCGTAGTGTTTTTCGTACGTTTATTCGATTTGCGCTTGTTTGGTTTTGTCTGTTTCCTCTTCCTCTTGGTGTCTCGGAAGGGCTGAGGCTTGTGATTGTGGCACTCCCTGGACTTTTCTCTTACCTTTTTTGCTCAAATACATGTATGATAAGACGAAACCATATTGAGTCGTTACTTTCGACAAATGTGGGTAATCTTAAGCCGCAATACGGGGATCTGTCTTAAGTTGTACCCCAATGCGTGTTTTTTTTTTAATCTTTCTTAGGTCGTATTGAAGAGCTCTTTTTTTTTAAATGTCAAATATTGTTTGTTGCTTGGAATCTATCTCAGGTGGTATCCCAGGAACTCTTATTTGAGATATTAAAATTGTGCTAAATTGACTTGTGGTGCATATGAGGGGGGCTCAGTCAAAAAAAGGTAAGAGAAAAGACCAGGGAGTGCCACAATCACAAACCGCAGCCCTTCCCAGACCCCAAGAGGAAGAGGAAACCGATAAATCCAAACTAGCAGAAATCGAACAAACGTACGAAAAGCACTAAGATTAGCACTATCTTCCCCAAGCGAGGTAATCGCAATGCTAAAAGAACTGGAAAACACAAGAACAAAATGACACAAGGTAAGACATAAAACAAATCGCCTCGTAGAATAAACCACAAAGCAACAAAGAGTAAGACTAACACCGGGGCCACCGCCTTAGTCGCAAACCGAGTCTCCGATTTTCGTGATTTGTGTGCTTTTTGTTTCCAAAAGCAATCCTTTTTTATTTTTTATTGTACTCAAAGTCTATCAGAGCAATATATATATATATATATATATATATATATATATATATATATATATATATATATATATATATATATATATATATACTATTACATTGAAGGAGGAACGGGAGGTGATGGAATGTTTGTAAGAAAAAACTTCAACGAGGACTCACCTCTATCCGTTCCTGAAAATGAATGCATGATGGCAGTATGCAAATGAGCCTGATAAGCCCTTACGGCTTTTGATTGGTAGATGAGAACAAATTTGAAGAATGATAGCAATGTCAAGGTTAAAGATCAATAATAGAATTTGGATTGATTATCTAACCATAAAATATTTACCTGGCGTAAAATCTTGAATATATGAAGTTAATTCATACATTGGTGAGGCCAATGAAACGATGTGTTTCACTCTACTTGTAATTTCTAACCAACATTTGAACTGCAACATTAGAAAACGTACCTTCTGACATGTGCGCCCAAGAAAGTCTCAAATGAGCCTCCGTATCCGCGCAGAGTCTTCATTTTCCGCATGAAAAAGAATAATTGGCTATCCTAAATGCGCCCAATGAAGATTCCGATCAAACTGCGCAAAAACAGGTTGAGCTACATCTTCTCTTAGCGAACATGTCCGAAAGTACGTTTTCCGACGTTGCGGCTCATGTTAATATTGCCTGTCCTATGTTTGGTCAGTATTTCCTGTCATAATTGTTAGAACCTTGAAATATGTCTCAGTTTGATTGAGCGGTAAAACTCCGTCTTAAACACAATCTTTGATAGAATCATTTGTTTGATGACGCGTTCAGTTAGGTTGGTTTTGATCATAATGTCTAGCCGTATTACTTTAACTGAGACATAAGTTGTCCTCAAGAGACTTTCTGCATAACAGGAACAGCTTTTGTCGATAGTAGTAGCGTACATGTTGTATTACATTGTGGTTTAGTCTACGATAAGTATTGTCGTGTTAGGTAATGAGTGAATATGTACTTATATGATGTTAAAAGATGTTGCCTGCGTATGTGCGTCCAAATTATCGTCATTTGCTTCATAAGCAGTGTAGCAAAACTTAATCACAAACAAAATTTTACTTTTATCAATGGCCAAAATCTACATTAACCTGATCAAAACGATAATATTTTACGGTTTCATCTCCAATCTGAAAAAAGAACGTTGCTCTTTCGACCTTTGTGTCAGATTGACAATAAAGTCAAAATGATTTGTGAAACTATGAGTACTCTAAAATCTGCAGTTTGATACACAAACATAATATTAGTGTACAATGAAGAAAAAATAATCTGATTGCATGGTCTTTAGATGTGTTTTTGATTAAAAAAAGGCACAAATCTTAAAATGCCCCGACTTTCATACTATTTCAAATTCCTGGCCAATATCCTCTCTTCTTACTGGCCAGGCCGCCGTGCCAATAGTCTCTGATATTAGTTTGCTGTGACAAATCACGGAAACGCTTGCACTGCTTCATAAGTACAGAAACGCAAAGCGTTTATGTCACTTCCACATTATGGTTACACCAGTCATTGGTTACTTGACTTGTCTGTTGGTACGCGGTTCGTGAAACTACTTCGCAGTTCCCACTGGACGGACATACAAACAAAAAACAAAAAAAATCCTGGAAATCACAAAAGATAGCCTTCCCGAGGCACCTATATAAGGAGAGAAAGTTGGATTTGAAAAAAATGATGCTGAGGACCGGTGGTTACCTTTTATAAGATAGGGTCAGGGTTCTTACTATAATGATACAAGGGTATGCGAGAATTTTGGCCGAATCTTTTAGAAGTGCAGAAAAAGGACTTTTATTTACCTGCCAAAATTATAGAATTTGCTTTGCTGTTTGCATACGCTATAAAGCCTTTTTTCCATGACGCTGTTCAAATTTTGCTACTAGAGATACCATAAATTGAGTCAGCGCAAGACAAAACTTACAGGACGTGCGACCAGCGAAGACTCAGATCAGCCTGCGCATCCGCGCTGCTTGATCAGAGTCTTCGCTGATCGCATGAGCCCTTTACAGCTTCCGAGCTATCCAAAGAGGGATGAACGAGAACCCTGGCCATGCTGAGTAGATATACAAGGTGATCTGAGTCTTTGCTGGTCACACAGGTCTTATTGTGGTTTTGTCATGCGCTGGCTCAAATGATATTTACTGAGCATTACCTCACAATTCCAAATCAATATATGGAAAACCTGAAGCTTCTTTGTAGCCAAAAATCATTTACCGAAGTAAAGCAATTCTGTAATTGGTCAACAAGCTAATAACAGTACTTTATAATAATACTATTACAACAACAACAACAACAATAAAAAAAATAAAATAAAATAAAACAAGAACTAATACTACTACTACTGCTGCTACTACTAAAGGGACTGTTTAATAACTGAAAATGTACTTCAGTGGTTCACCAACTATCTGGAAAATAGAAAACAACGTGTTGTGTTATCTGGGGTCAAGTCTATCTGGAATTATATTAAAGCTGGCGTTCCGCAGGGGTCCATTTTAGGCCCTCTTTTATTCCTGCTATACATAAATGACATTGTCACTGAAATTCGATCGAATATCCGACTTTTTGCTGATGATACTAGTCTGTATATTATTGTAGAAAATCCAGATGCTGCTGCTGAAATCCTTAATACTGATCTTAACAAAATATCAAAATGGGCAAAGTCTTGGTTATTGAAATTTAACCCAAATAAAAATGAATCTCTTATTATCTCTCGCAAAATAAACAAACCTGGTCATCCTCCGGTTTTTATGGCGAATCAAGAAATTAACGAAGTTCAGTTTCATAAACATTTGGGAATTTACATATCATCAGACTACTCCTGGCATAAACATATAGAATATGTTAAGAGTAAGGCATGGTCGAGAATAAATGTCATGAGGAAATTTAAATATACCTTAGATAGGAAGTCCCTAGAAACAATTTATATTGCTTTTATTCGCCCAATACTAGAATATGCCGATGTAGTTTGGGACAACTGCACTCAACAAGAGAAACATGATTTAGAAAAAATACAATTAGATGCTGCTAAAATAGCTACTGGAACAACTAAACTAGTTTCTGTGCAAAACCTATATAATGAGATCGGATGGGAAACACTAGATGAAAGGAGAAGAAAGCATAAATTAGTCCTGTTTTACAAAATGTATAACGACATTGCTCCCTCTTATGTCTCTTCACTGGTTCCTCGGCCTGACCAGAACACTTCACGTTACAGTTTGCGTAACGCAAATAATATTAGAACAATCCATTCTCGCACTAGTCAGTATTATAATTCTTTTCTTCCTGCAGTCATCCGTGATTGGAACGATCTCCCCTGCCCTGACAGGATTGTAGATAGTTGATGACTTTAAGAGACAATTAAATCAGGGCAGAGTAATTGTTCCAAAATACTTTTATACAGGCAACAGAAGCATGCAGATACTTTATACTAGACTTCGAACTGGTTGCAGCGCTCTCAACTATGATCTCTACTCGAAAAACATCATAGAATCTCCTCTTTGTAATTGTAGATGTGGTGATACAGAAAATGCAGACCACTTCTTTTTTAGATGCCATTTATATCGAAATCATAGACAAGAATTAATGGCCACTATATCACAACATGGCAATATCACGCTTAACATACTCGTAATCCTAAATGGCGATTTTAATTTATCTAATGAATCTAACATGGTCATTTTTGAGGCAGTACAAAGGTATATCCAAAGAACAAAAAGATTTTAAGCGAAAGTTAATCGGTTGCACTCGTATCAGTTGTTATCTGTACCAGTGGAATTTTATAGAGTGACAGTGATTCGGAGCATACATCGTTGATATTAGTCGGACCTCTCCAGCACCACTCACAGCCCCAGTAACGTCTTACTATATCCATAGTCTTCGTATAGATCTGCTCCACAGTTCTTCATTTTTTTTCTTCCTCTCTGTTTTTTGTTGTATCATTTTGCGTTATTTTTTTCTCTTTTCTCTTCTTATTCTCAATTTATACTTGCTCATCATTTCACAACTATCATTCACTAATAAATTGTTGTTACTTG
This sequence comes from Anodontia alba, assembly GCA_964016985.1. NCBI lineage: Eukaryota > Metazoa > Mollusca > Bivalvia > Lucinida > Lucinidae > Anodontia > Anodontia alba. Next base: position 6,111,332 of record OZ024824.1, read on the forward strand.
AAGAGGACTATTGGAAATTAACCATTCTGGATTTACTCGTATACTCATATCAGACAATGATCACAGTTTTAGGAAAGGAACTAAATAAGCTTTTATGCTTTCGTTCTAATCCTATCGTTGTATTTTTGTATGTGTTGTACATGTAAACATTTTGGAAATAAATATGTTTTAACCAAAGGGACTGTTTGATACGAGGCTTATTGTGTTTTATCTTGAAGAATGAAATGAATGTTCTGTAATAATGTATTTAAGTTTGTTAGTAACAACTGATTCTCTAATAGTGCTGAATGACAAGATTTCAATGAAGCTGGTTATTCTCCTTTATGTACATGTGGTGTAGTTGAAAACACTTTTCACTTCTTTTTTGTTTGTGAGCGCTTCAGTATTATTAGACGGGAGTTAATGAATGACTTATCGTTCATACCTAATATAAGTTTGGCAAAGTTATTGTATGGGGACGATTCTCTGAATCAAGCATCAAATATTGTGATATTTAGTAGTGTACAAAAGTTTATTGAAAAGAGTAAAAGATTTTAAAAATTATAAAATAATAATTTTATGAAATTGAATGGCATTTAATAATGGTACATATACATGTAACAATTAAAACAAAATACGCGAGTTTGTTGTGGGAGTGCTGTTTATTGACAATTTAAAGTTAAAAGTATAAGTTCTAAAAATAAATAAATAAATAAATAAATAAATAAATAAATAAATAAATAAACAAATAAATAAATAGTATTATGGTTGCGATTAAAACAGTTATAATAATGAAAATCTATATACATTAAAGATATATATATATACATTAAAGATCCCTAGACTATTGATTATAAAAATGGATAATGTGTTATTACTTGCTGACTACCTATAATTGCTACTATTATTAAACTGTTCTCATTTGTTAATATATGGTATATTTCGAGGGAAACAGGTTCTCATACATATAATTTTAGCATCTTTTGAGGTTTCAGGATCGTCATGGGCTGTGTTTCATCGAATATCGCTTCATGTTCTGTTCTTTTCTTTCTATTCTGAGTTGTTTAACAGTAACATTTATTATAATATACAACTATTCATATTTTTCTATACTATATTGTTCAGTTGAAACTTAGAAATTGAAAGTATCTTTTTGTATCTGTCTTTCGAGCATTCTTAACTAAATTAATAGTGTTTCCCTTTTCTGTCATTACTATTTCTTAACTAAATTAATAGTGTTTCCCTTTTCTGTCATTACTATTTCTTATTTGTCTAATTATGTCCACATATGATCGTTCAATCTGTTTATGTGATCTCCACTAAGTTTGTAAATCATGTGTTGAGGGAGATGAACACTATAAGCTCTTAGCTTTCGTTCAAATCCTATGTATTATTTATGTAATTTGTGGATTATGTATTTGACTTGAAACTTGAATAAAATATGTTTAAACCAATGAAGCTGGTTTACTGGAATTTAACTTCTGTGATTGTTGCGTTTGCACGATGTTTGGCCTGTAGCTGATTTTATTCTTGATCATTCAATCAGTTACAATCAGCAAAATCCGTGTTACTGAAAGAAAAGTCTAAATATAATACCTCTTTTACCGAAAATAATCATACGGAAAGGCCCGAGCAAACGGTTAGACCCAGATCATACATCATACACCACACTGTTCGCCACTCACGCTGCAGGTTTTTGATGAAGTCGGTTATAATCATTTGCTGACTCATGAATGTGAGATTGTACGTGCCTTGAGCGATGATGAATCTAATGAAACGGTTATTTTTGTCAAATCCTTTGATTAAACTTTCAGGGTATGCATTTTAAAACATCTTTACAAATGATTGTTAACTTCACGCCAGAATCATTTTTTTTTAAATCAAAGAAAACCTTTTCTATTTAGAATAACAATTTGATAGCATTTATGATGTACATTGCGCAAAGTTGCTTTCGTAAAAAAGATACAAGGTAAGCTTTTAAAAAGTAAAAACGTTAGTTTTTTAAAAAGCCTAGCAAGGTCAACTTTTGGCGTGATTAAATAATGCAGTAGCATGTAAAGAGGTTTCAAACAGCTAAACAAAGTACAGTTATTGCCAGTTTAACGTGAATAATTGGAATGGATTCGATGCTTTGAAGGTCGTCAAGGGTTTGTTTGTGTGCATTGGGTGGTTATGCGCACCAAAATTTTGGTAGTTCCTGTTACCTTATCTGAGTCATCCATGAGTTATTAACCTACATGATCAGCCCCAACACCTACCAATTTGCGAAAATTATTTACTATTATTCGTCGCTTATCATTTGTTTAAGACGCTTGTTAGACATATCAACACGAAGCCACATGAACTCGCTTCAAATATTAATACATGTTCGACAGGAGTTTAAGGTGCCCGACTGTTTAATCTTTAACACTAACACTCTCTGAGCTTATTCAACAGACAATAAATAGACAACATTTGTCTTATTTTCCCCAGAAAATAGACCTTGATATTTTTCGGAGACAATTTCAATGAAATGTCAAATAAAAGTAAAACATATTGCCTTTGGAAACAAAGAACACACTACGGATTAGATAATAGGAGTCTGGGTTTTATTGAGACTCTTCATAAGCAGTAATGAAGTTTGCAACACTGCTAACGCCCTCTAGCGTATACATAAGCAGAAAAGAAAACTATTGAAGAACTTCATCTTCAAACCACAATAACCCCAGTGATCCCAAAGGAAATGAAAATATAATCTGCACTATGGTGAAGTATGGGGAGACGTTTTACGCCCGCCACTTGGTACCAACACCAGCTGCAGTGTAGTAAAATAAAAGTAAAAAGATTGCCTTTTGAAACAAGTACACATTACAGATGAAAAATGGAAGACTCAGTTTTCTATTTTCTGGATAAATGAAGAAAACAATTTTCAAATGTCGCCTGCTGAAATGTTACACAGAGTGCTAAGCGTTAAGTCTAATGACATGAAAGCCGCAACAAATTTATAAAGTACAGCTGAAAAAGCAATCCCGAAAGGATCCGAACCTAGTACGCTCTGGTAAAAATCCAATGCTCTAACCACTGACCCAAAGAGTCGAATCTGTGACGCAGTTATCAGAGATTGAATATATACCTACAAGCTATGCGAAATCTGCAGGCACATCACGAAAACACGCCTATTCAAATATATACAAAAAATTACCTTCAAAAACTGAAAAATTTCAGATGAAAAAACTGATATTTTTCATATTTCTGCTCAAAACATAGATTGAGGGTACTCGTTAGAACCGCCTCGCTAAGGCATTCTAACGAGTACCCACAATCTATGTTTTTGAGCAGAAATAAGAAAAATAATTTATATCCCTGTAAACCCCAGTTTTACTAGATAAAAGTGAGGTTTAAGGGGGTCAAATTATATAGGCATTTTTAGTGATGATGTAACCGAAGGTAGGAGTGATAGGCCGTAAAATAAGTAGACACAGTAAAACTTCAGAGTCGAACACCGATGGCTCGTTCACCATGATGGCTGATTTTGAGTCCCCACAAAATTAATCCGATAGCTCAAGAAATCAAATATTCATGGATATTTTGGGGATTGTTTGATCAATCATGAAAATGTATGTTGTGTGTACTGATTTGAATTGCATCATCGGCGCGATTCTAATGAGTATACTAAAATACCATTACTTGTAATGGATCGAAAAGATATCCCTAAATTATCCCGATTTGCCTCCTGACCTGGCGCTATAATTAAACCTTAGTGGCTTGAACTACCCGTGTCTAGAAAAAAGAATCAATGGTCCCAAAGATGTTCAAGCCATTGAAGTTAATTTCATCACGAAAACATGCCTATATGATTTTGACCTCCTTAAACCCCACTTTTATATAGTAAAACTGGGGTTTACAGGGGTATGCATTATTTTTCTTATTTCTGCTCAAAAACATAGATTGTGGGTACTCGTTAGAACCGCCTCGCCGAGGCGGTTCTAACGTGATCCCACAATCTATGTTTTGAGCAGAAATATGAAAAATATCAGTTTTTTTTTTTATCTGAAAATTTTCAGTTTTTGGAGGTGAACTTTTCTATATATTTGAATAGGCGTGTTTTCGTAATGGTATGGTACACTGTGGCAAATCGTTTACCTTGATTTGCATCACACCGCAGAATAAATATCTGCTTATCATACTTCAAGTCCTATCTCAACAAATGCAAGATGGAATTCAAGAAAAATTGCCCTTTTTCAGATATGTGGGCAGACAAAGCCTAAATTAGTCTGCACATTCATTATTCTGATCGGAGTTTCCTTTGCCGGTCTGCACGATGATTGTGTATTGTAGAATATATTCATGAGCAGACAAGGATTCATCAGACAGCGCACATACATAAGCTGATATCGGCCTCACTGTTTCTCTCGAGCTGTTTCTATTTGGTATAAGGACGATTTTCTCACGTTGTGTAACATTGCTTTGTCTTACGACGTAAGTAGATTCGTAAGACATTCGAACTTTCAATGCCATTATCAAACCAATGACACTAGAACTGATGGCAGATGGTAGTAGTTCACTAGAACTGATGGCAGATGGTAGTAGTTCACTAGAACTGATGGCAGATGGTAGTAGTTCACTAGAACTGATGGCAGATGGTAGTAGTTCACTAGAACTGGTGGCAGATGGTAGTAGTTCACTAGAACTGATGGCAGATGGTAGTAGTTCACTAGAACTGATGGCAGATGGTAGTAGTTCACTAGAACTGATGGCAGATGGTAGTAGTTCACTAGAACTGATGGCAGATGGTAGTAGTTCACTAGAACTGATGGCAGATGGTAGTAGTTGAAAAATCACTCGTACTGTGAACGGCAAATTCGTTGAAAATTTATATGGTGTACCAAAGTGATCAAAAGCAGCGGTATAGCTGCACTGTTTAATTTTAGTAGTGCACTAATATTTCTACCAGTGCAGCGCCAAATTTCAGCAGTGCAGTGTTGTTTTTATCAGTGCACTGATGATAAATATAGCGCTGAGTTGTTGTAATTTTCCAGTGCACTGATGAAAATAACGCTGAACTGATAAAATTTAGCGTTGCTCTATTATTTTTCGCTGCTGTAAAATTTCATCAGTGGACTGCGAAAACAGGACCAATCATTCTGACCAATCAGAGGCTTCGTTTCAAAATAATCCATATGTATTAATTAGTTTCACTATAGCGTGGCTTATATTTGGATATAAAGGGTCATAAATAAAGTGTAGAAGAGAAGTATTATTGGGAAGTTAGGAGGCCTGTGGCGACATACCCTAAGTATTCGGACAGAGAGGCCTGAGTAAACTGTGAAGACCCAGATCAGACGCCGTAGAAAGCGGCGTCTGATCAGGGTTTACACTGTTTGCCACTCATTCAAATGTTAGGCCGAGTATGGCAGAGGGTAAATACGATACTTGTTATCTGAAATTTCATACTATGGCCACACAAAATCAGAATGACTGATGTTCACATGCTGCAAAATATTTGCTTTCTCGAAGCTATTTTAACCCACCAGTGATACAACACCCTATTTACCTTAACCCCATTGTACACTGAATAGATTCTCCCACTCTATATATTGGAACAGTCCAATTTCAATTTTAAGTACGTCCGGCTATGAGATTTACATATTCCTATAGAAAAATGGCTAAAATATTTGCAAATAGTGGAGACCCTGATCAGACGCCGCGTTCTGCGGCGTCTGATCTGGGTGTGCACTGTTTGCCAATTACCCTTTTTATGAGTCTCCCGACTACAATGGGTTAAATACGGTACAACAAAACTCCTCATCATGCTTATTCAAACGTTAGAACAAGTCAGTTTTACTACCTGTTGGTGTGCGTACATCTGTTGGATGAATGCCAAACATTTTTGTCATTATTTGTTCCTCATTATATGGCCCAAATATGGTACTTCATGCATTAATATTTGCCAGGTCCCGTGGGAGGTGTTGAAAACCGAGGCCGAAGGCCGCAGTTTTCAACACCTCCCAAGGGACCTGGCGAATGTTAATGCATTGAAAAACCATGTTCGGTCGCTATTATTGCATAAAACCTGAAAACATTTGCTACACTTCGCGTTATTTCTTGCACTATTTTGTTTCGCCTTTTCACCGATGTCTCGCAAACGTAATTTCCACTGACTATGCTCGTTCTAGGGCCGGGCAGTACACATCTTGTAACGGCAGCAAATCTGTGGCCCCGGTACGATCATATTGAAAGTTGCGTAGCCGTGCATTAACAGCACGTGAATTGCCCTGTTAATACACGGCTTTTTGCCGGTTAATGCACGGCTATTAATAACGTGCGGCACTACTTTTTATGCAATAATGCTCCTTCTTTTGGTGTATCAGGAGGGCTGTGCTTCATGATTGTAGCATTTCCTTGGTATCTTCACGTATATTTTACCATTCTGTGGCTTCTGATCTGGGCATACACTGTTTGCTTAGGCATTTCCGTCTCAATACTTAGGGTATAAACGGTGCCTTCGAATGACATTCCCATCGTCTGAGTTGTAGAATTCCAATATACATTTAAAGAAATCTGATGTAGAAACCTGATCGTGCTCTGTTATTACTTATGTGCATGTACATGTATATGGAAAATATCCAATTCTGAGATGCAAATCATGGTAGGTTTAATGATTTCCGTGAGAGTAGATGGATAATGCAAAATCATTTGCATGTATATATATATATAGGAATGTAAATGTGTTTAACACTGAATTACTTGTGGAAAGTAATGTGTATCCGATAAGGCACAAATCAACCATTATTTTCTTAATATATAACAGACAATTTCCATTTTATTGGTCCGATTCTATTTGTTTCAGCGTTGTCCCAAAGGAAATTTTATGCATGCCATATATAGATTACCAAGTCTAAACTCCAAATTGATCCCTCCATAGGGCATCAATATTTCGAAGTTTGGTAAAATATATATTCAGTGAAAATAAATTAATTCCGGATTGCAGCTAGTAACACATAAAATCATACGGCTCAAATCAGATTTAACCCATTCAGCCCTGCAGACCTAAAACTATTACCTGTACAAACAATGTAGATCCAGATGAGACGACTCGTAACGAACCGTCACATCAGGATCTACATTGTTTGCCATTTTGTTTTTTATTTTAGACTGAAACCCCTATTTGCATCAGTGGACAAACCCAAATTCAGGAATGGAAGAGACCACTTCAGAAACTCAGGGATAAAAGGGTTAAGAATATTAAGGAAATACTTCGTATATCCGAAAATCAATGTAACTTTAATGATTCCAACAGTCAGCGGGATCAAAACAGAGTAGGTTGCATCTCGCTTAAACGAGCATCTAAAGTCTAAGAACCTTGCTGTTAGCCTGAGTATGGATTTCGAGAAATTAAGGTATAAAAAACCCCAAAAGCTTTTACTTACGCAAGTGACATTCTTTTTTTTTTGCCATATGGTAGATATTTGTGTGGAGAATACATCTGGCACCATTCTGTGGAGTTGTGATTTCGAAATAAACATAAGGAACGAAACTGAGCTGTATTTCTTTTCTTTATGACTGATCACAGCTTTCTGTTTTGTTTTTATGTCTCTTGTTTTCTTGCATTGTACCACCTTCATTTGCTGTCCACTTTGAACACACACACACACACACACACACACACACACACACACACACACACACACACACACACACACACACAGACACACACACACACACAACAGTTGGAGTGTCGAAATTCATTGGGCCAGACAAGCTGGTGTCGGACGGTAAGGCCAATCAATAACCCTCATATAAATTCTCTAAATGCCTGGAATTGGCTCAATGATCTTTAAGGACCAGAATGTATAAAATATCCTATAATGAATTAGGGAGAGACGTTTAATGGTCGCCATACGGCACTATCATTGGCTCTAGTAAAGATAAATAGATTCTAAAAGGAATAACCTGAGAGAACAACCAAGATATTGTAAATAAGTGCAGTGAAAAATAAAAACGTCCATATCCACTGGGATCAAAAGACAACTATATCTATATCTCTTTCTATACGGCATCTATACGGCATCACCCCTTTCGCGGGGACTACGCGCAGACCACGGATTGTGAAAAAACAATCCATAAGAGGTGTTATTAAGAGTGAAAGAAAAGATGACAGGTTAAAATGCCAGTGAGAGTTAATATATATCGCCACCCAATTCTGTATATTTTGTAAACTTCTACCGCGGTTTCACTGTTCTTACAGATTTTCAAGAAGACATTAAAACGTTAACATAGCAACAATACGTTACGACATTACTTCCGGCATAAGTAACGTTACGTTTTCAATTGTTAAAAAACGGTATCGTCATAGTGTATCTGGTCAGTGAATACCCTGATGGCACGTGTCCCTATCACTTGATTCTATTCAGCTTCGGCTTAAGAGTGTTGATAAAAAGCTTTTCTTTCGACCTCCTTAAAGTTGTACTCTCTGAATACATCTTATAAAAGGGGGAAAAAAATCTTATATTTCGGGTTGAAAGTATGGGCACAATTTGCTATATGTTCGCTAACCTTAAGTATTCTTGTCCTGGGGTCACGGATTTGCTGATTGTGTATCGTGACCCTCTGTCGCAATAAGTTACCTGTTTCACCAATATATTCCTCCCCGCAGCCTCTGCATATTATTATGTAAACCACATTATTTACGTCACATGACATATTCTCGTGGATTTTAAAGTTTGTTCCACATTGAAATGTAAATTAATTCGCTTCTAATAAATGTATACAGAGGCCGCAGGGCGGTTTATTCCATTTTGTAACTTTTGGAGTAGTGTTTGACGTGAATTTCGCTTTTGTGAGCAAACGCTTTAGATTGTAAGGTTGTCTTTTGCTTTTTATGAGATTATATTTAGATAAAATATTCCGCATTTTATCACCCTCTTTTAAAATAGGGACATTATAGAGTATAACTCGAAACATTTCGGGATCTTTCGGGTTGTATGTTGACACGTATGGAATTATTTTCTCTTCAGACTTTTCTTTGACTGTCCGCAGAACGTCTTTATCTAATGACATTGCTCTATTTATGCCGTATTCATTTATTTGTAATAGGTATTTCTGCTTTATTAAGAATGATTTTAGTTCTTTCATACGTGTTTGAATCACTTGATCTTCAGAGACGATTGTTCTGAGTCGGCGTGCTAGATTGTATGGTATGTTTATCTTAGTGTGCCTAGGGTGACAAGAATTGAATAAAAAGTACTGCTTGCTGTCCGTTTCTTTATAGAATATATCGGTTTCTATTTTACCGCCTTGGTTCTTTACCAGTACATCTAAAAATGATTGTTGCGCGCCGCTGTATTCTAATGTAAAATTTAAGTCTTTATGCAGACTATTTAGAATAGAGTGTAATTGTTCTAAATCCTTGACAGACTTTGTCCATGGTATGAAACAATCGTCCAAAAACCTTTTCCAGTTGTTGATGAAATATGTTCCGAATTCCGAACCAAAGTATGTTTCTATTTCTAGGTACAGCTTTTCTTCGAGATACCCTACCGTAAGAGTCGCATATACGGGCGCAAATTTAGTACCCATTGCTGTCCCGTTTACTTGTTTGTAGTGCTTATCATTGAAAGAAAAAGTATTATTTTCCAGAATTAATTTTATTCCGTCCAGAATAAACTCTTTGGAAAATCTACTTTTCAATGTTTCTGGGTATTTGTCTAACCAAACGTGTACTGCTTTTATTCCTAATTCGTGTGGAATGTTTGAATACAGTGCTTCAATGTCAAATGAAGCTAATAAGGTATTGGTTGGAACTCTGTGAGGCAAATTATTGAGAAAGTCTGTTGTATCTCGCAGATAACTTTTAACACGGTTAGTGAAGGGTCGCAAGATAATGTCTAATAGATTACTTAACCTGTGGGTGAGGCATGAAGGCCCAGTTACAACTGGCCGCAATGTCAAGTCCCTGACATCTTTGACCTCAACATATGGGGCGTTTGTTTTCTTGCATTGGTTAGTTATTTCTATACTCTTATGTATTTTTGGTAATCCATTAAACTGACTTTCTTTTACCTCAAACAGCTCTAAATAATCCAGTTCTTTTTTAGTTAATTTACTTTCATATTTCTTAAGAAATTTATTATATTTAAGTTTTGTTTCCTTATGCGGATCTGTTTCTAAAACTTCATAGTACCCCCTGTCATTGAGTGTATTTTCTACCATTTCCTTGTAATGTTCCCTATCCATAATAACCGTAGCGCCGCCTTTGTCGGCTTCTTTTATAATAATGGAATGATCATCATTTTGTAGAGATTTTATTGCGTTTGATTCTGACTTAATAATATTGGGTTTGGAAATGGCATTTGGCTTAGATTTTGGAAATTCTTTAATTGTAGAAATGAATTTATCTAAGGCATTATTTCTTTCATGGGGTGGGATAAAATTACTTTTGTTTCTTACCAACGATTCATCTGTATCTTCTGTGCCATCCTTTGTTCAATAAAGATTTTTCTGCTGTATTTAATATATATAATAAACAAATATATATATATAAACAATACAAACAAACAAACAACAACAACAACAACAAAAAAAAAAAAAAAAAAAACAAAACAAAACAAAAAAAAAAAAAAACAACAAAAAAAAAAAAAAAAAAAACAAAAAAAAAAAACAAACGCTCTAGCATTTATGGTAATGAATGACTGACCATGCATACTGCCCTTTTGAAGGACTCGAAAGTAGGCAGGAATGCAATTTTTGATGGCATCCGGTTAGATTGCACGATTGCGAGGGGATAGAAAGAGTATTTGTTATAATCAACTTTAGTGCGGATCTGCGCGCCCACTATCTCACCTGACTGTAAATACACATATCATTATGAAGAGTTTGCTGACCTTCTTAATGAGCTTGATCTTACCCGTCGTGACTGTGGCCATCCTACCAGGAATGAGAACATTTTGGATTTGTTCTTAATTGACAATCCAACCTTGGTCAAGTGTGTTGAAGTGAGATCTGGTATTGCAGACTATGCTGCTTCCTTTCTTAGGTTTTATAAACCCCAGATCTGCAAGCAGAAACCAAGTATAATGCATTTATATAAAAATGCTGACCGGGAGGGTCTTGAAACGCACATGTTGGCTGGTATTTCAGAAGTCGTTTTTGCACACCTGTTAAAGTAAGGACTTCAAGAGCGCATTATATAATGACACTTCCCCAACGGTCAGTTAATACTAAATCATCACTGCCGTGGATCGCTTAAGAAATTAAGAGGACCCTGCGTAAGAGGGACAGTTTTTTAAGCATAGACACTTCGTAGACAGGCAAGCGTACCTTGAATCAAAACATCTCGTCATAAGAAACTCAAGGAGGCCCACAACAGATACAAAGAAGAAATACTGGGCATTGCAGACTTACTGACCCAGTCGATTCAAATCCCAAAAACTGACAATGATCCCCACAAGAACACCCTTGCCTTCAGCAGGACCTTGATCGACTTCATGAATGGGAATTGCAGTTGGACATGGAGTTCCAATCGAGTAAATGTGTTGTCATACATTTGACTCGAGCTAGAACTCCAGTCCATAGTGAGTACCTGCTGCATGGTCAGATTTCAGAGTTAAGTTTCTGGGTCTAGAAATCAGTGACAATCTATCCTTCAACAGCCCATATCCAGAATATGTGCATGTCAGCAAGCGGTTCGCTTTATAAAACCAAGGGTCCGGCCTGCTGATCAGCAGGCCGGACCCTTGGTTTCATAAAGCGAAACATCCCCAGCCATTCGTAAAATGGCATACAAGACACTGGTGACTCCACAGGTAGAATATTCTTCCTCAGTTTGGACTCCCTACACTCAAAACAATATTCACATAATTGAAATGCTCCAACGTAGGGCAGGTAGGTGGACACTTGGCAACTACTCCAGATAAGCAAGTATAACAGAAATGCGTTCACTTGAACAGAAGAGAAATGATTCTACTCTGCTTGTTCTTCAAACTTATTCTTGGTCTAGTTGCCATTGAATTGCCACCGTATGTTGTGCATCCACTCAGGATTTCCCAGAAGAATTCACATCCCAAAGCGATACTTCTAAAATGCAAAAGTTTAATTCGTTTACTCCGTTCCATATTCCAAAATATAAAATGAAATTACATAGCACTCTGTGGGTAGGCAAGGATCAAAAGCGTCTTAGCACATCACGATAACATGCCTATGTAATTTTGACCTCTTTAAACACCATTTTATATAGTGAAACTGGAGTTGACAGGGGTAAACGCTTTTTTTTTATTTCTGGTAAAAACATAGATTGTGAGTACTCGTTAGAACCACCGCGTCGAGGCGTTTCTAACGAGTACCCATAATCTATGTTTTGAACAGAAATATGAAAATATCAGATTTTTTTATCTGAAAATTTTCATTTTTTGGTGATGAAATTTCAGTATATTTGAATAGGCATGTTTTTGTACTGAGTACAGCGAAGAATTTGGTTAGCCGTCGCGAATACGAAGTGTGATCTGAGTCTTCGCTGGGCGACCATGCAATATTGTATAAAATATTGTGCGCGTCACATATGATTATTATACTCCACAAAATAATTTAAGGGCCACCAGTTTTATTTATCCTTTGATTATCACTAAAATGCAACCCTCAAATTTTACAACTATTTCATGGAAAAAACTGGAAGTCTTAGCTCTATTTCAATCAGCTCAACATGGTCGCAACATGTTCAGCTACAAAAGTGTCAATGGCACCAATAACACCAGACCTAAAGATTCTTAGAAAAACGGGAATTTCCAAAAAAAGATTTTTTTACCCCAAAATGAAGTTTGTACACAATAGGGGAACAAATTTTATTTAATGAAAATAATTCTCTGTCACACACAAAGTCATGTAAACTCAACCTTCATTCCAGTAAAAGGCACACAGATACGGCCAGAAAAAGAGACCAACCCTTTGAGAGGCTAAAAATGCCTCGAAAGTTCCCCATAGACAACGAATAATCTGTAGAGGGTACCTCTAGCAAAATGTGCGTTACTTGAGAACAAACAAGGCTTCCTCTATGAATTTTTCACAGTTGGGAGCCCAGACATCACTTTTGACGCAAAAATGTAAATTTTTAATTTTTGGGTAAAAAGTAGTGTTTTTTTGCAAATTTTAAATTGAATTTTTTTATTTCAAAAATATTTGTTGGAAACACTCCTTTAGGGCTTCCTTTGAAAGAAATATTCAACGATAATTTGATAGCCTCCGTGGTTTTGTAAGTTTGTATATATGGAAATTTGCACTCTGTGGCCCTTAAATTATTTTGTTGAGTATATTATCATTTCATTCATTAAAAGAGAATCGTTTTAATCGCTATTGCTTGTATATATTGAGGGTAATCGGTAATTTCTGCTATAATACTAGTTTACTTCAAAACTACTGACTCACCCATTAGTTGCTACAAACATAATAAACTTAGTCGGACATTACTCGGGCTGAACACATGTTTGTAATTTGAACTTGCATCAGTTAAGGTCCAGGGTTCAATTGAGTAAACTTATTCAATCTCTCCAATCTCACTCGTTTTCCACTGACCATTCCAGGACGGTTCATTTAGTTGTTCTGTGTCATTCAACCTTTGGAGGGTTGTGTTCTGTGATTGCGAACATTGCTGGACTGGGTATTTGGATATTCACTTTTTATCTGAATGGAATCGATTTTAGTGACAGGTATACCGAAACTGTATTCAGCGGTAGTTGTTGAACTTGTCTTTCCAAAAACATTTTAAATGTATACACCAATACACAATATAATAACAAACATAAATTGATGAAAAATGTACCGTATTTACCGCATGTAATCGGACAGACAGGCCTGAGCAAACAGTATAGACCCAGATGAGACGCCGCTGAACGCGGCGTCTCATCAGGGTCTACACTGTTTGTCACTCATCCAGCAATGTTTAGACACAACAACCGGTGGTAAAATGCACCTGTTCAAATTTTAGAACAAATATGGTGAAGAGTTAAGGTTTCCGCATACTTAGGGTATATACGGTAAACACACAGATACATAATATAACAACAAACGTAAATTCGTGAAAAATGTAAGAATATGGTATAATTTGAGCCCATTCAAACAAAAACTGACCTTATGATATATGCGATCAGTATAGACTCAGATCAGACTGCGCTAGTCTACACTGGTCAATCATGTATGGAAATTAGTCAATCATTTAGCGGGCAGTGGATGCACGGGCTGATCTCGGTATATGCTTGTCGCATTAACTTAAGGTCGTTTTCTATGAGGAGGGGTTTATATATCCCTGATTTTTTGAACACTGAAAAAATATTCATTCAGCTGAGAATGCAAAATCTAATAATGCTATAGACGTCGTCTTACCGGGGAATACCAAAACATATCCATAATTATTATATCCAACTGTAAATGTCAGAAAAGCCGTGAATGTCAAGAAAAAATAAAATAAACGCTGTTGTTTGACTGATGTATCTTGCGGAACATATTGGTTTTGGTAAAAATATTCCATGCAAGCGAATGGTACTTTGAATGAATTGTTGTTGCCTTTTTCGTTGGGAGAGGAGGCGGTGATAGTCAGAGAGTAATAGTTTCTCTGTGAGTTTGGTACCTACAGCCAACTGCATCTGGGGCAGTTTGCTTGCTAGGATCCGTATGCAAAGTCAGTAATCCACAACAAAAATGACTACACTAAGCAAAATAGAAAATGAAATGCCCGGGCAATGCCAGACTGAACTCAGGTCATAAACCTTCCTAGACACCGAAAAAACAAGAATAAAATAATGACCTGGCCTTGTGATCACCCGACTGGGTGAAAATAAAGAGTTGGTACTTAGCCATTCTTTAGTTTGTGCATGTATATTGTCTGCCATGGTTTCTTTGCTCTTTTTTCTTGGTGGTATTGTAGGCTTTGGTCTGTGATTCCGTCTCTCTCTGGATTTCTTCAGTTAGATTTTAAAAACATAAAATTGCAACAAAAAAGGAGAATGAACAATTAAACTGGAACCGCAACAGACTCTTCAGTCTAGAGGAGTCATTACGAAAACACGCCTATTCAAATACAGTCAAACCTCAATAGCTCGAACACCGATGGCTCGTTTACTATGGCTAATTCGAACTCGTTTTTTAGTCCCTACGAAATTCTTCCATAACTGAAGAAACATATTTAAGGAAATTTCTAATTTTATCATGTAATTGTATGTTGTGTGTATTCATTAGAATCGCCTCATCGAGGCGATTCTATTGAGTACACTCAACATACAATTATTGGGTAGAACATCGAAAAAAAAAGATTCCCTTAATTATCGCAATTTACTTGATCTGACATCAGGAGTAACCCTCAGTGGCTCGAACTACCCATGTCTCGAACAATTTTCTATGGTCCCAAAGATATTCGAGCCATTGAAGTTCGACTGTATGTTGAAAATTTCACCATCAAAAACTGAAAATTTCAGATAAAACAAATCTGATATTTTTTTTTATATTTCTGCTCAAAACATAGATTGTGGGTACTCGTTAGAACTGCCTTGGCGAGGCGGTTCTAACGAGTAACCACAATCTATGTTTTAGCAGAAATAAGAAAAATAATGTATACCCCTGTAAACCCCAGTTTTACTATATAAAAGTGGGGTTTAAGGGGGTCAGAATTATATAGGTTTGTTTTCGTGATGCATCAGCAAGTTGTTGGGGCAAAGTAGTAAAGAAGACATCGAGAAAGAGCCGCACTCACAGAATGTAACCTAGTAATGCCACCACACACGCCACAAACCAAAAAAAAAAAAAAAAAAAAAAAAAAAAAAAAAAAAAAAAAATGCAAAGCAAGCGGATCACTCTTCCTGCCAACAAAAAGATCTAAAAGGCCAAGAAAACACTACAGAGAAAAAGCACCAAGAGGCCCGACAAACATTACGAAAACATGCCTATTCAAATATGCTGAATATTTTACAACCAAAAAATGACAATATTCAGATAAAATTCTGATATTCTTCATATTTCTGCTCAAAACATAGAATATGGGTACACGTTAGAACGCGTACCCACAATCTATGTTTTTGAGCAGAAATAAGAAAAATAATATATACCCCCTGTAAACCCCAGTTTTACTAAATAAAAGTGGCGTTTAAGGGGGTCAAAATCATATAGGCATGTTTTCGTCATGGAACGAAAAAATATAAACGAAGTTACTGAGCAAACGCCACTATCAAGAAACATAGCTTTACAGACAGGGTAAAAGAAGAACAGATACCCAACATACAGTATAATCTCAATGACTCGAACACGGTTGGCTCGTTTACCGCAGATAATTCGAACTTGTTTTGAGTCCCTAGGAAATTCTTCCAATAACTCATGGAAACAAATACTCAGGGTATTTTTTAGGGCAATTTTCTTGTTTATCATGAAAATGTATGTTGTGTGTGCTCATTAGAATCGTCTCAGGCGATTCTAATGAGTACTCTCAACATAGCATTATTTTAAAGAAGGTGGAAAAGACATTCCTAAATTATCCCCATTTACGTCCTGACCTGGGTCAATGATTAATCCTCAGTGGCTCGAACTATCCTTTTCTCGAACAAATTTACATGTTCCCACTGAGGTTTTACTGTAGAAACCTAAAAGAACCGCAGATAAGTAATCGGCTTCGAAAGGTCAACACACACAACTGCTCAGAATCAGCCACAAGTATAAAGCATGGTCCTCTTAACCCTTGCCCTGCTGAACCCGGATATACCCTGCCTTTGCAAACAGTGTAGATCTAAAGAAGCCAACCGATCTGAATCTGCACTGTTTGCACTTCAGTATTTGAATTTGTATCCAGAACCTGGATCAAGTAATCTGATTGGCTGAAAATTAGAAGTGGGAATGGCATCTTAATTTATTGAGCATGACAATGGTTAAGGGACCAAACGACAAGAGAAAAAGACGGAACTTGTTCGGAATTAAAAAGCAACAAAATATTACCCCTTTTAAAAGGACGGGATATAACTTGGCTATTACTGTAAGCTTAGTTTTTAATTTTAACCAATCATGGTTGATAGCTATGCTTTCCTCTTTAATTGCACGTCTCTGGCTGCCCTACCTAATTTTCCTGGTGAACATAGCGAGTTTGTTCATGTTTTCTCAAACAATAGGTGGTACTCGGATAAAGTATTTATGCTTAATATTCGGACAAGGACTGAGCAAACAGTGTAAACCCAAATCAACTTGCTCCTAAATGAGCAGTTTGATCAGGGTCTACACTGTTTGCCATATCAATACTTTTAGACGCATCTGAGGATAGCCAAACAGACTTGAAAAATAAAATACATGAATTATGAAATATTTTTGGTAATTATAGTATTATTCTTCGTAAAAGAATATAAAAAAAAAGAAAAAAAAGAAGAAAACAAACAAACAACAAACAACAAGAACAACAACAAAAACCTATCTACCCTATCTATTTATTTTCTGACTTCTTAAACTAAAAACACATACTATTTTTTATTTGGCTTGATTATCTGGATTCGATGGGCAGCAAAATAATCTGGAATGGGAACTTATCGAAAAACACAAGAAACCAACAATAGAAATCACCAGACTGAGCCAGAACCAGTCTGTTGCAGAAGCTTGGTGCTTGACTATTGGTACAACTTGTGTGTGTGTGTGTGTGTGTGTGTGTGTGTGTGTGTGTGTGTGTGTGTGTGTGTGTGTGTGTGTGTTTTCTGGTTTCAAATTGCCATTGAAACCTCTCCTTTTATTCATTGCAGTTTTGTGAATATTTGTGTTTTACTGTTATGTTTTATTCATGGGTGGAGGGTCTCTACGAGGACCGAACACATAGTCGTTATTTGAAGCTGCGTCAGAATTAACCCATAGCCTGGCGCCCCATAAAAGAGACATTGGCAAACAGTGTCGACCATGAATAGACGCCGCAGAACACGGCGTCTGATCAGGGTCTACACTGTTTGCATTAAATACAGAAATTTCTATAAACCATAGTAACAATAAAAAATTACCAGACACCCCTTTTACTGGAAATGGACCGGTCAAAAGATATTAGGTAGAAGAATCCACTCGGCATAAATTGGTTAACGGCACGGTTTCGCCCGCGTAAACTGACTTAAGCCTTCTTCATCCCGAGCTGAATATTTTCTGACCATTCCAAGGCTGTACTTCTTGTACAGTTTTCGTTTCTTCACGCGTCTGTGATTTCATATGTGGCGTTTGTTTTGTCTTTGTTTGCTCCTCGTCCCTCCTTCTTTCGGTGCCTCGGGAGGGTGGGCGGGGGTGGGGCAGGCGGGGGTGGGGTAGGGGAGAGGTGGGGATGCTGTGCTTCTAGATTGTGGCATTTCCTGGGTATTTTCACATATTTTTCAGTATGACTGATTCTATAATTCAAGATTGAAGAAAAAAAAAAAAAAAAAAAAGAAAGAGTGGAATTCCTCATGCCACTTAGAAGCGATTTCAGGGAAACTTTATTTTCCGATAGAATGCATAACGCACTTGATAGTCCCAAATGTAATAATATCAACACCATATGGGACGCACTAAGCGAAAATTCGTCTTCAAACATTTTCAAAATGCACAGATTCAGATTCATCCCGCGCATGCGCAAAGTCTCATCCGGGCATTTGCTCTCTATTAATACATTCTTTCGTGTCTTATGACTCTGCTAGCGGACAGTGAAGGCTCTGATCAGACTGCACGGATGCGCAGGCTGATCTGTACCTTCGCTGTCCGCAAAGCGTGGACCATATCAAACAGCGATGTGTCGGATACCAACTTTACACACAAGCACTTGCAGCAGTATATGCTTCGTCGTCATTGGTTGCCAAACACCCAAACTGGATTCATGATAACAAATAAGCGTGCCATTAGCATGTACTGATATGAGACGCAACGTCAGAAAAAGTACCTACAGCCATGTGTGCCCAGAGAAGATACAGATCAGCCTGAGCTTTCGCTTTCTCGCCGTCTGATCAGAATCTTCATTGGGCGCATTTGGAATAGCCAAGGATGTAAAGTTCTTTTTTATGCGGAAAACGAAGACTAATCAGACTGTGCGGATGCGCACGCCGATTTGAGTCTTCACCGGGCGCACATATCTGAAGGTATGTTTCTTCACGTTCTGGCTCATACTGAACCGCTGCCATGTGTCCTGATATATGGTCGTGCCATGCGAAAAAATGTCTTCGGGCATACGCGGACAGAGAAGGCCCAAATCAGCCTGCGCATCTGCGAAGTATGATCTGGACCTTCGCTGTCCGCTTACAGAATCAGCGGCTACTATAGAATATAGCGAAGAATAGCAAAATTCCTGATCAGACTATATATCACGACAGTCTGATCTGGATCTTTGTTGTTTGCATTTACCAAGTAGAGACCTTTTCTCTTGTGTGGCTTGTATACTGAACAGCGCGAGATAATCGTGACTCTCTCTCTCTCTCTCTCTCTCTCTCTCTCTCTCTCTCTCTCTCTCTATGTCTATTTTTATGGGAGGCAACTCTGTTAAAATTTTTTGTATACTTTCTGAAAAGCAATTTCCTCTAGAAGGTAAATATTTGCCCCCTCCCCCTCCTTCCAGACACCCCACCTCCTCCGACACACACACATTGGAGAAAACTCGTTCCTATTGGTGTAGCCCGTCTGGTGTGCAGGAAAGCAATCCGAAATATATCCTCATTTACCATATTATTTAGTGAAAATGTCATAGCTTACATATTAGAAACGTTCTGCGGCGTCTGATCTCGGTTTACACTGCTTGTCAATACCCCTTTATAGGATACTAGGCATAAATGGGTTAACCCGTTCTCCCCAGATTTTCTGAAGTGGACTTTTCCATCTTTAGGTTTGGAAACATCCACTTTTGCAAATAGGGTTGTCAGTTCAAACTAGCAAACATAATAGAAAACAGTTAGGCTCCTGACGCGACGGCTTATTCCACACTGTTTGCATTAGTACCTGTTTTCGTCAGCAGGGCTGAAAGGGTAAGGCGATCATTTAATGATGGAAGATGCCAAATATAAAAATGTAAGTGAACATACCCAGTAAATGTCTCAATCACGAAGCACAGCCCAACAGAGGAACCAAAAGAAGAAGGGATGAGGAACAAAAAATAACAAAACAAACTCCACATGAGAAACCACCGACGCAGCAACAAAAAGAACTGTAATAGAGGAACCGCTGTGTAACGGTCAGTAGGAAACTACGTGTGTGTGTGTGTTTGGGGGGCGGGGGGTGGGGGGGGTGGGGGGGGCGGGCTGTGGGGGTGGGGGGGTTGGCTTTAACCAATTTTACTCGCGCGGAACCTCACCCTTAATTCTGATACAGCTCCAAACTAGAGCAAGTCGACGGCGTGCCATCGTATATCCCCGCGCCAGCGCCATCGCATATCTCCGTGCACATCAAAATTCCAAATGCGTTTCTCCAATTATCATCCATAGGGCTATAAGCTGTGACAGTTTCAAGGGTCAAGTTCAAAAAGCAAAGAGGAGCTGTGTGACAATGAAAGAAAAGGACCCAAAATTCTACTTTTTGACCTCTAGTGACACCCAGACATGCCCCGGGGCAAATTTTTTTGCACCCCTGTATTCTACTCTTCATTTACTTCGATTTGATATGCAACATGACTATGTTGGTACAAAATGGATTTTGGACCCTTCGAGGCCACACTCCCTGGCCCTGCCCCCCCCTTCCCCCAGGGGTTACATCAAAATTCCGAATGTGTTCCTCCAGTCCTCATCCATAGGGCTGTTACCTGTGACAGTTTCAAGGGTCTAGCTCAAAAAGCCTAAGAGGAATTGTATGCCAATAAAAAAAAGGGACTCAAAATCCTACTTTTTGACCTCTAGTGACCTCCAGATATGTCCCGTAGGCAAAATATTTGCACCATTATACTCAACTCTTCATTACCTTCGATTAGATACGCAACATGACCATGTTTGTACAAAATGGATTTTGGACCCTTCAGGGCCACACCCCTTGGCCCTGTCCCCAGAGGGGTTACATCAGAATTCCGAATGTGTTCCTCTTGTCCTCATCCATAGGACTATCGCCTATGAAAGTTTCGAGATTCTAGCTTAAATGGTCTAGGAGCAGTGGTGTGACATTCAGACGGCCGGACGGCCGGCGGACGGACGGACGGGGGTATCACAATATCCCCGCTATTTCTTCGAAAAGGGCGGGTATAATTACAAATATATTTTCGGTCCGAAGGCATTAAAGCTGTATTTTGTAAACTTCGTAACTACATTGTACTTTTCATCTTGTATCGATTTGTTAAACACATCTATTTGTTCTTAACGCCAGCCAACACAGGAAATTGTGAGATTTAAAGTCATCTCTTGAGATTCAACTGTCAGAGTACTGTCCCTAAATAAAATGACAGGAAAACGGTTCTTTACAATGCAAACCTGATACCTCAACCCTTAAAGTGCTACATGTAATCATAACTGCAGCAGAAGACATTCTGCTCATTGCATTTTTATTTTCAGAGAAAATAAGGCTTAGCATTTCATGTGAATTGTCCGCCTAGCAGACGATCCACATAAAATGCCGAATCTTATTTTTTTGGAAAAAAATAATAAATAGAATGTCGTCTGCTGCAAATTTGCTTGGCGCTTTTATGGTTAATACCAGCTTGTAATTTACGGAGATTGAAGACGAGATGTTTATTGGATTCTCTTATTTCCTAGGAGGATTTTGAGAGCCCTTCTGATTTTATGTGCCAGAATCTGTATATTAAAGGCGTCAAGCGAAAAAGCGATCCTAGCGCATATGTAAACAGCGACAACCCTGCCCACTTTGCCGATCAATGCAGTCGCTGTTCTGACCAGAATGGTTTCTGTTCGACTGCGAGAAGTCTGAGCAGTTTAGAATCTATGGCTGATAGCTATGCTACTGCTGATACTGTGTGGACCCGTAGGCAGACCTTTTTCTTTGTTATTTACAATTTGAAGAAGGTTCTTTTTGTGTATCGAATCTCATATTGTCAATTAACCCTTAAAACGCCAAGAAAACCTGCATCTGAAAATGACGTCTGTTTATGTCGTCTGCTGAATATTCTTGCAAACTTTTCAAACCAATTTTTGCATACAGGCAAACAGTGTGGACCCAGATCAGACTGCTCCTAAAGGAGCAGTCTGATCTGGGTCCACACTGTTTGCAGAAATGACTTTTAAAACCACAAGTAGATGACAAAGCTGACGACAATTGTTGTGATCGGTAGTTTAAGGGTTAAAACTACGTCTTCACTAAGAGACGTCCAACGTGCCCTATTTACTCTGAGTATTCGGACAGATAGGCCTGAGTAAAAAGTGTAGACCCAGCTCAGACGCGATCTTCCAGGATTTTATATCCTGTTGTCGTATTGCATAGCTGGTACCAACCCAGCTTATATCGTTAATATATCTCTTCGTGTCTTTAAGAAGCGTCATCAAGCGTCTACAAGGAACATGAAATTACCCATATTAAGCTGGAACATTGTACCTGTACCATGTTTAATATTCTGAGCTTCTTGTACGAAACACAAGCTCTCTCTGTCTCTGTCTCTCTCTCTGTCTGTTTCCCTCTCTCTCTTTTAAATTCGTTCGGACGGATCATTAAACCATTTTTTGCTCAGCATCGCATATAATGGACATTTGCAAAACATTGTAGACTCAGATCAGACTCCGCGGAACGTTGTGTTTGATCAGATTTCACACTGTTTGCATTAATTACAGGCTTATCAATAAAAGTTGGTAGAATAAAAACTAACAAGATATCCCCTTTATTGGAAAAGGACCTGTCCAAACATTTGACGTAGGAGAGTGCACTCGGCAGAAATGGGTTATACATGTAATTGAGAGATTTAGAGCCAAAGGAACACTGTACTGATTCGTTTGAACGAATTGATTATTCGTGGGGACGATATATTCTGCCCAATCAAAGCGCTTAAAGGGAAACGCAGGGGTTGTAAAGAATGTATATGTAATGAAAATAACATGCAGTTTGAGTAAATTTCGTCGAAATCGGATGAAAACTAAGAAAGTTAAAGACGTTTAAAGATTTCAAAACCATTATCAAGGGCGCAGCCATCTTGAATATTAGTGAGGTTTTAAATATTTCAAAATATTACATAAAAATATTTTTCTTACAGAAATCAATGCGGGTTTCAAGCATAATCTATAAATGTCTACTATTTATATATAAATATGAAGGATGAATATTGTTGCAAACCCTATTTATTTAGGTTTTGCATATTTAATTAAGACTTTATGTGGTATATTTGAAAATGGAGTTGTGCTCATGTATACGCTAGAGGGCGTAAGCAGTGTTGCAAATTTCATTACTGCTTATGAAGAGTTTCAATAAAACCGAGACTCCCATTTTCTAATCCGTAGTGTGTTCTTTGTTCCCAAAGGCAATCTTTTTGACGTTTATTTTATGACATCAGAAAGCCTGAAATATCTAGAATGGCGGCTTCCATAAAAGCAGATTTGAGATCTTCAAACATTGACTTACTTATTGTTCATTCGTCTTTAATCAAATTTGTATCAAATTTGCATCAAAATGCACGGTTTGTCAAGATTTTGCATCTCAGATTCAGTTTTCACCAACATTGCTTTTCCCTTTAATGATTAGTTCGAATGGATCATAAACTGGCGGGCACAAATATTAGTTCGTGCAAATAAATGATTAATTCGGAAAGAAAAAGGCAAACAGAAGGTTCCATATTCGTCTAGTTATGTCATATAAGACAGTGTATACTAGGTTTAGGGCTTTTTATGGGCCCGTTTAATTTGTTTGTATCGGTGGATTGTGTCAGAATTTCTTCGGCCATTCGGAAATAAAACAAAATGCGAAGTGTGTGTGTTTGTGTGTGTTTGTGTGTGTGTGTGTGTGTGTGTGTATGTGTGTGTGTGCGCGCGCACATGCATGTATATATTGAATAATAACACCAATTGCATATTTTCGCATGTTTTTTTGTTTTATATTTTTTAAAGGCATTCCATACATCTTTATCAGGCGCTGGGCAAATACGATTTACTGACATATGTTGATAAATTTTAACACTGCATTAATCCATTCATTCCTAGCGCTCTATAAAAGGGACACTAACACACAGTGTAGACCCAGATTAGACGCCGCGGAACGCGACGTCTGATCTGGGTCTACACTGTTTACATTAATACAGGAATTTCTGTAAGTGTAATACTAAGAGACAAACCAGACACCCCTTTAACTGGAAATGGACCTGTCCAAAAAGAAAGCTAGCAGAGTCCACTCGGCATAAATGGGTTAACTAATATACTTTGGCCTGAGATGAGTACGAAAATAACTTTCTATTTAGTCTGGCCCAGAAAACAACCCTTGTCCTGCTGAACCCGGATACATCTTGCCTTTGCAAATAGTGTAGATCCAGATCAGTTGGCTTCTGATCTGGATCTGCACCGTTTGTCATTCGTATCAAAAACCTGGATCAAACAAACTGATTGGCTGAACATCATAAGTGGGCATGGCATCTTAATTTATTCAGCAAGACAAGGGTTAACACTTCAGCTGTTGTCAGCTGTGTGAGTGTGTTCATTGCTCTCTAGGGTCATAACGTTTAGCATCTACTTCGTTTATTTGTTTTATTTATTAAATAGCAGAGCCAACTTAATTTCTTTAACTATGTTTTTGTCTAGAAACATCAAACGGCCTGACAGAATATCACAGCCCTAATGAAGATATTTAATTGAAGTTACTGTCGTTATCTGTCAATAGATTATTTATGATCAGTTGCACTCTCAGTTCTTTTGCCTGGAGTGAACTGAAAATAAAATAATTTTGCTTTATGATCATAACGGATGTATAACATAAGAAAAAAACCCTTATTGTTTATGCGCGCAACAAAAACCCACATCAGCAAGAAAAGTACCTTTTCGTTTATTCGGGCAACAAATGTCCACGTCAGCAAGAGAAGGAAGGTGTCGCTCATACGGTCGGATAAGACCCCGATCAACAAGTAAAGGACATTTTTGTTTATACGGGCAACAAAGGCAAACTTCAGCAAGATATGTAAGGGCAACGAAGGACCACACCAGCAAAAGAAGGAACTTGAAGCTTGTATAGACAACAAAAGCCCAAGTCAGCAGGACAAAAAACTTGTCACTTATACAGACAACAAAAGCCCACATCAGCAAGCAATGATTTTGTCTCTGATACGGGCAACAAAAAGTCCACATCAACAAGACAATGAACTTGCCGCTTATACGGACAAGAAAAGCCCATTTCAGCAAGACAAGGAAATTGCCGCTTATATGGACAAGAAAATCCCACATCAGCAAGACAAGGAACTTTAACTTCTATGGACAACAAAAGCCCACGTCAAAAAGACAAGGTACATGTCGCTTATATGGACAAGAAAATCCCACGTTAGCAAGGCAAGGAACATGTCGCTTATATGGACAACAAAAGCCCAATACAACAAGAAAAGGAGCTTGCCACTTATACGGACAACAAAAGCCAACATCAGCAAGACAAGGAATTTGTCGCTGAAACGGACAACCAAAGCCCATATAGGCAAGAGAAGGAACTTGTTGCTTATTTAAACAGCAAGCATCCACACAAGCAAGACTAGGAACTTGTCAGCAAGAGAAGGACCTTTTGTCGTATGCGAAAAATAAAAGCCCAAATCAACAATTTGTCGCTTATTTTGAAGGAACGTCGATTATATGGGCAACAAAAGCCCATATTAGCAAAAAAAAAAAAAAAAAAAAAAAAAAAAAAAAAAAAAAAAAAAAAAGAAATAGGAACTTATCGATTAAACTGGCAACAAAAAGCCCACATTAGCAAAGAAGAAACTTATCACAAAAGGCCACATGAACAAGAGACTGACATTGTCGATTGTATGGATAATAAAAGCAAACATCAGCAAAAGAAAGCTTTTTTCAATTATATAGGTTACAAAAGCCCACATCAACAAAAGAATGACATTGTCGATTATATGGGTAACAAAAGCAACCATCATCAAGAGATGAAATTTGTCGATTTTATGGGTTACAGAAGCCCACATCAACAAAAGAATGATTATATGAGTAACAAAAACCAACACAGCAAGAGAAGGAGCTTGTCGATTATATGGGTTACAAAAGTCGACATCATCAAGAGAATGACATTGTCGATTATACGAATAACAAAAGCCAACAACATCAGCAAAAGAAGGAACTTGTCGATTATATGGGTTACAAATCCCATATCAACAAAATATCATTGTCGATTATATGGGTAACAAAAGCCAACGTCAGCAAGAGATGGAACTTGCCGATTTTATGGGTTACAGAAGCCCACATCATCAAGAGAATGACATTGTCGATTGTAGGGATAACAAAAGCCAACATCAGCAAGAGAAGAAACTTGTCGATTATATGGGTTGCAAAAGCTGACATCAACAAGAGGATGGCATTGTCGATTACATGGGCAACAAAGGCCACGTCAGCAAGAGAAGGAATTTGTCGAATATATGGACAACAAAGACTTATATGGGTAACAAAACCTCACATCAGCCAGAGAAGGACCTTGGCGCTTATTCGGACAATAAAGACGCACATCAACAAGAGAAGTACCTTGTTGATTATTCCATAACAAAGCTCCACATCAGCAAGAGAAGGACCGTGTTGATTATACTGGCAACAATGCCCCACACCAGCAAGACAATGAGCTTGTCTCTTAAATGAGTAACAAACGCCCTAATCAGCAAGAGAAGGACCTTATCATCGCTGATGCCGGCAACGCAGGTCAACACCAACATCGCTTAATCGGGCAACAAAGACCCACATCTACAAAAGAAAGACCTTGCCTCTAATGCAAACAACAAAGGCGAACATCGGCAAGAGAAGGGCATTGTCGCCTATACTGGCAACAAAGGCCCACATCAGCAAGAGAAGGACCTTGTGGCTATACGACATCAACAGCCTACATCAGCAAAAACTGTTATTTTGGCTTATGTTGTCGTTAGATACCTAAATAAACAAGAAAGTATATACCTTTTTCGCTTATGTGGGCAACTAAGGCCTACATCAATAAACGAAAGCCCTTGTCACTTATACGTGCAACAAAGACCCGCATCAGCACAAGAAGGAACACTTCCTCTTGGTGTCTGGGAAGGGCTGCGGTTTGTGATTGTGGCACTCCCTGGACTTTTCTCTTACTTTTTTTTTGTAACTTATGTTGTCGTTAAAAGCCCTGATCAGCAAGAAAGTACCTTTATAACTTATGCGGACAACTACGGCCCACAGCAAGAGAATGAACATGATGTTCGTGTAGACAATAAAAACACACATTACTTATGCAGGCAGAAAGTCCCACATCAGCGAGGGAAGGACCTTGTCGCTGATACGGGCAACAAAGGCCTGCCACGTCAGTAAAAGAAGAACATTTGCGCTTATAAGAGCAACAAAGATTCATATCAGCAAGTGAAGGAACTTGTCGCTTATGCGGGCAACAGTGACCAACATTGGCAAGACAAGTACATTATCGCTTAACCCTAGTCATCCTCAATAAATTAAGATGCGACGCCTACTTCTAATTTTCAGGCAATCAGATAACTGGATCAGGACTTTTGATAGAAATTCACATATTTAATGACAAACAGTGCAGATCCAGATCAGTTGGCTTCTTCAGCCAACTGATCTGGATGTACACTGTTTGCTAAGACAGGGCATGTCGTGTTCAGCAAGAGAAGGGTTAAAACCTAAGATCAGCAAGAAAGTACCTTTATCGCTTACATGGTCAACCAAGATCCACAGCAAGGAAAGGAACCTGTCACTTATTCGGGCAACGAAGGCACACAAAGCTTATGCATTCAAGAAAGTCCCAAATCGGCAGAAGAAAAACATTGTCGCTTATGTGACTAATAAATGTCCGCATTAGCACTGGAAGGACCTTGTCGCTTATAAGATCAACAAGTTTACACCAGCTAGAAAAAGATCTTGTCGCTTATGCAGCCACCAACGACCTATATGGGCTAGAGAATGACCCTAATCGTTTATGTGGGCAGCAAAGGCCCTCATTAGCAAAAGGAGAACCTTGTCGTTGACTGTCACAACAAAGCCCCGCAGTTTGGTCAGTTTCTTCATGTCCTCCAACAGAATTTTTGGGTAATTTAGTTTTTACCCTAGTATCCGGACACTCACGCTTATGCAAACAGTGTAGATCCTGATCAGACGCCGCAAATTGCGGCGTCTGATCAGGTTCTACACTGTTTGGGAATCATTCAGCAATTTAAAAACATACCAAGATGTAGATTAATAAATGGACTTTTTTTTCTTTATTTAGGATGTTAATGAATAACACTGTATGAATACTTATGAAAAATACTATTGCAAATGATGAGCAAATGCCTTGACGAGCTTCTCAGTATTTACACATTGAATGTGAGCATTAGGCATCTTTTAGATTAACTCGGCCCATAGTAACGGCAAGGAGCTGTGACTTATTATGTGACTATACTTTCAATTTCCAGCAGGTTGAAGCCTTAACATTACAAATGAGTGTCTGTAACAGTTGAATTCTAAATGAAAATCCTCTAGCGGCTCAAGCAAAAGATAAATATAGCCTTTCGTTAAACAAAAAATAGTGCAGTGGGGAATTATGTAAACTTAAACAGCCTTTGGCCTTATTCAGCAGACGACAAATTAATGATATATGTTTTCTCTCAGGGTTCTTTCAGACGAGTTCGAGACCCCAGCGACGACTCTGTGACTATTTGTTGCAAAAGATATTTGAACTTGTTCAAACTTTCAGCTTAGGTCTGCAATGATGAAATAGAGATCCCTTGCAAACGTTTCGACACATTTTGGAAACAAACTCTCTCGCGAATGGCGTCTGCAATTTGTCGCCATCAGTCGCAGCCCAGTGAGATAGGGATTTGAATAATGTATACCCCTGCATATCCCACCCCGGTTTTCACTATATATTTATAGAAACGATGGGTGGGTTCCTTTATTACATAGGCATGTTAACGGAAAGCAAACTCGAAGTCAACAAATAAAAAAATGAAACGGGGGCTGCTCTAAAACATCACGAAAACACGCCTATATAATTTTGACTCCCTTAAACCCCACTTGTATATAGAAAAACTGGGGTTTACAGGGGTATACATTATTTTTATTATTTCTACTCAAAAACATGGATTGTGGGTACTCGTTAGAACCGCCTCGCCGGGGCGGTTCTAACGAATACCCACAATCTATGTTATGAGCAGAAACTTGAAAAATATCAGAATTTTTTATCTGAAAATTTTCAGTTTTTGGAGGTGAAATTTTCTATATATTTGAATAGGAGTGTTTTCGTAATGAGAAGCGATATACTTCCGAGGGGAACATAGCAAACACTACCTTTATAGAGCAGGCCCGTTTTCAGAAGGAATGCCAAACAACTGCGACTAAATTACCGTCCATGAAAATGTACCCATTCCATTAACCCATTTAAGCCTAGCGTCCCATAAAAGGGACATTGGCAAAAAGTGTTGGCTCAGATCAGACGCCTCAGCCGTGGCGTCTGGACAGGGTTTACACTGTTTTGCATCAAGTTCAGAAATGTTTACAAAATGAGCTTAACTATACCTAATTTAGTGCCACCGAGGCAATAACAAAAACTAACAAGGCACCCCTTATACAGGAAATCGACCTGTCCAAAGAGTTGCTGTAGAAGAGTCCACGCGGCATATATAGGTTAAATATTTTGTTTGTTAATGATACAATGATACAGACAACCCTCTTTATACCGTCACTCGATATAACGACAAAATTCGTTAATATGTCAATTTGATTGTCACGAAACCTTCGCTTAAGAGGTAAAAAGTGGTCACAAATTATGCAAGAATATTGTATTCAATACTTTAAAGAAACGTATGTTTTGGATATTTGTTAGAATCGCCCCACGGAGGCGATTCTAACAAATATCCAAACCATATGTGCTAAGAGGAAATAACAAAACAAGACCTTTCTTACATATCAATATGCTCATTAAGTATTCTGTACAACAGCAAATTCATTTTAATGGCGACGTCTTCATCACGAAAACATACCTATATAATTTTGACCCCCTTAAACCCCACTTTTATATAGTAAAACTGGGGATTACAGGGGTATACATTATTTTACTTATTTCTGCTCAAAAACATAGATTATGGGTATTCGTTAGAACCGCCTCTGCGAGGCGGTTCTAACGAGTACCCACAATCGATGTTTGAGCAGAAATATAAAAAAAAATATTTGAATTTTTTGTCTGAAAATTTTCAGTTTTTCGGTGATAAACTTTTCAGTATAATTGAATAGTAATATTTTCGTAATGTTTGGGAACAAATATAGTCGTTGTACATGTATCAAGGGTTCACTGTATAGGTCAAAGGTACGTATATGAGCCGTAACGTGCGAAAACGTACCTCCTGATATGCGCACCCAAATGAGACTGTGTTTCGGCGCAGTCTGATCAGAGTCCTCGTTGTCCGCATGAAGAAACATTCCCGTTGAATAATAGTCAATAGTGACGGAGCAACGTACGATGTAGATGTAGATGAAACATTGCATCCTTAGCTATCCGAAATGCATCCATTGAAACTGGGCGCATATGTCCGAAGGTACGTTTTCTCATATGTTCCGGTCCAGAACATATATTTTGGTTCGATTTTACTGGTGTAAATGTCTTCATGATTACACGTATGGTTTTTAGATTGTACTCAAATTATGACACATTGTGGCGGCGAGCCTCCGATTTTCGTTCTTTCATGTGTTCTTTGTTTCCAAAAATATGATTGAAGATAAGCTTTTAGATCTTTGTTCCTATAGAAAGCCTTTTATTCCATAAGGTTTTGACACTAGACTCAAGAAATCTTAACGGTGGAATTTCAAACAAAAAAAAAAAAAAAAAAAAAATAATGCTGTGTCGCGAGAGATCGGACTTCCCGTCCGATCAATCTTTCAGTGCGCATGCCAAGCTCCTTAGCATCATAAAAACATACCTATATAATTTTAACCCTCTTAAACCCCACTTTCAAACTTGGATTTACAGGGTATACATTATCTTTCTTATTTCTGCCCAAAAATATAGATTGTGGGACTCAAGAAATCTTAACGGTGGAATTTCAAACAAAAAAAAAATAATGCTGTGTCGCGAGAGATCGGACTTCCCGTCGGATCAATCTTTCAGTGCGTATGCCCAGCTCCTTAGTATCATAAAAACATACCTATATAATTTTAACCCTCTTAAACCCCACTTTCAAATTGGGATTTACAGGGGTATACATTATCTTTCTTATTTCTGCTCAAAAATATAGATTGTGGGTACTCGTAAGAACCACCTCGCCGAGGCGGTTCTAACGAGTACCCACAATCTATGCTTTGAGCAGAAATATGAAAAAAAAAAAAAAAAAAAAAAAAAAAAAAATCAGAATATTTATTTAAAAACTTTCAGTTTTTGGTGGTGAAATTTTCAATATATTTGAATAGGCGTGTTTTTGTAAAGGCGAGTATACTTGCCTAGTTCCTTGGCTGACGTTTTCCTTTTACCTACCGCTTACATATGTATGTAAGAGGTTCCAGCAAGACTGTGCGGAAGCGCAGGCTCGCCTAAACCTTTGCTGTTCGCATATGCTACAACGGCTCTTCTTGCTATAAAGCGGCACAATTAATAGAGTGCGGCAACCATCTCCATTAAATCACTGGGGACAAATCAATCAGCTCTCGTTAACGAAACTGAAAGAGACATCAACTTTTTTTGTTCTGTCAAAATCAGATCGTCCTTGGATCAGATCGTCCTTGGATACAATTTAAATGAAATAATGCCGTAGTAAATACTACTGCTACTACTACTACTACTACTACAGTCGACTCCTTTTATCTCGAATTCCAAGGGACTCACTGCGAGATATCCGTACTTCGACATATCAGAGTTGAGAGAGTGAGGAAAACAATATATTGAACAACCACATTTAACAAATGAATATGAAATTTGACTCCTGAAGTTAGAAATATATATATATATATATATATATATATATATATATATATATATATATATATATATATATATATATATAAATTAATGTGGAAAAGTGGAGAAATTGCTCCCTCTTTTCCACATTATTTTGTTACCTGTTGTCATAGTTTCATGTTAAAACAGGGACCAGATTTTCACTTCGAGATAAGCGGTAATTCGAAATAAGCGAGTTGGAGATAACGAGGTTCGACTGTACTAATAATTTGTTGCTATTGTTGTCATAATAGAATTAGTGTATCAGCAGGGATAACTTTTATGCTACAGACTTCCACTGATTTTCTTTATACATGTATATGTTATACAGTCATTACGAAAACACGCCTATTCAAATATATCGAAAATTTCACCTCAAAAAAAAAAAAAAAAAAAAAAAAAAAAAAAACAGAAAATTTTCAGATAAAAAACTCTGATATTTTTCATATTTCTGCTCATAACATAGATTGTGGGTACTCGTTAGAACCGCCTCGGCGAGGCGGTTCTAACGAGTATCCACAATCTATGTTTTGAGCAGAAATAAGAAAAATACTGTGTACCCCTGTAAACCTCAGTTTTACTATATAAAAGTGGGGTTTAAGGGGGTCAAAATTATATAGGTATGTTTCCGTGATGCTTGTAATACTCTATAGACCGCAACCTTTTTGTTTTAAAGT
The DNA here is from genome assembly GCA_964016985.1 of Anodontia alba. Lineage (NCBI taxonomy): Eukaryota > Metazoa > Mollusca > Bivalvia > Lucinida > Lucinidae > Anodontia > Anodontia alba. The sequence goes on from OZ024824.1 coordinate 6,143,941, forward strand.
CAAATAAATGGTCGATACTTGGTACTTGCCTGATAGTCCCGCTTAAAGTTTCAAAAAAGGAAAAGGAATGGTAGGTTATATTATGTTACCGGCTTCCGCCTTTGCGAAAGCACTGACACAGATGTTGCAGGAGGTCACGGACGGTGTAAGGGTAATTTGCACCCCGGACGATCTTCTCAGTGATTTCAAATTCAAAGCAACAACAAAACAAATACAATATTGATTAGATCTACTGTAGAATTGCCTGAATTATATTTTGATCAATTCTGGCATCTAAGAAGGCGAAAACACCTTAGTAACAAGCAAAGAACTGGAACTACTGAATGCGGTACTGTAGTCTAGGTTCAGATTGTGAACATTAAATCAAGTGTATCCTGGCCCCTTAATTGACCACCTTATGCCTAGTGTCCCATAAAAAGGACATTTACAAACAGTGTAGACCAAGCTCAAAACGTGGCGTCTGACCAGTGTCTGCACTGTTTGCCTAAAATACAGGAATTTCTATAAAATATCGTTATAACAATAACTATGAATAGTTTAACCCGCTTCTATTGGAAATGCACAAATCCGAGGAGTTACAGTAGAAAGTTAAATCGACATAAATGGATTAAAGGAGGTTTGAATGTAATGGAGTGCTATATTGGTATTTGGTGTCCAGCCGACAATTCATACTACAGTATTTACTCTAAATATTCAATCAAATAACTCCTTGCCATACGTTTCTAAACCCATTTATGCCGACTGAACTCTTCTACCTCACCACTTTGGAAGTGTACAGTTCAGGCTGAAGGTATAGCTGGTTAGTTTTGATTAATACTTTGTCTGATAGACATTTCTGTATTTAATGCAAACAGTGTAGATCCTGATCAGACGCCGCGTTTTGCGGCGTCTGATGTGGGTCTGCACTGTTTGCTGATGTTCCTTTTGGACGACGCTAAGCGTAGATGGGTTAATGTTTGAGATAGTCTATTTCTACTTGCCGATGCGTCTAAAATAGCCACTGGATGAATGGTATACAGTGATTTATTTTTTAATAGGGCCAATGTGCTGGCCTACATGATTTGGTCACTTCTGTTTGGTTATGTTGACAAATTTGCCCTAAAGGTCGGACACCCTCAGGGCAAGAGATAAGGGGAGTATCGAAGTAAATACCCTTATGGTTTGGGCAGATACTTAATTATTTTCAAAAACTTGGGTATTGATACCCAATTGATTTGACAAAGTACGGATTGTTGAAATGTGGTATGTTAATTCTGGTGGCGGTTTGGCAACCGCCCCCAAAACAGTTAGATGAGTGGTAAAAAGTGTAGACCCTGATCAAGACGCCTCACCTGTCTGTCTCGTATTTCACATACGAGCCGTATCATGAGAAAATGTACCTTATGGCATGTGCCCCCATTGAAGACTCAAATCAATCCGGGCATCCGCGCAGTCTGATCAGTCCGTTGTCTGCATGAAGTAACTTTGTATCCTTGGATATCCAAAGTGCGCACAGTGAAGATTCTGATCAGCCTGCGCGAATGCGCAGGCTGATCTGAACCTTCGCTGGGCGCACATGTCCAAAGTTACGTTTTCTGTCGTAATTGTTCACATAATGTTTTGTCATTGAGGCAGATATAATTGCTAAATGGAGTGTGAGCACCGTATCTAACTAACCAACAGGGAACCATTAGTCAAAGAATAGTTCAAATATTAAGAGTGACACGTTATGCAGATTGCGATTTTTTTCATCTGATTGCATGTCCTTAGAGAGAAACAACTCTTCATTTGTTGCAAAACTCTTTTCAGAGCAATAAAGCAACTAGTATATATATTTTTATGGATATGTACCTCGCCGAGCGAATTAGAGCATATACAAACGAATACGCCCCAACTATGAAACATGGTTTTTAGTCTCTCCTGTCAGAATCTTTGGATACTGTAGAATTATGATACGGTAAAGGGCGGATCGCGGTAGGGAAAAGTGGTAAGGGGCGGGGCTTGTGATACTGTGCTTTTGCTAAAGATAAGTTACATATGAGCTGGGGCACAGCAGCTCCTATAAGACTGCATATAAGCCCAGAGAAGACTCAGATAAGCCTGCGCATCCGCACAGGCTGATCAGAGTCTTTGCTGTTTGTCTAAGGACGCTTTTGATCCTTGTAAAGACTTATCAGACTGTGCAGATGCACAGGCTGATAATTTTCTGAATCTTTGCTGGGCGCACATAGAAACTTGAAGAAAATACTGTGCCCCGACTTGCATGTGCTGGAAGACAGCCTTTCTTATGATGTGGTTAATGTTGTTGAACATGTTTGAATAGCAGCAAAGTTCATATCGGTTTTGTTACAATAAATCATCCAAACTTGAAGATGAATAGACACACCTGAAAGATTGTTCCACCATTTTGAAAAGGGAGATAACTTTTGAACACATGAAGTCACCGCCATAGTATATTTCAAACCTTTTGAAAACACGGGCTCCTCGTATAGACCCATCACTTGTGTTGGCTTATACCTTGAAAGATGATAAAGCTAAGGGCGTTTAGACAGAAAAAAAAACAACAAAACAAAACAACAACAACAACAACAACATCAACAACACAACAACAGGAAATTGACTTAGTAAAGTCTAGGAAGGTACATCCAAGCTGAATCACAAGAAGCTAGATCATATACAGCGGAATCACTAACTTTAACCATTTCACCCCTGAGCTTCTGAAGTGGACTCTTCCGTCTTTGAAACTGGACAGAACCATTGTTCCAAATAGGGGTATTAATCAAACCCAATAACGGAATAACAAACAATGTAGATCATGATAAGACGGCTCGTTTAAAGCAGTCTCACCAAGATCTACACTGTTTGCAAAAGTATCTGTTTCGGACTGCAGGACTCAAAAGGGTTAACCAGGTTTCCCGTTTACAAAGTTTACAAGGAGATACCGTATAGAGCCTAAGTATTGGGACACATTATCCACTTGCCATACTTGCCACTTGCCTATAATTTAAAATAGTCCATTCTACTACCTCTTGATATATCTAAAATATTGATGTATGTATTGCAAACAGTGTAGACCCTGATCAGACGCCGCATTCTGCGGCGTCTGATCTGGGTCTATACTGTTTGCAAAGGCCTATCTGTCATAATACTCAGAGTTAATACGGTATACCCTAAGTATTGGGACACCTTATCTACTTACTATACTTGTTCTAAAATTTATAATATAGTCCATTCTATTACCTTTTGATGTGTCTATAATATTGCTGTATTTATGGCCAACAGTGTTGATCGGACGCCGCGTTCTGCAGAGTCTGATCTGGGTCTACACCGTTTGCAAAGACCTATCTGTCCTTATACATAAAGCTTTTAGGGTAATTTTATATGAGTATGTGCAGCGTAGAAAACAGTGTTCTTTTGACTTCCTTAATATTTCTGTATCGTTTCTTTGTCTTTGTGTTTATATTTTGACTGACTGACATGTTGTTATAGTGTCATATTTTGTTCATCATATTCGAACGTATGTGTATTTATATGTATATATGTACATAATAGATATTTTATTGTTATAGATGGCCACTTGGTTGAATGGCTATCCAAGTTAAATGCACCCCCTCACTCCCATTCCCCCCTCGTGAAATATTATATAAATAAATACATAAAGGAAAGAATTTGCTTCTATCGAGGAGAAATTCGGGTTTAAGAAAAGCCTTCAGCAAGAAGGGGAGAGAAATATTTTCATATCAGAGCCATCATCATTTAAAAAAAACAAAAAAAACTTGCCGTCTTTTCAGCCCTTTTTTTCAATATAGTATTTTATTTTATTTTTTACTTTATTTATATATTTTTTTTTGCTTGGTGCACTTTTAACAATTTAGCTATTATAATATAAGCCCAGGCCCCACTCGTCAAATTTAGGGAAATGGTATCTTTTTATCTTCAGTCCGGTCTGGATTAGAGGGACTTGAGGCTCAGTGATACCATTCATGAAATTTTAGAAAGTGATGTAATCTTGTCTTACCAAGAGTCATTCTTTCTATGACAAATGATGCTAGCTGAAAATTATAAAGAAAATGAACAATATCAAGTACATGAAACTTTCATTAATAAACTATCGCACAAAACAAACAAATAATTAAGAATAAATAAAATACCAAACTATCGAGTTTGCTAAAAATAACACAGTAACTATACGGTTTAATTGGTTTAATCAAAAATCTTAACAATCACACTTTAAATTATTCACGGATGTGGTACAAATATAAAATATGAACTTTATTATTGAAATTTGTAGTAATCCCCCCCACCCACTCCCACCCCAGCCACAAACATCATTTACAACAACAACAACAACAACAACAACCACCATATTAATACCATATATACTGAACGTCTGTATCTTGGTAGTTACTGCTTTAAACGTTGTTGTATGCTTGTCATAAACTGCAATAAGGTAAACTTTTATTGTGAGCTGATATTTCTCTGCTGCAAGCCATACGATGTTGTTTGCTAATCATGTACTGCAGCACAATAATCTTTTATCATGCGCTAATATTTTCCTGCTGCAAGCCATATGTTGTTGTTTGCTAGTCGTGTACTAAAGCACGATTATCTTTTATCGTGTGCTTGTTTGCCCCTGCTGGAAGCCATAAGTTGTTGTCTGGTTATCATTAGCTGCAGTAACATAATCTTTTATCGTATGCTAATATATACTGCTGCAAGTCATACAGTGTTGTATGGTTATCATAAACTACAGCAAGGTATGTATCAGATGCTAATATTTCCCTTCTGACATTCATACTTTATTGTATGCTTATCATAAACTGAAGCAATGTAATCTTTTATCGTGTTCTAATATTTCCCTGCTGCAAGTCCTACATTGCTGTATGCTAATCATATCATGCAGCAAGGTATTCTTTTATCATGTACTAATATTTCCCTGCTGATAGCCATACCTTGTTGTACGCTAATCATAACTTGCAGCAAAGTAATCCGTTATCTTGTGCTAGTATTTCCCTTCTGATAGTCATACGTTGTTGTAAGCTAATTATATTCAACAGCAGGGTAATATTTTATCGTGTGCTAATATTTCCTGTTAATAGCCATACGGTATTGTCTGCTAATCATAAACTACCGCAAGGTTTTTAAATCATGTGCTTATATTTCTCTGCTGATAGTCATACGTTGTTATATGCTTATCGTATACTGCAGCAAGTAATTTTTTATCGTGTGCTAACATTTCCCAAGTTGCAAGCCATACGTTGTTGTATTCTATTATAAATTATATACTGTATGAAGTTAATATGTTATCGTGTGCTATTGCTTCCCTGCTGCAAGCCATACGTTGCTGTCTGCTAATCATAAGATGCAGCAAGGTAATCTTTTACCGTGTGCTAATATTTCCCAAGCTGCCAGCCATACGTTGTTGTATTCTATTATAAATTATATACTGTATGACGTTAATATGTTATCGTGTGCTATTGCTTCCCTGCCGCAAGCCATACGTTGTTGTATGCTTATCGTTTACTGAAACAAAATCATCTTGTATCGTGGGCTGATATTACTCCTTTGATAGCCATACGTTGTTGCGTGCTAATCATATAATGCACCAAGTTAATCTTTCATCTTGTGCTAATATTTCCCTACCGCAAGCCATACGTTGTAGCATGCTAATCATGTACTGAAGCAAAGTAATCTTTTATCCTGTGCTTATATTTCCCTGCTACAAGTCATACGTTGTTATGTGCCAATCAGACATTGTAGCAAGGTAATATTTTATCGTGAACTTATATTTCCCTGCTACAAGCCATACGTTGTTATATGCTAATCATGTACTGCAGCAAGGTAATATTTTATCATGTACTTATATTTCCCTGCTACAAGCCATACGTTGTTATGGGCTAATCATAAACTGCAACAATATTTTATCAGGTTCTAATATTTCCCTGCTGCAAGCCATGTGTTGTTGTGTGCTTATCATAAACTGTAGCAAGGTGATCTTTTATCATGCGCTAATATTTCCCAGCTACAAGCCATACATAGACGTCACCTTACTTAGTCCATACCCCTCGCCTTCTCGTCCTATGCCTCAATGAACGAATCATATCGGCGGTTTAAAAAACTGTCCGAAAAGTTCACCCAAATAACTGACCTAGGGCCGAAACGACAAAGAACCCGATGGTATCAGCTGTTGCCCAATGTTCAGGCGGTACTGAGCTACAGATCTCAAAAGCTATCAATTATATAGTGCCATCTTTCGCGCAAGATAGCAATAATACAAAATGTGCACGTAGTCTGGAGATTTGGTGCTAGCAGAATATATTTCATCACGAAATTATGCTTATATAATTTTGACCCCCTTAAACCCCACTTTTATATAGTAAAAATAGGGTTTACAGGGGTATACATTATCTTTCTTATTTTTTCTCGAAAACATAGATTGTGGATACTCGTTAGAACCGCCTCGCCGAGGCGATTCTAACGAGTACCCACAATCTATGTTTTGTGCAGAAATATGAGTTTTTATCTGAAATTTTTCAGTTTTTTTGGAGGTGAAATTTTTCTATATATTTGAATAGGTGTATTTTCGTAATGAAATCCTCGGTAGGTTTTACTACTGACTACCCTAAAAGGCGATGGTTCTGATGTTGCGTGTTCTTTGTGTGGCCTTGTGCTTGCGCGGTGCGGGGCTTTTTTTCTTGATTTGTCCCATTCGTTGTCTTATTGTTATGTTTAGTGGAACCTGTCTAGTATTGTGACCACATTGTTTGGGAAGAGGGAGCTATAGTTGCTTTACTTTTCTTTGGTTTGTGGCTTGTGTACTCTCAGTCAAGGTTTGTTTGCTCTTCCTCTTGGTGTCATTGGAAGGCTATCTTCTGTGATTGTGGCTAGTCTTGGACATCTATACTACAGTCGACTCTCGTTATCTCGACCTCGCTTATATCGAATAACCGCTTATCTCGAAGTGAAAATCTGGTCCCTGTTTTAACATGGAACAAAATATTGTGAAAAAGAGGAAAAATTGCTCCTAAGGAGCCATTTCTCCTCTTTTTCACACTATTTTCAATATATCTCTAACTTCAGGAGTCAGCTTACATATTCATTTGGTGAATTTGGTTGTTCGATTTATTGTTTTCCTTTATTCCGCAAATCTGATACGTCGAAGTACGGATATCTCGAACTGTTTTAGAGAGTACCTTGGACTTCGAGATAATGAGAGTCGACTGTATTTTTCTTTCCCTTGAATTCGTATCCATTCCCCTAAAATCTTCATAGGTTTGAAACGCTAAAACAATATCAAAGACTGATATATACTAACAGCTTAACGAAAGCCCTCTGCGAATGAGGTTGTTAACCCACTTATGCTCAGCGTCCCATAAAAAAGGGACAAAGGCGAAGAGTGCTGACCCAGATCAGACGTCGAACAACGCAGCGTCTGATTAGGATCTACTCTTGCGTTTGCATTAAATACATGTCATGTAATAATAATGATAACTAGCCATAACCCTTTCTATTGGAAATAGACCAGTCCAAAGAGTTAAGGTAGAAGAGTCCACTGGGCATAGATTGGTTAATAAAACTGACATTCCTCTTGAGAATTTGTCTTATTTTGTAACAGTCACAGTGACGTCATACTTTTCAATAAATTGCACAGACGTCTGATGCACTGAAGTATTCTTCAAGTAGATATATTTGTTGCTGTCTAACCAATCTCCAGATGTTTCAATTTATTTCATTAGGCCAAAGAAAAATGATTGCATTTCCGATTTCTTGGTTGCTAGGTCAGTTTCACCTTTCGCCCCGTTTCCGTGCTGTCTAGTGATCATAAATCCGATTTAATTCAACTTTCACGGTGTATCGTTTTAGCTGGACATCGTGGTGCTCATAAAATCATTCTTCAACCATTTTCCAACCAAAATCTTTATTTATTTTTGCTGACGAGATGGTCTCAGTCTCAGTAGTTTAATGCGAGCGCAACCATCCACGAAAACCAAAATGCCGCCATTTTTAATTTGTTGTAAGCCGGAACGACCGAATTGAATCGAAACACCGAACCAAATCGGTAAGAAAAAGATGCAAGAGGATTATTGATACATGTACCAGGCCTGCGTTCAGAAGTGCAAAGTCATGGCGAATTTTTTACCCCGGATCCCTGTACCGAAATTAGAGCGCCTGCAGTAGCAGGGATCCGCATCACGAAAACACGCCTATATAATTTTGACCCCCCACTCTAAACCCCACTTTTATATAGTAAAACCAGGGTTTACAGGGGTATACATTATTTTCTTACTTTGCTAAAAAGCATAGAATATGGAGACTCATTAGAACCGCCTCGCCGAGACGGTTCTAACGAGTACCCACTATATTTTGAGCAGAAATATTAAAAATATCAGAATTTTTATCTGAAATTTTTTTCTCTTTTGGTTGTAAAATTTTCAATATATTTGAATAGGCGTGTTTTCGTAATGAGGACAAAACTTGCACACTTGAAGCAGCCCAGGAGCCAGCAAAACAGTTCAGAGTCTGAGAAAAAACACATTTTGTTTGGCAATATCAATTGTTTAGCCTTAGTTGAAACCGCAAACCTTCCGCATACCGTATCTATACTAAATATTCGGACATCTTAACTCCTTACTATAAGTCCCCTAAAATGATTTGAACAAAGCTACACCTGTTGCTGTGTCTAACACATTGTTGGGTGAATGGCAAATAGTGTAGACCCTGATCAGACGCCGCAAAACGCGGCGTCTGATCAGGGTCTACACTATTTGCTCAGACCTGTCAAACAGGATAAGTACTGTCACTAATACAGATCATCAAAATTCAAGAAAGAAAGAATGATCTGATTGGTTAAACCAATAGGATGATCTGATTGGTTAAACCAATAGGATGATCTGATTGGTTAAACCAATAGGATGATCTGATTGGTTAAACCAATAGGATGATCTGATTGGTTGAACAATTCGAATGACCTGATTGATTGAATCACAACACATATTGTATCGATTTGCCTGTTGTGTCCAGTGTTGTAGGTTTCGTTTACAGTTTCCATTACTTTTTCATTTTCCTTCATCTTTAATAATGTACACGTGACATGCCTATCACTAGTGCCATAGCACTAACTGAATATCTTGCAAGCTGAATATTCGATTGTTTCCTAAGTCCCAAAAAACAAATGATATATTGAAATACCCAGAAAATACAACAATAACGGAACACACGCTTCTAAAGGAATGACCTGAAAAGATTTGTCGATTCGCGTGTCGTTTACAGTTTCCATTACTCTTACTTATTTTCCCTTCATGTTGAATAATGTATTACGTGACATGCATATCCACGTAGTGATATGCCCAACAACTAGGCGAGTACCTTGCAAATTGAATATTCCATTGTTTCCTAAGTTCCAAAAATATACGAGTGATTTCGCTATTAAGACCACTCCGCTATAAGAGCGGCGTTTGCAAGTCCTAAATGCTTTCCTTTTTATTATCCTATATTCATTATTAAGTATGAACCAACATTTAAGCAGTCCTAAAGTGGGTCTTAATAACGGAAGTTTGCTGTGCATATACCACAATAACAGACCACAGTCATCTAAAGACAACGTACATACATGTAATTGTTGAATGACAAGACCTCACAAAACGGCACTATTCGGACACCATAACTATCTACTGTACTTATCTTTAAATTGGATCTATCTATCTATCTATCTATCTATCTATCTATCTATCTGTCTGTCTGTCTGTCTGTCTGTCTGTCTGTCTGTCTGTCTGTCTGTCTGTCCGTCCGTCCGTCCGTCCGTCCATCCATCCATCCATCTGAGTAATTATCTATGACTGTTACGCTAGCGATTCGGCTCCCCCATGTAACATTCATTTGTGATTTGGGTTACTATCTTGCTTCTTATTCTCCAGTTATTATCCGTATTACTCTGAAATTACGGTATTTGTCTTAACTGCAACTCTGTACTTTCCATTTCCTTTGAAAATAAATTACTTTTGACATGATTTGTCCAAAAGGAATAGCCTTTGAGAGCAATGAACACACGCTCATATAAAATATCAAAACTACATTGTACCTGAAGTATCAATTGACCAGACTAGCTGGCCCTTGTAATGCAAAATAATTGTTTACCAGTATATTTATGGATGTGGTGTGGGAAAAGGCGCATTCTCTATGGAAGTAAAAGGATGTTCCTGAAGAAGTCTCGAACTTCTGTCGACTTAAATGATATTTCTAGAAACTAAAATCATAACACCTTCCAAGTTACATCCTAAACTTTCCTAACCACTTGCAAGAGTTTTTGTACAAAAACTCAACCTCGTCCCAGCTTAGAAGGCGCGTAGCAGAACGATTACAAAAATCTATCTCTTCTAAGTTCGGATCACTATATCTTAGGTACGATCCTACTGGGCCGGCCTCAGTCGGATGCGCGTCACTTCATTGCACAGAGCCTTTCATCATCACCCTTTCATCATTCCGACATGAATGAAATACTGTTGTTAGGGACTTACAGCACAAATCGTCCACTGACATTGTTTTCTTATTTTTCACCAGAAAATAGGCTTTGGCATTTCATGCAATTTGTCTCCTCAGGAGACAAATTGCATGAAATGTCAAAGCCTATTATCTTAAGAAAACAAAAAAGAGAGAAAAAAATCAAAGTGTCGTATGCTAAAATCTTTACACAGCTGAGCGTTTACAAAATTACAGCAGATGAATTTCGCGATTCTTTTTTTATTTTTCACCAGTACATGTGACACAAATTTTTATGGGACTTGTAATTTCATGGAAATCATCTCCGATATCAAACAACATTTTGCAGGGAAAAAAATCAGAAAAATATCGCATGCCAATATTTAAATAAAGTGTGATTAGGAATGAATGGAAAGATTTAGTCATTAAGACCCAATTTAGTTGACTGTTACCGAATTACAGGGGCGCAGTTGCACAACTTCTGAATCTTAATTATTAGTCTCAAACAAAATTTGAGCTTTAAGCGCTTAGCATGCTGGATAAACTTTTCAGCAGACGAAAATTTGAAATATTTTCTCTTACATTTCCCGGAAAATAGGCTTTGTTATTTCATACAAATTGTCTCTAAAGAAGTCTATTTTCTTAGCAAAATAATCAAAATATCAATTTGTCGTCTGCTAACTTTGTCTAGAGAGTGGTAAAGATTAAGCTATTCTAGCAACAAAATAAGGCTTCTAAAATACGGAAATAATAGCATAATAGTAGTTGGTAATTTGCAGTTATTATCGTTGGCATGCATTTGATCATGAGCATTTCCTAGAAGTGTATTTCCATGACACATGACAAAAGAGGCAGCCGACAAATTACCTCATTTTGTTGGTTAAACGTCGTGGTGTTGCATTTAACTCTTTCAGACAACCAAGTAAACAGTTTAGATTTTGACGAATGAGCCTTCTCATCAGGATCTACACTGTTTGTCATTATGTTTTTGATAATAGACCGAAACTCCTATTTACAATAATGGACACTTCCAAATTCACAGACGGAAGAGCCCACTTCAGAAACTCGGGGATGAAAGGGTTAAGGGAACCAGATATAGTTGGTAGATTTCCGCCAGTTTTACATGGGAGACAATCTTTTTGACTTCCTTTTTTTCCCAGCTAGCATTCTTTATAAATCTATAGCGGGCCGTGATCGGCCCGTCAGCTACCCTGACGGGCCTCTAACAGCCCGCTATAGATTTTTAAAGAATGCTTACTGGGTTCTTCCTTAGACACTAAGCTCCATTTGGAAAAGGGTCTATTCGAAAATGTAAGAATTTGCTCCTCTTTTGAGCGGATTAATACTTTTCAGAATATATTGCTTTTCAGAAAGGATCAAAAACAATTCATTCCGAAAACACGCCTATTCAAATATAGAAAATTTCACCTCCAAAAACTGAAAATTTTCAGATAAAAAACTCTGATATTTTTCATATTTCTGCTCAAAACATAGATTGTGGGTACTCGTTAGAACCGCCGTCAAATATAGAAAATTTCACCTCCAAAAACTGAAAATTTTCAGATAAAAAACTCTGATATTTTTCATATTTCTGCTCAAAACATAGATTGTGGGTACTCGTTAGAACCGCCGTCAAATATAGAAAATTTCACCTCCAAAAACTGAAAATTTTCAGATAAAAAACTCTGATATTTTTCATATTTCTGCTCAAAAAATAGATTGTGGGTACTCGTTAGAACCGCCTCACCGAGGCGGTTCTAACGGGTACCCACAATCTATTTTTTTCAGCAGAGAAGAAAAATAATGTATACCCCTGTAAATCCCAGTTTTACTGTATAAAAGTGGGGTTTAAGGGGGTCAAAAGTATATAGGCGTGTTTTCGTGATGATAACAGTGATCTACTGGCCAACTTAAGTTAGTGCATATCCCCCACCGAAGATAGAGGACATAATGGTTTTGGTGCGGATCCTGTGGCGTCAAAATGTTGGCATAATTTTAGATTTCCGGAATATTGCAGAAAGAAAAAAGATGCTTACATGCATGGAATGCACAACAACAGCGCGAATCTGACATGTTTTATTTATTTATTTATTTATTCACTTATATTTAAGATACTACACCTTTGATACCCTTGGCACTAGAGGCTTTTGCAGCTTTATTATAATGATTGTTTATGACGCTTTTTTAACTACTAAATAGATGATTGTTTTCCTGTGATATAATGTATCCCATACAGCTCACTTTCCGACTATAATCATACCAAAATGATACAAAATGTCATTTTTATTGATCAAACCGCATTTAGAGCCCCAGAGACAATTTATAGCTTGTCATAAATTGATACAACCAGCAGAATGCTTTTGTTAAATATCACTAACGTCTTTGTCTTGTGTAAATAAAAGCCATTACGAAAACACGCCTATTCAAATATATAGAAGATTTCACCTCCAAAAACTAAAAATAAAATCAGATAAAAACCCTGATATTTTTCATATTTCTGCTCAAAACATAGATTGTGGGTAATCGTTAGAACCGCCTCGGCGAGGCGGTTCTAACGAGTACACAAATCTATGTTTTCGAGCAAAACTAAGAAAAACAATGTATACCTATGTAAACCCCTATTGTACTATATAAAAGTGGGTTTTAAGGGGGTCAACATTATATAGACATGTTTTCGTGATGCAATGAGATAAGACTGGCACTTGATGATTGTCAAAATTAAAACATAATCCGAAGTAGGGAATATTTGGGACTACAGAACAAATCAAAACCAGAATTCTGCTTTGTAGTTTCAGGTTTTAGGAAAATTCATCAAAAACTGTAGCATTACCGAGTTTATATTAAATTTTGGGACACCTTAACTACTTCCCATACTTTTGCTAAATTTTGAAAGAGTCGATTCTACTTCATGTACCTGTTGCTACATGTATATCCATAATATTGCTGGATGAGCAGCAAAAAGTGGAGACCCTGATCAAACACCGCGTTCTTTGGTGTCTGTCTGGGTATACACCGTTTTTACAGGTCTGTCTGTCGGTCCTAACACTTACGATTAGTTTGCGCTACAACTTTGGAGGAGCGACTTCAGTGCAAAAGGTAGACAATCTATCAATAAAAAACTTTCACGCTTCGCTCCACTAATTACCATGCTGATCATTTCTGTGAACTTTCTGGAAATGAAAATCAAACGAAATCTTTAAAAGCATTTCCCGTCACTATCTCAGACGGACCGATTAAGAGACCAATAGAAGTGATGTATCGCATATCCCAATCCACTTTTTTTAGCGGGGATATAATTGATTTCAAATACTTTAACCCTTAACCCTAACGTCCCATTAAAGGGACATTGGCAAACATTGAGACCCAGATCAGACGCCGCAACACGCGGCGTCTGATCAGGGTCTACACTGTTTGCATTAAAGACAGAAAGTTTTAGAAAACTTGGTAAAAATAAAAACTTACCAGACACCCCATATATTGGAAACGGACCGGCCCGAAGAGTGAAGGTAGAAGAATCCATTTGGCATAAATGGGTCAAGGCACTATTCAACTTCAACAGAATACCCTTTAATTTCTTTTTTGTATTTCAGAGAAAACAAGGACTGAATCGTCTGCCTTTTCTCAAAAAAAAAAAAAAAAAAAAAAAAAAAAAAGAAAAAAAAGAAAAAAAAAAAAGAAAATAAATAAATAAATAAAAAAAAAAAAAAAAAAAAATAAATAAAATAAATTATATATATACCATTGAAAGTGGTCTATGCTAAAAGGAACGTTTTGTTCACCATAGGATCAAAAATATAAGGGAAGAAACCCAGGAAATGCCACAATAACGAAGCATAGCCAGTTACATTCTCGCGAGACTTCACCCTTAATTCTGATGCAGCTCCAAATGGCAGCTTTTGAAAATTATGTAATGATGTCATAAAGGTACATTAATATGACAATAGGTTTTGCTAACACTTAGTGCACTGGGACATTTTCAGCAGACAATATTTTGCTGTTTTTTTTTTTCTTTTTTTGTTTTGTTTATTTTTATTTCTGTTTCCCAGAAAATAGATTTTTACATTTCATGCAAATTTTCTCCTAAGGAGACAATTTGCATGAAATGTCAAAATCTGTTTTCTGGAAAAAAAAAAGAAAGATTTTTCCTAGCATGCTTAGCATTTAATAAGTTGTGTCAGGAGAAAATAACCCATAAATCATAGTGGGAAACGAAGGATCTGAGCATTTTGTCTTCTCATTACGAAAACATGCCTATTCAAATATATTGGAAAAAATTACCACCATAAAGATTGAAAATTTTCATATAAAAAATCCTGATATTTTTCATATTTCTGCTCAAAATATAGATTGTGGATACTCGTTAGAACCGCCTCACCGAGGCGGTTCTAACAAGTACCCACAATCTATGTTTTGAACAGAAATAAGAAAAATAATGTATACCCCTGTAAACCCCAGTTTTACTATATAAAAGTGGGGTTTAAGGGGGTCAAAATTATATAGGCGTGTTTTCGTGATGGTTTTTACAGTTATGTATGAAAAAGTACCTTTGGTGATGTCATAGCCATCTTTTTCCTAAACATAAGTTTGGTCAAACCCTATTTCTGAGAAAAAGAAAGAAGAAAATTTTAAAATGTCGTAATCTGTCTTGTATCAACCTTTAATAATCACACAATTGCGTTTGTCGACTTAGTCGTGGGAATTGGATGGAAATATCATATGAACTCCAAGCGTCATTGTTCGTAAATGGATTGCTGTAGATTTTCCCAGCAAAACACACGCACTTTCCAGACATGCATTGAATGTTATGAATAAATAAAACAGAATACCTAAAGGTTCAGCAATCGCGCCACGAGGGGCTAAGATATTTTACCACCACTTCGTTTCTTATTACCAATGTTTTCATTTTCGATACAGAATGCATTTTCATGTCAGAAGCTACCTCAAGGGTGAAACGAATACTATAACAGCGTTGGTTTCTCCTCACTAGTGTTGCCATTTCCTGAGTGAATTCAATGCATTCCACAAAAGTGCCTTTCAGAATAGAGCCCATTTCTGTAGGACTGCTGTGTAGGAAACTAAACACGAAGTTACAAAAGTTGTCTCCCTTGTACAAAATGGCGGAAAATCTACAAAGGTTATCCAGTACCCTTAAATAGACAGACCATATGAGAAAATCATTGAATATTCTAAAATGTACAACATAAGGCGATATGTGAATACAGGGGATGAGCCAAGGCGATTTCTAAGGAATTCGATTTGATCAAATTACCGTATTTACTCTACCTATTCGGACAGACATGTCTGAGCAAATAGTGTAGATCCAGATCAGATCCCGCGGAACGCAGCATCTGATCACGGTATACATTGTTTGCTACCCACGAAGCAATTTTACAAACATTGACAGATAGTAAAATGGACTTGTTCAAGAGTATAACAGGAGACTCTCGTTTTCTCGACTTCGCTTATCTCGAATAGCCGCTTATCTCTAAGTAAAAATCTGGTCCTTGTTTTAACAACAGGTAACATTTTTTTTGGAAAAGAGGAGAAATTGCTCCTAAGGAGAAATTTCTCACCTTTTCCAAAATATTTTCATTATATATCTAACCTCAGAAGTCAAATTATATGTTTATTTGTGAAATGTGGTTGTTCGATTTAATTTTTTCCTCAATTCTGCAAATATCATATGTCGAGATACGGATATCTCGAAGTATCTCAGAGAGTCCATGGACTTCAGAGAGAGCACGACTGTATTT
This sequence comes from Anodontia alba, assembly GCA_964016985.1. Taxonomy (NCBI): domain Eukaryota; kingdom Metazoa; phylum Mollusca; class Bivalvia; order Lucinida; family Lucinidae; genus Anodontia; species Anodontia alba. The sequence continues at coordinate 6,160,149 of OZ024824.1, forward strand.
GGCAAAGTGTAAAGGGTGTGGATATTACGGGTATATTACGGTACCTTAACTTTATAAAAAAATATTTAAAACTGTCTCATAAAAATGACATACTGAGTCGAAGCGGGGTTCGACTAATCGCCCCACTCACGAACCCCCCTCTAAATCCGCCCGTGAAATGGAATACCATGTCTTCTGTTTTGACGATGACACGTTTTCCTAGGACATTGTTCAATCGTCTCTTCCCTGGGAATGTCTGTATTAATCAGTTAAACTCATCTCTATTTGTGTTCACATGAATACACAGGCAGGAAATAGTTTGATTATTGCGGGCCTCCGGAGACAGAACAAAATCCAAATAGAAGTGATGATTAATTCCAGATTTAAAACTATAAAGACGATCCATAAATCATTACGCAAATTGTTCCATGAAAATACACTCTGAGAATTAAGTCAAAGTGGCAATGGCGATTGCAGTTAATAATAAATCTTCGCTCTTATTGTGATTGTATATAGTAAAACTTCAATGACTCGAACACCGATGCCTCGTTTCCGTGGCTGATTCGTTTTTGAGTCCCCTGGCAATTCTTCTGATTGCTCAAAAAACAACAACAACAACAACAAAAACAACAAAAAACAAAACAAAACAACAACAAAAAACAAACAAATATCCAGTTTTTTTTGGGGAAAGTTTCTTATATAATCATGAAAATGTATGTGGTGTGTACTCATTAGAATCGTCTCATCGAGGCGATTCTAATAAGTACACTCAACATACCTTATTTCATAGAAGATCGAAAATTCATCCCTAAATTATTCCCATTTGCCTCCTAACCTGGCGCTATGATTAAATCCTCGGTGGTTCGAACTACGCATGTCTAAAACAAATTTCCATGGTACCAAAGACGTTCGAGCCATTGAACTTCGACTGTACAGTTGGTAGATTTTCCGCATTTTTACAAGGGAGACAACTATGTGACTTCCTGTTTGCTTCTCTGCACACCAATCCTCACATGAAAAAGGATCTACTTGTCGGCTGTAGTTGTGATTATCATTTTAAGGGTAAATATTAACTCTTAAACTGCCAATCACAACAATTGTCGTCTGCTTTGTCATCTACTTGTGATTTTAAAAGAAATTTTTGCAAACAGTGTGGACCCAGATCAGACTGCTCCTATAGGAGTAGTAGCAGGCTGATCAGGGTCCACACTGTTTGCCTTTATGCAAAAATAGATTTGAAAAAGTTTGCTAGAATATTCAGCAGACGACATACACAGACGCCATTTTCAGATGCAGGTTTTCTTGGCATTTTAAGGGCTAATTGAAAAGAGCGTCTTCAAGCATCTGATACTTGTTTATACTCAGAAAACACTTTGTACATGTACTAGGACATAGGGATTGTACCCAGAACAATCTTCTTGGTTTGCAGAGTTTTGACTATGATCAGCTGCGCATGTGCTGAATACAGTCTGAGCATTCGAAGTTCGCATATGTTCGAAGACTTTGGTTTATTTCACGCGGATTAGTTCTGTAAAGGTTACAGACTACCATTGAATTTCCTTATATATTTTACACATTTATGCAATTGTTTTAAATAAGCCACAACGTCAGAAAACGTACCTTCGGACATGTGAGCCTGGCGCAGATTCAGATCAGCCTGCGCATTCGCGCAGTCTGATCAGAATCTTCGCAGGGCGCATTTCGGATAGCAAAGGATGAAAATTTTCTTCATGCGGACAACGGAGACTCTGATCAGACTGCTCGGATGCGGAGACTGATTAGAGTCTTCGTTGGACACACGTGTCAGAAGGAACGTTTCCACTCATGTTGCACAGGCTGATCAAAGTCTTAAATTAGCGCGTTTTTGATAGCCAAAGATCCAAGGCTAATAACTGCGGATAGGGAAGACTGACCAGACTGCGCAGATGCGCCGATTCATCTGAGTGTTCACTAAATGAACGGTACAGTTTCCCACAATGGGGCTAATATATATATGTGACTCTTTACAACTCAGATTCCCATAAAACGTGTTGTTTGACTAAAAATTAAGTTCCTGAAGAAATTGTTCGCTAAATAGACTTTGATCTGGGTTTACGCTGGTAATCAATGCAGACCCTGATCAAAGCGTTCCGTTTAGAGGAGTTTGTTCTGGATCTACATTCTTTGTTCATTACACTCTGGACACATGGATACATTATCAGGGGAGGCACCTGTCAGTATTGGTTTACCTTAATTTTGAAAAGAAAGCAAATTCTTTGTTCATACTGATAGCCATAGTGGGTGAAGCACGCTTGCCCAGTAATGCTTTCCATGGACGTCTGATTACAACCCATTTATTTTGGGTTCATGTCTGTCTGTCTGACACTTTCCTAATTTTGTCTTTGTATGTATCCACTCTATGACTTTACGAAATACGATTTTGGTATGTTGGCCTCAGACTCATCTTCCGTTAGTGTGAAAATATACAGGAAGTTACTTAGGAAAGGCCACATTCATCACGAAAACATACTTATATAATTTTGACCCCCTTAAACCCCACTTTTGTATAGTAAAACTGGGGTTTACATGGGTATATATTATTTTTCTTATTTCTGCTCAAAAACATAGATTGTGGGTACTTGTTAGAACCGCCTCGCTGATTGTAGAGTTACGTTTTTTGCAAGCTACAAGAACTGAGAAACCCGACTATTATGTCACGTACGAAACCTAGAATAGGCTACGCTTTCTTCTCAGGCTGAAAAGGACATTCTCTGACCATTAGATTATTCAATATTATATTTACTTTAAATTTGGGAACATATTATCCCCTTTTTGAACGCGTCAAAAGGTTGTTGGATGCATGGAAAACAGTGGGGACCCTGATCAGATGCCGCAGAACGCGGCGTCTGATCTGAGTTTATACTGTTTGCTCGGGTCGGTCTGTGGAATGAGTGGCAAACAGCTGAGTTCCTGATCAGACGCCGCATCAGTTTGCTCAACATTCATGCATTAACAAGCCAATGTAATGTGTACCCCATTTTCCAGATAATATATAGTGAGAACAATATGTAGGGGTCTAAATTATCATGGGGATTTTCAGAAATTTGTAGCTTTTAAATCATGCTTTTCAATGTGTTTGTTACTTCTAGCAAAGTTTCAAAGCATAAATCTGTCTTTATTATATACCAGTTAATGCAAAATAGAAAAATATTAGTCAAATATAATGCAGATTTCCAAAATGTGAAACATACAAATAAAAATGATATTTTCACTTGTGAAATATAAGACTGAGGGACTACTTTATTTTGCACACACATAGGCACACAAGAACAAATAAATATACAGAAAAAGATTTTTCATTTTTTGGCTGTTTTTGGCCTCGTGAGTATGCCCCTGTATTATTTATCACCACCAAAGTTGACTTTCTAAGCGTTTTAAAAAGTTTACCTTCTTCATGATACAGATCATTTTAGGTTAACTAATCATGCAGTAGTTAAAATTCTTGGAACAGAAACTATTAGAGCGAATTTGTCAATAGTTGTCAATCATTCTTGTTGGTTGATTTGATTTGTCTTAAGATTTCAATGAAAGTTTATTTCACTAAGTTGTTTCTAACGTCGTAAGCGACGAATTCGGAAACAGAGATGTTATTATTTTCATTACTATGGGATATAATTCGAACTTTTCAAATCAAAATGACACATGCTTGTGAAATAAATTTAAAATTCTGTGTCTTAACACCAACCAGAATTTATTTAAGCTTGCAAATGGTTTTGAAATTTCCCCAGGGTCAGTTTCTTCGTTCAGTGTTTATCGGATGACAAAACAAAGTTGCACAACGTTAAATGGCATAAAATGTGTAGGCTCTATATATGTTTATTATATAAAAGCTGTTCAGCCCTAAAAGGCTTTTGTACAATATTTGACTAATATTTGGTCCTCGTCAAGCGAAAAGTGTCTTCGGACACGTGCGCAGAACGTGCAGATTCACATCATACTGCGTATGCGCAAAGTATCATACGGATATTTGTTCTATCTATAAAGTCTGTAGTATCAATGATTCTGTTAAAGGACAATGAAGACCCTGAGCAGACTGCGCGGAAGCGCAGGCTGATCTGGTCCTTCGTTGTCAGCAGATGCCCGAAGACACGATTTCGCATAACGCGGCCCTTATCTCACGTTGCTGAACAAATATATCAGTACTTGAGCTCGCTTTCCCGTCTTCGAATCTTAGGCTAAAGAGGACTTACCATCCATAGAAAGATGTCTTAATTTTTATTCAAGTCCACGTGAAAAAGTGTCCGAAGCAATAACAAAATGTTGCAATATATAGTTGCGTTATCCGAGTTTTACTCCATCCACGCCGCCCCTCCCCCGCCTCCCTCGTATCCGATGCCTTCATGTAATGTCTGCCCCATTTTGGTCCATGACATCTAGTGAAAACAAGGGTATGTAGGGAGCTATATTATTAGGCCCTTTTTTAGTACAGACAACCCTCTTTATATCGATACTCGATACAACGACAAAATTCATTATAATGACAATTTGACTGTCGCGAAACCTTTGCTTAAGAGGTAACAATTAGTAACGAACTATGCAAGAATATTGTATTTAATACTTTAAAAAGCATATGTTTTGGATATTTGTTAGAATCGCTTCAGGCAATTCTAATAAATGCCAAAAACATATTATCTATGAGAGGAAATAAGAACAAAACAAGACCTTTCTTACATATCAATCTAGTTTTTTAGTATTCTGTACAACAGCAAATTCGTTTTAATGACAATGTCTTTGGGAACAAATGCTGCCGTTGTAAGGAGGGTTCACTGTATGTTGTAGTTTTAAACCAGGTTTTGTTTACAATTTATTTAATATTTCTTGCAACCTCTCTTTACCGCATACATCAGTGTTAGCAAAGTTATTAACCCAAGCATGGTTGTAAACTTTGCTCCCCTCTTTATTGCACGACGGTGGGTCGGTTCTCAGACCAAATGACGACTCCCTCCTAAATCTGTTTCAGATGGTTGGCGCTGACTATCAATGTCTGTGGCCGTGTCCATCTTAATGGAAGGATTATTTTTTCTGTGTGTTTTGTTTATTAATTGTCTCTGTTTGTTAAATTTTCATGTAGTATCTTGTAGGTTTTATTCTATTGAGTGCCAATGCAAGACTACTGTAATGGAAATACTTTCAGCATAGTATAGAAAGACACTATGCTACTTAACTTACAGTATTGCCGAACACTATAGACAGTGGCAACAACAAAATGCATGCATTGTGGTGTATTACTTATAAAATAGCCGGGAAAGAACATAGCAAGTGTATATTCGATTATAGTGTTACATCTTGGTCGAGAAAGCATTCTGGAAGGTAGCATTAACAAATCTAGTCTGTTCTATTCGAGTGGGTTTCTGGCGTGTGTCAGTAGCATGGTCAAGGGAATATTGAATTGAACAATGAATTATTCATGAAAAATGTTTACATATGTAGTATAAGTTAGACATACTCCATTCAAAGTGTAACTTTATTGCAGGAGATGATTCAAAGAAGCATGATATGCTTGTATTCAAATCCTGTATTATTGTGCTATTGTATTCTGTCTATGTACTTAAATGTAAATGTTTCGACACATTGAAATAAAATATTGTTTTAAACCAAGGGAATATTCCGGGGAGTAGCAATAGCCGATGTATTTCATTGTTTTACTTACAACACTGACGAGATGGTATTTAATCATTGTTGGTTGTTCTTTGTGCCGCCTTGTGGAATTTCGCTGCGGGGCTTTATTTCATGTTTTGTTCAGATGGTGGTTGTCTTATTGTTGTATTAAGTGGATTCTGTCTAGCATTTTGATCACCTTGTTGGGGACGAGAGAGCTGTGACGTCTGCCATGCATTTCGAAAACATACCTTTTCAAATATATTGAAAATTTCACCACCAAAAACTGAAAGTTTTCAGATAAAAATTCTGATATTTTTCAGATTTCTGCTCAAGACATAGATTGTGGGTACTCGTTAGAACCGCCTCGGCGAGGCGTTTCTAACGAGTATGCACAATGTGCGTTTTTGAGCAGAAATAAGAAAATAATGTATACCCCTGTAAACCCCAGTTTTACTATATAAAAGTGGGGTTTAAGGGGGTCAAAATTATATAGGTATATTTTCATGATGGTTTGTTTGCTCTTACTCTTGCCCACATCAGTAGGCTTTGATCTGTGGTTATTGCTATTCCTGGACATCTTCGATCTTTACTATTTTTTCTAGAGAGTGGGAATAGCAAATGTATTCCATTGTATTACTTATATTGTGTTCAAATGAGTATTCCGGGGAGTGGAAATAACAAATGTAGTTTATTATTTTACTTGCAGCATTGTCGACTGACTATTCAGGAGAGCATTAATAGCAAATGTGTTTTATTGTTTTACATACAGAATGTTCCAATGAGTATTCAGGGGAGGTTAAATAACAAATCTATTTTATTGTTTTAGTTGCAGCATGGTGGAATGAATACTGCAGGGATCGGGAATAGTAATGATTTTAGTATTTTATTATCTAATTTACAGCATAGTGGAGTGAGTATTCCGGGAAATGGAAATGGCCATGTTTTCTATGATTTTACTTAGATCACTATCGAAAGTGTAGTCTGGGGAGTGGGAATAGTAAAATGTATTTTATCGTTTTTGTTTTACAGCATTGTCGAATGACATCACGAAAACATACCTATATAATTTTGACCCCTTTAAACCCCTTTTTATATAGTAAAACTGGGGTTTACATGGGTATAAATTATATTTCTTATTTCTGCTCAAAAACATAGATTGTGGGTACTCGTTAGAACCGCCTCGGCGAGGCTGTTCTAACGAGTACCCACGATCTATGTTTTGAGCAGAAATATGAAAAATATCAGAATTTTTATCTGAAAACTTTCAGTTTTTGGTTGTAAAATTTTCAATATATTTGAATAGGTGTGTTTTCATAATGGAGTATTATGGGGAGCGCAAATAACAAATCTATTTTATTGTTTTACTTACAGCAGGGTCGAATGAGTATTCCAAGGAGTGAGAATATCACAGCTATTTTATTATTATTTACTGCAGTCTAAAAATGAGTATTCTTTTATTACTTCGAAGGTTGATAGCACGACTGTAGCAAGTCAGATGGTTGTTTTTCCCAATACTTAATCTCCTCACCATGAAGGCGTTATGAAGATTACAACATTTCTTTCTGTGAACAATGGAAATTTAGATGCCATTGCTCGTATGAGCAATGGCACCTAAATTTGCATTGTTTACAAAGGGATCAAAGTTGCCCCTAAACAAGGGTTCCAAATATATGTTTGAGTTACTACAGTCTTGTGCTCAACCCTCGATTACAATACGGCCGAGAAAGTATTATCGGGAGCGGCAGTAGCCTGTGTGTTTTATGTATTCTTTTTTTCCAAGGGCAGCTTTTATAGGTTTATTATATTATATACAGCACGATCGGAAAGTATTATTGTGACTGGTAATATCAAATGTATTCTATTATATTACTTGCAGCACGGTCGAGAGAGTATTCTAGAGAGTGGGAATAGCAAATGTTGTAATGGAATTCTGGGATATGCCTGGCACCGTCCATTTATGCCTTGTTCTGAGATGAAATGTTGTAACTCTAGTGAAACAGTGGCCTTAGAAAAAGTCAACCATGCCGTGGGATTCTGCTTCAGATGTATGGTATGTACCTATCCATTTAAGTGAATTCATCACCTTCATGGGAGGCTACTCTGACTTGTAATGTATTTTGCCAAGTAAACCTTTTTAAAGGAGTGACCTTAAAGGAAATCATTTGCTGTCGGCTGAGGGGCGAAGTAAGGAGAAGATCGACTCTTCTCTTTTAAGAGTAGCCCTGGTTTGAGTAAAGACTCGTACCACAGGTTTGCAGGAGTGGACACCATTGCTCTAGATTGATTACGCGCTCTCTATCTGTCTATCTGTCTGTCTCTCTCTGTCTGTCTCTCTCTCTCTCTGACGTGTTTCCATTTGCCTTAAGGGAAATTTATACACTTAATGGGAGATAAATGAGCCAGCGCACGACAAAACCTGCAATAAGACGTGCGACCAGCAAAGACTTAGATCAGCCTGGGCATCTGCACAGTCTGATCAGAGTCTTTTTTACTGACCGCATGTGCATTCTACAGCCTCAGGGCTATCCAAAGAGGGACGAAAGAGAACCCGTGCCATCCTGGTTGGATGTACATGCTGATCTCAATTTTTGCTGGTCACACTGGTCTTGCCTTAGGTACGGCCGCGTGCGCTGGCTCAAATTGTTTTCTCCCTTCTGAAAAGAGGTCTTCTATATAGAGAAAATAACTGCTCCAGTGGGATCAAATTGTTTCCCATTACGAAAACGTGTAATGAATAAAAAAAAACTCTGATATTTTTCATATTTCTGCTCAAATCATAGATTGTGGGTACTCGTTAGAACTGCCTCGGCGAGGCGGTTCTAACGAGTACCGACAATCTATGTTTTGAGTAGAAATAAGAAAAAAAATGTATACCCTGTAAACCCCTGTTTTACTATATAAAAATGGGATTTATGGGGGTCAAAATTATATAGGCATGTTTTCTTGATGTGTACCCTTTCAACTGTTTTTCCGCCTTTGTGGAAAGGGGCCTACACTAAAAGGAAAATATTTGTTCCCCTAAGGGAGCAAATTCTTTTCTTTTAGAATAGATACCTTTTCAGAAGGACTGATCAGCAATAAAGCAAACAGGAAGTCACAAAAGTTGTCTCCTGTAATAATGGAGGCATATCTTGCATGTGTATCGATTCTCCATAACCATTTCATCCCTGTCGATACCTGTGCAAACAGTATAGATCCTGACGAGACGGTTCGAAATGAATCCTCTCATCAGGTTTTACACAGTTTGCCATTCTGGTTTTGATTTTAGATTGAAACCCCTACGTATATTTGCATCAGTGGACATGTCCAAATTCAAGGATGGAATAGTCCACTTCAGAAACTCAGACATGAAACAGTTATGATAAATCTATTTCAGGCCAAGGTACAGTTTGTCACAGAATGTTATAAACAGGGACAGGAGGTAGCAACAACCAAAACTACCACAGTGATATATGACAAACGGACATGTTGTGAAGGGTTAAAGTTCAAGGTCATTGCAAACTCAGAGGACACTGCCATGGTGATAAAATGTGTCAAGAGGTGACACATTATTTCTTGTATGCACAATCTGTGTGATATCTGTGGTCTGATAGTTTAGTGGAAATAATTCTTGTGGAAGGGTGTTGTCTATGACTGGTATGAACAAACCGGATATTTGAAAGTCAAATTTATATGTACATGTATGAGGGCTGCAGATAAAATGGATATGCAGATAAATTATTTATTAACATTTACCACTCTCTGGGCTAAATCAGCAGACGACAAATTGATGATATTTTTCGATTTTTTCCCAGAAAACAGGATTTAACATTTCATGCAAATTGTCTCCAATTTGGGCGAAATGTCAAAATCTGTTTTCTGATGAAAAAAAAATAAAAAAATAAAAAAATATTTCAATATGTCCTCACTGAAAATATTTAGCTGTTTTCATGTTTACCATTAAGTTCTGGATATCTACAATGAACGTTTCCACCATGTAAGTCAGAAGGGTCCATTTTGCCTTTAAAGGGATGTTATATAGAAGTCGTCTGAACTGGTTCTGTTGTTAAACATTGATACATGTAATATCATGACTCTTATCAGACGCGGCCATTACGTTAATAAACCTTTGTAATGTAGACCCCGTTCCCCTTTAAAAGGACCGCGCCAAGCGAAAACGTGACTTCGAGCATGCGCAAAATGAGCGGATTCAGATCATTATGCGCATGCGCAAAGTAGTATCCGGGCCTTTGCTCTCCATTAATACATTCTGTAGTACCCAATGATTCTGTTAGCGGACAGTGAAGGCCATGATGAGACTGTGCGGATGCGCAAGCTGATCAGGGCCTTCGCTTTCCGCATATACCCGAAGACACGTTTTCGCATGACGCGGCCCAATATACATGTGAAGTGAAAACATGGATTTGCAAGGGTATACATTATTTAGTGTAAATGTAGATATTTTGTCTTTTTACAACATGATTTCATTTCTTTTGTTACTTTTATCAATCTTGTCTGTTTCCTCTTCTTGGTGTCTGAGAAGGGCTGCGGTTTGTGATTGTGGCACTCCCTGGACTTTTCGCTTACCCCCTTTTTTATAATGATACACAAAGAATTATATAAAAGTTAAACTGTCATGCCTTACATAACCCTAGATACTAGTGATGTTCAGAAAATTTTTTCTGGCCCCGACGTTATAAAACTTTTTTTCATGTTCAACTCAACTGAGCATGAAATTTCATTGGTCATAAAAATAAAAATACCAAAAATTTAAAACTTTTTTCATGCTCAACTCAGCTGAGCAAGCTCAGCTGAGTCAAGCTCAAGCTGAATTGAGCATGAAAGAGCATGAAAGAAGTTTCAAAATTTTGTCAGTATTTTAAGATTTATAAACAAAACAAATTTCATGCTTAGCTGAGTTGAGCATGAAAAAATTTATAACCCCGGGGCCTGATTTCTCTACGACTCATACGTTACCGGTACTCGTTAGAAGAATCTGAGCTTCCATTTATATATGTTTTCGTGGAAAAAAAATAAGAAAAAACATAAATAAATTATTATTCAAAAAAGTGCCATCACTAGAACGGTGACTTACATATATTCGTTTTACATTGTTGTGTAAATGAAAGGATGTTCTAGGGTGTCCTATCTGGGTCTACACTATTTGCATTTCTCTTCTTGTTGGTGCGGTTACAGTTAGAGGATATATGAATGGTTGCATCATATAAGTTACCAACAACTTTCGTACAATCGTACGTAAATGAACTGTGTAGTTCCTTAGACTAGTTTAAACCCATATTAGACTGGAGACCAGCCCCGCTCTCCCTACCACCCCCCACTAAAGAAAGGTAATTGGCAAACAGTGCAGACCAAGATCATGTGGCGTCTGATCAGGTTCTCCACTGTTTACAAATAGTTTAGCCATTTTTTCTAAGGATATCTAAATGAGAAAGCCTGACATACCTAACCTGAAGCTGGACTCTTTCAATACATGGTGTGGAACAGTCTACTCAGTCTAAAATGGTTTAAAGACTCGATTTTACAAAGCTGCTACATGAACAAAGAAGTGTTGCCTGGCCGAAGAAGGCCTCTTATCCTGAGTTCTGACATATTCGAAAAACACATAATAATAGAAACTATTAACATATCATCATGACCAACGTCAACAGATCACTGATTAGTTGGTTCATTACGAAAACACACCTACTTAAATATATTGAAAATTTCACCACCAAAAACTGAAAGTTTTCATATAAAAAATTCTGATATTTTTTATATTTCTACTAAAAATATATTGTGTGTACTCGTCAGAACCGCCTCGGTGAGGCGGTTCTAACGAGTACCCACAATCTATGCAATTGAGCAGAAATAAGAAAAAATAATGTATACCCCTGTAAACCCCAATTTTACTATATAAAAGAGGGGTTTAAGGGGGTCAAAATTATATAGGTATGTTTTCGTGATGTTACTAGTAACACACTACTATCTTTTCTCTGCCCATTAGAAAGTCGCTCTTTGCCTGAATTTTATTAATTTGACATAAAATTGCAAGAATGTATATACTAAAAACTGAAAAAGGCTTTTCTTCTATATTTTACTTCTAAAATTGATTTTTACAAGATCAATCTTAAAAAAGATAACATTTCGAATTAAATCTGAAAGGCGAACATTTGAAAGGACCAGGGGCGGACCTAGGATGATTTTTAAAGTGAATCGATTTGTTCAAATTACCATAATTACTCGACGTTTTCGGAAAGACAAGCCTAAGCAGACAGTGTCGACCCAGATCAGACGCCGCAGAATGTGGCGTGATCAGGTTCTATACTGTTTGCCACTCGCCCAGCAACTTTACATACATCCACATGTGGTAAAATGAAACTGTTGAAGAAAAGTATAATGTAAAGAATAGGGATATAAATATTTCGAGTAAATACGGTGTCCCAAATTTATCAAAATTTATCTAAAATTTCCAACACATTATGAAAACATGCCTATTCAAATATATTGAAAATTTCACCACCCAAAAACTGAAAGTTTTCACGTAAAAATTCTGATATTTTTCATATTTCTGCAAAAAAAACCCCATAGATTGTGGGCATACGTTAGAGCCGCCTCGCCGAGGCGGTTCTAACGAATACCCACAATCTATGTTTTTGAGCAGAAATAAGAAAACTAATGTTTACCCCTGTAAACCCCAGTTTTACCTTATAAAAGTGGGGTTTAAGGGGGTAAAATTATATAGGTATGTTTTCGTGATGAAAATGAATCCGCCCCTGAAATACAGAACATAATTAAAGGTATAAAAGGCTTAATATATTTAAGTCTGTCGATAAATCATTTACCCTCACATTAAGTGTTACTCTCATTCCTCGGCGTAAAAAATAAAGCATATTTCATTTTGGCCCATAGTGCAATGGCTGCAAATTGCGCTACCATTTGATTTCTGCATGTATCGCATAGGTCAACCCGTATTACAGCATAAATATTATTAAGGTCAATGTATGCATTTTTTGTTTTAAAAAAAAAATCTCTCACGTACACATACATAAACAAATCAATTATAAAACGCTAAGAAGTAAAGAAGATACCCGGGATGAAAACAAAAATGCACAAATTTTGAACTGATTTGTAGGTTTCGTCTATTGCAAGTGAGTTATTTAGTTTTAAAGAAACATCAAGCAAAGGTCGTCTTTCCGGGTGATTTGGAAAAGACAGGAAGTATGTTAAATAAGATAATCTTGGTGACAAAATATGAATGATGTTGTATCTTATTATTTATGTTATATGTCTACAAAACTTCATCTATATGCGTTTTTAATAGAATGTCTAAGACAATTTCATTGTTTTCTTCACTGGATTTTATACCAAGATAAAATGCAATAAACATCGCCGACCTGATCATTACGAAAACACGCTTATTTAAATATATTTAAAAAAAATCACCACCAAAAATGACAATTTTCAGATAAAAAATTCTGATATTTATCATATTTCTGCTCGAAACATAGACTGTGGTACTCGTCAGAACCGCCTCACCGAGGCGGTTCTGACGAGTACCCGCAATCTATGTTTTTAGCAGAAATAAGAAAAATCATGTATTCCCCTCTAAACCCCAGTTTTTCTATATTTTGTTTGTGTTGAGTTTTTACGGCCCAGTCAACCCAGTGGGGTCATGTCGAGCGCAGTCAGTTTACCTAACCACACGTTTACTGGGCAGGCTTAGTCCTCTAAGCGGTTAACCAGTATTGTGCACATTCTTTCGCCAGAAACTGACAACTGCCCTTCTTGAATCAGCGGAAGGGAGAGAATGACCGTAGAAAATATTTCATGATCAATCTCCACGAAAGAATGTTGCCGACCTCGGCGGGGTCGAACCCGCGACCTCCTGGTCTCCAGTCGGACGGCGCATCCAACTGAGCCACCGAGGCCGGCCAGTTTTACTATATAAAATGGGGTTTAAGAGGGTCACAATTATATAGGTATGTTTTCGCGATGACCATTTATGTCTACACGAAGAGGTTGATAATGTATGCCTTGAAATAAAGCTGTAACCCAGTGCTTAAAACTGAGGCGATAACCAAGAAATGCCTGACAATGACAAAATACAGCCCTTTTGATGCACGAAAAGGAGAAATGAAGACGAAATAAGGACAACACAAACACCACACATGAAGTACAGACGCACAAACAACGATGTATTGTAGCAGAGGAACCGCCTTGGAATGGCCAGTAGGAAAACTCCTGCGCCCAGTTGTTCAGAGGGTCGTTAGCTTAACGAGCTCGTTAAGGGTAAACATGTTAACTGTTCTAGTAAGTACAATATCTAATTCATAGTAATTTTTGCTGAAAAAATGTGAGTAGCTTTTGCAAATGCAAAAGCTACTTACATTTTTTCAGCAAAAATATTGTCGCATATGTCATATTTAATTATCAAAGTTTTAACGATACGTAAGCTAACGACTAACGACATCGTTAGTTTTGAACAACGGCCCTGGGGCTTACAAGATTGCATGTAAGCCTTGCAAAAGCCCAGCTCAGCAATCTTCCCTGTCCGCAGAAAACGGTTTGGATTCTTGACTACCAACAGAGTGCTATCTGAAGACCCTGATCAGACTGTACGGATGCGCAGGGTGATCTGAGTCTTCGCAGAACGCACCTGCTATCTTGTAGGAACTGTTGTGACCTGCCTCAGTTGGTATCATTGATTTAATACTGTTGTGGTATTTAAAACAAAAAAAAAAATGTCGATTTACAGGTAAAAACCAAAATGAAATAGATACTACATTTATTTCAATTGTCTGTTGTAGATATTAGTGTTTTTTGAAAAACAAATGAGGGTTTAATTGCATGAGATGACAACACAGCACAGCACTTCATCGTAAACTGAAAAAAAAAGGTGAATGAATTAAAAAAAAAGGCGAAAAGTCGAAGAATAACTGTAAAGTAACTACCGCCTTTAAATGGTCAACAGTTTAATCGTTGGGGCTTAAACGAGCCAAATAATGCCTTTAACCCATTTATGCCGAGGGGACTTTCTACCTTCACTCTTCGGACCGGTCTATTTCCAATATAAGGGATGTCCAGTAAGTTATTGTATCATGTTTTGTAGAAATTTCTGAACTTTAAACCAACACTGATCAGACGCCGCATAGATTGTGGGTACTCGTTAGAACCGCCTCGCAGAGGCGGTTCTAACGAGTACCCATAATCAATGTTTTGAGCAGAAATTTGAAAACTATCAAATTTTTTATATGAAAATTTTCCTTTTTTGGTTGTAAAATTTTCAATATATTTAAATAGGCATGTGTTCGTAATGATTTGTAATTTGGGGTGTGTCAGAATTAAGGATGAAGTTCGCGCGATTAAAATTTCTTTGAGCCGCACCCCAGTATTTTTTTTATTATTTACCGTTCCAAGGCAGTTCTTCTCTGTCCGTGCGTCAGTTGTCTCATATTTAGCGTATGTTTTGTCATAATTTGTTCATTCTCGCCTTCTTTAGATGCCTCGGGAAAGCTGTGGTTCGTCACATTACGAAAATACGCCTATTCAAATATATAGAAAATTTCACCTCCAAAAATTGAAAATTTTCAGATAAAAAACTCTGATATATTTCATATTTCTGCTCAAAACATAGATTGTGGGTACTCGTTAGAACCGCCTCGGCGAGGCGGTTCTAACGAGTACCACAATCTATGCTTTTGAGCAGAAATAAGAAAAATAATGTATACCCCTGTAAACCCAAGTTTTACTATATAAAAGTGGGGTTTAATGGGGTCAACATTATATAGGCATGTTTTCGTGATGATTATGCTATTTCCTGGATAACGTCAGTCACATATTTTTTTTAATTTTTTTTATAAATACTACCGCACTAAAATATCTTGAACCAGTTACATGACAGTTTACTCAGTCAAAGTTCGTATATTAACACCAGATAGACTATTTCTGAGTCCTAGCTATACTTTCGTTTATACTTCCACCACCAGCCGGCCTCGGTGGCTCAGTTGGATACGCCGTCCGACTGGAGACCAGGAGGTCGCGGGTTCAACCCCCGCCGAGGTCGGCAACATTCTTTCGTGGAGATTGATCATGAAATATTTTCTACGGTCATTCTCTCCCTTCCGCTGATTCAAGAAGGGCAGTTGTCAGTTTCTGGTTAACCGCTTAGAGGACTAAGCCTGCCCAGTAAACGTGTGGTTAGGTAAACTGACCGCGCTCGACATGGCCCCATTGGGTTGACTGGGCCGTAAAACCTCAACACAAACAAAAAACAAAACTTCCACCACCATTCCCGAAAGCAAGTTTTTTTCCCCTGAAAATCCGTCTTTGAGATATGAAAACTCTTTCCTGCTGAAGTATTCTTCCTTCGGAAAGGGAGGCAAAACTTCCAGCTTAGTGTGCGTTCTCTAACAGCAGTATACATTCCCTTTAATTTATTACATTACTACGTGAGTCACATAGAGCACACAAAAGATCGAAATCGGAGACATTGTTTGATATTTTCATCCGCATCTTTTCGTCCGCCGTTTTTCCGTCTCCTTTTTTTCAAATTAAATTCACTGCAGATAAAAGACATATTGTCTGCTTCTCAGGATGAGGCACAAAGATCATTTTTCATTTATCGTTTTTCTTCGTTTTTATCTAACGCCGCTGGGATAAGATATGGAGCTATTCAGGGAAGGCTATAGTCACGGAACAGACCTACTAGGATTTGAAAACAGGTAACGAAAGCACAATACCACACTTTCTCGAAAACAAACAAACAAACAAACGAGGAGACACTCCAACAAAATACCACTTTTGAATAGACCAACAACAAATCCAGTGGGGACTTAAACCTGGTTTTGTTTGCGTCAATGTTAACGCTTACCATGCTCAGACGACAAACTGATAATATTTGTAATATTGTTCCTAGAAAATAGAATCTGACACTTTATGCAAAATTGTCCCCTTCCTTAGGAGACAGTTTGCATGAAATATCAAATCCTATTTTATAGGGAAAATAAGAAAAAAAAATCAAAATGTCATTTGCTGAAATTTTTACAAAGCATGCGAAGTGTTAATGGAAGACAAGCGTCCTCGAACGCCGGCCACGAATTTACGGTGAACATACTTACCTGTTGGAGTATTTATGGTAAATATGTTATCTTCCAAAAACAGCTTTCCTCACAGAATGAAGTATTAATGCTTGGTTGAAGGGTATGGAGCGTTCCAAAATTAAATATACAATCACCCAGTAGAGTCTATAAACAAGCCACACACAGCCCTCCGCCCCCACACCCGATCGCCCCCACCCCGCCACCGCCAATGCGCCAAGGGCTTTTGTGTGTTGTTTTTTTTTTCGTGTTTGGTCCCGTTTAATGTCTTGTTTTCGTGTTTGATGGTTTCTGACTGTCATTACGAAATCTGGTTGCTTTGTTGTACGTTGCTTTCCAATGAGTTTGCTGTCCATCGTAATTTGTTTATTCTTCCTCTTGTTGTCATTCGTAGGATATGTACTGTGATTTTGGCTCATCCAGGTCATCTTCTTTACTTCCATTCAAGAGATATAGAGGACCGGCATTAAAGATAATTACCGTGGCCATATAAGGGAAAAACTTTCAATCAACTTCTCCAAACATCACGAAAACACGCCTATATAATTTTGACCCCCTTAAACCCCACTTTTATATAGTAAAACTGGGGTTTACAGGGGTATACATTATTTTTCTTATTTCTGCTCAAAACATAGATTGTGGGTACTTGTTAGAACCGCCTCGTCGATGTGGTTCTAACGAGTACCCACAATCTATGTTTTGAGCAGAAATATGAAAAATATCAGATTTTTTTATCTGAAATTGTTCAGTTTTTTGGAGATGAAATTTTCTATATATTTGAATGGGCGTGTTTTCGTAATGAACTGCAAGGCCAGATGAGCTTATATTGTATGTGGAACGGAAAATTTCAAAGTTATAAAACTTTTTGTGAACTAATGTCCAAGATGACCGACATGACCAAACATGGTAAAAGGCCTTAAACGTTTCCAAATAAAAGCACCGCAAGCATAATACCCCGCCATAGCAATTATTTGTTTATGTATTAAAGTTATCGTTGCGAAAATGTCTGGAAAGAAAATGACGGAGGGACAGATAACAATCCTAAACCAGATCTTGATAATGTCAATGGACAGATAACAATCCTAAACCAGATCTTGATAATATCAATGCATATAGCAAGATGGTTAAAAGGCCTTGTTATTTACGCAAGTTATCGTCCGGAAACGAAAATATGGGCGTGTCTCGGGCAGATAACCCCGTAAAAATTTGACGAAATTTGCCCATTAGCAATCCCAAACCAGATCTTTACATTATCAATGCACATGCCAAGTTTGGCGAAAATTCATCGATGTTTACTCAAGTTATCATCCGGAAACGAAAAACGGACGGACGGACGTACAGACACACGGGCGTCCCACTGTGAAACCATAATACTCCGCCACTATTGTGTGGCGGAGTATAAAAAGATAATAGAAAAGTCCTGAAAGTGCCAAATTCACAAGCCGCAGCCCATGCAAGACACGAATAGAAAACGGACAAAACCAAGCAAGCGCAAATCAAATAAACGCACAAAAGCACCCAGATTAGCTCTCTCTTCCCCAAGCGAGGTAATCGTAATGCTAAAAGGACTGAAAAATACAAGAACAAAATAACACAAGGCAAGACTTAAAACAAAAAAAAAAATTACCTCGTAGAATAAAATACAAAGCAACAAAGAGTAAGACTAACACCGGGACCACCACCTTATAACGGTTAGTAGAATAAACCACCGCGGGGTTTAAAGCACTTTTACGGCTAACTTCACCCTGGGTCCCGACGCTACTCTTAATACAGAAATACATAAAAATTCGGTTCGCATAAAGGCTCCCAACCCAGCCAATGCATCAAAGCGAAAACATAAAAAATTAAATAAATTACTATGATAAACAAAGACGAGTACTCGTGGCAATTCTACTGTATGCCAAAGTAAATGAAAACCAATAGTTGAACAACGGCGGGCCAAGCCAAAGACATATCGTCAAGCCCTAACCCACTGGTTAAAGTTTTACGAAGAGGCCGTCATTGAGCCTGAGGCCAGAACCGCAGTCGTGCAATTAAAGAGTGAAGCATAGCCATCAACAATGATAGGTTTGATAGGGCAGTCTGCCGTATAATATCCAGGTTATAGCCAATTCTTATAAACCATTAAACCAGTCTTACTCGAGAGAAACCTGAACATCTATCGTCGGGCATATCTTAAATCCTTACCGTGCTGTCTTAAAGTTTGAACAAAATAGTAAAGAAAAATCTAAACACATAAATAAGACAACGAACAACAGATCCAATACATGAAGAAAGCGCGACAGTGAGCAGCACCAAAGTCCCACTTCAATACATTACGAAAACAAACCTATTCAAATATACTGAAAATTTTACCACCAAAAAAAAAAAAGAAAATTTTCAGATAAAAAATGTGATATTTTTCTTATTTCTGCTCAAAATCAGATTGTAGGTACTCGTTAGAACCGCCTCACCGAGGCAGTTCTAACGAGTACCCACAATCTGTGTTTTGAGCAGGTGAGGCGGTTCTAACGAGTACCCACAATCTGTGTTTTTGAGCAGAAATATGAAAAATATCAGAATTTTTATCGGAAAACTTTCAGTTTTTGGTGGTGAAATTTTCTATATATATTTAAATAAGCGTGTTTTCGTATTGAGTATGATAAACGTATCAGTCGTTGTCTGCTATAATAGTCTTTCTAGCGTATCATATGGCCCAAGCCATTTTTATTTACACTATATATATATAATTGTCATGATTATAAACAAGTAAGTTACACCATGGGAAAATTTGAGTAAACATACCAAGGGAAGGTCACAGTCATGACGCACATCCTTTCAGAGGCACAGAAATAAAAAAAGATGGTGAACAAACAATGGCAAGACACAACGTTCCAGTAACCGCAAAACCACGACCTTTAACACCAGAGTAACGGCCTTCGATCGATCGGCAGAAGCCTTGCACGACGGAAACTGCACCAAACTATCCTGAAGCAACTCCAGATTTTAAGACAAGGATACAAAAAAAAAAAAAAAAAATAAATAAATAAAATTACAAACAGAAAGAAAATAGAAAGCAGTATAGACAGTCATTAAGTCCTGGCCCCGAGGTTATAAAACTTTTTTATTCGTGCCAATCTTAGCTGAGCATGAAATTTCTTTGTTAATAAATATGAAAATGACAACAATGATTGGCATTTTCATATTTATTAGCAGAGAAAGTTTCATGCTAAGCTATGTTTATCAAGAATGAATTTACGATCGTTAGTAAAATGGGATTTTATATCAGGACAAAGTTCATGCCAAGCTGAGTTGAGCATGAAATAAAGTTTCATAATCTCGGGGCGAGATCACCCTTATTTATGAATGAAAAAAAAAAAAAAAAAAAAGGTAAGAGAAAAGTCCAGGGAGTGCCAAATTCACAAACCGCAGCCCTTCCCAGACACCAACAGGAAGAGTAAACAGACAAAACCAAACAAGAACTAAGATTAACTCTCTCTTCCCCAAGCGAGGTAATCGCAATGCTAAAAGGACTGAAAAACACAAGAACAAAATAACACAAGGTAAGACATAAAACAAATCGCCTCGTAGAATAAACCAAAAAGCAACAAAGAGTACGACTAACACCGGGACCACCGCCTTAGAACGGTCGGTAGAATAAACCATCGTGAGTTTAAAACATTTTTACAGCTTCAGATATCTACGCCCAACAAATACTCATACATGTATCAGTCTATGCATTTCCGCTATCTGGTCAGATTACTCGTCGTAAAAAACTTGGATCCTTGACTAGCTAAAGGACTGTCAGCGAAGACTGATCAGACTGAGTGGATATGCAGAATGATTTGTGTCTGAATTTGGCGCACATTCCCGAACATTGCGGTTCATTTGTAAAGTTTAAGACATTCTACAGGGTTCAATGTATATATAAAGGTAAAACGAAGGCGGGAATTAGAAATACAATACAAATACAAATAATTTTATTTCGGCATTAAACATTACAGAATGTTTCTAGCCTACATTACGTTGATGCCTGATCAAGTACCCGGCTCTGCTTTCGGGATTGTGGCACTTCCTGGGAACTTATATATATATATATATATATATATATATATATATATATATATATATATATATTTTAATTCTGATACAGGTCAGAAGTTACATGTGCTATATTCCATGTCTACAGAAACGGCCTTTTCTTTAGACATGGAATATAACACATGTAACTTCTGATTTGTTTGTTTCTGTTGAGATTTTTCGCCCAGTCGACCAAATGGGGTCATGTCGAGCGCGGTCAGTTTATCTAACCACTCTTTTACTGGGCAGGCTTAATCCCCTAAGCCGTTCACCAGTATTGTGCACATTTCTTTCGCCAGAAACTGACAAGTGCCCTGCATGAATCAACTGAAGGGAGAGAATGACCTTAGAAAATATTTCATGATCCATCTCTGCGAAAGAATGTTGCCGACCCGGCGCCGGGGCGAACCCGCAACCTCCTGGTCTTCTGATACAGGATCCTACGCGAACTGAACTGCATCAGAATTATATATAATACGTAAGTTGGGCTCATTTGCCTTACGTATTGGTGAAAAATACTCAGTTTGGTGTATATCCCTTTCAGTGTAAGGTTTATGTGCATCGTATAATTTGCGTTTATGGACACAGTGGTATTCATAGTAAAGATAAGCTTTATACGTATTTGCACGTTGTGTTGATAGTTAAGATAAGCTTTATACTTTTTGCACGCTGTGCTTACGCGTATTGTTTATATTTCACATATATCTAAACACAATCAGTTATCAAGTCGCAGCGGGCCAGACAACATGGGCTCGAAAAGGACATAATCTGTAAGTGAAGATACCCAGGAAATGCCACAATTACAAAGCATAACCTTCCGAGGTACTAAAAGAAGAAATGAGGAACAAATATTGTCCAAACAAAAACGCTACGTCTTAAACCGCCGATGCACGAACAAAGGCGAGGTTGTGAGCGAGTATAGGAAGTTGTGCCTTCGACCGTTCCAAGATCGTTCTTCTGTTGCAGTTTATTTGTATGTCACTCATTGCAGCAGTTCCGTTGTCGTGTAATTTTTTGTTCCTTGTATCTAATTGTTTCATAGCCCATTAATTGTGGCATTTCCTGGGTAAAGGGGAGTTCTAAATCTGCCCACGCATTGATTTCCCCAAACTTTGCACATTATTTGCACAAGACTCGGAAGCTATAAAAATAACATTGTTTTTTTTTTTTTTTTTTTTTTTTTTAATCAAAGTAATAGTGGGTGTCAGGAGAGCGTTCTGATGTACACCCTGCTAAAAGGTATACCTGTCTCAAAATCTATCGGTATAAAATCAACAACTCAACACGATTTCCAAATACAGTCGACTCCCGTTATCTCGAATTCCAAGGGACTCACAGAAATACTTCGAGATATCAGTACTTCGACATATCAGAGTTGAGAGAGTGAGGAAAACAATAAATTGAACAACCACATTTAACAAATGAATATGTAATTTGACTCCTGAAGTTAAAAATATATATATTTAAAATAATGTGGAAAAGAGGAGAAATTGCTCCTTAGGAGCAATTTCTCCTCTTTTCCACAATATTTTGTTACCTGTTGTCATAGTTTCATGTTAAAACAGGGACCAGATTTTCACTTTGAGATAAGCGGTAATTCGAAATAAGCGAGTTCGAGATAACGAGGTTCGACTGTATGTCCATTGTTGTAGTGAAGAAACTCAATAAGAAATATTTTACTACCATAAAAGAAAATGTATACATTTCTGTAATAATTATATTGAGTAATAAAAATCCAAATTTGATTAAAGTTTAGATGAAAACAAGACAAAGAATAAATTATCTTCAGTTTTATGTTTCTATAGGCTGTAACTCCCCCTTTCATTAATATTTTGACTCTGAGACATATTAAGGCGCATTATGTAACATATTCAGCTGATCCAGTGCATCTGCACACTCTGATCAGGTTCATTAGGCATTTGCTGTATGGTGAAACATTCAACAGTATGTAACTAGACTGTAACGCATAGTGAATTCCATGACCTGATCGAGTGCTTGCAAATCACAGCTATCCTCGGCTGCGGTACACCCAAATGACTTAAACCCTTAAACTGCCAATCTCAACAATTGTCATCTGCTTTGTCATCTGCTTGTGATTTTAAAAGTCATTTTTGCAAACAGTGTGGACCCAGATCAGCAGTCTGATCTGGGTCCACACTGTTTGCCTGTATGCAAAAACAGGTTTGAAAAGTTTGCAAGAATATTCAGCAGATGACATAAATAAACAACATTTTCAGATGCAGGTTTTCTTGGCATTTTAAGGGTTAAAACACGTTTTTACTTGGGCCGCATCAAGCGAAATAGTGCCTTCAGGTACGCACAAAATCTACGAGCTCGCGTCAATCTGTGCTCAAAGTATCATCCAGGCCTTTACTCTCTATTCATACAGTCTGTAGTATTCAATGATTCTGTTTGCGGACATTGAAGGCCCTGATCAGACTGCGCGGATGCGCAGGCTGATCTGGGCTTTTGCTGTTCGCATACGCCCGGAGACACGTTTTCGCCTGGCACGGCCTACTTGGTACAGTCAGTTCCGGTGTACGTCGGTTCAGTGCACTAACTTATAATCTTCCATGTAAAAGGGCGTTAAAAGGTGATAAAAATCACAGTCGGGTGAAGATATACCAAGGTTTTGATGAGATAAAAGAACTTTTTTTTTTTTTTTTTTTTTTTTTTTTAAATTTGAACTGAAATATATATAAGCAGATGAATGGTTATCAACAGATGAATGTTTACTGACCATTACGTCACACGGGGAATAGCGAAACTGAAACCCTTAACAGAATTGACTCCTCCGTCAAGTCACTTGACCATTTAACTGACGACCGCAACTGACCATTCAAAATAGCTAAAAAGGTAATTGTCAATGCTTTTAATTAGACAAACAAATGAACACGTGCTTTTTACAGGTATGCACAGGTATATCATTACAAAGTTTGTCTAAGGAAATTCACGTGGGCGTGGTTATAACTGCCTGACGGAGGAGTCAATTCCATGCTAAAAAGGTAATTGTCAATGCTTTTAATTAGACAAACAAATGAACACGTGCTTTTTACAGGTATGCACAGGTATATCATTACAAAGTTTGTCTAAGGAAATTCACGTGGGCGTGGTTATAACTGCCTGACGGAGGAGTCAATTCCATGCTACCTCATAGTTTGTAAACATTCATCGAATTATACTCAAATATGTGAAATTATCTACCTTATGCCTCGTGAAAACTGCGCCGACAAAGACTAATATGAACACAGTACATAGCACGCATATAGGTCAGGGATTGCAGATGTCGCCTATACATTAGGGCGGGTAGTGCTACTCGTATGAGAATGGATATAGCGCACATGTAAACATGGAACAGGGAACCAATCAGGGTTGAGAGGAATGAAACCTGAAAAAATGCACACGGAAGCCAAGAGCTATATTTGATAAAAACAAAAAAGCTTGACCCTGATTAGACGATAAAAGATGAGACTGAATTTTTTGTCGGTTTTACACAACAAAATATATTTCGTTTAATTTTATTTCATTTAACTGAAGACTTAATTTCATTTTTTAATGGTATTTTAATGAGCTATTGGTGAAAAATCAGAACTAATGAAGTTCTTTTTTTCTTTTCTTTATTTTTCTCTAATATGAGCGTACATGTGTTCAAGGGTAGACAAGTACTGAGTCTCCTTCCTTTTTATTATGTATTGTGTCAGTCTAATGTTGACCTTTAATTTGAGATCAAATTTAGAATATTGTGAGACTCAGAATTGATCCCAGTGCTATAATGGAAGCCTATGAAAAAGTAATTAGGTTTCTAGTGAGTAATATAGGGTGGGGAGTCCCCATAGTGCCACCCTATACTACTCTAGTGCCTATTTCTTTCCCATGGGAGCTTTAATGCCCAGAGGATAATTTGACAATGACGTCACGGAGTTTACCGCTGTACTTGGGTAAGGCAAAGGTTGGAATGAATTACTAGGGAACCATTGCAAAAAGTTCTGTATATTATACTTACTTTATACTTACCACATTAAGTGAGTTCATGTTGCAACATCGCAGTAAAACAGGGTTAGATTGCTTTGAAAGAAAGACAAGTCGCTCTCATTATCTA
The DNA here is from genome assembly GCA_964016985.1 of Anodontia alba. Lineage (NCBI taxonomy): Eukaryota > Metazoa > Mollusca > Bivalvia > Lucinida > Lucinidae > Anodontia > Anodontia alba. The sequence continues at coordinate 6,185,001 of OZ024824.1, forward strand.
ACGACCCTTTTCCTTTTTTTGTCTGTGTATATTCATATATCGATTTTGTTTTGCAATTGTTTTAAAATCAAAATACCCTGCAATACTCTAGTGACTGCGCAGCTAGTATTTGGAATATGAAGTCATTTCTCTTTCTCTGAACCTCCTGTCAAATATGGACCATGCCTAGTTGACTCTTTGGACTTTCTCACAAAAAAGACATACTCTAAATGTTTGAGTCTCAATACGGCTTTACACTGATTTTCTTTCTACACTTGATATTATAAGACTAAACTTTAAAACAACAGTTTAATTAATTTTAAACTATGAAAAGAAATCAATAATTGAAAAGCTCAACAACCAATGACGTCACTGTCAACTTACCCAGCTATCATTTCATTCTACTTAAATCTGTATCGGACCGTCATCGGCCCGACAAGATTTATTCGACATAGATTCAAGTAGATCCTCTGAGAATAGTTAAAGGGAGCAAATTCTTTGCCTTAAGATGAGCCCTATTTTTTAAACATTTCGAGTACCTGGGAAACAACTTTCTGTCTGCAAAAGTTGTCACTCCTGGCTAATTAATGACAAAGGATTGTAAATCTGAACATTATCCCTTCTCTAACTACGTTAATCCCATTTAGTATTCTGTTTAAATTTATATCGGATCGTTATCGGCCCGACAGGAATCCTGTCGGGCCGATAACGATTCGATATAAATTTAAGCCGAATGCAAGCTGGGATAGTCTGTTCAGCTAGCTGAATAGAAAATATGTAGAACATGATCAAACTGTTCCTTAGGGTCTAAACAACTGTTCACTCAGACATGTATTTACGAATATTTCTGATAAATATGTTGCGGGATTCAAACAAGATTTTATGTATACGTACACTGAAGATATGAACTTTCATACCATGTGATTTCAGACTTGACTTCACCTTGATTGCAGATGTTATCTTCTCCAATTTGCCTCATTTTTTCTTTATAAATGCGTTGTTTGTAAGCCGTGAACATATTAAAGTTTATATTCGTCTCTTGATGGTCTCTTATTTGCAAATGCTAAACAGGGATTCTTAATGTAAATGGCGACCACACAGACAGAAAATGAGATTTTGTGTGGTATCGGAAACTTCAGGCCCACATGGCTTCAAATTTTTAACAATCCAAAAGCAATGTGTGTATTTCTTGGTCTTTATATCTTCATTCATGGTAAGTAATGTATTGTTTTTCATCAAGCTCTTTTCTTGATCAATGTAACTTCATTATTGGTAAGTAATTTGTAATGTGTTTCAATATACAGTCAACCTTCTTTATACCTACACTCGATACAACGACAAAATTCGTTACAATAATAATTTGACTGGCACCAAACTTGCACTCAAGAGGTGACATTTCATGATAAACTATGCTAAAATATTGTATTTAACACTCCAAGAAATATATTTGTTGGATATTTGTTAGAATCGACCGAGGCGAGTCGAACAAATATCCCATTACGAAAACATGCCTATTCAAATATACAAAAAATAAATTTTACCACCAAAAAATGAAAATTTTCAGATAAAAAAGTCTGATATTTTTCATATTTCTGCTCAAAACATAGATTGTGGGTACTCGTTAGAACCGCCTCGGCGAGGCGGTTCTAACGAGTAGCCACAATCTATGTTTTTGAGCAGAAATAAGAACAATAATGTATACCCCAGTAAACCCCAGTTTTACTATATAAAAGTGGGGTTTAAGGGGGTCAACATTATATAGGCATGTTTTCGTGATGCAAAGCATATGGTCTATGAGGAAATAAGAATAAAACAAATACTTTCGTACACATCATTCTACTCATTTAGGATTCTTTACAACAACAAATTCATTTTAATAGCAACATCTTTGGGAATAAAAGCTGTCCTTGTATCGAGGCTTCACTGTATAATGGTTAGCTAATGTAAAACAGAGGCAATTCTAACAAATATCCAAAACATATGTTCTAAGAGGAACTTATTTTTATGCTCATTAAGAGTTCTTTACAACAGGAAATTAATTTGAAAGCCAACATCTTTGAGAACAAATGCTGTCGTGGTAACGAGGGTTCAACGTATTAATTTTTGTCACATCAAGAAAACACGCCTATGTATTTTGACCCCATTAAACCCCACATTTATACAGTAAAACTGGGATTTTCAGGAGTTTGCATTAATTTTCTTATTTCTGCTCAAAAACAAAGATATTTATAAAGGCGTATTTTCGTAATGAGTATTGCATCAGTCATGCTAATAAGTACTTGTATTTCGCCGTGTTTATTTTTTGTTGGCTGGGTGGCCTAGTGGTTAGCGCACTCGACTTTCAAGCGGGATATCGTGGGTTCGAATCCCGCTCAGGTCGAGACAATTTTCAGACCATTATTACGCCTAGCTCATACTCGACGTGCTCTGGTTGAGTATAAAGCGGACAGGGCGACGCTTAGTGACAGACAGCGGCGCCAAGTGTGCATGGGTGATCCATAAAGGAAGGCTGTACAAAAACATGTACATAATAATCGCCGCTGCCTCGATGTGCCTTGGGTGCCTGGTAGCGTTAAAAATCATACAACAACAACATGTTCGTTTGTTGATAGTGTATTTTCATGTATGGTAAGCAATGCACGATATATTTATGTTGTGTTCAACTGAGCCGTAACGTCAGAGCTTATACCTTCGGACATTTGCACCCAGCGAAGATTCAGATCAGATTCAAATCAGCCTGCGCGTTCGTGCAGTCTGACCAAAATCTCCCCGGGGCGCATTTTGGATAGCCACGGATGCAAAGTTTTTAATTTAGACAACGTAGACTCTCAGGTTGATTTGAGTCTTTGTTTGGAGCACAAGCCCAGCAAACACACAACGTCGCAATAACATCGTTACAACGTCGCGACGTTGCAGCGACGTTGTAACGACGTTCCTGCGACGATAAGTGTTTGCTGGGAGTCAGTAGGTAGGCTATCTCGCGGCTCATTTTTTTATTCATGATGTTATGTGTTTCTTCGGTATTAAATGTTTGATTGTATTGGTGTTTAACGACACGTGAACCCTTGTGGGTCATTTTGTGTCGTCTCCCAGAGAAAGGGAGAAAAGAGAAAAGATAGTAGAGGAAATGAAAGAGAGGGACAGGGAAGAAAGAGGAACAGGAATGAAAGTGAAGAAACAGAAGAAATAAAACATCCCCCTCTAACCTTACCTGCTACAACGATAGCAGGCCTTGCCCAGCTGTAAGCCAATATCATTTGGACGCCCTGGTGACGTAAGATACACGACACCTTTGCACCACCCGACCATCCCCAGGCTTCAGTATTTTCAGTATGTAAACATTTGAGCCAGGGCATGAGAAAACCTACAATAAGACCTGTGTGCCTAGCAAAGACTCCGATCAGCCTCTACATCAACCCAATATGGCAAGGACCCTCATTTATTCCTCTTTGAATAGCCTGGAGGATATAGATGTCACATGCAATCAGCGAAGACTCTGATCAGACTGCGCGGATGCGCAGTCTGATCAGAGTCTTCGCTGATCGCACATGTCTTATTGTAGATTTTGTCGTGCGCTGACTCATATGTTGCTCTATTCAACGATCTTTCCACTCCATAAAATAAACAAATTGAATAGTTTTATGGGATCCAAAACGCTGATCTAAAGCTCAAAAGAAGAAACAAAGTATTAGCTGAAAATATCCAGGAAATGCCACAATCATGAATCAGCGCCTTCCCGTGGCAAAAGAAGCAGGAGAAATGAGGAATAAATAAACACAAAACAAACACAATATATGAAACCACAGACGCACGAACAAAGAAGAATGAAAACAGAGGAATAGCCTTGGGGAATGGTCAGTTGTAAAACTACTGGGGGATGACGGGGTGGCGTGGGGTGGATGGGGGAGGGTGCGTGGGGGTGGGGGCGATTAAACTACATTTAGCATACCTCAGTTTTCAATGTATATATTATAAGGTGGGTAGGGGGATGGGGAGTGGGGGCGGGGGAGGAGAGGGGGTCATCATATAGGCTTGTGAAGGTAATTGTATGGTTATTTCTTGATCAACATCGCCACATGTATTAAACAATGATGAAGGTTGTCTATATGTCTTAAGTAATTGATTAATGAATAAAGTTAAGTAGACCTTGAATCACATGGAACTCAAACACTTTCAAGAGGCGGCTTATTGGAACTCCCAGCAGATCCTCAGCTGTCTATTCTCAGAAGCGTCTCTGAAGATTTGTGATGATTTTGGTCAGGTATTGACAGATCCCAATTGTGGCAAATCCTTGCTGAAAGAAATCAATCAATTAGGATTCAGACTCCATACCTGTCAACCAAACTTCGTTGGAATCAGTCAGAACTCAACTTTCCCGTATCCCATTTATTGTTAAGGGCAGTGGAAACACTTTCAGGGGAGGTAACTCTGTCAAAGTGGTTTTGACTCCCTTCTGACTCTCTTGGGAGCATAGCCTTTCCTTCTTGAGTAGACCCCTTTTCAGAACGGATTTGACAGGAAGTTGCGGAAGATGTCTTCCTTGTCAAACAGCAGCGGAAACTTAGCCTAGTGTATCCAGTCCCCTTAAATCATAGGGTCATAGTATGTTCGTCACATACATAAAAATTAAGAGCTACCTCAGGACAAAACTAACAAAATGGCATGTATGTCCAGCTAAGACAGATCAGCCTGGGCATCTGTCCAGTCTATTCAGTCCTTGCTGTCCGCATGAAAAAAGCTTGGGTCCATAGCTACTTACTGCGCCCACAGCGAACCTCTGATCAGACTGGGCGCACATCTATTTTGTTGGTTATGTCATGAGCTGTTTTTTTAATTATTATATAATGCGCAGTTTGAAATAGCCTGGAGGATATTGATGTCACATGCGATCAGCGAAGACTCTGATCAGACTGCGCGGATGCGCAGTCTGATCAGAGTCTTCGCTGATCGCACATGTCTTATTGTAGGTTTTGTCGTTCGCTGAATCATATGTTGCTATATTCAACGATCTTTCCACTCCATAAAAGAAGATCGTTTGTACCATGTGTGTACAGCGATGGTCAAAATCAGCATGTGCTTCGGCGCAGTCTGATCAGAACCCTCTGTGTCAGCATCGATTATCAACACCCAGTCATTCTGTAAGCAGGCTTCCAAGGCCTTGGTCACACTCTGCAGTTCCTCGCAGCATATGCTACACATCAAGAAACATGCCTATATAATTTTGACCCCCTTAAACTGGGGTTTACAGAGGTTTACATTATTTTTCTTATTTCTGCTCAAAAACATAGATTGTGGGTACTCGTAGAATCGCCTCGCCGATGCGGTTCTAACGAGTACCTACAATCTATGTTTAGAGCAGAAATACGAAAAATATCAGTTTTTTGTCTGAAAATTTTCAGTTTTTGGATGTGAAATTTTCTATATATTTGAATAGGCGTGTTTTCGTAAATTAAGTGCCTGTTTCGCATAATTTGCCTTATGTTTTTTTTTGTTATCCTCCTGCAGGTAGCATTGTTACTGGTGTTCAAAGTGTAAACACGACAGCATTTGAGAGGCGTTTTCATTTGAACAGTGTTCAAGTAGGCTGGATAACTACTTGCATCCATATATCTGCAGTCACTGTTGGAACCACCATAAGCTTTTTGGGGGCCAAGAAGTAAGTTATGTATAGGTATAAATACATTAAAACCAGTGACTCGAACACGATAGCTCGTTTACCGTGGATTAGCTTTAGATTGAAAATATTTTATTGCAACGTTAGTCAAAGGGATTGGACACAAGTTATATGGACACAAGTTATTGCACGGCCCGTCAATGTTGGGCGATAAGGCCAATTTAGGTTAGTGCTCTATAATCAAGCCGACTTTGTGTCAGTTTTGAAGAAAGATCTAGTTATTGGTCAATGTTTAGGTCTCGTTTTTGATTGGTCGAAATTGTTCATCGGTGTTTCGTTAAAGTGGTTGGCTTTTTCATAAAGTTAAGCAACGGAGATCGCAGTTAGTAGCTGGATGGGTGACCGCGGTGCTTGACCTCGTGGAAGACTCGACAAACGCATAGGCACTCGACGGAATATATATATATTCTTTTTTACAGATTATGAGATATGGAAATATCCACTAGCTCACTGTCAAGTTTCAATTCGATAGGTTGCGAAATAACAAATATGAAAAATATAAGAATTTTTTAATCTGAAAATTTTCATTTTTGGGTGGTAAATTTTCAACATATTTGAATAGGCATGTTTTCGTAATGGGAAATTCTTTAGATAGCTAAAGAAAAAATATTTGGGAATTTTCCAGGGAAATTTTCTTATTCTATTATGAAAAAAAAGTATGTTGTGTGTATTCACTACAATCGCCTGATTTAGGCGATTCGTATGGGTATACTCAACATACCACCATTTTATATAAGATCGAAAACAAGAGTATTCCCATTTCAATGCTTCTGACCTGGCGTTATGATTAACCTCACTGGCTTGAACTACCCATGTCTAGAACATATTTATATGGTTCCAAAGTTGTTCGGATCACTGAAGTTGAACTACGAGTATGTATTTAGCTCTCTGTTTCGTGATTAGAAAAATGTTTAAATTGCGTTTTATATTTAACATACAGTTTATTTGGACATTTGGCAACATTGGTTTAATACTTAGCATTCTTGGTGAAGTTTTCAGCAAACGGCATATTGAAAAGGCTTTCTATTTTTTCCCAGAAAAAATATTTGACATTGCAGGAAAGAAGAAGAAGAAAATGAGAAATAATTTGTCGTCTGCCGATAGAATAGTAAAGGTTAATAAATACTTGAGTATACCAGACGCTTGTCATAGTTTACGTAATTAATCACAAACACCGTGCCTCAGAATGGAATGTTACTCCATAAATTGTATGTTCTTATAGACAGGACGCGTGCCGAGATCTGTAAATTTGCCTGTATCTTAATGTCACATAACATTAACTCTTTAACCCCCGAGTTTCTATCTTTTTCTAAATGTATTCACAAATCTCAGGTTTACAAACATGTTTACAACAAGATAATCGAAACTATTACATAAATACAAAAAATGGTAGTTTACACAGATATATGACACATGATGCATGATACATACAACATATATTGACTGCATATATGTGAACAGCATATGCTATGGGAGATCGACGTTAAGTGTATGTATGTATGTATGTTGAGTTGACCCTAAATATAACAATCAGAGAATTAAAGAGGACTGAATACATTTGGTAGATTGTCCAAAATTTATATAAGGAAAACATGTTTATAAAAAAGGTCTGTTAATTTACTGTCCTGCACTTCAAGCCCCTTCTGGAAAGAGAGTTTCTCTTAAAGGAAAGAGTTTGTTCTCCTTGATAGAAAAATAGTTGTTACCTAAAAGAAAAAAATGGCACAGCTCGGGAGCAACTTCACTGCTTTTAGAGTAGACATCTTTTCAGAAGGGAGACAAACAATCTCCTCGGGAGTAAAGTCTTTCCTTTTAGAGTAAATCCATTTTAGAAGGGAATAAAAAGCAATCCTCTCGGAAGCAAATTCTTCTTTTAGAATATAACCTTGTTTAGAAAGGATAAAAAACAATCCCCTCGGGAGCTAAATCTTTCCTTTTCGAGTAAATCTCTTTTTTTTTGAAGAAAGAAAAAAATCTTTCTTCCTTTTAGAGTAGATTTATTTTTTCGAAGGGAGACAAAACAATCCCCTTTGGGAGCAAAGTCTTTCCTTTTAGAGTAGATCCCTTTTAAAAAGGGAGTCAGTTCCCTCGGGAGCTAATTGTTTCCTGTTAGAATAGATCCCTTTTCGGAAGGGAAACAAAACAATCCCCTAGGGAACAGTCATTCCTTTTATAGTAGATCCCTTTTTAGAAAGATAAAAACATTTCCCTTGGGAGCTAATTATTTCCTGTTAGAATAGACCCACTGTGAATGTGTGAAAAATTGCTGGGTGATTGGCAAACAGTGTAGGCCCCGATTCGCAGAACGCGGCGCCGAATACGCAGAATAAGTACGGGAATTTGACCAAATAGAAATCATTCTGGGTCCGCCTCTGCAGACTGTCCTCGGACTTCGCTATCCGCTTAGTCATCAAAAAGCACCCTTTTCGACAAGTTTTATGTATAAAATACTTGACTCGAATTGGTAGGTTTTTTCACTCAACTCGCGCATTCTTTCTTTCCTTTTTTTTTTCTAGGGTTGTGTATAAATCCAGGATCTTTGAAGTTATTTTATGAGTCTCACTTTCTCTACATAGTCTATACATGGTATGATAAAATATAAAATATGAAATATCGTGGGATGAGCTAAAATAACCTAATACCGGATACAGGGTTACTAACTTAATCACGCGTAGAATCGTGGCGAAGCGTTCAATTCGTTATTGAGACACTTTGCATGAAGTGCCTATTTTCTAGGGATAATTAGTAAAATATCAACAGTTTGTCTTTCTGCTAAGTTTTCCCACAACACTGTAAGCATTAACAGTGCTGGAAATCGACTAAAACAAAGCACTTTTCTCTGCTATCGGCCTTTTCAGGAGTTTTAAAAGAAAATATTTCCATACCTGAGGATAAATTTTTGAAGAAAAATGTAAAACAACTACGAAATTGAGGTAATACCACCAAAAAAAACAACAAAAAAACAACAACAACAAAAAAAAAACAACAAAAAAAAACAACAACAACAACAAACAAAAGACAACAACAACAACAACAACAAAAAACAAAACAACAACAAAACCAAAAAAACAACAACAAAAAACAAAAAAACAAACAAACAAAAAACAAAAACACAAACAAACAACGACTACATGTACACGTTCGTGCGCGCGCAGTCTGGTTAGGATAGTAGTTGTCCGCTCACTGAATCCGAGGGTCTTGCAAAAAGTTTTGTCACTGGGTTCGGATTATTTCAGTGCTACATTTTATCAAACATATTTTTATCACAAACCTTCAAAGTATTCCCCCTTTACTGAAACACATTTTTGTAACCTTTTCACCAAGTCGCGAAAAGCAGATAAATAGTCTTCTTTTGGTATCTGTTGGAGACACTGATAAATAGCGCTGCCAAGAGAACTTCTAGACATATACTTATTTCCAGAAAGCATTTTCTTAAGTCTTGGAAATAAAAAGAAGTCACAGGGACTCAGGTCAGGTAAATAAAGTGAATGGTTTAAAACTTTCACCTTTTCAGAAGCCAAAAAAGACTTAACAACCTCACACTTATGAGAGGAGGCGTTGTCATGTAAAAGGTGGACTCCTGACACTCCTTTGCTTGGTTGTTTCTTATTGTAGTACAGAATTCTTGTAGAATCGGCCAGTGACTGTATGACCAGATGGACAAGGCACTTGAACGACTGGTCCACTTGAATTAAAGAAAATTGCGTACAACATCTTTTTCGAACTTATGGTTCTCTTGGCAATACATGGACGCTTTTGATCTTTTCGCTTCCATTGCTTATTATCAGCCCTTCTTTGTGGCTCAAACCTGTGCACCCAGGTTTCATCACCTGTTAGCAAGTTAGAAATAATCCGACTATTACAGCCTTTGTATGTTTTCAAAAGTTCCCGGGCACATTTAAGACGTTGTGTCTTTTGCTCCTCAGTGAGCAAATGAGGTACCCACCTAGCGCAAACCTTTCTCAGGTCCAAACGCTTTTTCAGAATTGTTTGCACACTGCCTTCTGATATGCCAGTACAACTAGCTATATCTTTGACAGACAATCGCGCATCCTGTTCGACCACAATCTTTACAGCAGCGACGTTAGCCTTGGTAACAGAGGTTTTAGGCCTTCCAGGACGGGTATCATCTTCAACAGAAAATTTCCCAGCTTTAAAAGCTTTAACCCACCTAAAAACTGTGCGCATTGAAATGGTCTGAGGTCCATATATACCACACAATTCCTTAAATATCTGCTTTGAATCTATATTAAGCCTAATGCGGCATTTAATATAGCTACGAATTTCAGTCTTCTGGTCCATGTTCTAATGTAACAAGTAAATTAGTCAGTGGATATGACTGCATCTATTTCAATTTGAAATAACTCGGTCAGTTGGAAAGCAATTTGCACGAAATAAACGGGTATCGTTAGCTATTCAACACACCATTCAAGTGCAGTGAAGCATTTTAAAATATACCTGGGATAAAACAAAGGAAGCCTATTAGTGACAGAACGTTTTGCACGACCCTCGTCTTTGAGTTCTTTAGGATGTATAGATAAACATACATGACCTAGAGCAGGCTGCTAGGACAGACAGGTTGATCTGGTCCTTCACTGGTCGCATCTGGCATTTTTCACGTTAACCCATTGTAGACTGAATGAACTCTCCAACATTATATATTGGAAGATTCAAGTTTAGATTTTAGGTGTGTCAGGCTATGTGATTAAGATATTCCTAGAGAAAAATGGTTGAACTATTTGCAAACAGTGGAGACCCTGATCAGACGCCACATTCTGCGGCGTCTGATCAGGGTCTCCACTGTTTGTCAATTACCCTTTTAGGGGTCTCCAGACTACAATGGGTTAAGTACCATGCGTATTGTTTTACTTTACAGCTACAAAGCCAGGTGGCTGGCGTTGAGTATTGCTGTAGGAGGGTCTGGGTTCATTCTTAAAGCCCTGCCCCATTTCCTGACCCCTCCATACCAGTGGGGACAAAGTGATGAAAGCGTATGTAGGAGAAACGGTATTTATAGATTTTATTAATACAGTTTGTAATACAACCTTAACAACTCTAAGGGCAAATTCAGCCGACGACAAATATAATATCTTTCTTAATTTTCCCTGAAAACAGGATTTGACATTTCATGCAAATTGTCTCTGTTGAAGACAATTTGCATGAAACATCAAATCCTGTTTCCTAGGAAAAATAAGAAAAATATTTCAAAATGTATTCTATTGAAAATTTTAGCAACAAAAAAATACTTTTAAACGCGTTTTATTATCGAACGTGAAACAACTAAGCTATTGGTTAATAGCTTAGAGGACTAAGCCTGTACAGTAGAAGCGTGGTTGACATGACCCCTTGGGGTTGACCTCAACACAAACAAATAAACAACTAACCAACATGAACCGTAACGTAAGAAAACGTGCATTTGAACATATGCCCTAGGGAAGATACCGACCAGCCTGTGCATTCACGCAGTCTGAAAAGAATTCTCATTGGGCGTATCCTGAATAGCCAAGGATGCAAAGATGCAAAACCCCCGGTGGTTTATTCTACTGACCGTTCTAAGGCGGTGGTCCCGGTGTTAGTCTTACTCTTTGTTGCTTTGTGGTTTATTCTACGAGGCGATTTGTTTAAAATCTTGCCTTGTGTTTTTCAGTCCTTTTAGCTTTGCGATTATCTCGCTTAGGGAAGAGAGAGCCAATCTTAGTGCTTTTCGTACGTTCGTTCGATTTGCACTTGTTTGGTTTTGTCTGTTTCCTCTTCCTCTTGGTGTCTGGGAAGGGATGCGGCTTGTAATTATGGCACTCCCTGAACTTTTTTCATACCTTTTATTCATTACGTAAACATGTCCATGTAATTTTGAACCCCTAAAACCCTACTTTTATATAGCAAAAAATGGGGTTTGCAGGGGTATACTTTATTTTTTTATTTCTGCTATAAAATATAGGTTATGGGTATCCGTTAGAACCGCCACGATGAGGCGGTTCTAACGAGTACCCACAATCTCTGTTGAAAGCAAATAAAAATGATCACATTTGTTTTCATCTGAAACATTTCTTTTTTGCAGCCATAAAAAGTGCCATTATATTGAATGAGCTTGTTTTCGTCATGTTCTTTCGGGCAACGAAGACTGATCAGACTGTGCGAATGCGTAGGCTGATTTTAGTCTTCATTTGGCGCTCATGTCAGAGGGTACGTTTTCTCACGTTGGGGCTCAATTATCATTTACTAAAGTTATCATTTTGATGTAACAGTGGCAATGCCCTCAAAGAATTGCTTATATCTTTCTTCTCAACAGAAACCACGTGTTCAGATGACGTAGACACAGAGCTGTCAAATTATTTATATCTTTTAATGCTTGGAAGTTTTCTATGTGGCATTAGCGCCTCCACTATATTGACAGTCGGTATGTCGTACATTGACGACAGTCTTCCAGTGGCGTCATCACCCTTATATACAGGTAATTTGTCATTAACCTTTACCACTCTAAGCGACACACTGATGATATTTTCTTATTTTCGCAGGAAAACAGGTTTTGACATTTCATGCAAATTGTTTACTTCAATATACCGTCTGACGAAATAGTTTCCCAATGTGCTTAGCGTTAACAAGGATTTAAACACCATATATGTCTACGCAGTTTTTGATTATTGGGTCGATTGTTTACAATCGAACCATAGCATACGAACGCCAAAATTTCTTCAAGGCAGTTGTCCACATGATTATCAGTGACCAATGTAATCAAACCGCGTGATAGACGAAATCCAGGTCACTGTTATTTATAGCCGCGCTAATCTTGCCGCTGTGACGTCAGAGTGCTGTTGGTAGAGGGTCATCTGTAAAATCTGGACTGGGACATTTGGGACATTGGCAAACAGTGCAGATCCAGATCAGATGCCGCAGAGCACAGCGTCTGATCAGGGTCTGCACCATTTGCTTTAATAAAAAGAAGTGAAGGGTTAAATGAAACAGTCTTAAGTCCCCGTTCAGGACCATATTCCCAGCCTACACTCAGAGACAATCGACCTACGAGTGCTACAAGTGCTTTGATTTTACAGCCGATTACGACATTAATATTTACGATTTACATTAGAGTAGTGAATTCTTAGCATGCTGGGTAAACATTTAAGCAGGCGTCAGTTTAGAGTATTTTGATAGCACAACGTACGAAAAATGCCCATATGCAACTGGCGGACAACGCAGGCCCTGATCAGCCTGCGCGATCTGGGCCTTCGCTATCCGATTACTGAAGCAATGGAAACTGTAGTATATGTCGACGAAAATGTCTAGATCAGATTGCACGGATGTGCTCGCTCATCTGAACATTCAATGTTCTGATAATGGGTGTATCATATAATCCGAGTCTTCTCTGATGCTTTAGTGGCTTTTCTTTGTATTGGCATTTGCCAATAACATCAGAGTAGCAGCTATTTTGAAAATCAGGATTTTTTCTGACCTGTCTAAAATGAGGGATTTCACCAAAATAGAGGCATGGAAGTTAATGTGTAATGTATATAGCCATTATCAAACTAATATTTTATGTCTGAAATAAAAAAAAAATAATACTTGAATTTCGTAATGAATAATTGACATTTTGGGGTAGCAAATTGGCTTTTACCCTGTACAGTCTAGGCAACGAGGATAGACTTTGACAGGTATTGTGAAAACGCTGGTTATGCAAGTTTCCAATGAAACAAATTATTTAATTTCTTGGAAAATGTTTCTTTTGTTTATTCTAAAATTTAATGTTGCCATCTACTGAATGATATTCAGAATTTTCCTTTGAAAGTGCCCCGCTAAAACTGACTGGGGAAATTCTGCATTTTCGATATCTAAGTTGATCTGACGGTAAGTGGTAATCTCAAAAAAAAAAAAAAAAAAAAAAAAAAAAAAAGGAAAAGCCACTTAAACGTCAGAGAAGACTCGGACTACGTATCATATAACGTTACCACAACGTCAGCTACTTTCCTTTCAACATCTTTCGGAAAGTCGTGTTTTTAAAAATAATCGAATATTTTAATTTTTAAAAAAAATGCTGCAAAATATGCAAAAATTGATAGTGTAGGTAGTTTGGATGCAGGTTTTCAACAAATTCCACTTATTCAAAATTTCTGAAATTTACACAATTTTGTTATGGAACATCAATAATTTAAAATCAATGAAGAAAAGCCAAAACTATTTTTTTATAAAAAAAAGTTCCAAAAACCCAGTTTACTATAGAAAGTGTATAGGTCAGACGTATTTTGGGCAATAAAATTAGTTATGCGGTAAATATTAAAAAAAAAATAGAATGGAACAGAAACAACAAAAGGTTTCTGATAAGATATTGTCAATCACAAGTCACTTTTTCAATTTAAAATAAAACGCCCGGCCCCGCCCCCCCCCCCCCCCCACAAAAAAAAAAACAAAAAAAAAAAAAAAAAAACAACAAAAAAACTTCTTTCCGAAGGATGTCGAATTCACAGTAAGGATGTGTAACACTGGACCAAAACGATCACTAGTTTATTACCAAATATCTTTGTACTCAGTAATTAAACATAATTTTTCACATATAAAAATGTTATTGTGTTTTGATTTCATAAAAGAAAACCGACTGCTATAAGGTCTCTGGGCAGTTAAGGGGAAACAATATACATGTATGAAGCAATTAAAAAAATCATCCTGCACAGAGTTTAAAACTAAGATATATGTAACTTGAAATTTGAACAGATTGGTGGCTAGATGTTTTTGTTGTGCATATGTTATTTTACACGTTTACACCTATCTGAAATCTTTACATAATTATCATCACGAAAACATGCCTATAAAATTTTGACCCCCTTAAACCCCACTTTTATATAGTAAAACTGGGGTTTACAGGGATATGCATTATTTTTCTTATTTCTGCTCAAAACATAGATTGTGGGTACTCGTTAGAACCGCCTCGTCGAGGCGGTTCTAACGTGTACCCACACTCTATGTTTTGAGCAGAAGTATGAAAAATATCAGGATTTTTTATCTGGAAATTTTCACTTTTTGGCGGTAAAATTTTCAATATATTTGAATAGGCATGTTTTCGTAATGTGTGCATTATATGACTGCCCTCGTAACTTAAAAGAAATAACTGGAACCGTTAAATTCTGTCTATATATGTTACATTGCTACTCATTTTTCCTCATTATGTCTTTATGTCATTTTGTGTACCACATGTTGCCATGTTAATGGATTGAGAGAAGTAAAATGATTTGATTGATTTATTGACGTTTTGACGTTTTATACAGGATTGGTGAGCGCAATGCAATATGTAGGAATCGCTGTTGGCTATATTCTTGGGGGACAGGCTATACGCCTATATGTGGACTTCGACACTTTACCTAGTGAAAGGTACACGGGTTTATTTTATTCTTATCTGGAAGCAGATGGTACTTAGGTTCCATCATTAGTTTTTAGCTCACCTGAGCCGGTGGCTCAAGGTGAGGTATTGTGATCACTCACCGTCCGTCGTCGTCGTCCGTCTGTCCGTCCGTCCGTCCGTCCGTTCACAATCTTTAAACAACATCTCCTCCTAAACCACTGATTGGATTTTGACCAAATTTCACAGGAATGATCCTTGGTTGATCCTCTTTCAAAGTTGTTCAAATGGTTCCGGTCCATTGCATATCTAGGTCACAGGAGCTAAAAATAGATTTTTAACTAAAAACTCAAAAAATCTTCTCCTCAGAAACCACTGGACCTATTTCAATATAATTTTGCAGAAATGTTCCTTTGGTGATCCTCTACCAAGATTGTTCAAGCCATTTGGATTCGTCAAAAAACATGGCCGCCAGGGGGCGGGGCTTATTTTCCCTATATATCTATATAGAAAACTTTAAAAATCTTCTTGTCAGAAACCACTGGACCAATTTCAATATAATTTTGCAGAAATGTTCCTTTGGTGATCCTCTACCAAGGTTGTTCAAGCCTTTTGGATTCGTCAAAAAATATGGCCGCCAGGGGGCGGGGCTTATTTTTCCTATATATCTGTATAGAAAACTTTAAAAATCTTCTTGTCAGAAACCACTGGACCGATTTCAATATAATTTTGCAGAAATGTTTCTTTGGTGATCCTCTACCAAGATTGTTCAAGTCATTTGGATTCGTCAAAAAACATGGCCGCCAGGGGTCGGGGCTTATTTTCCCTATATATCTATATAGAAAAGTTTAAAGATCTTCTTGTCCGAAACCACTGGACCAATTTCAATATAATTTTGCAAAAATGTTCTTTTGGTGATGCTCTACCAAGATTGTTCAAGCCATTTGGATTCGTCAAAAAACATGGCTGCCAGGGGGCAGGGATTATTTTCCCTATATATCTATATAGAAAACTTTAAAAATCTTCTCGTAAAAAACAGTGGACTGAGTTCAATGTAACTTGGCAGGAATGTTGCTTTGGTGACCTTCTACCAAGATTGTTCAAGCCTTCATGATATGTCAAAAACCATGGTCCCCAGGTGGGCGGGGCTTAGTTTCCCTATATATCTATATAGAATCTATATAGATCCTCGAGGAAGATTGTTCAAGCCATTTGGATTCGTCAAAAAACATGGCCGCCAGGGGTCGGGGCTTATTTTCCCTATATATCTATATAGAAAAGTTTAAAGATCTTCTTGTCCGAAACCACTGGACCAATTTCAATATAATTTTGCAAAAATGTTCTTTTGGTGATGCTCTACCAAGATTGTTCAAGCCATTTGGATTCGTCAAAAAACATGGCTGCCAGGGGGCAGGGATTATTTTCCCTATATATCTATATAGAAAACTTTAAAAATCTTCTCGTAAAAAACAGTGGACTGAGTTCAATGTAACTTGGCAGGAATGTTGCTTTGGTGACCTTCTACCAAGATTGTTCAAGCCTTCATGATATGTCAAAAACCATGGTCCCCAGGTGGGCGGGGCTTATTTTTCTTCTATATCTGCATAGAAAATTTTAAAATTCTTATTGTCACATACCCCATGACCGATTTCAATATTACTTGGCTGGAATGTTGCTTTGGTGAACCTCTATCAAGATTGTACAAGCAGTCATGATTCGTCAAAAAACATGGCTGCCATGGGGTGGGGCTTATTTTCCCTTATATCTAAATAGAAAACTTTAAAAATCTTCTTGTCAGAAACCACTGAACAGATTTCAATATAACTTGGCAGGAATGTTCCTTTGGTGACCCTCTACCAAGTTTGTTCAAGCTTTCATAATTTATCAAAAAACATGGTCGTTAGGGCGTAGGGCTTTATAGCTATATAAAACTTTTTAAACCACTGGACCAATTTCAATATGGCAGAAATGTTCCTTTGGTGACCCTCTTTTAAGATTCAGTTCAAGTCGTCAAGATTTGTAAAAAAACATGGCCGGGGGTGTGGTGGAGGGGGGTGGGGGTGGTTAGTGCTATAAAGTTTATACAAAAATCCTAGAGCAGTGAACTTGGCTGAAACTTCAACAGTAAATATGCAAATCTGTTTGGTCAGGTGAGCGATATAGGACCATCATGGTCCTCTTGTTTCCTTCATATGGAATTTTGTGTTGGGATGATATGTCAAACTATCAGCTTTTACATTGTAACAAAAGAAAATACGTAATAAAACCTGCCCATTTACTTTAAACGCTCTGCATGCTCGATAAAAAAATAATTCAGCAAACACCAGTTTTTTCTTTTTTTCCTCGGAAAGTAGGTTTTGACTTTTCATGTAAACTGTCTCCTATAAAAAGAAAACATCAATTTGATATTGAATTCCGCTTTGAGTTGGCAACATGTCACACACACACACACGCACACACACGCACACACACGCACACACACACACACGTATTCGTAAGTACTCTATTCGCGTCAGAATATTTTAGCCGAAACACGAGAAAACGTACATTCGGATATGTGTGCCCTGCGAAAATTGATCTCAACCTGCATATTCGTGTTGCCTGACCAGAATCATCGCTTGTTGCATTTTGAATAGCCAAGGTTGCAAAGTTTTACTGTACGGATACACAGGCTGATTTATGTCTTCGTTGAGCGCACATGTGAGAAGGTACGTTTTCACATGTTGCGGCTCATACATCTTAAAATGTTATTCATGTTATTCAGCTGGTTCCTAACCACAGATGATCCACGATGGGTTGGAGCATGGTGGCTGCCGTACTGTGTTGCTGCCTCGATCTACTTTTTTTTATTTATCGTGTTCCTATTATACGGTTCCGAACTTCCATGTAAGTACGAGAGGGCCTATAACGAAGCACAGCAGTCACGTTTCTTGTTTGCGAAATGCATTAGAAAACCAAAGCACAGTATCATCAGTAGTTACATAGAATTTGTATTTGTCCATAATCATGTAAAACACTTGAAAGGCTATTCGATTGTTTGCCCCTGTAAAAGTAAATTCTACAGAGCTTCTTGGACATTATTGCTCGATTACTAATAATGGTATGAAAGGTGTCCAGTAAGAGCCACAAACACAAACCATAGCCTACCAATGACACCAAGAGGAAGTGCAAACAAACCAAAACAGGCAGTATACAAACAATATAAGTGAATGAAATACCAAAATCATGAAGCATAACCCTCCCTAGGCACACCATAAAGGAGGGATGGGGAACAAATAATGACAAAAATCTAAGTGATGATACCGATGAAATGCCACAATCAAGAAGTACAGCCCTACCGAAAGAAAGGCACCAAAAGAATGAGAAATGAAGAGTAAATAGGAACAACAGACCCGCCACATATGAAACGCACAAGCAAAGAGTATTGCAACGTAGGAACAGCCTCGGAACGGTCAGTAGGAAAACCACTTGGGGCGTAAACCAGTTTTACTCTCGCAAAACCGCACCCTTAATTCTGATGCAAAATTAGGAGTAAATCAAAGCACTGAGAGTGCTGATTGGGGCGGTTGCCTGAACTCTTGAATTGATTTAGGATTTACTTTGAAATGCAAAAAGCAATACATAAACAGTACACAATAATGGCAAACCGTTTAGGGTTATACCTATTTAATACAGATTCCGAATTGCAAATACAGATATCTCTTTTAATAAAATGCAGATGTCTGTAAGTTTAGAAATTACAGATATCTTTAACTGAAATGCTATTGAAATAAAGACTCTCTTCTATTTTTGATCATAATATAGATATCCGCATTTCAATACAAGATATCTACATGTCAAATACAGCTATCTTCATTTCAATTAAGGATATCTCTAATTAAGCTGAATTCTGGATATCTGAATTTAAAATACAGGTATCTCTAACTGAAATGCGTATATCTGTATTTGAAATGAGATATATGAATTTCACAATTAATTACGTATATCTGTATTTCAGTTTGAGATATCTGCATTTCAGTGAGAGTTATTTGTATTTATAATTGAATTGGAGATATCCTTATTCACTACACTTATGTGAAACTGATACCTCCCTCGCCGACTTTTCCTTGCGAATCGTTCAACGTTACAAACATCAATGTGACGGACTGCCCAGTTCACCCATTTACAGACTAAACAAAGAAACTAATTAAAGATGCTCAAGATTTCACATCATCATCTCTTTACAATTCAAACCCGTCACTATAAAGTTTCCCATATTTTTGGTTACAAACTAGCATACACAAACTTTACTCGCATAGGCCGCCATCTTGGTGTGCCAAAAATCAGCTTGAGAATAACCCCTTCTCTGCCCTTTTTCTGTGGTTAGTAGAACCCTGGCTAGGGTAACTTTTTTTTTTCAGATATTCCCGTAAATTTCTATGCGATTTTCATTTTTCCGGACCAAAAAGTATCAAAGAAGTTGTTTTTCGTTGATTTTTCTCTGACATGAAAGCAAAGTATCAAATATTGATACAAAATCAATGATATCACGAATCTTATCAGTGGATGATAAACGTTACAAAGGGAAACAACTTAGCTTATACGTTACCGGGGCTATGCTAGGGAAACAACTCAATTATCAGATATCATTCTGTTGGCAGGAAGTGCCAGTCATTCTTTTTTTTTCATTATTCTGTTAATAGTCATAAAAGTAAGTATTTGAAGAACTATTTTGTTATTGTTTGCATGTTCTGAAGCACAACTAAGGCTAACTGTTATAACGGTACAAAATAATCTACTATGAAACGTCCCGTCAATATTACCGAGAAATATAGGTCAAATTGGTCAATTCGAGCATAGTTGAGCTAGTGCCTCGCACCTTGTAGACTTTGACCCTTTCCGACCCACTCTTTGTCTTACCGTTGAGGGAGCTCCCCCTCCATTGCAAATTCCTAAAATCACCTCTGCTCGTTAGACAACGCTGTAGATTTGGTTTGCTTTACTGGAATACTGGAGTATTCATATTTGTCCGCCGATATTGTACACAATATGAACGAAATCATATTTCTTCAAAAGTTTGACGTTTCCTTTGCTTTTGCTCATTTATTCGCTGTCTACAAACACCAGAATGTATAAATCTAATATGTTTAAATGCAGAATTTAGCGTTATCAGCGCTAGCAGGGAACTATTTTAGGGACAATTTTAGATAGTTATTATGAAGGTATTTTTCAGCTGAACGGATAGTTGAAATGCGGTACAGTAAATCTGGTTGCGGTAAACCTCCCCCAAAAATACCCTGAAAGTGCCACAATCACGAAGCACAGCCCTCCCGAAGCACCAAAGGAAGGAGAGAAGAGTAACAAATAAGGGCATCACAAAGCCATACACCAAAGAAAGGCAAAGCAACCAGAAGGAAAGCATCTAAAATTGCAGTATGGTTATTAACTGGCAACCTAGAAGTGTTTTGAATATCTGTGAAGATATTATGTCAACTTTCATCTACTGTTAAGTGGATATATAAACTGATTCCTTATTCTAAAAGTGCCTAACATAGAAAAACACACACAACACACATAGAACGACAACAACAACAAACAAACAAAAAATCAGAAACTAAAGAAAACAACAAAACAAAAACCCTAAATACGGATTTACCCATAAAGGCCACAACCACAGAACATGGTACCGTAATCGGGTTGAATGAAATCAAATGAACTGCATCGCGAGAATAAGGCTCTTTGGATATCCAGTCGAATCATTATTTCAGTGCTTAGCGCCCGATCCCTTAGCAAGGCCACATTATATAGTTCTTTAGTCGATGTTTTTCCATGGCCTACCGCTTACGTGAGCGAACAGCTTAGGTTCTGGCGAGACTGCGCGGATGCGCAGGCTCGCCTGAACCTTTGCTGTTCGCATATGATATAACGGCCCTTTTCTCCATGACATTGATAATACAAAACAATAGAACGAAGAAACGAATATGGACTGCAAAAGAGACATTCGTACAGAATGTATTAAAAGTTAATTCTATCGACTGAGCTAACGAAAAACAGTAACAAGTACGACTGGTTATATGACGCCAGAAATTAGAGGCATGGATACACTGAGTGGATTGTCCTTCACTTTTTACACAACGACCATTTTTGTTACTTTCTGTTTGCATTCATGCATGCTAAATCCCATCCGAAAAGGAGTCTACTCTAAAAGGAAACAAAAAAATTCCCATGGGGAGCAATTTCTTTTGTTTTAGAGTAGACCCATTTCAGAAGGGAGGCCAAAGCAGACTGTACGGCTCCGTTAGGTGATCCGGGCCTGTAGTTTCTTCAGGTGTAATTAGGTTCATTATCTCTTGACACAATTCAGTTGTTCTTTTATTTCAACGTATAGCGATATCGCTGCACTGCTAAATTATAGTAAGATTTTTCCGTTCTGACCGGGAGGAGTTAAAGTACGCATCTCCCGTAGATGCATTCATTTTTGAAATCGGTATTTAGATTACAATTACTTTTTTACCTCTAAGAAACAAACCCTGAAATTGACTGAAGCCTGCCTGACTGACACTAATCTTATGCTTCTTGTTCATGAACTGACACCAAACAGGCGCTTGATGTTTCTTGCTGTTCTTTCGTTCTTTCCGTTTTTCTTTATGATTACGTTTGGTTTAAACAACATTTATTCAATTAAGTTGACCTATATACATCGCATAATTGTATGTGATACAGGATTTGATAAAAAAGCTTAAAGACTTATATAAATCATCTCCTGAAAAGAAAATAAAGGCAAACTTACCATACGTGAATGACAGATAATAATGACGTATGTTTATGAAGTTTAAATAATAATAATAATAATATTAATAATAATAATAATAATAATAATAAAAGATTTTAGTAGTATTATTACGTTTGATTGTGCAAGTTATAGTTGTATTGTTTGACTCGGAATCTAGTGGTCCCGAGTTCAGATTCTGCGACAAGTGCTGTGAAAGGATCTTTAGGACATATGCGAGAAATACTTCCTGCACTGCAAACTCATTACGAAAACACGCCTATTCAAATATATTGAAAACTTTACAACCAAAAAAAGAAAATTATCAGATAAAAAATTCAGATATTTTTCATATTTCTGCTCAAAACATAGATTGTGGGTACTCGTTAGAACCGCCTCGCCGAGGCGGTTCTAACGAGTACCTACAATCTATGTTTTGAGCAGAAATAAGAAAAATAATGTATTACCCTGTAAACCCCAGTTTTACTATATAAAAGTGGGGTTTAAGGGGGTCAAATTTATATAGGCATGTTTTCGTGATGGCTTAAGACTTTGCATATATTCAGTTTCATATACTTGCTCACTATTTTTAATATAAAAATGATACGTCATCGTGCTAAGTCTTTTACAATCTGACCTGGAATGGCGCCATCCTCAACAGTTTTCCCGAAAATATGTGCAAATATTTCTGTTAGTTGATTGTATGACAAAAATAGCTTTCGCCTTGTTTTAATTTTATAATTTTGAGCAGAACCATACAGGAAATGATATTGATACACATCTGCTGCTCATTTGTCAAGATGAGACAGGAATCTGCAATGCCAATTTTCGACACTTCCTAAAAATCTTTAAAATAAATCAATTTCTTCCATATTATGGACCTTACAGAAAATTGCTACACTAGACATCTCACAAAATAAGGTTTATTCTTTGGAGGGGGGTAATATACAACAGAAAATTAAAAGAAAGGTGTGGGTCATCGTGCTAATTTCATTTTTATGGAAAATTTTTTTCCCCTACCCCCAATATAAATTCAGGAAAATCCCACAAAAGGATGCATGATCCTTTGTTGATATGGCGGATTCTACTTGTATACTAACACAGGGGATAGTGTACGTTGAAATAAATCATTTAAGAAAGGCTGCACCAATTCAGCTTTATCAGATCTTGAATAAAGGCAAAATTAAAAAAAATCAAAACATGTACTTTTCATTATTTTCCTCAAATTTGAAACCAAATTTGACAAACTCAGTGCTGAAAACAGGAAAAATCAATTCCTTATTTACTAAATTTACTCGGTATTGTACCAAATAATAGCAACGTTTCTGCTCTGGCTCAACTTTCATTTTTGAGGATTACACAAAAATGGCGAATTACCCGCAAATGTCTTAAATACTTTCGATCAGAGCATCCAATGTTACATAAAATATAAGAATTTCTGTTTCTGATAAAAAAAAAAAAAAAAAAAAAAAAAAAAAAGAAAATAAGCTCTTTTGTACAAGCGGACACACATAAAAGCAGAAACGAACCAGTCCAACCTATAAGGAAAAATATTCTATTTGTTTAAGTGGATTCAGCTGTACGGTCAAGGCCGACGATGGTCAATGCCAGAGTCTTGGTTTAGACATTATTTTATTTGTATAAACTGACAAACAAAAAAAAAAAAAAAAACAAAAAACAAAAAAAAAAACAGAATATATAAGTAGAGAAGAAAAAAATAAGTAATGACAGTTAAAACTTAAGCTACCCGATTCTGTAATTAGTATTGTCTCATTCCAGTCGTTGCAGTTATATTAGTCATTATTCTCAATCTTTAGGTAGAATCATACTTTCTAATAGCTTTATTGTATACATCAGGTACGGCGGATACTGACAGTAAATAAATGATACAAGAGTAAGAAATGAGCACTCCACGGGGTATACAGTTTGTATTCAAAATAAACACTTTAGGAAGGTCGGTTGGCATTTGAATTTATTAAGAACTATAACACCAAATTCAAAGCCAGGAGACCATTTCGTCAAAACAACGGTATTCGATCATTAACGAAATTCGCTCTACAAGGTAGTTAAGTATCATTTTGTATTTATTACATGTATATAGTTATAATTGTACTTGGAAGCGTTTCGTGCTTGTAATATAGGAGTGATCGGCATTGACGATTTGTTTGTTTTCTTCAAGTGTTAAGGTCAGAATTTTACGGTGACTTAGTGTACAGATTTAGAAAAATTGTAGGTAAATCTAACTTTTCGGAGCAATTCAGAAAACTTATTAACCGTTATAAAAGAATTGGCTATAGCCTGGATATTATGCGGCAGACTGCATGCCTTGTTGTCAACCCAATCATTGTTGATGGCTATGCTTCACTCTTTAATTGCAC
Source organism: Anodontia alba (assembly GCA_964016985.1). Lineage (NCBI taxonomy): Eukaryota > Metazoa > Mollusca > Bivalvia > Lucinida > Lucinidae > Anodontia > Anodontia alba. The sequence continues at coordinate 6,209,102 of OZ024824.1, forward strand.
GACGGCGGTTCGGGCCTCAGACTCAATGACGGCCTCTTCGTAAAACTTTAACCAGTGGGTTGGGGCTTGACGATATGTCTTTGGCTTGGCCCGCCGTGGTTCAACTATTGGTTTTCATTTACTCTGGCATACAGTAGAATTAGCCATGAGTACTCGTCTTTGTTTATTATAGTGATTAATTTGATTTTTATGTTTTCGCTTTGATGCATTGACTGAGTTGGGAGCCTTTATGCGAACCGAATTTTTATGTATTTATGTATTAAGAGTAGCATCGGGACCCAGGGTGAAGTTAGCTAGCTGTAAAAGTGCTTTAAACCCTCCGGTGGTTTGTTCTACCGACCGTTCTAAGGCGGTGGTCCCGGTGTTAGTCTTACTCCTTGTTGCTTTGTGGTTTATTCTACGAGGTGATTTGTTGTATGTCTTTCCGTGTGTCATTTTGTTCTTGTGTTTTTCAATCTTTTTAGTATTGCGATTACCTCGCTTGGGGAAGAGAGAGCTAATCTTAGTGCTTTTCGTACGTTTGTTCGGTTTGTGCTTGTTTAGATTTGTCGGTTTCCTCGTCCTCTTGGAGTCTGGGAAGGGCTGCGGTTTGTGATATTTCGGAGATACTATCCATCATTTCGTACCTATGGTTCTGAAATACTGGACAATGCAATAAATGGTAATGGTATAATTTAAACTTCCACAATATCATTTAATCAACTAGATATTGTGATGGTCCAAGCATTGAGCCTTGAGGCACACCTGCTTTAACTAAAGTATACTTTGAAGTGGCTCCTGATAACACAACTTTTTGTTGTCTTTTTTAAGTAGTCAATGAACCATTTTAACAGGATTCAACTAATGCAATATATATCAGACCCTTATGCCACACTCTATCAAAAGCCTTGCAAATATCACAAAATATAGTACAGACTGCTTTGCCAACGTGCACGGAATTCTTTGCCGGAGTCTTATTTTGACACATCAGCGACAACTGCATATACATCCGACTGCGTCTTCCAGGCGTAGTCATTTATTTCGATATATAACAATAGTGCAAGTGCCATCGTAATGCAAACGCCTTTAAACCAAATTTGTGAATAGATTGAGCTATTTTGACAGTGTTTGGCAATATCATTTTCTAAGATTTAGACCACTTTCGGCCAGGTCGTTGTAATGTATGCAAAGTCCACTGAAATGTTTTACCAATTTTTTTTTTTTTTGCAGCGGCACGTAGGCTACGAGAAATACGTACAGCGAGTATTGCGAAGGAATCGTTTGATGTCGCAAGTGATATCCATTCCTCTGTAGAAACTGTTGCTGTAACAGAGCTGAACACAGACCAGATGAATGTGTCCCATGATATATTAAATAGCATAGATTGTACAAACACAAATAAAAATCAAGCAGAAATTGTACAACAAAGTCATAACCAGATACCATGTTTAAACCATATGAATGAAATTTCAGTGAATTCCAACTATGTTACGGCTGAAAATGGAAATATCAACACAGATAAACGGATATTTAATACTAATGAATGTATACATGATAATAATGCATGTATCCAAAAGATTGAGAGTGACAATAATGAGTATGGAAACATTAAGACGAATAAAATAACTGGTGCAGATAATAAAAAGAAACCACGTTTAAAAACATTTGTAACAAAATCCATGAATATTTTGAAGTCACCAATATTTGTTTTTCTTAGTCTTGCAGTTTCTTGTACATTTATGCAGCAGGCTTCAATTGCCGTTTTCCTTCCAAAAATTATTCAGAACCAGTACAATCAATCGGCAGCTACGTCTGGCCTTTTGGCGGGTAAATATTTATTTATTCATTAATTTATTGACATTTGAGATATATTTTGAATTGTACACAAAACAACTGAAATAAAAAAACATTTTATAAATGAAGAGCATTATGACATTAGTGTCTTCGGAGCATATGCGGACAGAAAAAAGTTGAGATCCGCTTGCGAATACGCAGTCTGATCAGCTTCGTCGCCGTCTGCATACGAATTTTTTATATACTGAACATAATGTCGACACTAATCAACGGAATTGATTAGACAGCACAAATGTGTAGATTTGGACGCTCGCTGTTCGAAGGTGCCCCGAAGACCCTTTTTCCAGTGTCTTTTGCAAATAATGTGGCTCAATTTGCGATTTCAAGATGGTTCTGTGGGGGCGACTTTTATATGAGCCAGCGCGTGCCTACAAAATGGCATGTGCGCCCAGCGAAGACTCAGATCAGCCTGGGCGCCCGGTCTGATCAAAGTCCTTGCTGTCCGGATGAAGAAAGCTTGGGTTCTTAGCAAGCATTTGAGCGTACAGCGAAGACTCTGATAAGACTGAGCGGATATCCAGGCTGATCTGAGTCTTCGCTGTGCGCATATGCCATTTTGTATGTTTTTTCATGCGCTAGCTCATGTATTATCTACCATATTTAACAATAATATTTGGAGAGATAGACTTGAAAAAAGATAAAACAGTGTAGACATAGATAAGACACCACAGAACATAGCGTTTGATCAGGTCTACACCGTTTCCAACTCATTCAGCATTTTTAGAAATAACAACTCTCCCGAAGTTAATCCTGCTTAAACATTACATAAAAATATCGCAATCGCAAAGAGTACTCCACTATCTAGGATAGATTATTTTATTCATTATAACCGAATTAGACATGCCAGTAAAGCGAAAAACGCCTGGACTCTAAAACAATTTTGGTTCTGAATTGTTCGTTTTGGAACCAAGCCTTGTTTTCCGAGTATAATGCTGGTATAACGCTAGTTCTTTATCTATATCTATGACTGTACTTTTGTGCTCGTCTCATCTAAGTTGTAAAACAAATATCTATTTCTCAATATAAGTTTTTAATCTATTTTATCTAGGTGTGTTGTTGATACCCGGTGCAGCCACTGGACAATTTCTCAGCGGACTTATTATTAAGAAGTTGAACTTACTGATAAGAGGATCTTTTTGGTTTGTAATAATAAGCAGTATTGCTTCGTTGCCATTTGCCTTCACATGGCTTATATACTGTGATGGAATAGAGGTTGTTGGTTGGAACTTACCTTATACTGAATCAACTAGGTAATATCATTACTCGCAAGTACATCGCCTTTTTGTTTTATTGAATCAACTCTTTCACTGCCACAGGCAATAATGAGAGGCTTTTGCAAACAGCATAGATCCAGATGAGACGGCTTAATGTGCCGTCTCATCTGGATCTATGTTGTTTGACATTCAGTCTTTCATCTTTACATATAAACGTCTTTCTAAACGATAATTTGTTAAAATAAAAAAAAGCAGACGACAACTGTCGTCTGAAATTTGGCGCCGAAAGAGTCAAGGCGACTCCATACAATTGGTACATTTACCGCCATTTTACACAAGGGAGACAGTATTAGTGACTTTCTGTTTGCTTTTCTGCACATCAATTCCCTTCTGTAAACGGTCTACACTAAAAGGAAAGAATTTCCTCCCAAGGGGGTTTAATTTTTTCTTTTTCGAGTAGACTTTTCAAAAAGATGGCAAAACAATTTTGACATAATTGCTTCCCCTGAAAGTGTATCCATTCCCTTGAAATGTTTAATGTTTCTTTGGGCCAATAAAAACGTAATACCGTTTATGAAGGGGATAAAATTATAACCTACGTATTTACCATAAATATCGACACACCTAAACTCCTTACCATACTTGATCTGAAACTGGAAGGACATTACGAAAACATGCCTATTCAAATATACTGAAAAAGTTTGCTACGAAAAAATTGAAATTTTCAGATAAAAAGATCTGTTATTTTTCATATTTCTGCTCAAAACATAGATTGTGGGTACCCGTTAGAACCGCCTCGGCGAGGCGGTTTTAACGAGTACCAACAATCTATGGTTTTCAGCAGAAATAAGGAAACTAATGTATACCCCTGTAAACCCAAGTTTCACTATATAAAAGTGGGGTTTAAAGGGGTCAAAATTATATAGGTATGTTTTCGTGATGATCCATTTTAGTACCTAATGTTGTTTCTTAAATAACTGAGTGACTAACAAACAGTTTAGATTCTGACCAGGTCTCCTTCTGCTGGTCTGCACTCTTTGTCCCGGACTGCCTGTTCCGGTATGTAGGATAAGTACGGTAAGTGCTTATTCACTGTTAAGTTTAGAACGTCTCCAAAGTTGTTGTTTTTATTTTCAATAAGTTTGTTCCATGATTACATTACGCCAAATTTTTGACACACCAACAGATCAGAGAACTCCGCCTTTGTTGTAAACAATTCACCATTCATGATGATAATTTTGTGCTCTGTGTATTTTTCAACCACAAAATATTCATTTATATCAAGACAATTGGAAGAAGATTATGAAAACCTCTGTAGAAACATGTGTCGTAAAGTCAGGTGTTAAATTCTGCCTCTTTAGGGATTCAAACCATAAGTTTACCATTTTATTACAAAGGAGACTTTAAAACATACACATCTAATCATTATTGTCAGAAAACTCGTTAAAATTAAAATTTTTAATGACTTATTTAATATCGTTTCCGCTAAAAAGGCCTCAAAACGCAGCTACATTTTGTGTGTTTACTTTAGCATGTTTTTGCATGAATTCGTTTCAAGTATTCAATTCCCCGGGCGTACCTCATATGGGGTATACATATCTCAACTTATTAGATTCGCCAGAGCTTCTTCAAATCTTAGTGACTCTAACTACCGTAATAAAGCCCTTACTGCCAAACTTCTTAGGCAGGGCTATCGTTATTTTAAACTTCGTAAGGCGTTTTCGAAATTTTATCGCAGACACAGTGCCTTGGTAGAAAAATATAGCGTCAGTCTGAAAACACTTCTGCAACAAAATATATCGGAACCAGAATTTTACGGTGACTTAGTGTACAGATTTAGAAAAGTTGTAGGAAAATCTAACTTTTCGGAGCAATTCAAAAAACTAATTAACCGTTATAAAAGAATTGGCTATAGCCTGGATATTATGCGGCAGACTGCATGCCTAGTTGTCAACCCAATCATTGTTGATAGCTATGCTTCACTCTTTAATTGCACGATGGCGGTTCGGGCTTCAGTCTCAATGACGGCCTCTTCGTAAAACTTTAACCAGTGGATTGGGGCTTGGCGATATGTCTTTGGCTTGGCCCGCCGTGGTTCAACTATTGGTTTTCAATTATCCTGGCATATAGTAGAACTAGCCATGAGTACTCGCCTTTGTTTATTATAGTGATTAATTTGATTTTTAGGTTTTTGCTTTGATGCATTGACTGAGTTGGGAGCCTTTATGAGAACCGAATTTGTATACATTTTTGTATTAAGAGTAGCATCGGGACCCAGGGTGAAGTTGGCTAGCTGTAAAAGTGCTTTAATCCCACCCACCCCCGGTGGTTTACTCTACTGCCCGTTACAAGGCGGCTGTCCCGGTATTAGTCTTACTCTTTGTTGCTTTGTGGTTTATCCTACAAGGCGATTTGTTTTTTGTCTTACTTTGTGTTATTTTGTTCTTGTGTTTTTCAGTCCTTTTAGCATTGCGATTACCTCGCTTGGGGAAGAGAGATTTAATCTTAGTGCTTTTCGTACGTTTGTTCGATCAGCGCTTGTTTGGTTTTATCTGTTTCCTGTTCTTCTTCTTTTATGGGAAGGGCTGCGGTTTGTGATTGTGGTACTCCCTGGACTTTTCTCTTACCTTTTGTCTTTCTTATAATTACGTATCTATTATTTTCAGTCCATGGGTACCTGCCAGTGAACCTGTAATTGCTTCAAAATGCAACCTTAATTGCAACTGTCAGTTAGACAATTACGAGCCTGTATGTGACTCTAACCACAATCTGTACTTCTCGCCTTGTTTTGCCGGGTGTTCTATGGTGGTTTCTCAGTCAGATCAGGTATGTCATAAACTCATAATGATATGTGATATGTGATAATCCAGATATATATTTTTTCTTATTTTTCCATGAAAGCATATGTTATGGCTTCTCATTGGAAGCGCCTTAGAGATCCGCTTCTAAAGAGTACACACAACATACATTTTCATGGAGAAATCAAACAAAAAATGAGCCAGAGCATGACAAAACCTACAAAATGGCATGTGCGCCTAGCGAAAATCCTGGGCATCCGCCCAGTCTGATCAGAGTCTTAGCTGTATGACCATTGGGTAGCTAAGGACCCAAGCTTTCTTCATGGTGTCATTGTAAGGCAATGATCTGTGATTTTGCTCTTCCTCTTGGTGTCATTGGTAGGTTGTGTTCTGTGATCGCGGTTCTTCCTGGACATCTCATATTTTGCTGCTTGCACTATGACCATTTCTATTTCCAAGCATTTGTCTGTATCCGATATTACGTGCAATAGAATACCCAAAACGATATTACAAGTAAACTAAATAAGGGAACTCAGAAAATGATACAATCAGATCCACATCAAAAAAGGTAAGAGAAAAATCCAGGGAGTGCCACAATCACAAACCGCAGCCCTTCCGTGACACCAAGAGGAAGAGGAAACAGACAAAACCAAACAAGTGCAAATCAAACAAACGTACGAAAAGCACGAGCCACCAAAGCCAAAGGGAAAGACAGACAAATACAATAAAGCAGCCACAAAATGAACAGACGGCAATCATTGGCAACTCTTCCCCAAACAGGAGGGAACTCTGTTACCCAAACTTAACTGAATACATAATCAATTATCAAAAGAAAAAAACGGTCAGTAATGAATAAGGGCGGGGCGGGGAAGGGGGATGGGGCTTAAGCTAGCTTTACGGGTGATTTCACCTAAAAGAATGAAAATTAAATTGGGGAAATTATGCTTGACAGCCTATTTTCATGACATTTCTGAAAAATGTAAGAAAAAGAGTGTTTCAGTTCATAGTCTAACTAGAAATTGTGTGTTTGTCATTCAGTATGTGAGCGTATATCAATAAACAGGATCAAGTTATTTGATTGGTTGACAATCAGAAGTGGGAGTGGCGTCGTAATGTATTTAGCATGACAAGCGTTAAAATATGTATGTAAACTGCATCTATGTATTTGGCTTGTTTTACAGATCTATTATAACTGTTCTTGCCTCTTTAATGGCGGTGGTAACTCTACAATATCGAACAACTCGACCACAGTAACTGCTGATGCCTGTAACTATGGATGTCATAAATCTTACTACGTCTTTCCTATGTTGTTTATAGGCACAATGCTTGTTAACAGCGTTTACATTCCTGTACAAACAATAATTCTAAGGTAAGGCAATTTTAGAACTAACAAGGAAACGAACACAAATTTAGTCACTAACAACATTTAAAACAATACAAATGCATGTCTATCAAGTTTAAAAATTTAGAAACAGAATTGCGAGCTCTCACTGCTCGGAACAATAAAAAATATTAATCTTTGGAAGAGAAATAAGATATAATATTGCTGTAACGCGACATACTGCATACTTAGTTATGACCCAATCACGATTAATAGTTATACTTTCCTTTTTAATGATACGAAGGTGGGCGGTTTTTACCCCAGTTGGTAACTGGTATTGTGCCCTTGGCCTCGTCTAATCTTGATTAACTAGTGGTTTATTTTGTTCTGGCTGCCAGTTTGTATACTTCTTGTCATGGGCCTCATCTTTGTTTCATCACATTATTTAAATGTGATCAAATTAATTTTTGTCTGTGATAATACATTGACTTAGTTAGGAAGTCTCCATGCAACTGAACAATTCTGTGTATTTTGAATAATATTGAAACGTAGGATGCATATGAGGATCCTGCAAATCTGATTTAAAAAAGTGAAATAAACGTCAAAAAGATTGCCTTTGTAAACAAAGAACACACTACGGTGTCTGGGAAGGGCTGCGGTTTGTGATTGTGGCACTCTCTGGACTTTTCTCTTACCTTTTTGTTTTTTTAGAAATGTGAATCTCGGTTTTATTGAGACTCTTCATAAGCAGTGATAAAGTTTGCAACACTGCTTACGCCCTCTAGAGTATGCATGAGCAGACCTCCATTTTCAAATATACGACAATGGGCCTAATGATCCCAAAGGGAACGAAATATAATCCGCACTATGGTAAAGTACGGGGAAAACACCTGGCATAACCTTCCCGTGGCACCAAGAGAAGTAGAGATAAGGAATAAATAATGCAATCTAAACGCCACATATGAAACAACTAAAGCCAGTAGAAAAGCTACTGAGATGTGGTGGCTTAAACCAGTTTAACTCGCGCGAAACCTTACTCCTAATTCTATTGCAGCTCCAAATTACAAATATATGTTCGCTCCGCAAAACTGTTATTTCACTAGCGACAGGAAATTAAGATGCAATGGATTCAGACATGTAAGACCGAAATCAGCCGTTTGAATAAACGGATTATATAAGGCTTTTACCACTGTTATTCTAGGTTTTGGTTATTAAGTATGCCTTACATACTATCTGATTGTTGTTGGTTTGAGGTTAAACTGCACTATCAAAAATATTTCATTCATGTCGAGCTATCTCTCAGAGTAAGGAAGAATGAAAAGAAGACAGAGATTGATGTACATAAGGCCGAACCATCTTCACTTGCTTCATATAAGGCAGTAGCATTCCTGTTCAAAAAAAGGTAAGAGAAAAGTCCAGGGAGTGCCACAATTACAAACAGCAGCCCTTCCCAGACACCAAGAGGAAGAAGAAACCGACAAATCCAAACAAGCACAAATCGAACAAACGTACAAAAAGCACTAAGATTAGCTCTCTCTTCTCCAAGCGAGATAATCGCAATGCTAAATGGACTGAAAAACACAAGAACAAAATGACACAAGGTAAGACATAAAACAAATCGCCTCGTAGAATAAACCACAAAGCAACAACGAGTAAGATTAACACCGGGACCATCGCCTTAGAACGGTCAGTAGAGTAAACCACCAGGGGGTTTAAAGCACTTTTGCAGCTAGCCAACTTCACCCTGGGTCCCGATGCTACTCTTAATACAGAAATACATAAAAATTCGGTTCGCATGAAGGCTCCTAACTCAGTCAGTGCATCAAAGCGAAAACATAAAAATCAAATTATCACTATAATAAATAAAGACGAGTACTCATGGTTAATTCTTCTGTATGCCAGAGTAAATGAAAACCAATAGTTGAACCACGGCGGGCCAAGCCAAATAAAAGAAGGACCAGTTATTCACATAGACGATTCCATAAATATACAGCAATCTGAGAGAACCTATTGGCAAGATGGCCCAATCAAAATATAAATGAAGCTAGCGAGGAAAGGCCACAATCACGAAGCACAGCCTTCTAAAGGCACTAAAAGGTGTGGAATATACAATGACAAAACAAACAGCACAAATAAAATAACCGACATAGAAATTAAAAGAGACGCGAAAGACAATTTCCTTGAAACGGTCAGTACAAAACATGTTACTAGGGGTCTCAAAATAATTTACTCGGTCAAAAAATAAACCTGAATTCTGATGCAGCTCCAAAGTACAAATATGTGTTAGATCCACATACGGATCTACAATCTACTAGGTTTTCAGTACGACGTCACAGTAAAACACGAATAATCACTATGCTGAAACAAAGTAGAGGGTTCCATGTCGATCTGAAGCCAGCGTAATATCACGAGTAGGACTTCTGAGAGCCCATTTGCAGACTGTGCAAGTAAAACGCCAACCTTATATATTAGACTGTGGAAGAGGTCGTCTTTAAGTCTGAGGCACAACCTATCGTCGTGCAATTAAAGAGGGGAGCAAAGCTAGCAGCCATTACTCTGTTAACAACCATACATGTAATTGTGATAGATCATTTATGCAGTCACTAATCTATTTTAGTGAATTACAGGTTTTTTTTTATAATTTTTCCGAAAAATCAGTATTACCGATAATCCTTCTGAAATCGTAGACTAAAAAGAAAGTAAATATAAAGATACAGAGATAAAAACAAAAATGGAACCAAATAAGGGTTTAATGACACAAAATGACATCACAATAACGGCACTTGATGAGAAAACGAACGAACAAATAAGACGAAACTGCAACAGAAATACCCCCATGTAACGGCCAAGAACACATAAAGAAGGGGCTCAAATAGTCCTTCAGGCAGAAGTGTTTTCAAATAAAATTTATAAAAGCGAAGTCTCGTTTCATTGAGATGCTTTGTATAGCAGCAATAGAAGTTTTAAGGCTGCTACACGCCCTAGCGCCGGCTTAGACGGATCTCGATTTTCCAAGATGTCAGACTGGGCTCAGTGATCTCAAGGAAAATAAGAATGAAAACTGCACTCAAGGAAAATAAAAATGAAAACTGCACTATGATGAAGTTCGGGGAGACGTTTACGGTAGTAGACGGCACTTAACACAGGCCGCAGTAAAGTCAAACAAAATCTGTACCACTGCAGCTGCGGTAAATCCAAATAAAATCTATAAAGGTTGCTTTTGGAAACATCGAACACAAAAGAACGAAATTAAGCCAAAGTTAGAAATGCATTCGCAGTACCGATAAGTCTTTGCTGTCCGAAGAAACCTTGAATCCTTAGCTATCCGCAGAACGCCAAGCTAATATTCTGGTCAGAATGCGCAGGTTGATTGGAGATTCCGCTGGCCGTACTTGTCAGAGTATACATATTGTCACGTTGCGGCACATTTATTTTTGATAATCTTGCACCTGAATAGGACAATACCGTATTTACTGTAAGTTTTCGGACAGAAAATCCTGAGCAAAAGTGTACGTACGTGGCGTTAGCACTGCTTGCATCTGACTGGACAGCTTTTAGTGCAGTTTATCCCTATGGATTCAATAAGCCAATTTGAAATCATTAAAACACAGAATATTGATCAAGCCGGTGAAAAGAGACTGAGCAGTGTTACAAATAACATAACTATTTAGTAACAAACTAAATGAAACTGGGCCTATATTTTTTTTTCTAATTATTATGTTCCCTGTTTCAACGGATTCATTTTCTTAGAATTTAGTTAAATACATCCCGAGGTAGTAGAAATTAAATCGGCTCTTAATACAAGTATGATTTGCGTTTGTTTGGTTTTGTCTGTTTCCTCTTCCTCTTAGTGTCTGAGAAGGCTGCAGTTTGTGATTGTGGCACTCCCTAGACTTTTCTCTTACCCTTTTTTTATGGTAAAGAGATAAGATGCCCGAATGTTAAAGCAAAAAACGGTGGACTTGTGAGATGAAGGCATTTTTGTCAACGCAGCTTGTACCTATGGCACAACATATGCTATTTCTAACAAGGCACATTATCTTATGGCTTCCGATTGCCTTTTTTTTATACTGAGCGTTCCAAGGCGGTTCTTCTGTTGTAGTTTTTCTTTACCTGTGCGTCTATGGTTTCGTATTTGGCGTTTGTTTTGTCATATGCTTTCTCATCTCTCCTTTTGTTTTGGTGCCTCGGGAGGGAGGCGCTTTATAATTGTAGTATTTCCTGAATAAACTCATATTTTCAAAACAAGTATAATAATGTAGAAACTATGAATCAGATCTTTTGTCTATGTGGTGGGTTGAAATAATTTATAGTTTTCATCTGACAAAGTAAATAAGAGAACTTCGGAACTGATACAGTCAGATCTACATCAAGCCCACAACATCAAAGGAAAAGACCAACAAATACAATAAAGCAACCACAAAATGAACAGACGGCAAGCAGAGTTGGAAACTATTTCCAAAAAAAAAAATGGGAACTCTTTACCCCGACAACTGAATATATAATCAATTTGATTATTTAAGAAAAGCATTAGAAAGTGAAACACAACATAACAATTAACAAAACAGTACCACAATGAAAGTACCGCCTTGGAACGGTCAGTAATACTATACTGAGGGCTTAAGCTAGCTTTATGGGAACGCAACCCTCGCCCTCAGCTTCCATAGTGGTAATAACATATATTTGTTCGGGCCGTGTAGGGGTCTTTTAACTCATCCATGAATCATTAGGAGCAACAAATAAGTCATAGATAAAGCCTTTAATAAAGCAAAGATGAGGACTCAGAAACAACGTGTTGAGACACTTGCAGGTCCCTCGATTGTCAAACAATACCACTGGAATATGGGAGCAAACACACACACACACACACACACACACACACACACACACACACACACACACACAAGATCAACCCAGATGAGCCGATAAACAGACATAAAAAGTTCCAGCCCAGACCATCTAATGAATAGTTTTTAAGTCGGGGCCATCATAGAGTCTGAACCCCGACTCATCGGCGTGCAGTTAAAGAGGTAAGCAAAGTGGCCAACCGTGACTGGATTAACCGCTAAGCAAGCAGACTGTTCTATTGCATCAATGCTATACCCCTTTCGTTTATAACATATTGCAAGTTTACTTAAATAATCAGAAAATTTAGGTTTTTCTACAATTTTTGTAAATTTATACACTAAAAAAAGGTAAGAGAAAAGTCCAGGGAGTGCTACAATCACAAACCGCAGCCCTTCCCAGACACCAAGAGGAAGAGGAAACAGACCAAACAAGCGCAGATCGAACAAACGTACGAAAAGCACTAAGATTAGCTCTCTCTTCCCCAAGCGAGGTAATTGCAATGCTATAAGGACCGAAAAACACAAGAACAAAATTACACAAGGTAAGACATACAACAAATAGCCTCGTAGAATAAACCACAAAGCAACAAAGAGTAAGACTAACACCGGGACCACCGCCTTAGAACGGTCAGTAGAGTAAACCACCGTGGGGTTTAAAGCACTTTTACAGCCAGCCAATTTCACCCTGGGTCCCGATGCTACTCTTAATACAGAAATACATAAAAATTCGGTTCGCATAAAGGCTCCCAACTCAGTCAGTGCATCAAAGCGAAAACATAAAAAATCAAATTAATCACAATGATAAACAAAGACGAGTACTCATGGCTAATTCTTCTGTATGCCAGAGTAAATGAGACCAATAGTTGAACCACGTAATATAAGTCACCATAAAATTCAGGTTCCGTTAGGCCTTGTTGCAAAGTGCTTTTAGTCCGGTATCGTATTTAGAGATCAATTCGTAGTGTCGACGATAAAACTTAGAAAAAAGTTTTCCGAAGTTTACGATACCGATTGCCCTGTTGGAGAAGTTTAACAGTCAAAATTTTGTTTTGAGCATTGTAGTCAGCCAAAATATTAGATACTCTAGCAAACCGAATAAGTTGAAGCTTCTTTCCGCAGCCATTGGTACCAGAACGAGCCTTAAATAGCGACAACTCTGTCAGACTTGCTTAGCGTCTCATCTAAAAAGCAGTCTGCTCTCTCTAAATTGATCAAGTTCTTTCTTTCAGTAGTAGACACTAGAAGTAATCTAGAAAGGGTTCGTGTACAGGAAACCTGCCTGGTAAACACTGCGAAAAATCTGTCCAGTCCCATGACTGTCACAGATAGTGTAAATTAGCTAGAAAAATATACATTTGTATGTATCATATACTGTTTGACAACAAAAGTTGGCCTACATGTGCCGCGCTAAGAGAAAAGGTGTCTTCGAACATGCGCAAAATGCATATATTCGGATTCATTCCCCGCATTCACAAAGTTTCACTTGGGCATTCGCTCTCCATCGATACATGCTATAGTGTCCAATGATTCTGTTAGCGGAGAGTAAAGAACTTAATCAGACTGCGCGGATGCGAAGGTTGATCTGAGTCTTCGTTGTCCGTATATGCCCGAAGACATGATTTCGCATAGCGCTGCGCATAAACTGTCTGTCGACAAATATTGACATATGAGAATGATCCTAGATTTCTTTCATATTTCAAGGACACACAGCGAAGTGGACAAGACTTTTTCTTTAGGAATAATGTGGATGTTTATCAGAATTTTAGGTAGGTATATAACTCATCACGAAAGCATACCTATATAACTTTGACCCCCTTAAACCCCACGTTTATATAGTAAAATTGGGGTTTACAGGGGTATACATTATTTTTCTTATTTCAGCTCAAAAACATAGATTGTGGGTACTCGTTAGAACCGCCTCGGCGAGGCGGTTCTTACGAGTACCCACAATCTACGTTTTGAGCAGAAATATAAAAAGTATCAGAATTTTTATCTGAAAATTTTCATTTTTTGGGTGGTGAAATTTCCAGTATATTTGAATAGGCGTGTTTTTGTAATGTTAGAGCAGTAGCTGAATATGATGTGGTGGTGTTCTGGTGTTTTCAATCCTTTTTAGTTCAACTATTCCGGACCGCCGACATGTGTAGATTTGTAAGGACTTACTATCACTGATCGCATAAAAGGCGCCACTCTCTGCCTCCTCGTTTACTTCAAACATATCCCAGGGCAATTCGAGTATGCTTTGGATGTACATATTGTCAGAAATTCCAACAATACAAGCAGTTCGAACACCCAGAATACGACTTGCAAAATAATGTGCCCTTTGGAAATACAGAACACAACGAAAGATAGAAACTTGCAAACTCAGTTTTATTAAAAGTAACGAGTGAACTCAGGAACTGATACAATCAGATCCACATCAAGCCCCAAACGACAAAGGGAAAGACAGATAAATACAATTAAGCAGCTACAAAATGAACAGATTACAGGTGGAGTTGGCAACTCTTTCCCAAAAAGGTGGCAGCTGTATTACCCAAACTTAACTGAATATATCTTAAACTTACAAAATTGTTAAAATATTACATCGTATAACAAGAAACAAAAAGTGCCACATTGGAACTACCGCCTTCGAACGGTCAGTAATGAATCACTCATGTGTTTTTGTGTGAGGGGCGGGGGCGGCGGGGGGGGGGGGGGGCTTTAGCTAGCTTTACGGGATCTTAACCCTCATTGATTTGGGATGCATCGATGTTGTAAACAGGGAAGTCAGTCAAAACTCAGAAACGGAATAACAAGCACAGTAGACCCCTATATTACAAACCATCTCATCTGGATCTACAATATTTGCATAGGTATCTGTTTAGGTTTACCAGGAAGAAATGTTTAAAGAAAATGAATATAATTCCAAGGGGGATAAGTCTGTCGAAATTAATTCCTCCTATTTCTTTACTTTCACTCCTGTTCCGCTTTCTTCCCTGTCCCTCTCTTTCATCTCTTCTACTATCTCTTCTATCTCTTTTCTCCCTTTCTCTGGGAGACGACACAAAATGACCCTTAAGGGTTGACGTGTCGTTAAACCCCAACACAATCAATCAAAGGCTATTTGATTATAGGTCTTCTTGTACATCTTCTATACTAGTTACTCCTGTCCCCTCACATCTCCACGAGTTAAACTTGGCCATTTGAAGGCGGTATTTCTGTTGCATTTCATCTTCCTTTGTCCATTGTTCTTTTGTGTGTTTGTTTTAGTTTTAATAAACTGCTGTTTTACGTATTCGTTTAATGTATTTACAAATTTACAAGAAACAACAACATTCATGACGTCTCTATACAAATTGTCCTTCCTTAGTTGATAAATTTATACCAATTCCAAGCCTCAGCGATCACGACATTGCCTTGGTTGATTTAAATGTCCTACAAGTTCGACAAAACCGGTGAAAAGGAAGATATTATTATGTAAGCGGGCAGACACGCAGGGCATGTCAGCGGACCTGGAACAGTTTACAGAAATTTTGTCCATGAAAACACCGCAGAAACACAAATGGATACTGTATTGTCTACCGTCAAGCAGAAATGCACTGAAAATCTTTCTGGATTTGTCTATATCTCTTCCAGTCAGATTGTGTCTTTGAGGTACGCGCTTTCTTGTATGCCCTTCACTTCCTACAGGATAGGCTCAAGCGTGTTGATGTGTACTTGGAAGGAACATATTTGTGTCAACAAATATGTTCCTTCCAAGTACACATCAACACGCTTGAGCCAACCATGGTGCAACCGTGATGTGAGGCAGCTATCCTGTAGAAAGTGAAGGGCATACAAGAAAGCGCGTACCTCAAAGACACAATCTGCCTGGAAGAGATACAGAAAAATCCAGGAAGACACACTGAATGCATGCCGGAACCCCAACAACAACCATATACCTAACATGATCAGCGAACCTGGCTCGAAGAACAAAAACTCTACTCCTATATCAAAGGAATGAGGTATGACAGTTCAGGCGTCTCGACATTGCAAAAAGATGGGGTCAACCACTCCAAAGCCTGTGACAAGACAGAGATCCTCAACGAACAGTTTCTGTCAGCTTTCACTGAAAAAGACTGCAGAAACATGCTATCCATGGGAAACAGCCATCTAACAGAAGCTCCACTGCTTACAACACAAGTAAATTGAGTTTAGAAACTACTTGAAAGCTTAAAGATGCACACGCACAAAGAAGAGCTGCAACATCACCCTTAATTCTGATGCAGCTCTGAATTACAAATATACGTACATCACGAAAACATGCCTATATAATTTTGACCCCCTTAAATCCCACTTTTATACAGTAAAACTGGAGTTTACAGGGGCATACATTATTTTCCTTATTTCTGCTCAAAAACATAGATTGTTGGTACTCATTAGAACCGCCTCGTTTAGGCGGTTCTAATGAGTACCACAATCTATGTTTTGAACAGAAATATGAAAAATATCAGAATTTTTAATCTGAAAATTTTCATTTTTTGGAGGTAAAATTTTCAGTATATTTGAATAGGTATGTTTTCATAATGTATTCGGTCCGAATAGGAGTCCTCTACCCCATATGTGAATTAATCACAGTGAAACACATATAATCAAAATATTGTGATGATTTAAAGCAAAGGACTCACGCAATGATGATCTGAAGCCAGAACACAAGAAAACCGCAAACAGGACCACGATGAGCCTGACCACAGATATTGATAGTCAAGCGCCCAATAGCATTCTATTTAAATCTATAGCGGGCCGTTATCAGCCCGTCAGGGTAGCTGACGGGCCGATAACGGCCCGCTATAGATTTATGTAGAATGCTAGCTGGGCGCCGACCGTCTGAAAATAAATAAGGAGGGAGCCGTCATTTAGTCTATGCAGTCAAAAACGGGGAACGCTTGTTTTAGAATAGATGGGAGTTGTGGAAGACAGGTATGTAAAACTGAAAAGTGTATCCATTGCAAAAATAAAAAAATGAATATTTGTTTTGAGTATATAGTGTATAAATGTTCTTTTACTATTATGTATTTTGATAGAATAAGGTAAGCAAGACTATTGGTTATATAATGTTACAAGAATGATAAGTATATTTAACTCATCAGCCTATATAATTTTGACCCCCACCCCCTCAAACCCCACTTTTATATAGTACAACTGAGGTTTACAGGGGTATCCGTTATGTTTTTCATTTTGCTTGAAATCATAGATTGTGGGTACTCGTTAAAACCGCCTCGGCGAGGCGGTTCTAACGAGCACCTACAATCTATGTTTCGAGCAGAAATTTGAAAAATATCAGAGCTTTTTTATCTGAAAATTTTCAGCTTTTGGAGGTGAAATTTACTATATAATTGAATAGGCGTGTTTTCGTAATGTGTAATGGATTATTGAAGCTGCACTATCAGAAACTGTACCTTTGGAAATGTGCGTCCTGTAAAGATTCAGCTCTCCGGAATTTGGACTGATCATTATCTTCATTGTGCGCATTTTGGATAACCGAGGGAGGATGTAAAGGTTCTTCAATAGGACAACAGCGACTGATCAAATTGCGTGGATGCGCACATCACGAAAACACGCCTATATAATTTTGATCCCCTTAAACCCCACTTTTATATAGTAAAACTGGGGTTTACAGGGTATACATTATTTTTCTTCTTTCTGCTCAAAACATAGATTGTGGTTACTCGTTAGAACCGCCTCGTCAAGGCGGTTCTAACGAGTACCCACGATCTATGTTTTTAGCATGAATATGAAAAATATCAGAATGTTTTTATCTGAAAATTTTCAGGTTTTGGTGGTAAACTTTTCAGTATATTTGAATAGGCATGTTTTTGTAATGTACTAATTCGAGTTTTCATTGACCTTACTCGTCAGAAGGTACGTTTTATCACGCTGTGGCTCATTTTATTTTGTCCTTCAGGCTTAATCCCAGGACCACTTTTGCTTGGATTTGCGTTAGATGAAACCTGTATGGTGTGGGGTGAAACTTGTCAACAGAAAGTAACGTCTTGTTGGATATATAATAACCTACTTATGGCGCGGAACATGACTTTGTTTTCAGTGTCCCTTTCTTTAGGTATTATTTTTATGTTGTTGGCAGCTTTCTTATTTTACGAGAATTCTACAAGGAGAAAATTGGATTTAACTCGAACTGATGGGCAGCATGGCAACACAAGAATTCATAGTGTTGTAACCAGTATAAGTTTTTCAAAACGTATACAAGGATGAACTATAATATGAAAATAAAATCATATGAGAAGTATTTTCTTTCAGTTTTGACATAGTAAATTTAAAGACTTTTCGCATGGCTTGTCTTTCAGTTATTTATTCTACTATTCTACTAGGCTTTCGAAAGTACTTCAGAAAGTCGTTTTCGACATACCGCTTTATTTAGAGGAAGTTAATTTGCAAACTATTGACACAATTCAATGCAAAGCCTTTTGTCATCACTACATGTAAACGAAAAGTTTATTTTGTTGTATGTATATTTTTTTAAATAAAATGAAAAAGTAAAAAGGGCTGCAAATTTTGCAAAAAAAAAAAAAAAAAAAAAAATAGCGATAGCGTAGCTCGTTTGGACGCAGATTTGCAACAATTTCCACTTATTCAAATTTTCTGAACTTTTGACATCAATTATGTATCATGAGTGAAGAAAATCCCAAAGTAGTAAGTTGTGGTTATTGCGCTTTTTCATCATTTCTTATTGATAACTTACATGATCGTCATAAAAAACCATGCAATTTAATAGTGTAAAGAAGTTACGAAAGCTAGGGTAAAACCTTATTCTGGTCTATTAAAATGAAGCTTTGGATAAAATTAGGTCAAGGTATTTTAACGTCTCGTTTGCCGACATATGATATATTTCTACGCCATCTACAGATTGTTCTACCTTGCACACAAACCGACTGAGCTTCTTGGGCTTATTTAACCTTTACCACTCTCTGGGCATTTTCAGCAGACGACAAAATGATGTTATTTTTCTTATTTTTCCCAGAAAACAGGATTTGACATTTCATGCAAATTGTCTCCTAAGGAGACAATTTGCATGAAATGTCA
Organism: Anodontia alba; assembly: GCA_964016985.1. Classification (NCBI taxonomy): domain Eukaryota; kingdom Metazoa; phylum Mollusca; class Bivalvia; order Lucinida; family Lucinidae; genus Anodontia; species Anodontia alba. The sequence continues at coordinate 6,228,174 of OZ024824.1, forward strand.
AATCCTGTTTTCTGAGAAAAATAAGAAAAATATTTCAAAATGTCGTCTGCTGAAAATTTTACCCAGAGTGCTAAGCGTTAAGATCCTTTCAAATGGGACGCTTCCCTCTATCTGGCCTGTATTCGAAAACATGAATCTGTCACTTCAAAGGATCAAACACATTATATGGTATTGACAAAAAGATTTGTGATGAACTAATGGTTTATCTCAATAATATCTATAGTAAGATTTGGCGGTACATTATATAAGCCAGTTGTGGGCATAACGATGAACCGTTGACCGAGCAGATATTTGTAATTTTGAGCTGCATCAAAATTAAGAGCGAGGTTGTGATCATGTAAAACTAGTTTAAAACCATTGTAGTCTGGAGACCACTAAACAGGTACTCGGCAAACAGTGCAGACCCAGATCAGACGCCACAAAATGCGGCGTCTGATCAGGGTCTCCATTGTTTGCAAATAGTTCAACCATTTTTCTCTAGGAATATTTAAATCACGTAGCCTGACATACATAAAATCGAAAATAGACTCTTCCAATATGTAGTGTGGGGGACTACGTTTAGTCTACAATGGGTTAAGCTCCAAAGAAGTTGTTTCTGCTAACCTTTGTGTTGCAGTTTTCCTATGTTTTTATGTCGGTTATTGCAGCTGGGCCTTTTTATCTCATTACGAAAACACGCCTATTCAAATATATTAAGAATTTTACTTTCCAAAAAATGAAAACTTTCAGATGACAGATTCTAATAGTTTTCATATTTCTACTATATACATAAATTGTGGTACTTGTTAGAACCGCCTCGGCGAGGCGGTTCTAACGAGTACCAACGATATATGTTTTTGAGCAGAAATAAGAAAATGTATACCCCTGTAAACCCCAATTTTACTGTATAAAAGTGGGGTTAAGAGGGTCAAAACTAAATAAACGTGTTTTCGTTATGCGTCTTTGCTTGTTCCTCATCTGTATTTCTTTCGATACCTAGGGAAGTTGTATTTAATGGTTGTAGCCTTTCCTGTGAAACTTCATATTTATATGTCATCACGAAAACATGCCTATATAATTTTGACCCCCTTAAACCCCACTTTCATATAGTAAAACTGGGGTTTACAGGGGTATATATTATTTTTCTTATGTCTGCTTTAAAACATAGATTTTGGGTACTCGTTAGAACCGCCTTGCCGAGGCGATTCTAACGAGTATCCACAACCTATGTTTTAAGCAGAAATGTGAAGAATATCAGAATTTTTTTATCTGAAAATTTATATAATTTGGTGGTAACATTTTCAGAATAATTGAAAAGGCATGTTTTCGTAATGTGATCATATTTCACATCACAGAATAGTCACTGTATGTACAAATATGCTAAAAAGTAAGAAAAACAACGCAATCATTAAAAAAGGTCAGTTGTATAAAAATGAACAAGCATATGTTTTGAACCATATAGGCATATTTTCAAGTGGCTTTTCGTGAAGTTTTGGGTCTCGCCATGCGAAAACGTGCCTTTGGGAATATGAGGATAGCGAAGACCCAGATCAGCCTGTGCATAGGCGCATAATTATCAGGACATTCACTGTCTGCTAAGAAGCACTGGATACTACAGAGTGTATAAATGGCGAGCAAAGGCCCGTATGATAATTACACAATCACAGGATGAGCTGAATGTTCATTTTGTCACGAAATCAGACTATTTAGATAAAATACCTAAAGGTTGCCCTGGTACCACCGAACGCATAAAATGACGAAAACCGTTGTCTCGGTTTCACTGAGACTCTTCTTGAAGGATATCAAGCTAAACAATATGGTTTTCTCTATTAACCCTTGCCACGCTGAATAAATTAAGATGCCACGCCCACTTCCAATTTTCAGCCAATCAGATTACTTGATCCGGATTGTTGATATAAATTCGAATAATTAATGGCAAACAGTGCAGATCCAGATCAGTTGGCTTCTTCAGAAGCCAACTGATCTGGATCTACACTGTTTGCAAAGGCATGACATATGCGGGTTTAGCAGGGACAGGGTTAGCATACCTACCGCATCTGCGCTAAAGCTTCCAAGCATTTTAATCAGCTTTATTCATTACAATCTTCATACTGAGTCTCACAGCATGTGAAAACCGTACAGTCCTGTCACCTACAGCAATCAGTGCGTCGTGAGTATGAGGCGGGCCGCGGGCATAAATTTGGTTAAGCATCGACGTTCAGGCGTCGTTACGGACGATTCGAGGACGAAGTTAAATAAGGTAGTGATGGTCGGGTTACTCAGTATCTAAAGCTTCGGAACGGTAATTAAATGTGCCCGGTACGTCTCAACTTTTCTCACATCTTGTAACACGAATATTTGCGAAAACAGGGATTTTTTCTTCGTTGTTATAATGACTTGAAATTGTTCAATGTCTTATTATCATAAACTGGTACATTACGAAAACACGCCTATTCAAATATATTGAAAAATTCACCACCAAAAACTAAAAGTTTTAAGATAAAAAACTTGAGTCTAATATTTTTCATATTTCTGCTCAAAACATAGATTGTGGGTACTCGTTAGAACCGCCTCGCCGAGGCGGTTCTAACGAGTTCCTACAATCTATGCTTTTGAGCAGAAATAAGAAAAATAATGTATACCTCTGTAAACCCCAGTTTTACTACATAAGAGTGGGGTTTAAGGGAGTCAAAATTACATTGGTATGTTTTCGTGAATAGAAATACATTAAAAAGAGTATAGTACGTTGACATAGGTGAATTTGCACGTTACGACCGAATGAGTGAGTAGATTTAACATTTACCACTGTTTCAGCAGACCATTACGAAAACACGCCTATTCAAATATACTGAAAATTTTTCCACCAAAAAATGAAAATTTTCAGGTAAAAAATTCTGATATTTTTCATAATTCTGCTCAATTCATAAATTGTGGGTACTCGTTAGAACCGCCTCGATGAGGCGGTTCTAACGAGTACCCACAATCTATGTTTTGGAGCAGAAATAAGAAAAATAATGTATACCCCTGTAAACCCCAGTTTTACCATAAAAAGTGGGGTTTAAAGGGGTCAGAACTATATAGGCGTGTTTTCGTGATGCGACAAATTAATATTTTTCTTATTTTCCCAAGAAAACGGAATTTGACATTTCACGCAAATTGTCTCCACTGTGACGGTTTGTGTGAAATTTCAAGACCTGTTTTCTGACAAAAAATAAGAAAAAGAAATATTTCAAAATATCATCTGCTGAAAGTTTTACCCAGCATGTAAAGAGTTAGACAAATGTACTGCTTAATTAATATCTTGTCAGGTTTCACATTTGAATTCGACATATCTCTATTTGGCAGATATATTCCCTATTTCCAAATACAACATTTTTTTCTTTCAGTTACGACATTGAAAAACAAATCTGCTTTACTTCAACAGCTATGGTAGCATTTGGATAAACAATTGATTATTTTAAATAAACAATAGACAGTGTCATGAAAAGACGATTCAATACAGTTTAAAAGGCTATACAAATGCGATAATGCTTCCTTACTATTAACCCTTAAAGCGCCAACCACAATTCAGCAGAAAATAATTTTGATCTGTTTTTATTTTTCGGAGAAAACAAGTCTTGACATTTCATGTGAATCGTCTGCCAAGCAGACGATTCACATGAAATGCAAAGACATTGTCTTTGAGAAAAAATATATAAAAAGTACAAAAATTAGAATGTCGTCTGCTACAAATATTGCTTGGCGCTTTAATGGTTGAAATACTGTATTGTACAGAGATAATGAAGTAATTTAAATACGTACTATGTTTTTGAATGGCATACCTATCACGTGATCTACCTGGTTGTTACCTAGTGATTATGTACACTCTTTAGGACTGTATCGGTCTCACCGTTTGGGAGAGTTAATCAAGTGTTAATTCCAAAACGGTGTAATTGAAAGTTTCGGTAGTTAAAAGTATCGAGGAAATGTATTGAAGTGAAATAGTTTGTTGTTTTCGCTGCCCCTAAATTTATCTCATGTTTTCAATTCAAATAATACTAGTGAACGGAGTACGACTGCATAACCCCATGAAAGTCTGTTTTCTTATGACTTAAATATCTTGCATAACCATTTAAATTTAAGCTTTGAAGTGAATGGATACACAGGTGATTCTGTTTTAAATAGAGAAATGGCGGTAGCGGTTACCCGGGCAACTGGTGCAATAAGCCCGGCACGAGTTGTCGGCGCAGTTAGTCCGGTGCGCGCAGCCGGTGCCATGAGTCCAGCGAGAATGCCTAACTTACCAGTTATTGAACACCCCATGGCAAAACTTGGGGACAAAAATGACCTGGCGGTGAGAGGATCATCAAGTTTAGGCGTTAGACGGGAGAACACAGTCGGAGTGGTTCAGCATGGAAAGGTAGACCAGGGGCATAGAGGACTGCAAGATCATGAGAGTCTTTTGATACGTAAGAGTTCCCCAGACCGGATATTAAACTGGCCGCCAGGTTAGTATATATAGCAGTCATTTCTTGAACATAAGATAATTGAAAAAAAATTACATAATAAGATATTCGTTTCTTTGCCTGTCAGTGAAACGTTATGTTAGACTACAAATCAAACAGTCTTGAAACCCGGCTGTTAAAACAAAATCCAGACCACAGCAAAACGGTACCATGGCATGTTCGAACACTAATATCTCCTCTTAGTCGGTGCAGTCTGTCAAATAGATTCTAAAGGGAATTATGAATAGTAAATAGGGTAAATGTCCAAAACATTCGTGCATCAATGTCTCTAATAAAATGGCCTTTGCAAACAGTGCAAACCCAGATCAGACTGCTCCTTCAGGAGCAGTCTGATCTGTGTCTTCACTGTTTGCCATTCCATTAATGCACCAGTCATTTGAACCTATACGGTCACTACGGGCCGGGGTCATAGCGGGGCTTAAGTGTCGCGGTTTAACCTCCCATTACGAAAACAGGCCTATTCAAATGTACTGAACATTTTGCCACCAAAACCTGAAAATTTTCAAGTAAAAAATCTCTTATATTTTTCATATTTCTGCTCAAAACATAGATTGTGGGTACTCGTTAGAACCGCCTCGACGAGGCGGTTCTAACGAGTACCATCAATATATGTTTTTGAGCAGAAATAAGAAAAATAATGTATACCCCTGTAAACCCCAGTTTTACTATATAAAAGTGGGGTTTAAGGGGGTCAAAATTATATAGGCATGTTTTCGTGATGGATGAGTCCTGCAGTGCCGTAGATGTGCCGGGGTACTAATTTTCCGCCAAGATGCTTTGCATACATAAATAAGAGCCACATCAACCTCAAACTTTAGTTTTTCAATAACCATCAGGAAAACATGCCTATATAATATTGACCCCCTGAAACCCCACTTTTATACAGTAAAACTGGGGTTTACAGGGGTATACATTATTTTTCTTATGTCTGCTCAAAACATAGATTGTGGGTACTGGTTAGAACCGCCTCGACGAGGCGGTTCTAACGAGTACCCACAATCTATGTTTTGAGCAGAAATATGAAAAATATCAGAATTTTTTATCCGAAAAATTGCCATTTTTTGGTGGTAAAATTTTCAGTGTTTTGAATAGGCGTGTTTTTGCAATGCTTGCTCATACTGACAATGATACTTGCTGTATCGAGTAGACCAGACCTTTTACTATGAAAAAAATACAGGTTGATTTTTGCAACAGAAAGCAGACTGGCCCAGAGCGGAGGGCTTTTAGCAGGGATTTAACCATAAATTTGTCCCAGCAGTGCAGGGCGTTTAGCAGGGCTTTAAAAACTGTAAAGTCAAAAGCCCCGCTATTACCGGTAAGGGCTGGGACCACAAATAAGAAAAATTGCATAAAAAGCAAAATTTAGGCAAAAAAGTGTAAAATAAGGTGTTCGTAATTTTAGGACATTTACAGTACCTGAAAAACTTAAAACATAGCATGAAAACTAAGTTGATGGGAGAGAGATTTTTCCCTGTATAAGTATATATATTTTGCGTATACGCTCCTTGACCTCTTTTAAAACTCAGTGTGACAATATATTCACAAAGAATGTAATTTATGAATGTATGATAGAAGATCGCATCAGTATTATCCAACAGATGTTACTTGAATTACCCTAAAAGTTTTCAATACTAGAGTTCGTACTTGCATTAAGAAAACACGCCTATTCAAATATATTAAGAATTTTACCACCAAAAAATGAAAACATTCAGATGAAAAATTCTGGTAGTTTTCATACTTCTGCTCAAAACATAGATTGTGGGTACTTAGAACCGCCTCGATGAGGCGGTTCTAACGAGTATCTACAATATATGCTTTTGAGCAGAAATAAGAACATTAATGTATACCCCTGTAAATCCCAGTTTTACTGTATAAAAGTGGGGTTTAAGGGGGTCAAACCTATATGGGCCAGTTTTCGTGATGGATACATGTATCTTTAGATGTAGAGCTACGCATCACCAGAAAAAAAGTATCGCGAAATTATCACGATATCAAGTGTCCAGTACGATACTGTATCATGATACTTTAACCCTGTTGATTTTTCGATATTTGTCACGAAATATATGAGTACTGAGTTAATGTTTAGTATACTGGGTAATAAAAATCAGCAGATGACAATTTTATATTATTTTATTTTTCCCAGAAAGTAGGCTTTGAAATGTCAAAGCCTATTTTCTGGAAAAAATATGAAAAAAATATATCACAAATCTGTTGTCTGCTGAATTAGTCCAGGGTGTGGTAAAGGTTATAAGCCATTTTATATATGTCCAAACTGCATTATGCAGGTGTCGTCAAGTATCGATATTAACCATCAGTATCACGATACAGTATCATCCAAAAATAATGATATATCGATGTATTGATGATATCGCGCCAGCTCTATTTAGAGTAAGAAAAGTTATAATGCATTCATAAGCAGTCAAACGGCATAAAATCCATTATGTTGAAGCAAGGTTACATCCTTATTTCTGTCCCATTATGAAAACACGCCTATTCAAATATATAGAAAATTTCACCTCCAAAAACTGAAAATTTTCAGATAAAAGCCCCGATATTTTCCATATTTCTACTCAAAACATAGATTGTGAGTACTCATTAGAACCACACCGGCGAGGCGGTTCTAACGAATATCCACAATATATGTTTTTGAGCAAAATAAGAAAAATAATATATACCCCTGTTAACCCCAATTTTACTTTATAAAAGTTGGGTTTAAGGGAGTCAAAATTATATAGACATGTTTTCGTGATGTCAGTCAACATATCACTGATAGCTGCATGTTTTCACCATCAGCCAGATTTGTCTATGCCCATTAGGTTTGCCATTGCACCGGAAACATTTTATGAAAGGTCATGGACTGGACCAATGCTATTTCCCTTGGACTGCTCAACGCCATAACCAAGTATTAGCTTTCATGAAAAAAAAGCTTGGTCTACGCATAGCACAAAGTCACATTGTGTGCTAAGTATAGACCAAGCCTTTTGTGAAAGCAAATACGTGTTTATACATTAGTCATCTAAAAAAACAAAACAAAACAAAACAAAAAAAAAAACAACATTTTTTTTTTCCCAACGATTGCCAAATTTTACAACACAACCCCATTGGAAGCTCTCTCTTGTGTGGTTTAGGGAACATACACATTGTTATATTTCTTCATTTCTTTTTTCGTCCCGCTAAAAAGGTCCGATGTTTTCTTAAAACCCTTGTCCTGCTGAACGCGGATATATACTGCCTTTGCAAACAGTGTAGATCCAGATCAGTTGGCTTCTGAAGAAGCCAACTGATCTGGATCTGCACTGTTTGCCATTTAGTACGTGAATTTATAGCAACCATCCAGATCAAGTAATCTGACTGGCTGAAAATTAGAAGTGGATGTGGCATCTTAATTTATTCAGCAGGACAAGGGTTAAGATGACGATGTGTATGTTTTAATTCCCTTAAACAACATTAATTAGAATTGATATGTGTTATGATTAAAACAAGAAGTGCTTATATGTCTTTAGTCAGCAACGTACTTGCTTTAAATCGAGTTTATTTTTCCTCGATCTTAGTTTGCCCGCCCGTTTGAAATTTCAAGTCATACAACATGGAAAAATTAATGGGCGGTGTTTTGCGTTTATTGTGCTATTTTAGGTAATGAGACACAAAATTGTATAAATATTTTTTTATATGAATGTTGTGATGACAGGAGAAAAATACAGTGAACAACTTGAGATTTTTTTTCTAAATTTAATGTAAGAGAGAGAGAGAGAAAGAGAGAGAGAACTATTTCAAAATTTGAAATATCATTTTCAACAAACGATTGTTTTTATTGATCTTTTAACACTTCGAACAAACTTAAAGGATTATATTACCCCAATACCTTGAATGAAACGTGATATTCACATTCTGCTGGAGATTAACGCTAAACCCTCTGTGTGCAATATTCAGCAGACGGCATTTCGAAATATTTGCCTTATTTTTCTCAGGAAACAGGACTCTGCTTCTGGGAAAATAAGTAAAATATTATCAGTCTGTCGACTGCTGAATTTACCAAGGGCGTGGTACATCACGAAAACACGCCTATATAATATTGACCCCCTTAAACCCCACTTTTATATAGTAAAACTGGGGTTTACAGGGGTATGCATTATTTTTCTTATTTCTGCTCAAAAACATAGATTGTGGATACTCGTTAGAACCGCCTCGCCGAGGCGGTTCTAACGAGTACCCACATTCTATGTTTTGAGCAGAAATATGAAAAATATCAGATTATTTGATCGGAAAAGTTTATGTTTTTGGAGGTAAAATTTTCTATATATTTGAATAGGCGTGTTTTCGTAATGAAAAGTTAAAATCTGAACGGTGAATATACTTATGAATCAACACAAGGAAACAGTACCTTCTCGTATACACGAACCGTGTGGGCTCCAATAAGCTTGGGAATTCGCACAGTCGCGTTAGAGTCTGTGAAGTAAATAATATAGTGTCATACCGCTTTATAAATCGTGTCGTGCGTTTAGCATACGCCAATGTTTTGGACTCGTTAATCTTAACTACTCTCTGGCAAACTCCAGCAAATGACAAACTGGTGATAATGCACTTTATTTTTTTTACCAAAAGACTGGATTTGACATTTTAGGCATATCATTTCCAATTTTCCAGAAAACAGGATTTGACATTAATTTGCATAAAATGTCAAAATCTGTTTACTATGAAAAATAAGAAAAAATATTTCAATATGTCGTCTGCTGAAAATTGTACCCAGCATGCTAAGCTTTGAAAGAAAAGTAATCCGACACAGGCCCTATTTACTCCAACTATTAGGATCGACTGGCCTGAACAAAAAGGTATAAACCCAGATCAGAATGTTTGATTAGGGTCCGTACTGCTTATCGTCATTCCAGCAGTTTTTGGACAGTCGCTACATAATAAATTCCCATCAGACACACAACATCGCAACAACTTCGCTCCGATGTCGCTGCGACGTCATGACGTCGCAGCGACATCGGAGTGAAGTTGTTACGATGTTGTGTGCTTCGTGGGAAATGGACTGGTTCAAAATTTACAACAAATATGGTAAGGACCGAAGGAGTCCAAATATTGAGGGTAAATGTTCGGACAGCTTTGTCCGAGCTAACAGCGAAGACATAGATCAGATGCCACAAAACGAGGCGTCTAGTCAGGGTCTACATTGTTTGTCACTAATTCAGTAGTATTTAGACAAATCAACAGCAAGTAAAATTGGATTTTTGTTTTCCAAATTAAGGACAAATATGGAAAATATATTCTGTATATTAAGAGTGAATATGGTTATGCAAATTAACGTTAGCATGCCGGGTAAAAATTGCAGCAGACGACATTTGAAATATTTTGCTTATTTTGACCAGAAAATGTGCTTTGATATTTCATGTAGAATTGTCTCTTAGGGAGACAATTCACATAAAATGTCAAAGCCTATAGTCTGGGAAAAACAAGAAAATATTTCATCAGTTTGTCGCCTGCTGAATAAACCCAGACATTCGTAATGACTAAAAAGGACCGATCCGCTATAACTATAACATACAGTTTTGCTGGTCTCGATTGAAATCTCGTGCAAAAAGAGTGAATTTGCAAGTTCATTTGCAGGTAATAAAGGTCCAGATCAGCCTATATACTCGCGCAATCTGATCGTTGCTCGCTCACAAAATGTCTGGTTACTGTAGACCGTAATATCATTTGAAGGACTACGCTTGCCCACATAAAAAGTGTGAGTAGGTTAACTGACCGACTCGACATGACCTTCACACTGTTGACTGGGCTGTTAACTTGGACGTATACTTAAATCAAATTTTGAAAATCATGTTCAGACTGCGTGGATGCACAGGCTCATGTAGACCTTCTCTGCTCACATTTGACATGGGTGATTTTTTTTTTCTCATGCTACGCATCAAATACGTGTGAATGGATTTGCAATACGGACCAACTTGATTTATTACAATAACACAAGATATGACTCCAAGTACGTTTCTTGTAAATTGAAAGGTTACCCATAAACACGTATTAAGTGACATTTTAATCTCCAGATGTCATAAATAGAGAGCGACATTAAATCATAATGAAAACAAGTCCTAATAGAATTCAATACTTTTGCTTGAAGTATTCACCTATTTATGCCGTATGGACTCTCCTACCTCAACATGTCTGTTTCCAATAGCAATAAAACTCCCTGGAACGGTCAATGGTAAAACCTCCATGGCTTTATCCAGACTTACGCAGCCATGACCCCTCCCTTATCAGCACCAAAGATCGACGCAAAAGACAAACCAAATTACCACTCTCTGGGCTAATTCAGCAGACGCAAAATTCATGGGTTCAGTTTTCAGATTTTTAACGCTGCCAGGCAGCTGAGTCACATAGAGGCTTTCATTCATGATAGCTTTAGCCTATTATAAGTACAAGGCCCTACAGTCATTTCCCTACGAAAAAGTCCGAGAACCAGTACGCAACTGAATGATTGTTTTTCGACAAAAAAATATCAACCAATCAAATGCTGACGTAATTCAGTGGCGTTAATACAAGTATGCGAATTCATAAAGTGCCATCTAACTCCATTGTTACAGGCTACAAATGAAGTAAAACTACCGTTTACCATGAAGGAACGAAAAAGTTTGTAGGTCACGGCTAATCCGAGTTGGAAAAGAGTAAGCGCGTGTCATTGTTTCCGCCAACAAATGACTGGTCATGTATGCGAAGTTCATGTGACTGATGTCCGATCGGATTTTCATACTTAATGAAGCTGTTTTGGTTTAAAGGGTATTTTCCCTTTACCTTTAGGCTACAGACTACTGTTGATTTTCCTTATATATGAGCCAGCGCACGACAAAACCAACAAAATGCATCCGCTCAGTCTGATCAGAGTCTACGTTGTGCGCACAATGGGTAGCAAAGGACCCAAGCTTTCTTCATGCGGACAAAGAAGACTCTGATCAGACTGGGCGGATGCCCAGGCTGACCTGAGTCTTCGCTGGGCGCATATGCCAATTTGCTGGTTTTGTTGTGCGCTGGCACATAATATATACATTTTTGCAACTGTTCTACAACCCACATTTTTTACGTTCAATGGTCAATACTTGGTATACTTGCCTGACAGCAGTCCCTTTTAATATTTTCAAAATAACAAACGGAATGGTAGACTATGTGTCATGTAATCAGCTACCGCCTCTTCGAAGACACTGACACAGACTTAATGAGCAGGTGCATCACGAAAACACGCCTATATATATATAGATTTGACCCCTTAAACCCCACTTTTATATAGTAACACTGGGATTTACAGGGTATACATTGTTTTTATTTCTGCTCAAAAACATATATTTTGGGTACCCGTTAGAACCGCCTCGCTGAGGCGGTTCTAACAAGTATCCACAATCTATGTTTTGAACAGAAATATGAAAACTACCAAATTTTTCATCTGAAAGTTTTCATTGTTAGGTGGTAAAATTCTCAATATTTTTGAATAGGCGTGTTTTCGTAATGTAAGGGTAAATTGTACCCCAGATGCTTTTCTTCTTTCATATTCAAAGCAACCACCAAATATATAAATTTTTGTTAATATCTACTGTAGAATTGCCTGCATTATACATCAGGCCAAATCTGGCATGAAAGCAGGCAACACATAACGCTTAGAGGCAGGCAAAATAAACTGAAACCCTTTAATATAGAACATCTTTGTATCGAACCAATCCGGTGATATGTAAATTTTAGCAGTCCGTGAATTTTAAATTATCTTATAGTTGAAGGCTCCATATTCCTCAAAAATGGACGTTTTTTGTGTTTTTTTTTTCCGAGAAAGGTTTAATAAATTGATATATGGTATTAATATAATCATAAAATGTGGCAACTGACAGCCTGTAAAATTTCAGTTAGCCTCTCGCTTTTGAACTGGATCGAAATGAAATGATTGTTTCGTATCTCTGAATTAATGTTGCAACATTAATTCAGAGATAAGATAAAAAAAGTCATTTCATTTTTGATCCAGTTCAAGAACAAGAGACTCACTGAAATTTTACAGGCTGTCAGATGCCGCATTTTATGATTGTATTAATACCATATATCAATTTATTCAACCTTTCTTAGATAATAAAATGTCTATTTTTAGGAATATAGAGTCTTTAAATTTGCATTATTACAAAAGGGACAAAAACATTAGAAATGCATCATTTTATTTTTGCGCAGTCCGACATTAGTAAACGTATTAGTAATGCATGTTAAAGAACGTTGGCTATTTAATAATCGTTTTAGTCAGTCTACTATTAATTTTATATTATTGGCCTGTTCCTTCCTAACATCCGAAATAATTGTATACGTGCTTTAATATCAGAATGTAATCAAATGAATATGAAATATGTGGAATATTGTAATGCAATAAGACTAAACTGGGTTGAACATCACTAATTATTTTGTTCATGCAGGGTTGCCTGGATAAAAATGTTAAGAACATGTTGCACCCCACACATACGTCCCCACCCGCCCTACCACACCAGCGGAACAACACAGGAAAAACACAGTTTAGCTCTTAACACTGTGATAAAACACAAATCAGAGCTCTGACATAAACCGAAATTTATAGCAGGACAAAACCACCATCAGAACCATGGCGAGTCCAACCACAAATGAGTATGCTCAATTGCAAGCAATCCATAAAAGGATTTTGCCCTATTCCGACCCACCGCGCAGCAAATTTGTTAACCTCGACTGGGATAACCACCAAGCACGCAGTATGTTGCATAGTTTCAGTTTTCTCATGCATATAACTGTCTGGGTTCGTCATAAATGAGCCAGCGCATGATAAAACTTACAAAATGGCATGTGCGCCCAGCAAAGACTCAGATCAGCCTGGGCATCCGCCCAGTCTGATCAGAGTCTTCGCCTGAGCTCAATGGGTAGCTAAGCACCCAAGCTTTATTCATGCGGACAGCAAAGACTCTGATCAGACTGCGCGGATTTTAGGTTTTGTTTTAAATAAGTAGGTTTTGTTATGGATAAATGTGCAGGGGCGCTTGGTATGATTACCCGCAACGTTGTTTTACTGAGAAATAAGAAAAACATATCCGGAATTGTCATCAAATACTCCTCCTAAACAAATCCTTTGGTGTACATTACTTTTTTTTCAAGTTAAGAAAAATAAACATTAAATAAAATAAACAAGTTACTATAACAGCGAATAGTAGATGTGGTGATATAGAAAATGCAGACCACTTCTTGTTTAGATGTCATTTATATCGAAATCATAGACAGGAATTAATTGACATTCTATCACAAAATAGCAATATCACCCTAAACATAATCCTCAATGGCGATCTTAATTTATCTAATGAATCTAATATAGTCGTTTGTGAAGCTGTGGAGAGGAATATCCAAAGAACGAAAAGATTTTAAACGAAAGTTAAACGGTTACACTCGTATCAATCGTTGTTCGTACCAGAATAAATGGACTTTTAAAGAGTGACAGTGATTCGGAGCATACATCGATGATATCAGTCAGACATCTTCTGCACCACTCAAAGTCTCCAGTATTCATAGTCTTCGTAAAGATCTGCTCCATAGTTCTTCATTTCTTTCCCCCTCTCTGTTTTTCTTTGTTTCATTTTGTGTCATTTGTTTCTCTTTTCTCTTCTTATTCTCATTTTATGTTTGCTCAACTCTTCATGTCAAACTTCACAATTATTATTTACTAATAAATTGTTATTACTTGAAGAGGACCACTGGAAACTAACCATTCTGAATTTGCTCGTATACTCATATTTCTGACAATGATCACATCCTAGGAAAGGAACTAAATAAACTCTTCTGCTTTCGTTCTGATCATATTGTTGTATTTTATATGTGTTGTATATGTAAACATTTTGGAAATAAATATGTTTAAACCAATAGTGAATAAATCATTTTAATGTAAGCTCTTATGTAATATAGGCTCTCGTACTTCATTTAATTATTTAATCTCTTCATCAGTATTGTTTTAAGTAATGTTTTACTTTTATTACAAATGTAGCAATACCTGACGTCACTTAACTGAAGCTTATTAAGATGCAGCCCAGAAATGACAACGTCATTAATTGCTTTCTTAAGAAAATATATCTCGGTTAGCCAGAAACATAAATATCCTCCCAAGTAATTGGATAGTTCATTTAACAGAGTTGCCACCCTTGAAGGGTTGTCCATTTCTCTGAAACGTACGAAATAGTAAGTCAAATCTCTACATTTAGCTGGAACACCGATGGCGCCTTTGTCATGGCTAAATCGAACTCGTTTTTGAATCCCAAAGAAATTCTTCCAATAGCTGAAGCAAATATTCAGGGAAATTTTCTTGTTTCATCATGAAATTGTATACTGTGAGTACTTATTAGAACTGCCTCATCAAAGCGATTCTAATGACTACACTCAACATACAATTAATATATAGAAGATAAAAAAGACTTCCCTAAATTATCGCCATTTGCTTCCTGACCTGGTGCTATGGTTAACCCTCAGTGGCTCGAACTATCCGTGGTCCCAAAAGCTTTTCGAGCCATTGGGTCGACTTACTTTTTTTAAGATAAAGGTTTTTAGAGTAATTACGGTATACCTATTTATTACAGACACGGCGCGTTCGGCAACAGCAATCAGTCTAAAAAGTTCTAAATCAAGAAGTAGTACATCCTTGGGTAAATACTTGCACCCGTGTTACTTTGAAGGTGAATGGCGCACAAACGCACGGTGGCACTAAACCATGAAAATACACGTTTGGTTCAAGTGTAGAATGATGTAACTTTCGTGATATTCTGTAGTCTACAGTACAGTCTGTGTCAAACAAGCACCTAAGGGAAAGACAAAAAACGGTTGCTTAACACAGGTGTTTGCCTAACACACGTGAGCTTTCACTTATTTGAATTTTAAGGGATCCGAAAATATGGTATTTTATTAGAGGTGATAGCATATTTTCGGATCCCTTATTAGAGGTGATTGTTTAATTCAGGTAGCATTTAAGACAGGTTTGTTGTTAATGCGTGTAGCCAATAGTGCCTAAACGGAATGTGATTTAGGCTATTTTACTATTTTAATTTTACTTTAGCCAAAGTCAGTTGTTTTTGTTGGATCATATAGATCTATTGCTATGTTTATTCGTTTTAGAACCTCAAATGTGTAGAACATGGATGTGTAGTGTTGATACCAACTGCGTCGCGCAAAGAGGACGTGTATTCTGGCTTAGGCTGACAGATACGACGTGTGCGTTCACGCAAATTGATCAAGATCTTCGCTGTTTGCTTAATATAAAACTATCAGATAATTTTACAGTGCCTTAGATGTTTTTATGCAATTGGTTTCTTTTTGGCTACTTTTACCCACATATTTCTCATTGAGTTGGATATCAGATTTTCTATTTTGGGTACCTTGTTTTCTTATGGGTGCAAGAATTACTAATAATTGGGTATTTACTCCAAAGAATGAATTTGCATGCACAGGATGATCTTACTCTGAGTATTTCGGATGTGCTGGAAGATGCATTATCTTTATTTGCAAGAAGAATTGATACACTTTCAGGTGAGAGTCCTCTGGCAAAAAATTTTATGTCTCCCAGTAGCGGCAAACTACATGCATGGTTGTTAACCCAGTTATGGATTCATTACAAAACACGCCTATTCAAATGTGTTGAACATTTTACAACCTAAAAAGGAAAATATTCAGATAAAAAAAATTCTCATATTTTTCATATTCCTGCTCAAAACATAGATTGTGGGTACCCGTTAGAACCGCCTCGGCGAGGCGGTTTTAATGAGTACTCACAATCTTTTTTTTATAGCAAAATAAGAAAATAATGTATTCCCCTGTAAACCCCAGTTCTATTATATAAAAGTGGGGTTTAAGGGGGTAAAAATAATATTGGCGTGTTTTCGTGATGGATAGCTTTTCTTCCCTCTTCAACCCATTTATGCCTAGCGTCCCATAAAAGGGATATTGACAAACAATGTAGAACCAGATCAGACGCCGCTTTAGTTACAGGAATTTCTGTGAAACATGGTAATAATAAAGACTAACCAGACACCCTTTCTGTTGAAATGGAGCTGCCCAAAGAGTTGTGGAAGAGCCGAATTCGGCATAAATGGGTTAATTGCACGACGGTAGATCGATCTTCAGACTAAATGACGGTTCCTCCTCAATCTGTTTTAGATGGCTGGCGCCTGACAAATCAATGTATCTGGTCAGGCTCATTGTGGTCCTGTTTGTGGGGCTTCAGATCACCATTGAGCCATTGCCTTCTTTCATCACAGTGTTTTTTATTATATGTGTTTCACTGTGATGTTTCACAAATGAGGCAGAGGACCCCTGTGCGGACCGAACACATATCTGTAATTTCAGTTTTAGCAAAATTAACGCTGAGGTTTCGCGCGAGTGAGTCTGATTTAAGCACCCGCTCCCCTACCCCCGTAGTTTTCCCACTGACCATTCCAAGGCGGTTCCCCTGTTGCAGTTTTTCTTTGTTTGTGCGTCTGTGGTTTCATTTGCTTTTTTCCTTATCTCTTCTTCATTTGACACCGTGGGAGGGCTGTGCTTTGTGATTGTGGCATTCCCTGCCTATCTCCAGTTGTATTTCTGCACTACAGGGAAAAGAATTTGCTCCAGAGTTGATCTTATTTCAGAGGAGAGCAAAATAAATTTTGACAGAGTGTCTCGCATATAAATGTAGCCATTCACTTTAAAAGGGTCTTGATGCTACTGTTGACAAAGCTAAATTATTCCGGTAATTTTAATTGTATTCCTGCCGGTAATATACAATGTATTGTTGATATTCGAGTGTTACACTATCGGAAAACCAAATCAATAAGGAATATTTAATATGTATTAGCCTTCAGCACTCTCTGTGCAAATTCAGCCGGCGACGATGCTACTTTTCTCCTTTTTTTTCACAAAAAAAAAGGATTTGACATTTTATGCAAAATATTCTTCAAAGAGACAATTTGCATGAAATGTCAAAGTAATAAGAGACTATTATCTGGGAAAAATAAGAAAATATTCTAATATGTCGGCTGCTGATTTTTACCCAGCATACAAAGCGTTAAAAACCCAAACGGAACATATGGTTTATTGTACCTAGTCGAATTAGAAAACTAATCCGGATAATCTTACCTTAAGTCATAGAAATGAAAGTAGGACAGTTGGTCTGCATATGTAATACCCAAGTACTAGGACAGACAGACCTGAAAACACCAGTGTACAACCAGCTTAACATGATTATAACTAAAACCCGAGACTGCATTACGAAAACACGCCTATTCAAATATATAGAAAATTTCACCTCCAAAAACTGAAAATTTTCAGATAAAAAACTCTGATATTTTTCATATTTCTGCTCAAAACATAGATTGTGGTACTCGTTAGAACCGCCTCGGCGAGGCGGTTCTAACGAGTACCCACAATCTATGTTTTTGAGCAGAAATAAGAAAAATTATGTATACCCCTATAAACCTCAGTTTTACTATATAAAAGTGGGGTTGAAGGGGTCAAAATTATATAGGCATGTTTTCGTGATGATTAAAATGCTGTTTTGTCACATCACTCTCATATAGCCTGGAAATATGAAAGGTTACTGTTGCTCCGTCAGCATTTCATCAAAGGTCATGGACTCACTTTCGTAATTTTCACTTTTATAAAGAGTGAATGCATTGATACTACTAAGCGCAATTAGTTTTTACCGGTAAAATATCATGGTTGGACTTATTTCTGACAACTGAAAAAATGAAGTTTGGATTCGCTGAAAAATGGTTTAAATTAAAATTTCCAGAACATTGTTACTGTTTGCCTCTTGAGACAAGAAAAAAAAAAAGATACGTCGTAAAAACAGATTGGGGACTGTCCTACATGACATACTGCATATATGCATGTATTTCCTTTACACAGAACATGTACCTGTTACATTGGTTTACTTCCAAATAAAACATATACACATAAAAAAATGATAAAAAAATATTACACGTTTTCCTTCTACATTTGTATATCTTTTAGCAATGGCACAAGTAATGTATGCTTAGCATTGAGAAAGCTTTTTGTGAAAGCTTATTAATAATTTAGCGTTTTCGTCTTTTGCAAGAACTAGTCAAGAGCAAAACCCAGTTCGAAATCTTTACATACTTAGCCATCCAAAGAATAGAACCTCTCAAAAAGGGGCACACGTTTGATCAGCCATGAAATGACGAGCTCTGATCGTCAAGGTAAACTTGGCAGACGTCTATTTATTTCAGTATAGATATTGGATTGCTATTTTAGTTATTTTCGTCTGTTTCGTGGTTTTTAAATGTATTTACAAAAATGCATATTCCTGATTTATAGTTGCAATACAGACTATGTACTTCCAGAAATAACGTACGTTTTGCTCTGCTTCTGTAAAGGGTCTACTCTAAAAGGAATGAATATGCTGCTGGGAGCCATTTTTTTTTTAGAGCAGACACCTTGTCAGAACAGTTTGGTGTGCGGAACAAGCAAACATAGTCACAAAATTGTTTCCCTTCTGACGTAAAAATCTACCAAGTGTGTCCGTTCTCCTTAATCCGAAGCTGCATTATGAAAACTCGCCTATCCAAATATATTGAAAATTTCACCACCAAAAACTGGAAGTTTTCAGATAAAAATTCTAATAGTTTTCATATTTCTGCTCAAAACATAGATTGTAGGTACTCGTTAGAACCGCCTCGCCGAAGCGGTTCTAACGAGTACCCACAATCTATGCTTCTGAGCAGAAATACGAAAAATAATGTATACCCCTGTAAACCCCAGTTTTACTATATAAAAGTGGGGTTTCAAAGGGTCAGAATTATATAGGTATGTTTTCGTGATGGAGATACTCAGAGGTCTACCCTTTTTAAGTGTAGGAAATCGTTTAAACGGTAGTTTATTGTAGTGCTATGATATTAGTAGTATTTACATTGGCATTATAATGTTTGTTCAATGCCTTAAGGTACATATGCAATTTACATACTAAGATAATCTATAACCTTCACGTTTAATTGAACGTTTTTGAGGTACTTCAGAATTGTCTGGTAACTGAACTTTGGTTTAATCGTTTGCCATAATAAGAAATATTAATCACTGCAAACAGTTTTTATGCTAGAGTCGTACTTTATCTTATTTTTTTTCCAGACGTCATGATTAATATATGCTTACTTTCAAATCATATATGTACTGCTGTAGATGTATGTAATATACCTGTATTTATTTATTTATTTATTTATTTATCCGCTTGATGCCACTGTCATTAAAAGGTTTGGTCGGTTAACCGTCTACTGGATGCGTTATTACAGTGGACATAAAGAGTGGCTTTGTACAAGAACAGAACAGAATATAATTTTATTTAGACGTAAACTGTTACAGCTTCTAGTCTATCACCATGCATATATAATAATATCACAAGGTCATGATACAAAATATATATGGCTGGCAACAAGTACAATGCTATCCGTTGATGATTCTGATATAAGTATTGACTACAGATGCCAATATAGATTGCGAAACATGATGTATAAAGATTAGATATTTTTTCTTACATCTGGCGGTTGAACTCCATAATTACACAAACTATATGTATACCAGCAATTTTCAAATAACTATTAACAATAAAGTCTGATTTTCATATAACTATTAGCAATAAAGATTGATATTACGACGTTATACGTGTACTTCGAAATCTAAAAGACTCATATACATATTTTCCTAATTTCTGTCACACTCCTCGTTGTTTTGTTTGCATTAGCAATGTAAATTGATAAATACTTGGTCTATCATAATAATAGGGACGAATATATTTCTGTCTCAAATTACTATAAATAAATAGGGCGCAAGAGTACAAAATGGTACTCGTCCTCAATATTAGACTTATTACAAAGAGTACATATGCGTTGTGCTGTATCAACCATAGTTTGAGAATATTATCCCGTTTCGATACGTAATTAATGAGAAGATCATCTTAATCAGGATAAAGCCACTCTTAGTTTGTTTGGTAATGCATTCAAATAATGCTCAAAATCGAAAGACAAATTGTAGTTTTTAATGACAGATTCTATCTGTCATTCTTCGTTGCCACGCACGGTTTTAGAGAAAGTGACTTTGACTACTATTCAATTTCGTATTCATCCGCGCACAAAAGTAGACCCAATGTTTCAATGTGTGTATATTAGTACGCCATTGAAGAGCTGTCCATACAAAAGTAGTGCAACTTGTGCTTGATCTATGGCGAGAGTCGCTGAGAAAATCCACCTTAATATATGTGCGAACAACAAAGGCGCAGATCAGCCTGCGCGTCCGCGCAGGCTGATCAGCGCCTTTGTTGTTCGCTGTAGCTCGTTTTTTTTTTTCGACGAAGAAGCGTCTCACATACTTAAATGGAGAACAGAATGATACCTGAAATTTATTAGTTTCTCATAGAATCTGTCATTACAGGGCTATTCAGCCCTTTGATTATAAAGTATAAGGACTCTGTTGTTGGCGATATCGCTATACCAGCTTTTTTTAAAGGTATCCAATACTCTTTGTTTAAACTGCAAATGGAATGTTTTTAGATTAACCGAAAATAGATTATTCAAAACAAATAAAAATCCATACTTATCTAAAAGGGACTTGACGTTTTTTGCCCTGTTACATGTATTTGCACCAGTACTACAGGCATCCACAAGTGAACTGTACAGTTTGTTTACCAAAATATAATCGGTATTAATTATATGATACCAAAATTTAATAATACGTGTATATCTTGAAACATATAAAGGATAACGTTCGAGCTCCCGTACACTCCCATATTTCATATTGAAGACTGTACTTTCAATAAATACTTACAAAATTTAAGATGAATTCTTTCGATTTCCTTACATTTTCCAAACCCCAGTATCTCACAAGAGTGGCTAAGTATAGAGCCCATAAAGGCATCAAACAACAGACACATAACTTTAGGTTTAAAAGAATATTTTATAGTATTGTGTAGTATAAACAGTTCATGGCTTTTAATCCTTTACCTACCAGTGCTTCTTGATTCAATGCAAAATTACATATACATGTCAGTGCCTTGAACTAACCAAGTTACATGATATGTGTTCTAAGTATTTGCCGTGCAGGTATTTATTCTAAATATTCTGACACTTTAATTTCGTTCTATTTTCCTACCTGTTCATGTGTCTAAAACTATTGGCAAAAATATAGCTGAGACATCTGGTTCCCAACTGTATTACAAAAAAAAAAAAAAAAAATAAAATAAAAAAAAAATAAATAAATAAAAATAAATAAAAATAGAAAATTGAAACTAGATGTCAGAGAGGTCACCGGACAAGCTTATATTTTTACCTATACTGTATTAGTGTAAACATTAGAATTACCTAATTTATTTGGACACCTTAATTCCTTCTCATACAAGTTTATCCGACAATTTGAACAAAACCATTTTACTATCTGTTGATGTGTCTAAAAATACTGGATGAGTGCAAACTACATCTACATGTAGATCTACATGTAGCGGCCTCTGATCTGGGTCTGCAATGTTTGCTTTTGCATATCTATCCACGTACTTAGGGTAAATACAGTATGATTTTTGGGTCGATTGTTTACAATCGACCCAAAGAATATACATACACTAAAATGTCTTTATGGTTTTTGTCGACTTGATTATCATTTGCCAATGAAACCAAACCTCGTATTGGTACGAAATCCAGGTAACGGTTATTTAAAACCGCGCTATTCTTACCACTGTGATGTCAAAGTGCCGTGTAAAGAGGGTTAACTGTAAAACCTGGACTGTGGCATTGGCAAACGGTGCAGACCCAGATCAGACGCCGCAGGATACGGCGTCTGATCAGGGTTTGCATTGTTCGCTTAAATGTCAGGAAGATAAGTTTTACCACTGTTATAACCAGTTCTTTGTTTTGACTGCGCTTGTATTCAAAAGATATCCATCCGATATATATGTCCTTATATCTTATTGAACATTGGTAAAATCTTAATTGAACTGTTTAGTTCTCCAACCAGTTTAAATTGTCTTTTTTCAATATAGACTAATAGCACTATTCATGATATTAGCCATGTCACATAAAATTAGCACTAAC
The DNA here is from genome assembly GCA_964016985.1 of Anodontia alba. Taxonomy (NCBI): domain Eukaryota; kingdom Metazoa; phylum Mollusca; class Bivalvia; order Lucinida; family Lucinidae; genus Anodontia; species Anodontia alba. Next base: position 6,250,735 of record OZ024824.1, read on the forward strand.
TATTCGGACACCATACCTCATAACCATGCTCCTAAAATTTGAATGTCGGTCTCCTTGGTGATAAATCTAAAACGTGGTGATTAAATGGCAAACAGTATAGACCTTGCTAAGATGCCGCGTTCTGCGATATCTGACCTGTATCTAATCCTGTTTAGGCATGTCTGCGCATGTACTTTATGTAAAAACGGGGTGTATATAGATCTTAGCATATTTGATATATTGGCGGCAAGAACCCAATTATCTTCGATGGAGTCTGATAAAAGTTGTCGCCGGCGTCTGAAGAAAATACTTAAATCACGAAAACATGCCTATATAATACTGACCCCCTTAAACCCCAGTTTTATATAGTAAAACTGGGGTTTACAGGAATAAACATTATTTTTCTCACTTCTGCTCAAAAACATAGATTGTTAGAACCGCCTCGCTGAGGCGGTTCTAACGAGTACCCACAATCTATGTTTTGAGCAGAAATATGAAAAATATCAGAATTTTTATCTGAAAATTTTCATTTTTTATTAGTAAAATTTCCAGTATATTTAAATAGGCTTGTTTTCATAATGTGTAGAATGCACTGAATAAATGCCAAGCTCCTGAACAGACTGCAGCGATACACATGCTGCTCTGTCCCTTCGCTCTTCACGTAAATTCTAGTCTCGTTTTTACGTGATGTGGCTTGTATAAAAAACATGATATAACAGCAGTAATTTATTTAAAGTAAGTAAATACCATGGATTTGTGCAACGATAGAGAGGATATGTCGACTGTCGTAATTTTATAGTTGTGAATGTAGTTTACAAATATTGCTTTAATGCTCGTGCGTGTTAGTGTGTGTATGTTCCAGACATACTGAAGTATAAGATTAATGTCAATGAATTTTTAAAAAATTCAAGATATGTAATGGAAAAAGGGGCATTCACAGAACTATAAAAGGAATATAACAGAGAGAGAGAGAGAGAGAGAGAGAGAGAGAGAAAGAAAGAGAGACAGAGAGAGAGAGAGAGAGAGAGAGAGAGAGAGAGAGAGAGAGAGAGAGAGAGATTTTCATGAATTACTTAAGTTTTATCAAATTTTACATGTACAAGTTTCGGATGAGTTATGTTATTCTACATTCCAGTTGATTAGTAAGCCAAGATTTATTTATTATTATTATTGCAAGCTGGTCTTGTCGAAACGGTATCCAAAACTTGACGAAAAACACGATTTTTACTTTGTTTTGTTTTCGAGATTTTGTTTAGATTCTAAGGTCGTATTTCATTCTACTCTATTGTTTCGGTTTTGATGCGTGTTTCTTAGAATAGTTCCTATTACTTATCGGTGTGGAATTCAAAATAACAGAAGATAATTGATAATTAACAAGACAGCAGACCATATGATGAAAATTATCACATAAATACTCGTATTTGATTACTTAGTTAAGAAACTTATCTGACTGTTGGTAGGCCCCTGTCCGTCTGGGACAGAAAAACAGCTTTGAAAGCCTGGTACCTTTTCGGCAGAGTTGTAAGCATATGGGTTGAGAAAGCAACCTTCAAAGCGCAGGACTCTTATTAGACTGGGCGAATGTCCAGGCAAATTTGAGTCTTCGTTGGGGGCATATGTCGGAAGGTAAGTTTTGTCACATTGCGACTCAAATGTATGCATACAGTCGAACCTCAATGTCTCGAACATCTTTGGGACCATGGAAATTCGTTCGAGAGATCGGTAGTTCAAACCACTGAGAGTTAATCATGGCACTAGTTCAGGAAACAAATAGCGATAATTTAGAGAATATTTTCGATTTTCAACACAATGAGTATATGTTGAGTGTACTCATTAGAATCGCTCGCCTCGATGAGGCGATTTTTATGAGTACACTCAACATACAATTCCATGATAAAATACGAAATAATCCCTAAATATTTGTTTTCTTGAGCTATTGTAAGAATTTTGTAGGGACTGAAAAAAAGAGTTCGAATCATCCATGGTAAACGAGCCATCCGTGTTCGAGCTATTGAGGTTATACTGTATATAACTACAAGGGGCGGTCGGAAAATGTCCGGACATTTTACTCTTTCTCAAAGACCGTTAAATATTTTTTTCAGAAATTCTTTCTATTCTTTTTCAAAGTATTTCCCACCTACGTCCATACACTTTTGCCATATTCGTGGGAGCTTTTGTATTCCCTCAGCAAAGCATGAAGTAAACCACCTGCTGAGGAACATGTACCAAATCAAACCCACTCTGGTCTCATATTTGCTTTCAGCGAAACTTTGTTTCGCTCTGGAAACAAATAACAATAACAGGGGCAAGGTCTTGGCTATTCTGAGGCTGGGATAACAATTGCCACCTGAAGGCTGTACAGGTTTTAGAAACTTTTTTGCAACATTTGAAAACTGTGACAAGGTTTATTACCCTCCAAAGGCAGGATTTTTTTTATAGATCTCTGTTCCTCCAGCTTAGAGGCCATGGTAGCCTTAACATCTACCTTATTTAAATGCTCAAAACTTCATGTATATACAATTCTAAGGCTTTACTGTAGGTTTTGCTTATGTATAATATGTGTAGGTAGATGCATGTGGATAAAAAGGAGCATGAAAAGTCCGGATATTTTCCGGCCACCCCTAGTATATACAAGCATACATAGTACACAATTTGTGAAGGAAACTCTATACATAATTAGAAGGTAAATGCACCGTTCTTAGCGAACTGGTCCTTCTGAGTGCATGCGTATTCTATAAATGATGATGACACAAAAATATAAATAACGTTCATCAGGGAAAGATACACACACGAAGCACAGCCTTCGCGAGGTACCGAAGTGAGAAGAGATGATGAATAAACAATGACCAGGCAAAACAGTACAGTTACAATAAGCGATATTTAAACAAAGAAAAACTTGAACAGAAGAACAGTCTTGAACGGTCAGTTGAAAAACTACTCGGGACTTAACTAGTTTTACTTCCTCGAAAATTCACCCTTAATTCTGACACAGCTCCCAGTTACAAATATGTATTCGGTCCGCCTAATCAGTGAAACATCACAGTAATACAAATAGTCATAAAACTGTGATCAAATAAAGTAAGTGGTTCAATGCCATCTGACACAAATCATAGAAATCTGTACGGTCGTTATCACGGATTAATAAATGTCGACCTGAATTAATGGGCGACATATTATAACCCTAATTCTCTTTAACCTATATATACATTACTTCATTTCTTAATCGTTAATTCTCAAATCCCTTTCAATACTACAGAAATTATGACAGATTAATTTTCATACTCCTCTTATACCGTATTTATATTTTCTGTTTTGAGTGTTGTATTTATTTTGATATGGGTTTATTAAACGTTATTACTTGTCTCCCTATACTCCGTCATAGTGCAGATTGTATTTTTTATTTCTTTTGGGATCACTGAACCCATTCTGGTTACTTTAAAAATCGAATACAGCTTAAACCGGTGCTTGGGGCGTACATGTCCTCCAGACTGCACATTATGAAAACACGCGTATTCAAATATAATGAAAATTTTACAACCTAAAAAGAAAATTTTTCAGATAAAAAAATCCAATATTTTCCATATTTCTGCTCAAAAACATAGATTGTGGGTACTCGTTAGAAGCGCCTCGATGAGGCGGTTCTAACAAGTACCCGCAATCTATGTTTTTGAGCAGAAATAAGAAAAATAATGTATATCCCTGTATACCCCAGTTTTACTAAAAAGTGGGGTTTAAGGGGGTCAAAATTGTATAGGCATGTTTTCGTGATAACGCTGTATATGGAGAGACTAAATAAAACCGAGTCTTCGATTTTCATTCTTTTATGCGCTCTTTGCATTCAAAGGCAACCTTTTAGATTTTCAATTTGTTTTATTTATATAAAATATATGGAGATACCTTATGCAAGAAAACATCAATATCAAACATACAAACATTATACAAAAGGAATACAGAAGAAAGTCCAAAGACTTATTGCTTTACTTTGATATTGAATGGATGCTGAAGGTTATGTCACGGTAAAGGTGATATTTTTGTCTTATGTTCCCCGAGACGTTTTTGATACAAGTCGTACTGCCTAAGAAATATAAATAGGCTTAACTCAAATGTTGTCTCTTGTACTCAACATATTAAGCAACGAACACAATAATGTTTTCTCTTTCTCCTTTAACTGTTTCACCCCTGAAGTTCTAAAGAGGTGTCTTCCAGTTCTGAAATTAGCCAGGGCATAGCATTTCCTACAAGATCGCATGTGCAGCCAGCGAAGACTCATTTCAGCCTGCACAGTCTTCTCTGTCCGTTTGAAGACTCTTTGAATCCTTGGCTACCCACAGAATGCCCTACTGGTCAAAGACACTGATCAGACTGCGCGAATGCACAGGCTGACCTTAGACTTCGCTGTAGAAAATGTTATGCCCTCCTCAGTTTTTTTTTCGGATTGTCAATTGGGACTGTCATATCTTGGTCTACAGGGCTGAGGCTGAGAGATTTAAATGTTGTTTTCAATTCTAGATGTATATTTTGATGTTTAAAGATATGATATGCGCGTGCGAAGCCTAAATATGTATGGGATACAGGTATATGTGGACGATGAAGGCCAAGACCAGCATCTGCAACCGCTCAGTTTGATGACGGTTTCGCTTACCGTTTATATAGTTACTAGCTATTTTATACAATATAAAGGGGCCGCAAAATACCTAGTTAGACTGTGCATATGTATAGGATGACCTGACTCTCCGCCAGTCGGATTCGTTCGACGTCGCCTGTTTGTTTGACGCGGTCCATCTAAAATTCTATGCTTCACGAAAACACGCCTATGTAAATTTGACCCCCTTAAACCCCATTTTTATATAGCAAAACTGGGGTTTACAGGGTATACATTATTTTTATTATTTCTGCTCAGAAACATAGATTGTGGGTACTCGTTAGAACCGCCTCGACGAGGCGGTTCTAACGAGTACCCACAATCTATGTTTTAAACAGAAATATGAAAAATATCAGAATATTTATCTGAAAATTTTCATTTTTTGGAGGTGTAATTTTGTAAATATTTGAATAGGCGTGTTTTCGTAATGTAAAGGGACCACAAAAGTACCTAGTTAGGCTGTGCGTATGCACAGGATGACCTGACTATCCGCCAATCGGATTTGTTTGAAGTCGCCTATTTGTTTGACGCCGTCCATCTAAAATTCTATGTTCGACATAGAACAGCTGCCTATTGAACAACAAAGATATACTAATGTGTAACATGTACCTACCAATACTAGGTTCAAACACTGTACAAAGCGTTTCATATGGGGATGCGATTAGTGATATACTACAATGTTAAGAATATTACATAGTTACAGTATATGTCAAATGGTTTTCTAATGGAACAAAATGCGCATTGTACTGTCACTCTTATGAAGACAGATATTCCGAACTTTCCGTATACATGTGTATTTGAAAATTGCGCGTATTTTTATGTTTTCAGTACCAGGGAAATACACTATTAGAGGAAAAGGTTTGAACCAAATTTTTACACCCTCTAACAAGTCTATGTTTTAAACCCAGTGAAGCGCTGCTGAGAAAACCACCTTTAACTTGTGCGAAAAGCTAAAACCCAGTCTGTGCGTCCATCACTTTGGCTCTGGTGTTCAGTTTTTGCCATTATAACTTGAGCCAAAGTGTTAGAAAATGGACCTTTCAACGTGTAAGTCCAGTTTTGACGAAAAACATCTTGCGCATCCGCGCAGTCAGATCATAGTCTTCACTTCCCTCTGGTGAAGGTTTGGATGCTTGGCTATCCAAATAGCACACAGCAAAGACTCTGATTAGCCTGCACTCATGCACAGGTTGATCAGTGATTAGAGTCTTTACTGGACGCACACACCAGAAGGTATATTTTCTCATATTTTTGCCCGTGAGCTGTTTTCGAAAATACGTGGAGCTTGTACGATCCATAACGACTCCAAGTAGCCTGCGCATATGCACAGTGTGATCAACGTTTTTGTTGTGACTATACATTCTCAGTATCCAATGATACGTAAAACGGACAGCGAAGGAAGAGAACAGATTGCATAGATACACAGTCTTACAACAACTGGTGTGGGTTTTTGCTCTTCTCATCAGTGGAAAGGTTGGTTTTGCTCGCGGTGCTTCTAAAAATGTCTGCTTCAACGTCGTTTGACTTAGCCCCAGATAAGAGGCGTATTCAGGCGTTATGCCCCATGGGCACTTTTTCCCATGGTGCGATTCTTTTGTATTTCTCTTCGAGAAACAAATGCTATGGATACTCAATAACAATGTGTTACCCGTTGAGAAATAAATGTTTCTTTGCTTCAAAAGCGTCTTATCTGGAGGTGTGTCTAAAATAAAGCCGTTATGGGTAGCTATTTTTCCTCTAAATCCATTATGGAGTATGGTGTGTTTAATATGATCTCGATTTAAGTAATTTCCAGTTCGTCTTTGCAACATTTATTCACCATACTGGATTGAGAGGAAAAACGTGGTAGTCCACAAGGTTTTATCGCAGTGTACATGTAATAGTCTTATAATAGACCGTAGCCACATGTAATTGTTTTAAGGGATTTTAAGACAGATTCCCATAAAATAAAACATTTGTTGACATGCTCTAAAATGTAAGGTAAAATTCAATACAAAGTGACACGGTTTGGTTATGAATTGCCGATTGCTTCCGGTTTTATTATTATTGTTACCACTGTAACAGTTCTATTATTATATTTGAGATTCATGTGAGAAAACTAGAAGCCCTGGAAGAACTTTTATTTCATTACTGGCTGCTTCTACTTCAACATTTATGGTGACTTCTCACATCAAGTTTCTTACTTCTATCTTCTGAGTCGGTCTTTTTACTTGGTTCAAACATATATCTTCTAAATTCCATCTGACATGCTTTGGGCGAAAACGACGCATTTTTGATTGGTCAATTGTTTACAATCGAGCCACATTATACATACACCAAAATTTCCTCGCGATTGTTGTCCACGTGATTAATATTATTGACCAATGAAATCAAACTGCGCGTTTGTAAGAAATCCAGGTAACGTGTAAGGAGGGCTATCAGTGACTGGATTGGGACATTGGCAAACAGTGAAGACCCAGATTAGACGCCACAGTACGCGACGTCTGATCAAGGTCTGCATTGTTTGCTAAAATTATAGGAAGTTAAAAGATAAATGAAACAGTCTTAAGACCCGTTCAGAACCATTTCCCCAAGCTACATTCAGAGACAGTCGATCCACCAGTGTTTTTTCAGTGCATTAGTATTTTTATTGAAGCATTAGTATTGATGCTGTCAAATTCAGAAGAGCAACACACTAGTAAAGGAAATGTCCAGGTGAAGAGAACACGTTAGATCATAAATTAAAAGCTGGAGATGTTGGAAGTTGCTTGCAATAAGTTTGAAGTGAGAAGTACTGCAGTTGTAAGCTGTATGGCAGTAGGAGGTCATAAAATTCTTCTGGGCTTTCATAGAAACACAACATTATCCCATCCGCAAATACAGTACTTACCGTAAATATTCGGACATGGTAACTGTTTACCGTGTTTATCCTAAAATGAAACGTCCATTCGGACACTTTGATATATATACAAGGTACTGGCTCTAAGACAAACAGTGCAGAATCTGATCAGACGCCGTAGTATGTGGCGTTTGATCAGGTTCTGCACTGTTTACCGAGGAATAAGTATTCGATATTGACGGTGAAAATGGTAGTGAATACCCGCTATGTTTTATGTACACATTACCAACACCGTGAAATAGTATATTTACCTAAGTTTTGTCGGGTCAGACTGCGAGCATGCATGGATGGATCGTGTTTTGCAATTTGGTTGACGCAAAGTCTACGTTGACGCATAGTGAATCGCATATGTAACATAATTTGAACGTTACAGCAACGGCAAGAGCTCTTGACGTTGCTGCAACGTTCAAATTATTGTTATAATGAATCACAACGTGAAAACAACGTATCTTCTGACATATGCGCCCAACGAAGTCTCAAATCAGCCTGCGCATCCAAACAGGTCAGTCTTCGTTGTCTAGATGAATGTACCAAGTGCATCTTTGGCTATCCAAAATGCGCCCAGTGAAGATTCTGATCCCGACTGCGCAAATACGAGGATTGATTTGAATCTTCGCTGGGCGCGCATACTTTTCTGACGTTGCGGCAGACTGGTTCCAGTCTCCAATGACTAATTTTTTTTCTTATAAACTATTTAATGATCCACTAAAATAAAACCAAAGTAATGTCAAGACTATAAAGGCTAGTCACTAGTGACCTAGTGACCAGCCTTTATAGTCATTATATTTTTTTGGTTTTATTTTAGTGGATTATCACACAGGAATATGAGAAAACTATTTAGACACTGATGACAGGAGCCAGTCTAACGTTGCGGCTCTAATCTATGTTAATGGGATAGAACCAACAGACACGCTTTATGCATGATCCGTGTGCTTCATGTGTATGCATTGAAAGCCCAGGTTCGCTTTTGCATTTCTATGCTGATTAGGACTGTCTCTGCTCTTCGATATAATCTTATAATACCTATTTCGTTACGAAAACACGCCTATTCAAATATACAGAAAATTTCACCACCAAAAACTGAAAGATTTCATTTAAAAATTCTGATATTTTTTTATATCTTTGTTCAAAACATAAATTGTGGGTACTCGTTAGAACCGCCTCGCCGAGGCGGATCTAACGAGTACCCACAATCTATGTTTTTGAGCAGAAATAAGAAAAATAATGTATTCCCCTGTTAACCCCAATTTTACTGTATAAAGGGGGTTTAAGGGGGCCAAAATTATACAGGTATGTTTTCGTGATGATCCTAAGTAGTCGGACACCCTAACACCTTACCAGTCTTGTCCTAAAATTTCAACACGCCCGTTATATTACCTGTTGATGTATGTGGACATTGCTGGATGTGTGACAAACAGTGCAGTTCTACTGTGTCTGATGTGAATCTACACTGTTTGCTTAGGCTTGTCCTTCCCAATACTTAGGGTAAATGTGGTATTAATTTATTCTGTAAACGGGCAATGAAGGAGCTGATCCTACTGCGCAAATGCACAGCTTATCTGGGTCTTCTATTGCTCATATATGGCTTAAGGCCCGATTGCTCTTATATGAGAGAAGGACACGTTTCTTTCACTGAACATCAACTTCATCAACTTATTACGTTTTTTGATTAATATTTCAGAACATTACTGATTATTAACCCCGACCTTTTTGTGCTAAACTTTCAAATCGTAACGTTTGTCTTTTCCCATTTGAACATTACTGGTCTACAATCTCAATAATCTGAGACAAAATAACTTCCCCTTTTGTTTGGAGTTTGGAGCACCACGTGTGTAGTTCCGGTTTATATTTGACCTGCATGGGAGTAATGAGCGTAACTTTTACAAATAAAATGATATAAAATTGAAATATAAAGAAATTTGTGCCTTGAAATAAATAATATGTAGTTTGTAGTTTTATGGTATTTTAACCCTTAAAGTGCTGATCATAACTGCAGCACATTTAGAATTTTTTTTATGTTTCAGAAGAGATAAGGATTGTCATTGCATGTGACCCGTCTGCCTAGCAGACGATTCACATAAAATCCCAAGTCTTATTTTCTCTGAATAATAGTAATAAATAATAATAATAATAGAAAGCCTTCTGCTACGATTTTGCTTACCGCTGTGAGTTAAACAGATGATCGATTAAACTGCATTAATGTATCTACACTGTTAAGACCACTCAAAATTAAGACCATTCCGCTATTAAGAACCGCTTTTACCCATTACGAAAACACGCCTATTCAAATATATCGAAAATTTCACTATCAAGAACTGAAAGTTTCCAGATAAAAATTCTGATATTTTTCATATTTGAGGCGGTTCTAACGAGTACCCACAATCTATGCTTTTGAGCAGAAATAAGAATTATAATGTATACCCCTGTAAACCCCAGTTTTACTATAAAAAAGTGGGATTTAATGGGGTCAAAATTATACAGGCGTGTTTTCGTGATACAGTGTTAGGCAATCTCAAAGATGGTCTGAATAACGGAATGTTACTGTATATATATTATTGTAACTGAACTATGTTTTTTTTTTCTTTCTTTTTTATAATAACAACAAATACGATTATTTGATAACTATTATATTTTCAAGATTTTTTTTATAATAAAAATAAATATGATTATTTGATAGCCATAATTCCATTACCAATTTGAGCTTTCTACTCTCCGCCTTTCGTAATCTCCATTATGTCAGAAGAATGCTCTTTGCACTTAAACCGGAATTGCACAGGAATGGTGTCGCTTAAACCGGAAATAATGTTCACATTAAGCATTATATATTGATAATGTCCCCTTAATATGTTGAATTATACAATTAATACGTCACCAAATTTGGCTAAAAACTAGAGCAATGTTTTAAGATGTAAATGTTATATGTATGTTTATGTGCATTCCTTTATCAATTGTTGATATGTCTTGTAGAGATTTTGTCATTGTTTCCAACATTTGCTGAAAAATTTCAATGCATGTGTCCGATTTCCTGCATTTTCCCGAAACATTACAATGTATCCGTTTCAAGTGAAGTCTCCGAGAAAGTCCAGGGTTGCTTGGTAAATGCTCTAAGATCAAATAATTACGAAAACACACGCCTATTCTAATATATTGAAATTTTCACCACCAAAAACTGAAAGTTTTCAGATAAGAAATATGATATTTTTCATAGTTCTGCTCAAAACATATATTGTGGATATTCGTTAGAGCCGCCTCACCGAGGCGGATCTAACGAGTACCCACAATCTATGTTTTTGAGCAGAAATAAGAAAAAATAGTGCATATCCCTGTAAACCCCATAAAAGACTGAAGAAAGTAACACTAGGGCCATCATGAATGTTGATCAAGCAAATCAGTTCTTTCTCGGTGATGTCGCAAACGATTTTTTTTTCTTATTTTCTTTCAAAAGAGGTGGATATCAAACCACCATATTCCTACAAGAAGAAGCCATTTAAAGGTCTGCCACCACTAAAGTCAGCCGAGCGTGACAAAGTGCCTGGCTTAATTCCGGAGACAGTTGACAAATATCCTGTTGTTGCTCAAATTCAACGATTACCTCCCCTACCAAGCATAGAAGAACAAGAAGGTTGTCACGTGGTGTGATAAAATATGTTCGCTTAACTTACACTATCTAAAATATCTGTTGAAGCTGACGTCTGAAACTAATGAGCAACGGTATTAAGTCATTCGTTTGAGAAAGATTTGTTTTTATACGTCATCTTTAATCAGTAAAATCTTTCATTTGTTTGTAAAGTGTGTATCGAATAGTGAAGGGGAGTCAACTTACTGGAGAGAAAACGAACAACAGTTAAGTAAATAATTAGCATACTAAGTACGGTACAGAAACCTCCCTTTGTGTGTGTGTGTGTGTGTGTGTGTGTGTGTGTGCGTGCGCGCGTGCGTGCGTGTGTATGTGTGTGTGTGGTTACTCGTGTACGCGCGCGTATATGTTAGAAAATGTATTTAAGAAGATAAATGGTTATATAAACATCAGGTTTTTTTTGTTTTGAAAGAGAGAGAGAGAGAGAGAGAGAGAGAGAGAGAGAGAGAGAGAGAGAGAGGTATTTGTTGTTAAAAATTCTACTTTATCCAGTTAAATCTTTCTCGCAAACTTTCTTAAGTCGAACGAGCACTAGACCTGGCACTCTACTTTATTTGCACAAATCACATTTTTACTTTCAAAGTATTATATGACAAATTTCAATGGATAGTTATGCACCATTTACGTCTATCATTAACGAATCCTCTCCGTACTACAAACAGCGGACAAACATGGAACCAGCTATATATTCGTAAGAAATAGACTATTGCTTTCAATGCCTTTTTGTATAGATTAAATTACTGAGAAAAAAGGTCACCTTTCTGGATATTCTTATTACGATATTCATTCATGATGTATCCGTTTGTAATGATTGAGTGTGGTTGACATTGTTGTCTTTCTTGTTTGTGTCTATCGCGGCAATAGTTTGCAAAAAAGTAAGAAGAAAAGAAAGGCCTCATCAGCTGTAGTCAGTGGGGAAGATAGAAAGAAAACCAACTTTACTGCCAATAAATTAACATCAAATGATGCACAAAGCACGAAAGGGGCCCTTATGCAATTTGTAGACAACGCAAGCCCTGATCAGAGTTTAGATATGTTATTGTTTTGTGTCTGACTTCGGATTATTGTGAGAGGTTTGCCTAAAGTAAACGTTGTTTGCGTACTGGTGAAGGGGCAAGAACTAAAACTGAGTTTGAAATGAGCCGCTACAGGTGAAAACGTACCTTTTGACATGTGCACCTAATGGAGACTCAAATCAGCCTGCACATTCGCGCAATCTGATCAATCTGTGTTGTATCATGAGGATTTTTCATCTGTTACGAAAACACGCCTAAACAAATATATAGAACATTTCACCTCCAAAAACTGAAAATTTTTCTGATAAAAAAACTTATATTTTTCTCATTTCTGCTCAAAACATAGATTGTGGGTACTCGGTACCTTGGCGAGGCGGTTCTAACGAGTAACCACAATCTATGTTCTGAGCAGAAATAAGAAAAAAAATGTATATCCCTGTAAACCCCTGTTTTACTATATAAAACTGGGGTTTAAGGGGGGTCAAAATTATTTAGGCATGTTTTCATAGTGTTTGCTATCAAACATGCGCCCAGAGAAGATTCTGATCAGACTGCGCATACGCGCAGGCTGATCAGAATCTTCCCTGGGTGCACATGTCTGAAGGTACGTTTTCTGACGTTACGGCTCAAATGCGTGCAGTGCTGAAAGTGTTCTTGAAGTTTTCTCTTATTTGGTCACAATTCTTGTTTGTTGTCTGCTATACACTTGTCTAATTCTACTTGCTTTCGTCCATCACGTGTGGAAAGGGTCATTATACTATGTGCGAAAAGTGGTCCCGATCAGCCTGTGCATCCGATTGGTCTGATCAAGATGTTCTCTATTTATTTATATATTCTACCGCAGCCGCGGGCAAAGAGGTCCTTGGTCAGACAGCGCAGCTGCGAAGACTGATCAAGAGATTCTATGGCCGCATAGGCGACAAGACTTTTTTTCGCACATGGGCCAGAAATTTTCATTTTTTCCATGAAATGTTAACGCTGTTAAAGTTTGTTATAAAGAATGACATTTAAATTGTTATTCAGTCTTTTTTGGAATTATAAGCGTTCCTACAAAATATTCTGTTTAAGATTCAAAGCTGTTCTTTAAGCATGAAATCATTTACAAAACGCTAGTCACTGAGAGAGTTTAACAAATTTCAGTTGAAAGGATTTAAAATACTGTCGTTAAATATCAAACTGGAATAGGTTATGATGAGCCGTGTCGCGAGGAAAAGGCTCGTAGGACCTCGTCGAATCAGTATTTCAGTGCTATGCCCGGTCCCTTATCATGCACATATGTCTAGTTCTTTGACTGAAGTTCACCCTTGGCCTACCGCTTACATGCGCGAACAGCACAGGTTCTGGCGAGACTGCGCGGATGCGCAGGCTCGCCTGAACCTTTGCTATTCGCAAATGTTATAAAGGCTCTTTTCCCACGACGCGGCTCAAAATGTTTTCTGTATGATTAAATGCTAATTGGATAACTATGTTAAACTATAATTTTAGTGCTAAGTACGTATGTGATTTAGTAAAACGAATTTTGATATTTTGAAGACTTGGACACCAGGAAAACCTCTGTTGATATTAATATGCGACCAGCAATAACATTTCCGTGTTCTTTTGTGCATTGAATATTGTTACAAAACAATGAGCAATTATGAGACCAACTGGTCGCAGCAGAATACAAAGATCTGGCCCCAGTTTCAAAAGTACTGCTTAGAGTTGAGGTGTACCTTAACTTGAGGTCCGAAAGAACATATGAAATGGAGCGTTTAAACTCAACTAAAATGAGTTTTTTTTACTTAACATATTTTATTCGTATAATTGACATGCACAAATACAAACAACATATATTTTTGTTAGACAGGTAGATGATATCGAAGTTTGTTTATTTGATTTATCACTGAAAATCCGCTTTTATGTGAAAACGCAAATTTTACTTTGCAAATCTTTGTCCTTTACGTTAAGTTCAATCCTAAGCTAAGGAATAATTGTGAAACTGGGCGCAGATCAGATACACTTGTACACACACGTGGTCGCATATTATCAGACGGCGAAGGTCCGTCTTCAGTTTTAACCCAAAGTATTCGGACAGACATGCTTAAGAAAACAGTGTAGTTCCAGATCAGACGCCGCAAAATGAGGCGTCTGATCAGGGTCCACACTTTTGCCACTCATCCAGAAGTTTCTAACTGCATCAAGAAGTAAAATGAACTTAGCGAAATTTTGGACGAGTAGGATAAGGAGTTAAGGTGTCCGAATAATTTGGGTAAATGTGGTAGTCATAGTTTTTTAATAATGTATCATTTTGTTTGTAAAGAGTTTCTGAAAGGACCCGGTAAGCCAGCGATCAGAAGTAAAGAATACAACTACCAGCCTAGGAACACAAAAGAAGTAAGTTGCAAAAACTTATCTTCGGGCATATGCTGACAGCGAAGGTCCAGATCAGCCTGCGCATCCTCGCAGTCTGATCAGGACCTTCACTGTCCGCTTATAGAATCATCTGGTACTGTAGAATATAAAGAAGTATAGCAAAGTTCCTGAATACACTGTATATCTCCGCTGGCTGATCTGGATCGTTACTGTTTGCATTTACCCGGAGGACACCTTCTTTTCTCATGTCACGGCTCACCCATTAATAATGGTACTTTATCACATATACAAACTGCGCATACCCATATTAACTGAGCATCAATACCTAGTACCTTAAATATTCTAATAGGTCCCCCCCCTCCCCCCACCCCCTCTCCAACTATCTTATTTTCTCTCTTTGCCCTAGCTCAATCGTCTATATATACCCTATACTTTTTCATCTTTTCTTGTTATAAATGATCCATCCTTCATGGAACAGAGAATGCTTATTCTACTTATGTATGTGCAATTTGGAGTCAACTTGTTGAATAGGATTCTTGTTCATAACTGAATGCTGGTGGTATATTTCTGCACGCCTTCTCGACATAAGCAAAGATTCATTATTAAGTGTTCAATGCTGCATTTTGAGGGGTATCGACTATTATGTATAAGATTGAATTATCCGCAAAAAGCGTAATACTTGCATTGAGGTCTACGACAATGTAATTTTTAATAACAATAAATAGCAGGGGACTAAGTATTAAGCCTTGAGGTACGCCATCTTTCAGAAAATAATACCACAGTAAATAATTAACCCCGAAAGGGGACATTTTTTTCTTTTAGAGTCGATCCCTTTCCAGAAGGAAGGAAAATAATTTGCCGCACCTGAAAGTCTATATATTCATTTTAATTTGCAGTAGTTTTCAGCTCATATGTTGACAAGTGTTTACACCTGAAAACATGGTGCGCTGTTTGTTATTCGATGTTCTTCTAAAGATGTTTTCGATTTCTTATATTTACAGTTAACTGAGGTGATTAGGGATAAGCTAGGGACCGGCTACTATGGAATACGACATTTATTCAAGTCAAATGACCCTTCAGGGAAAGGTCAGGTATCAAGGTCAGTAGATTGTTCCTTACATAATAATAAACTGTATCTTAAAAAGGCTAACAATTCACACAGGAAAATAATCACATACAAGATCCAATTTTAACAATAAAGGGAGTACGATTAATTAAGATTTCTAATAGGAGGTAATGTGCTCGCTATCCCTTTTCAATTAGTTACTTCCATACACTGGTAACATTTGGAAATTAAAGAGGCATGGATAAAACTCCAAAGGGGATAGTGTTGACAATATTTGCTTCCTTTGTCACTGGTGGTTGTTGGGTGTGTGGTGTGTGTTTGGGCGGGGGGGTGGGGGGGGGGGGATGGGATACTCATAAAGTAAAACAAAAATACTCTCTCTGGAAGACTCTGTTTTCTTTTAGCAGTTGACCCTGTTTTCGAATGGCATCAAATACCGATAAGGCAATTTCTACATAAGTAATATCTTCGAAAATCCAGTAATCTGGATGCACTTGGCACATTCTCGCCGGTTTTGACAGAGACAAATTTTGTGACTTCCTGTCACTTTTCTTCACACCACTCCCTTTGTGAAAAAAAGAAGGGAGTAACAACTATTTTGACATAGTTGTCTCCCTTCAAAATGTGTCAATTACCTTAATCCTGTGACGATTACCCATCACGACCCCTTTAAACTCCACTTTTGTTTTGTACATTTGGTATTTACAGGGGTATACATTTTTTTCATATTTCTGCTCAAAACATAGATTGTGGGTACTCGTTAGAACCGCCTCGTCAAGGTGGTTCTAACGAGTACCACAATTTATGTTTTGAGCAGAAATAAGAAAAATATCAGAGTTTTTTTTTTCTCTGAAAACTTTCAGTTTTTGCTGGTGAAATTTTCAATACATTTGAATAGGCGTGTTTTTGTAATGTTAATCCTGTAAGACATTTTCATGCATGTATCTACATATGGAGTTCTGTGTCTGTTTGTAACTTCTATTTATGGACATCCTATTAGTGTAGCAGTCCAAACTTAGAAGAATTCTAAGTAAACCTGTTGTCGCCTAACCATTATTGCTAAATGACCACAATATTGTTACTGTTACTATGGCCAATACATTTATTATATTATAACACTCTTTGTATATGGACAAGCTAAAAGAATGATACAATTTGGCTTTGGACCGTATCATGAGACAACCTCCCTAACACTATGCGTCAGACCGTCCTAAGAAAGTTTTTCGATACTACAAAGTATATATATATATATTGTGTGTTTGTGCGAATATTGAAAATTCAACCTCGCCGTGCAAATGCGCAAGGCTTGTCACGGGCTTCATTTATTGTTTATGACATTCCGTGTTTATCCTAAGTATTCGGACACCTTAACATCTTACCATAATTGTCACAAAGAGCCAGTCCATGTGACGGCTTGTTTAGGATGTTTAAAAACTGCTGGATGAGTGGCAAACAGTTTAGACCATGATCAGCCGTCGCGATTTGTGTCGTCTGGTCTGAGTCTACACTGTTTGCTTATGCCTGTCCGTCCGAATACATAGCGTAAATACGATACTGTATTTTTTCCCGTTGTCTGTCATTTCCTTAGAAACATTTTAAATTATTTATATAGGTTATTTTTTTTATATTTTACAGGGAAGCTCTCCAGCGGATTTTGTACACCTTGTGTGGCTATATTACACCAGACCAGTACAGTAAATTACTCAAAGAGTAAGTATAACAATACCCAGCGGACACACATCGTTGAACCAATGTCGATTCAACGTTGATTCAACGTATTGACGTTGAATCAACGTTGAATCGACGTTGTTTTAACGATGTGTGCCTGCTGGATAGGGTGATTTCGTTCTAATTTTATAAAATGTACTGTTTGTTGCATGTATACATCAAAGTGTCAAAATAAATTGTGATTAAACTAATAATGAGATGGGGACCGAACATATGTTTGTAATTTGGAGCTGTATCAGAGTTAAGGGTGAGGTTTTCGCTCGAGTAAAACTGGTTTAAGCCTCCAGTAGTTTTCCTACTGACAGTTCCAAGGCGGTTCTTCTGTTGCAGTTCTTCTTTGTTTATACGTCAAAGGATTCATTTGTGGTGTTTGTTTTGTCATTATTTATTCCTAATCATTCATTCTTTTGATGCCACGGGAAGGTTGTGCTTCGTGATTATGGCATATCCTGGGTATCACTTTTATTTTTTAAGTAACTCTCTCAAAATATGTACATTGGGTTTTAATATAGACTCTCTGCATTTACTTTTGCCATGCATAGTTCCAAAGACATTGTTAGTTCCAAGATTACATTAGACACTCGGTGAAATTTCCACATTTTTTGACAAGGGAGATAGTTTTTGTGATTTTTCTTTTTGCTTTCTGCACATTGGGAGCAAGTCCTTTCCTTTAAGAACAGACGCCTTTTAAAAATGTGTGTGTGTCACAAAGGGGTGGGGGGGGGGTGCGGGTGTGGGGGGGGGGAGGTGGGGGGGGTGCTAGAAAATTTTGACTGAGTTATCTGCTCTTGAAAGTGAAACAATTACATACAGTGTATGAGGCACTATAGGCCCTAATTATCCCTGCACATTCATGTAGCCTGATTAGGAATCTCCTTGCCTGCTTAAAAGAATGTACGCGTACTATAGAATATCTCCACGAATAGAGCAAAGTCCCTGATCGGACCGCGTGTATGAGATCAGGGTATTTTTCCTGCTTTGCATATATGGTCATTGGACTTCCCCCGCTGACGGAATGATTCAGATGACTGTTCACAACATCTGCTTTATGGTATAGAAGTTGTCATTTTGGATAGCCACGGATGCAAAATTTCTTTATGCAGACAACAGACTGCGCGGAAGCGCATGCTGATTTGAGTTTTCGTTGAGAAAGCACGTTTTCTGACGTTGCGGCTCAAATTCATATATCTGGCCCCGAGGTTATAAAACTTTCTTCATGCTCAACTCAGCTGAGCATGAAATTTTCTCTGCTAATAAACATGAAAATGCCAAAAATTGTTGGTATTTTCATATTTATTAGCAGCGAAATTTTCATGCTCAGCTATGTTTAACAAGAAAGAATTTGCAATTAATACTAATTTGAGATTTATTAGTAGGACAATTTCATGCTCAGCTGAGTTGAGCATGAAAAAAAGTTTTATAAACTCGGGGCCTCGGTATCAAATGTTTCTTCCTTTATTACTTAGAGAGTTGCTTTTCTTATTGCAGGATGAAACTGGAAGGGAAGACGCCGATACCCTTTGATTCTTTCGTAGGTTATTTTAAGGAAACGGAGGTAAGATTACTTTAACCATGTTATCATAAATTCCTATCATGCGTGTTACGTAGACAATCGCTATGGCCCGATTTTATTGTCCGTTTTTTGTGAAAGACGGGACTACATTATATTTATAACCCAATTTGATGGGGCTGTCATGTATAGCCCCATTTTGGCGTCAAAAATTAGGCCATAGAACGGATACATAAATGACAGTCTCGAGCATACAGAATGAAACCGCTTGGCAAAACCTTGAGCAGACAGTCGTCGCGGCTATACAGTAGCAGGGTATCTAATATCTAGAGGCTTGACTCCAAAGCGTCAACCTGATATGAGGTTATATGGGCCGAATTAAGCAAAAACGTGCCGTCGGGGCATGCGCGGACAGCGAAGGACAAGATCAGACTGCGCAGATGCGCAGTCTGATCCGGGCCTTCGCTGTCCGCTAACAGAATTATTGGATAGTATAAATGATTTGGATCTGCGCATTTTTATGCATGTTTGGTGACACTTTTTCGCTTGGCGTGGCCCATTTAGTAGCAAGCGTCTATTATCTTTTACAAGAGGCGTGACTCCACAGAGTCAGTCTCTTCTGAAGCTATACCTTCGCAAGCTATTAGTCACCACACGATACCTTTTATGCTATACGTAATAGAAACAGATATAACGCTTGCATAATTTCACACTGATAGGAGATGCGAGAGCAGGGTTGTTTTAAATTAAAATGCCTAAAAGAAAGACATACATTCTAAGTTTGGTGTTTAAAAATGAAATGAAATGAAAATAAAATCAACCTTTTTGTTTTTTATTTAATTTGAGGAATTATGCATGTTGTATTGAATAGAGGTAACTACGTAGAAAGGTGTACATTAATGGCGTCAAAAAATCTATTCTTATCATTCGCTGCGACGCGAATTCTGTAATTGTTTTTCTATCTATGAGCCAGTGTGAAACTGTCTCATGATGGTCATGTTACTGACCAGTTTTTTTTTGTGTGTTTGTATATTATACTTGCTTTTGTATAAAATAGGGGGCCTCATGGAAGATTAGTTGTAAATGCTAAATGAATCACACTCAGAAAATAAAGCCCATAATAATAATAATAATAATAATAATAATAATAATAATAATAATAATAATTATTATTATTATTATTATTATTATTATTATTTGTCATGGCGTCGAAACGATGGTGTTATGATGTTGTGCATTTTCTTGGTTGGTTCTAAGAATCAGTACTCACTTGTATACGTGTGAGTTGTCTAATATAGTGGAGCCCCTAAAGGGATTGCAGCAACTCGCACACAATTCTTAATAATAGATGCTCACATTTGTAACATGATTTTATGCCAGGACTCTCCAGTGTAATGAGAAAAGGGTTCTTATCACAATATACTGATAGCAAACAATAACTTCAGCCTGTTCGGAGATGTGCATGCTAATATTGGCCTTCGTTGTCGGCGTCAGCAATAAGGAACATAGCTCCAGATAAGAAGGAGTATCCACATAATAATTTTCATATTTCTCCTCTGAAACATATGTTGTGGGTTAGCAGCGCCTCATTGAGGCGCTTCTAATGAGTACCACAACATACGTATTCGTGGAGAAATATGAAAAATATCAGTATTTTTGGGTTGATAAAATCGCCTTATCTGGAGCTATAATGATACTGTTTTCTGATGGCATTGATCCTATATTAAAGGACACACAGAAGGGGTGGGTGAGCGCCATTCAGACAGCACCTATGTACCAATGCGATCCAGCTTACCCTGAACCTTACCTTAGACGAACCGATTTAAGAGTGCACGATCCATACACCTCCATGCCTTTCTCTGATGCCATATTCAAGGAAAAGTGTAGGTCAAGGTATGTTACTTCCTTTAACCTTAGCATGCTGAGTAAAAGTTCAGCAGACGACATTTTAAAATATATATTTTTAAGAAAATTATAGGTTTTGAAATTCAATGCAGAATGTTTCTTTAGGAGACAATTTGCCTGAAATTTCAAATAATAGTATAGAAGATGTCTAGAGATAGTGACAATAACATCACATAATCTGCCAATCATGACGAAAACACGCCTATATAATTTTGACCCCCTTAAACCCCACTTTTATACAGTAAAACTGGGGTTTACTGGGGTATATATTATTTTTCTCATTTCTGAGACAGATTGTGGGTACTCGTGAAACGACAGAAAAACATATTGTGGGTACTCTTTAGAACCGCCTCGATTGTAGTAAATTCGACATTTTTTTCAAAAATACTTCTATGTTTTGAGCAGAAATATAAAAAAATAGCAGAATTTTTTATCTGAAAATTTTTATTTTTTGGTGGTAAAATTTTCAGTATATTTGTATAGGCGTGTTTTCATAATGGACACCATGAGAAAGAGCAAACAAACCATAATTGCTTGTACATATGCCACAATCAAAAGAAAAACAAAGCCAACAGCTCCCTTTCCCCCAACAGGGTGATTACCAGCTAAATAGGCTCCACAAAACACAGAGCCTATTTCTGGATTCGATAAGAAAATAAAAGAAAAAAAAAACAAAAAAACATCAGTTTGTCGTCTGCTGAATCAGCCAGACAGTGGTAAAGGTAAACCAGCTGATATTAGTGGACTTTTCTACCTCATTCTTTCGACAGGTCCATTTTCAGTTTAAGGGGAGTCTGGTTTTTATTTAAAAGTGGATGAAACGTTTATAATTGAAATCGGCTACGTTTCGTTATAAAAGTTTACATAATTGTCTATATATCAGTAACATTGTAATTAAAACCTAATTGGGTCTTAAATAATAAACGTATGATGGGTTTATTTATGCTTGTACATTTGATATTGAGAAGTACTGTAACAACCATAAGTATTGGGAACGACAGGCCTGAGCAAACTGATCTTGATCTACACTGTTTTTCACATACATGTATCAACCAATTAATAGACACATGAGAAAATACAGTCGACTCTCGTTATCTTGACCTCGCTTATCTCGAATAACCGCTTATCTCGAAGTCCAAATCGTGTCCCTGTTTTAACATGAAAATCTAACAACAGGTAACAAAATATTGTGGAAAAAGAGGAGAAATTGCTCCTCTTTTCCACAATATGTTCAATATATCTCTAACTTCAGGAGTCAAATTACATATTCATTTGTGAAATGTGGCTGCTCGATTTATTTTTTCCTCAATTCTGCAAATCTGATATGTCGAGGTACGAATATCTCGTAGTATTTCAGAGAGTCCCTTGGACTTCGAGATAACGGGATTCGACTGTAGTAAATTCGACATTTTTTTTTCAAATTTTTGCACAAGTGTCCTAGTAGGTAATGTTTTCAGGTCCTGGGCCCAGTAGTTCAAAACTAACGATCACGTTAATTAAGGTATCGTTAAAACTTTGATCATTAAATATGGCATATACACTCATATTTTTGCTGAAAAAAATGTGAGTAGCTTTTGCAAAAGCTACTCACATTTTTTTTCTGCAAAAATACCTGTGAATTCATCACGAAAACACGCCTATATAATGTTGACCCCCTTCAACCCCACTTTTATATAGTAAAACTGGGGTTTACAGGGGTATACATTATTTTTCTTATTTCTGCTAAAAAACATAGATTGTGGGTACTCGTTAGAACCGCCTCAGCGAGGCGGTTCTAACGAGTACCCAAAATCTATGTTTTGAGCAGAAATATGAAAAATATCAGAGTTTTTCATCTGAAAATTTTTCAGTTTTTGGAGGTGAAATTTTCTACATATTTGAATAGGCGTGTTTTCGTAATGATATTTCTTGCAGAGACTTTGATGCTCACAAAGTATTCCCCGGATCAGTGTTTGAGCCCGACGGGTTGATCCTACCCCCACAGTTAAGGGAGGCTTATGCTACATTAGGTATATACATGACGGATGATGATTTCGATAAATTATGGAAAAGGTATGTATTATGCTCCAAGATTTGTAATCTAATATTTATGGTCCTAGTACAGAGGAGTTTTGATGAAAATTTCTGGATAATTTACTTTAGGTATCCATAATAAACATATGTTATGGGTACTCATTAGAAGCGCCTCATCGATGTGCTTCTACTGAGTACACACAACATTGTTTTTATGAAGAAATCAGAAAACTTATCCCATCTAAGAATTTTCACCCAATATCCCTCCTTATCCACTCCTCACCCGACATCAAGGACGAATTATTTAGGTATGGAGAATGCTACCGGAACATGAATTTCCCACTTTTATTATGTTTAGTTCATACATTTGTAGGAGCACCCTGTAACGTTTCAGTTCCATATTTTCAATAACAGCTCCGAAAGTTCAAAATCCGTACGAGCTTTGGTGTAAAATGTCGTAAACGACAGTATGAATGTGTTTCACTGTGCTGTTTCACAGATGATTTAGAAGACCCTTATGCGCACCGAACATAGTTTTGTAATTTGGAGTTTTATCAGCATCAGGAGTAGTTTCGCGCGAGTAAAGCTGGTTTAAGCCCACCGTAGTTTTCCTGCAGACCGTTCCAAGGTGGTTCCTCTGTTGCAGTTCTTCTTCGTTTGTGGGCCTTTGGTTTCATATGTGGCGGTTGTTTTGTCCTTATTTGTTCCTCATCTCTCCTTCTTTAGGTGCCTCGGGAGAGCTGTGCTTCATGATTTTGACATTTTCTGGGTGCCTTTACTTATATCTTACAAGGCTATTCTGGAACGCCAGCTTCAGAAATGTTTGCAGAATTATGATAAATGACATTTCAGAATAACTTATCAACAGGCTATTAAGATATACCTATTACGAAAACATGCCTATTCAAATATATTGTAAATTTTACCACCAAAAAATGAAAATTTTTAGATAAAAAATTCTGATATATTACATATTTCTGCTCAAAACATAAATAATGGGTACTCGTTAGAACCGCCCGACGAGGATGTTCTAACGAGTATTAACAATCTATGTTTTTGAGCAGAAATAAGAAAAATAAAGTATACCCAAGTAAACATAAGTTTTACTATATAAAAGTAGGATTTAAGGGTGTCATAATTTTATAGGCATGTTTTCGCTAAACCCCATTTATCCCGAGTGGATTCTTCTACCCTAACTCTTTGGACCGGTCCATTTCCAGTAAAAGGGGAGTCTGGTTTGTTTTTATTATTACAATGGTTTACAGAGATTCCTGTACTTTATGCAAACAGTGTCGACCCTGATCAAACACCGCGTTCTGCGGCGTCTGATCTGGGTCTACACTGTTTGCCAGTGTCCCTTTAATGGGACGCCAGACTTAAACGGGTTAACTTACAAAACAAGGAGAAACTGCATGAGAATTTTTCGCCTTGGAATGGACATTAGACTGAGTTGCTGGGAGTGTGGGCTTAGACCTGGACTTTGTTAACAATACACCCTTTCCTGTAGTCTTTTAAAACACTTTGAACCTGACAGACTAAAAGAGATACCTGTGCAAACAGTGTAGATCCAGATGAGACGAGCTGTTTCAACAGGATCTACAATGTTTGCCAGTCTGATTTTGTTTTGGACTGACACCCCTGTTTCCATCAGTTGATATGTCTAAATTCAAGGATGGAAGAGTCCACTTCAGAGACTTAGGAATGAAAACTTATTCGGTCCGTGCACTATTAAATTTAAAAATGGTTGAAAGAGAATGGAAACACTTTCAGTGGAGACAACTTTAGAACAAACCCCTTTTCAGTACAGTGAACCCTCGTTACAACGACGGCATTTGATCCCAAAGAAGTTCCCTTTAAAATGAATTTGCTGTTGTAAAGAATCCTTAATGGACAGAATGATATGTAAAGAAGACCTTGTTTTATTCTTTTTTCACCATATAACATATGTTTTGATATTTGTTAGAATCACCTCAGTGAGGCAATTCTAACAAATATTAAAAAACATATGTTGCTTGAAGTTATAATGCAGTATTCTTGCATAATTTCTCATTAACTGTCACCTCCTGAGCGAAGGTTTCGTGACATTAGAATTGTCATTATAACGAATTTTGTTGTATTGAATGTCGGTATAAAGAGGGTTGACTGTAATTAAAAACAAACATTGAGGAAGACACAGAAGTTGTCTCCTTTGTAGAAAATGTTGGGATTCTACCACGTGTAGCCTATTCCCTTAAATGAATAAATAAATACAGTCAGCTCTTGTTATCTCGACTTCGCTTATCTCGAAGAACCGCTTATCTCGAAGTAAAATTCTGGTCCCTGTTTTAACATGGTAATCTAACAACTGGTAACAAAATATTGTGAAAAAGAGGAGAAATTGCTCCTAAAGAGCAATTACCCTCTTTTCCACAATATTTTTAATATAGCTCTAACTTCAGTTGTCTAATTACATATGCATTTGTGAAATGTGGTTGTTCGATTTATTATTTCTCATATGTCGATCTACGGATATCTCGAAGTATTTCAGAGAGTCCCTTGGACTTAAATATAACGAGAGTCGACTGTAGATGTATTGATTTCGTTTTCAGATACGACAAAGAAGGCACTGGAGCTTTACATACGAACCAGTTCTTCCGGTCATGTGGCCTGGACCCTAAAGGGAGGCCTCGCCAAGCGGCACCATATACACCACGTGGTGCTGCCTATCCTTTACCTCGTCCACATTCAGAAATAGCACACACAAACGGTTTAGACAAGCCTCCAAACATTAAGAATTTATTAAAAGGTGGTACTAAAATTAATCATGACGTTTTAAAAACTGACGAGACAAAAGCAGATCTTTCTGAAAATAGAGTGAAAGCCCCGATTAATGTTCCTATAGCAACCACGGAAGGAAAGGACGCTGGGTTAAACGTAGATTCGAATGCAAATGCTACGGATCAAGAAAAGAAAGTTGGTGCTAAAGAAGACAGGACAAAACTAGAAAAAATTAAGAAACCAAAAGCACCACCAAAACTAGACAATATTATTGACTGTTTACATTATAAGGTATGCCATACTATTATTCGTGCGTCCATGTGTTTTTTTTATTCATACACCTTGTTTAATAGTTTAATGGATAATCTTAACAGAACCAGACGCAGCATTTTACGAATATAATTTTAATTTATAAACTTGTATTAGGAGTTAAGTCTACACTGTATATTTTGTTTAAGGAGGACAAACTCCTGGAAACTATCTATTAATTGAGTTTAACGTGGCTGATTCAAACTCGTTTTTAAGTCCCTTGGAAATTCTTTTGATAGCTCAAGAAAAGAAACCTTTAGGGGTATTTTCTTATTCCATCAAGTAATTTATATTATGTGTACTCATTAACTTTTGCTCGATGTGGCGATTCTAATGACTACAACAACATACCTTTATTTTCTAAAAGATCGACAAGGCATTCATAAACAATCTCCATTTGCCTCTTCAAAGTTGACCGGGCGCTGTGATTAGATTAACCCTCAGTGACTGTAAATACCCATACCTGGAACAAATTTCCATGGGCCCAAAGATGTTCGAGCCATGGTTTCGAATCCGCACATATGCTTCAGCTTACTAGGATTACTGATATAAGCTTTAAGATTTAAGGGAACTGAATATACTTGATAATTTTTTCTACATTTTATACTGGGAGACATCTGTTAATTCCTGTTTGCTTACCAGCATGGCAGTCCCTTGTGAAAAGACTTCTCTCTTAAAGCGAAAAATGGGTACACATTCTTTCCTATAAGAGCAGACATCTTTACTGACTATAGAGAAAAAAAAACAACGTTTTAACAGAGCTATCTGTCTTGTAAATGTGTAACCAATCCTCTTAACTATTTTTACCCATTTATGCCGAGTGGACTTTTCTGTCATAACTTTTTGGACCGGTCCATTACCAACAGCAGGTTGTCTGATTATTTTTTTTTATTTTTACTATGTTTTACAGAAATTTCTCTGCCGAATATAAACCGTGAACACTCTGATCAGACGTCACGTTGAGGCGTCTTATATGGATCTACACTATTTGTCAATGCCATCACGAAAACATACCTATATAATTATGACCCCCTTAAACCCAACTTTTATATAGTAAAACTGGAGTTTACGGGGGTATACATTATTTTTCCTTTTTTTTGTTCAAAATCCTAGATTGTGGGTGCTCGTTCGAACTGCCTCTTCGAGGCGGTTCAAACGAGTACAACAATCTATGTTTTGAGAAGAAATATGAAAAATATCAGAGTTTGTTATCTGAACATTTATATTTGGATAGGCGTGTTTTCGTAATGCATTTTTATGTGATGCTAGGCGTAAATGGGTTGAAATTTACTACTAAATATACTTTAGTTTGCGTTAATATTATTATCATTCTTTTTCTTTTTCTTCTTTTGATCTTAATTGTTAGTATTGTTATTACTATTACTATTATTATTATTATTATTATTTTCAGTTTGAGGAATCATATAGCGCCATGCTGACAGCATTCCAGTTGTTTGATTTCCTAAATGACAATTATATATCAAAAGTGGACTTTCGCAGAGTCCTCCAGGAGTTTGGATTTAACATCTCTGTCACCGATATGGATCATTTCTTCAAAAAGTAAGTTTCTGGCCATCAATAAGGCAATTGCATTTGCATATCTTTGTCTGCCACTACTAGAAGTGTTCCATTGTGAATTTAACATTATATATATTTATTATATACGAAGTAATGAAATATAGAGAATTATTAATGAAATAAAATGCATATTTCGAAAAAGATATTTTCACTAGTGAAAATATAAATTTTCACTCTTCTGAGCAGCGAAAAATATAAGATCTGGAACTACTTTTTTTTCTTATTTACATTATTGGTCAAGATTTGCATGATTTGCATCTCTTCTATCGAAAGTGATGTATATAATAAAAAGAAAATTCAAATGTTTGTCGTGAATATGACTTTTATTTCATCTCGCGAAGTGAAAAAATGTATATTTCATGAGTGCCTTCGGCACTCATGAAATATACATTTTTTCACTTCACATTTGAATATCCTCTATATATTAACCCATTATAGTCTGGAGACCTCTAAAAGGGTATTTGGCAAACAGTGCAGACTCAGATCAGACGCCGCAGAACGAGGCGTCTGATCCGGGTCTTCACTGTTTGCAAATAGTTTAGTCATTTTTCTCTAAATATATCAGAACCACATAGCCTGAAATACCTAAAATCTTAATTAGAACCTTCCACTATATAGTGTGGGGGAGTTCATTCAGTCTACAATGGGTTGATAAATATGTCCTTCAAAGCAGTTTTATCTTAAGGGTACTGGGAGACAACTACCTGTTTGCTTTTGCCCCTTCTGAAAACTGGTCTACTACAAAAGGAAAAATAGTCTCCCAAAGTTAGCAGATTTTTTTCTTTTAGAGTAGGCTCCGTTTTAGATGGGAGCAAAGACAATTTTGACAGAATTGTGTCCCTTGAAAATGTATCAATTACACTTAAAATCACCTAGTTTATCCGTTCTTAAAACTATTATTATCTGTACATCACGAAAATGGAATCTTATGCATGCAGTTCGATACAGAGGATATAGAACTATATTCAGGTCGCAACATGAGAAAACGTACCTTCTGACATGTGCGCCTAACGAAGACACAAATCAGCCTGCGGATTCGTGCAGTCTAATCCGAATCTTCTTTGTCCGCGTGAAGAAACTTTGCACCCTTGGCTATCCAGAATGCGTTGAGTGAACATTCTGACCAGACTCCGCGGTTGAGCAACCTGATCTGAATCTTCGTTTGGTGCACATGTCCGAAGAAGTCAAACGGACTTGTTCCAGTTTTAGGAAAATTTGCTAAAGAGTTAAGGTGTCCAAATACTAAAGGTAAATAATGTTGTCATAACAATATAAGCCGCAACTACTCAGTATAAGTACAGAAGACGGAGCACGCCAAACAAAACACAAGTTTATTGTTAGCAAACATTAAGATCAGCCTTTCTTTGTTTATAAGTTCAACCTTTGTGTCACATCATCTCGCAATCTGAACAGGGCGGTCGGATAATATGAAATAAATAGGTGTTACCTATGAAACAAGCTTAATCATTTTGTGCATTTTTTTTTCTTTTTCTTTTTTTTTTCACCAGGTATGCAAAGTCGCGGACCAGACAAAACCTGTTTTAATAGGTCCGAGACAAAGTGCACAACATCGAATATTATGCTTACATCAGTGTAACCAGAGCTTCCCAGGAAACATCGCTTTACTGTTTTTTTTTCTACATATTTAAAAAGTGAGGCAAGTGAAAAGAGGTTGATTTGATACTAAATATAGCTATATTACCCAGTCTGAATCACCGAAAATCTGCCATTCGTCATATCATAATTTGATGCCTTTAAGGTACAATGGAAGCATGTCCTAAGAACACCACTAATTTGACAGGCATTTACAAATAGCATGCAACCGGTGTGTCCGTGTCGATCGGTCTGCCTTGGCGGGCTTGAAGGTGGAGCGTAGTACTCTCCACGGCGTCGTTATTGCTATCAATTATTTCATACAATGTATCTCGTTTTCTAGGTATTAACTTTACGGGTGCTTATGATGTTTATCAATAACACGAGCTACGACACAATTTGACAAGCAAATCATTGTGCAGCCAGTGTGTACAGATGAAAGTACGAACGATCAGCTGATCGCCAGTCAGCTGAAATCACCGCATATCCTACCTTTATCATATTGTCAGCGATACTACTCATTTCAGAATTGGTTAGGCTTTCAACATCTTGCAACATTTTAAAATTTGACAGCCTGTTATCAAAACCAACCCTTCATATCATTGATAAGATGTAAATAATTATTCCAGGTGTGACATAGTCTCATCAGAAGCAGTTTCACAATTCAAAAACTGACCTCAAAAAAGGAAATGAACATAATCACCTCTCAGTTATTTGATAAACTTGTCATTCAAACTCAAAGATCAGTCCTTTCTTGACAAAAATAATGCTGAAAAAGACAAGTTGTGTCTCATTTAACACAAACAAATCATCACCTGTCAGTACAAGGGGCTTTCTTTCAGATAAAGTGTAATAAGGAAAGTCTAATGGATTCTGAAATTAGTAGTTAATTCTTCCCTATGCATAATTCCTGTTATGTGCTGTAGAAATGTAGTCCTTTTTTTACAGCAATAATTCAGTATTTACCCTTAAATACACGAAAATGTTGTTTAATGCGAGAGAAATCTCAGATAAGAAATGGCGACTAAAACGCAGATCAGTCTTGCAGTCATCCGTGTCACTGACGTAAAAATGTATCCTTCTGTTTCATTGGCTATACGATTCTTTACAGCCAATGAGATCACTTGCGGTGGCTGACTGGCTTTCCATGTTTGCAGCGGAGCGTATCTGATCATCATAGTTTTCGGAAACCAGGCCAATGGCTCCGGCCTTATTAGCCTTGGATTTCGGGTTCAACATTAGGCCGATACACTCCGCTGTAGATATGGAAAACTAGTCAATCGCCGCATGCGAACTCTTCTGCATAGTATGTGAGAGACTCAAGATACCTATAGTACGAGCTTAAGCTTCGCCACCTGCCAAGCAGGTGGCGACCTGCTTCGCAGGTCGCTTAAGCTCGTTGTTATTGAAGTATGAATGATAAGGAAAAGCACTGGCGAGCCCGTGAGGATATCATCTGAAAAAACATTAATAAAGGTACGTTGTTCTTGTCTATGTTCAGCTAATGGACCAGAGAAGAGATTGAGTGCAGTTACCATCCTTTTAGAATTCAAACTAGCTTCCAAATAATTCTCTGCTGTGGTAACACTGTGGTGAATGAAAGTGTTGCCACCATTTTGCGAATGATTGCAACTTTTAAGGACAGAGATTTTTTGTCTCTATAGTAGACTAGCTCCTAGACCTTGATGTCATGTTTTATCACTCCTCACTATAAGCTTATTAAAATTTATATGTTATACCTTGTAGCCAGTCTTTGATTTTGGTCTCTGATATCTCCAAGATAAATTGCTGCTATCAAAGAGGCAAAGTCAAGAAGTATGCTGTAGATGATCTTTAATTTATTAAGAATATTAATATTTATGATTTACTGATAATTTTGATATCCGACTAGTAGCTAGTCTATCTCTATAGTATTTTGAGTTTTTCACCAAATAGGGAATACTCTTCAAGGAAGAATGTACTACAGAGAATGGGGGTGTAGGGCCGAATTCTTTCTTTTAAGGAGACTGAATACACTTGGTAGATTTTCTACCATTTCTGTCAAGAGAAACAATTTTTGTGGCTTTCTGTTTTTCTTAAGGGAAGGCCAAATCGCTTCTGAAAAGAGATCCACCCAAGAGAGTAAATTGTTTCGTTTAATACTCCTTTTTGTAAGGGGGGGGGGTGGGGGGGGGGCAAATTAATTTAAAAGAGGAACCTCCACTGAAAATGTATCCATGTAGCTTCAAGTAGTTGCCAATAAGGACGAAAATAATTACTTCTATATGAGTGTTATTTCATAAGTAAGTAGACAAATTATAAGGAATTCTTGAACAAGTACCAGAATAAATCAGTGCGGAATCAGTGTTATTTTATTTGGAAGTATAATGCTTCCACTTTACGACTCAGTTCTTACTAAAATTTTTACTTGGTGTGAATGGTAATTTCACTCTATTTTCATTCCAGATGTGGTATAAAGTCATCAAAAGGCCAGATAAATTATAAGGAATTCTTAAACAAGTACCAGAATAAATCAGAGAACAGTATTACTGCAAAAATTGCTAGCAACATAAATCATGTGTAAGTGTTTATTCTTTACTCTGCTATCTTGGAATATTACTTTTAACTCGCCTGTACGAAAGTACAGGAAGATCTTTTGCACTACACCAAGCGTCAGCGTTGGTATTTGCGTCGGCATTGGCATCCACAAATGATATTTTTGTTGTTAGTGTTTTTAATTGTTTAAAGAAATATTTTAAAACTATTTGCAAGGTTTATTTATAGTTGGCCTATTGATAGATAATTGTCCATAGTTGTATACGGTACCTTCCTTATTCTTGCTCTTTGATCAAGGTCACGGACGTAGAATTCTATGTGTTATTTCATGTTAAGGTTTTTTTTATCATCTATATTTTTGAATGCTTTAATATAGTTGATACTCCAGTTTTAATTCTTTGTATGGGTTAGGTGTTTCCAAGGCAACCTTTATATAGTTTGCTCCACTTCACAGCATTTGGTATTATGCGCCGTGTGATGTCAGTAAAAGTATCCCCGTACTTCATTCATTACGAAAACATGCCTATTCAAATACATGGAAAATTTCACCACCAGAAACTGAAAGTTATCAGATAAAAATTCTGATATTGTTTCATACTTCTGCTCAAAACATAAATTGTAGGTACTCAATAGAATCGCCTCGGCGAGGCGGTTCTAACGAGTACCCGTAATCTATGTTTTTGAGCAGAAATAAGAAAAATTATGTATACCCCTGTAAACCCCAGTTTTACTATATAAAAATGGGATATAAGGTATCAAAAATATATTGGTATGTTTTCGTGATGGTAGCGTTGTTTTAATTTTTATTTTTCTTGGGTCAAATAAGCGCTATCTGATATCTTAGAAAGTCAGATTCATCTTAAGCTGTTGCTAGGAGGTGAGGGCATATGCAGCCATGGAAACTACCGTCATTGCTGCCATACGAAGAGTCTCAGTGAAAATTAAATTCTTAATTTTAGTCTTTTCTTTTCGGGCGTTTTCAAGTGCAACATTTATAGATTTTAACTGGGTCAGTGTCAGATATTGGTCCAAAGTTTTGTTCACTGCAAACCCAGTGCAGCTCCCTTGATCTCCTTAATCCATTATTGAAAAATACTCCCCCACTTTATATTGGAAGAACCCAATTTCAATTTTGATATGTCAGGCTTTGTGATTCAAATATTCTTAGCGAAAAAATGGCTAAACTATTTGCAAATAGTAGAGACACTGATCTGGGTCTTCACTGTTTTCCAGTTACCTTTTTGGGGGTTTCATGACAAAATGGGTTAATCGTGTTAGAAAATTACAGACTGAGCTGGGTAGACGTTGTACACATATACCATAATGGTCAATTTGCGCGTTTCGCATCAAATATCAAACATGGCATGATTTGTTCTCCCTTCTACCGTATTCCCTTCTACTTATAAAGTAAAAATCCCCAAATTAGGAACACCTTTTGATCTGCCTAAAGGTGGTCTTATTAGTGTAGTGGTCTTATTAGTGTGGTGGTCTTAATATTGAATATAGAATAATTAGAAAGAAACCATTTGAAACTAGCAAAAGCTGCTCTTATTAGCAGAATGGTCTTAATTTCAGAATTTTACTGTTCTTTACTTTCTTTTTTTACAGATTTCACGGTGAACAGCCAAGTCCTGGAAGTAATCTAACACCAGAAGAATTAGAAAGTAAACTTATTGAGCAGTTTCACGGAGACTTCATTAAAATTTTAACTCACTTTAGGTAGGTTTGTTGATCATATGAGCTCAGATAAGTTCTCTCAATTGTGATGCATTGTCTATCAAATATTCAGAATACGGCATTTTAATTTGTCGAAAAAGCCATTAAATGAAATGTGTTATCCTTGATTAAATACATGATCGGTGTACACTGTGGTCAGTCTCAATATGGTATCTGTGAGATATGGTCCTAAAGGGTTATTGCGACAAATAGGTTATTACATGTTTTAAATTTCTCGCCTGACGGCTCGAAATTAAAAACCATGCAATAATCTATACTTGTTTTCTGGCTGCTGCTAATTGCATATGGGCCGCGCCATGCAAAAACGTGTCTTCGAGCATATGTGGACAGCCAAGGCCAAGATCAGCCTGCGCTTCCGCGCAGTCTGATCAGGGCCTTCATTGTCCGCTAAATTAATTATTGGATACTACAGAATGTATCAATGGAGAGCAAATGCCCGGATAAGACTTGGCGCATGTGCGGGATGAATCTGAATCTGAGCATATTGCGCATGTTCGAAAGCACTTTTTCCCTTGACGAGGTCCGAATTTACCCTTGATAGCCATACACCTTAACCTTTTACCATACTTGTCCTAAAATTTGAAGAAGTCTGTTGTACTACCCAGTTACGTGCAAAAATTCTTCGTGTGTCAAACAGTGTAGACTGCGTCCTGCGGCGTATGATCTTGGTCTACACTGTATACTGCGGCATGTTTTTTTCCCAGTATGTTTAACTGAGATCGGATTTACTCAGGTTGTTTCTAAGATTTACTGGCATACCATAGTAGCATTCTCATCTTTTTATCACGCGATTCAACATCGTTGACATTCATATAATTTGCGTTCTGTTCGCTAGCAACTATTTTTATTAAACATCAAACACTTAACGTTTGACACACGCTTTTCATTGGCCATTAAACCTATATAACGTTCTGTATACTTACAATGCCGGTTTCGTACGAAGACGATAAAATTACAAACTGAAAGAACGAGAGTATCATTTCTTCCTTAAACACTCAACAGATGCCTGTGCATAATCGCGATTTCATCTTAAGTATTTATGATCGTGCTTATTCTGTTGTTAGTTAACAAATAAACCCCAAGATATAATAGAAGATACCCAGGAAATACCACAAACACGAAGCACAGCCCAAGTATTTCAACAGACAGGTTTGTACATACAGTATAGACCAAGGACAGACTCTGCACACTGCGGCGCCTGCAATCTATACTGATTGTCACTCCACCAGCAGTTATAGTCATAACAACATAATCAAACGGACTTGCTTAAATGTTAGGGGTAACGGCTAAGCTGACCTAATATTTAAGGTATATATGCAGACAGGCTCCAGTCTGAAGTTACTAAATATTTTTTCTTATAAACCTGTTTGATAATCCACTAAAAACCTAAATAGCATAGCTATAAAGAGTCTCTAGTGACCATCCTTATAGTCATGATATTAATTTGGTTTTATTTTAGTAGATTATCCAACAGGATTATAAGAAAAATATTTGGTCACTTGAAACTGGAGCCAATCTAATATATATTGTACACATAGGAAACATTAAAACATTAACACACGTAACTTATAAAACCTAGCAGATGTATGTGCTGGGGTTAAGAGAGAAGAGGGGGCGAAAATCTGAAATAGAAATATCTTTCCCAGCTCATCATAATGGATAAAAGCAACTTTTGCAGTAGGGAGGAGTGGAAATAGGGGAGGAGAAAAAACATTTGCAAGGTCTGCTGACGTGACAGTTTTGTCTGGGAGATAGGCCTGGCGTTATTCTGATGGTCTTTCTTGATTAGATTGGTAGAAGACGTTTTTGTAGGAATGCGTTTGAGCTAATTAAAAACAAAACTGTCAGGTTTATATTCTTTTGTTTACATGATTTTCGCTTCATCCAAAATATTGGTTCCAAAAGCAAAGTTAGTTGTAAACGAACGTTCATAGTAAGGAAAGAGGTCGGTATGTCAGCAGATTTTAGACCACACAAAAAATAAACAACAAAAAAACATCAGACTTGTTTAAAATACATACAATGAACCCTCGTTACAACGACAGCATTTGTTCCCAAAGATGTTTACTGTTATAAAGAATGAATTTACTGTATCCGTCATGGACAGAATGATATGTAAGAAAGTCATTGTTTTATTTTTATTTTCTCATAGAATATTTTGTTTTGGATAATTTTTGGAATCGCCTCACTGGGGCGATTCTAACATATATCCAAAACATATATTGCTTGAAGTTTGAATAAATGTTCTTGGATAATTTCTCATTAACTGTCACCTGTTGAGCGAAGGTTTCAAATTGTCATTATAACGAATTGTGTCGTTGTATCGAGTGTCAGTATAAAGAGGTGTGACTACATTTGATCGTGTAGCTAGAAACACAGCTGTACGTTGTGACCTAACGTTCTGATAAATATTTACAGGGATTGTGATAAGTACAGCCTAGGAGTTATCACGCCTCACGAGTTCAAGGCGGGCATAGAGAAACGACTAGGATATACAATGACAGACGCGCAGTGGGCACAACTGAAATGTGATGTAGGCCAAGACCAAGACGGCCTCATCCCCTACACAAAGTTTCTAGAATTATTCGATATCACGTGAGTTATTTAACATTTTTGGTGTAAATTCCAGAATACTTATTAACCTTTACTACTATCTGGACAAATTCTGGAGACGACAAATTGATACTATTTTTTTTCTTATTTTTCCCAGAAAATAGGCTTTGACATTTAATGCAAATTGTCTCTAAAGAAGACACTTTGCATGAAATGTAAAAGCTTATTTTCTGGGAAAAAAATAGAAGAAATAATAAGAAAACTATTTCAAATTGGCGTCTGTTGATCTTTTTACCCAGCGTGCTTAGCATTAAGGAGGACTATTAATTGAGAATACTAGGATAATTAGGACTATTATTTCTGCATTAAAACATATGTTGTAGGTACTCATCAGAAGCGCCTCACCTATATGTTTTTGTGTATTTTTATGCAGAGCTGCAGAAACTTTCCGAGAATTATTATCAAATACTCCTGTTTAACAAGTCTTCCGGTGTTATTTTTCTAGACAATATCAATCATTAACCCATATGTATATTCCAAGAGGATTCTTCTATCATTTATTTGGAAGGCTCCATTTCATATATAAGGGGTGTGAGGTTACTTTCTAGTATCATCATTTAGTGCAAACAGTGTAGACTTTGATCAAATGTCACGTTCTGCGGCGTCTGATCTGGGTCTGCACTATTTGCCAGGTACCCTTTCAGGGTCTCCAGATTACATTGGGTTAAGACTGGGGTTGGAGTATTGATTTTCCCTGTCCCAACTCCCGCTGTCAGTCTTGTTTGTGCATTCGTTGCTCGAAAACATAACCAGTAATATTTACCGTGTATATGTCATATTCTACACTTCCAAATTGCTGAATACGATTACTTCTTTAACGCTTAGTAAAAGTATTGGGGTCTCTTGGCGTCAAAAAAACTTGGGCGTCACACACTTTCTTTCGCCCAACTAGGTTTAACCCCATCTGGTTTAATGCAACGCTCTGCTCATGCGCGGCGACTATCTTTTACGCAGTGACATAAGACCAAAATCTGAATATTTGACAGATCTTCGGAAAATAAAGACAAAATTTCCATTTATATTAAAGAAATGTTTAATATTCAAGTTTAATGTAGAAAGTTATCATTTTCACTTCTATTCCAACACTGCAGTTTTTTGACAAAGCATTTTTACACCCCGCCATACGTTAGTGGCGAGGTATTATGGTTTCATGTTGGCTGACCATGTGTTCGTTGGTCGGCCCGTCCGTATTTTCATTTCTGGATGATAACTTGAGCAAATGTCAATCGATTTTCACCCGGCTGGTATGTGAATTGACAATGTGAAAGTCTGCTTTGAAATTGCTGATGGGTAAATTTTTGACGAAGTTATCTGTCCGCGACACGTCGGCACTTTCGTTTTCAGACGATAACTTGAGTGAATATCAATGGAGTCTCACCAAACTTGGTTTGTGGATTGATATTGTAGAGATCTGGGTTGAGTTTGCTGTTGGTTTTTGACAGAGTTATCTGCCCACGACACGGCTGTATTTTCGTTTTTATTATTGTAAAACTGGGGAAACGGTTGTTTTATTAATACATGTATGCCCGTTAAAATAGATTTATGCGGTGCAAAATGGTTGATAAAATACTAAACAAATTGAAAAATAAAGATTTACGAACAGAAATGCCGTAAAACGTCCCCTATTTAGGACACCCTCGAATACCTTGGTTTTCACTGTATTTTGTAGGGTAATGTGGGGGTGTTAGTGCATAGATGTGGTAACGAAATAAGCAGTCTAAGCATTGTCATATCTCCTCAAATCTATAGAGCACATTCATTTATATCTAAGCTTTCTAGTAGAAGCAATAGCAAAACACGTTTTATTGTCTTATAAACAGTATTTGTGGCTTTAAGTTTACTGTCTTTATTCTTTATTCAGGCCTGGGGCATGGAATCAGAGGAGTGAAGGTCTGATTCAAGTACCACAAGTCTCTCAAGCAGATATACCGATACCTCCTGAGGTAGAAAGACTAAAGGTGAGGTCACATACAACCATGGTTCCATCTCCAGAACCAGCAAAACAACCAGACAGCACCAGAACACTGACAGAGGTAAGAGAAAATTCATCCTCGATGTGTGAAATGGAGTCTTCTTTGGGGCCTATGAATCAGCCCAAATCATCTTGAACTGCAGATTGCCCAGAACACTTAAGGAACTAACTGATCAGACTTTCTGGGCAATCTGCAGTAGCCAGCGTTTCTGTAAGCGTACAGTAAAGATCGAACGTCCGCTAGCTGGATACGACATTGAGACATTTTTACACAAGGCGTGGCTCAGCCATAACTGTTTTTTAGCATTTTTTATGCGGCCTTTTAGTGATAAAATCACCAAAAAATTTTGCATAACTGTTTGTTGGAGAGATACAACTTTACCTTTGTGCTCTATTGAACTTTATGCCCTTTTACATGTTTTGGTACAATTTAGTGAAAGGTCTAGTGCAATTCAAATTTTAACGCAATAATTCCTAGCGCCCCTCCAAGAGTGCTAAGCAAACAGTGTAAACCCTGATCATACTCCGCGTTCTGTGGCATCTGATCAGGGTATGTACTGTTTGCGCTGGATATAATAATACAAGAGAACTAATAATAAAAATAAAATAAACCAGACTTCCCTAAAATTGTAAATGGCGCCATGCAAAAATGAGGTACAAGCGTCCATTGGTCAGTAATGGGTCAGTTGTATTCTTTTTTGTCCTATTATAACGTTAGAAAAATGGTAATTTTGGAGTGGCGGTGTAAGCCCGTGCTCGTGCTATGACATATAAGATCATGACCCGCTAATTAAATACATATCGATTCTTTTAAGATGTTTCAGTATAGGCATAAAAAAGAATTAGACATGGTAAGCTTAGTTTGAAGACTAACACTTTCACCCCTGAGTTTCTGAAATGGACTCTTTCATCTGTGAATTTGGACACATCCATTGTTGCCAATAGAGGTTTCGTTCGAGTGACACTCAATAACAGAATGGCAAATAGTGTGAATCTTGGTGAAACGACTCGATACTCATCTGGATCTGCACTGTTTGCAAAGGTATTAATATTGGTCTACAAGGATGAAAGGGCTAATATCACATATTTAACCTCATGGCGTGGAAAATGAGATTATTGCACACCAGAAGAGCAATTGCCAGACTTGTCTGTTCATCTGCTAAGACTGGGCATTTGCAAAACCAGTCACGTGTTTCTCATGATGAACCTAATATTAGCGTTCTAGCGAAGTATCGCATTGCACTTTAATTGCACTGTGTTTGACCTGTTTGGATACTCTGTCAGGGGAGACAAAACTGTAAAAATTGTTGTTTATTCGCTTCTGGAAATGGACTCTATAAGGAAATACTTTGTCTCGCTTCGTAGCAAAGCGGCAATCCGCAGCAAAGCGGCAAAAGCTATTTATTCATAGAGCCGACCCTGTTCAGAAGTGGATTTTCGAGCATAAATGCAAATCCTAAGTCACAAAATGTGTCATCATTTAAAGCATGACTGAATATTATTGACTGAAATGACTAAGTATAGTTAAACCCCCTGCAGACACATAACTCACCAGAACGACTCTAAAAATTAATTCACATTTCTTGTTTATTAAACTACCATAGTCACTCAATTATGATACCTTAACTCCTTACTGTACTTTTCTTTTAACTTGAACAAGTCCATTTGACTACCTGTTGATGTGTCTAAAAGCTGCCGGGTGTGTGGTAAACAGGATAGATCCTGATCTGACACTACGTTTTGCAGCGCCTGATCGGGCATATTCTGCTTAGCACTTCTTTCCGAAAGTCTCAATATATGTAAATGATGTCTAAGTGTACTGTTTATACCCAGAGTGCAACTGTAGTTGCTTAACCTGTTTCAACATACAAACGTGTATTTTGACAAACATTATATCATCAGACAACCAAAGAAAAGAGCATTAAATTTGTGCCGAAATTGTACGCGACTGCATCAAAAGTATCTAATGCTATTTTCATGGAAAACGAAAAAAAGAGAAATATTGCTGTTTATTCGTAAATGAACGTAGCTATTTACACTTCCATTGACGGGTCGCACACACACACACACACACACACACACACACACACACACACACACACACACACACACACACACACACACCTTTTAGCATATCTCTTACTGGAAAGTATTTTTAATGTAATAAAATTTAATGTGTATGCAAGAGTCCATACTCTGATGAAGCAGTAAACCGAAAGAGCTCAGTGATCGAGAAACTCTGTAAATATAATAATTACATTTCTATATATACATACTTTAGATCAGTGGAGTAACCCTTTCGGGATCCGGTGCTACGAAAATTAAGTTTGTTTGAAGCTGATAATATGTAATTTTCCGGTCCGTTGGGACTATACTATATGGGTCGTGCCATACAAAAATTTGTCTTCGGACGTATGCGGACAGCGAAGGCCCAGATCATTATTCGCATCCGCCCAGCTTGATCAGGGCCTTCGCTGTCCGCTAACGGGATGAATCAGGATCTGTGAATTTTGCGCACCTCGAAGACACCTTTTTTGCTTGACGCGGCCCATATTATATGCACAATGCACATATTAAATGGATCGCCTCAAGAGAAAAGAAAGGCTCTTTTCAAGCCTGTGAATTGATCTTGCTGAAAGAGTCTGGTCAGGTCCATTTGGTCAGGTCCATTGATCTCCGTTCATGTATGCTGCAACTATTTTAACAGAATATTCCGAAACAGGGTTGCAAAGGATAAATAAAAATCGGAGACTCGGTTTTATTCAGTCTCTTCGTATGCAGCTATGTAAATTTCGAGGCTGCGTACGCCCCCTAGCACTGCTCGGCTTACAGGGTCTTCGATTTTCAAGTAGTCAGATTGGGCTCAATCATCCTAAATAAAAATAAAAATATAATCCGCACTATGGTGAAGTACGGGTAGACGTTTTACGACCGCTACACGGCACTGATCACCAGTTGTAGTGAAGTAAAATAAAAATCTAAACGGTTACCTTTGGAAAGAAAGAACACATAAAGGAAAGTATCTTAGAGACTCTGTTTTATTAAGTCTTTTCATATGCAGCTGAGTAGTTTCCGAGGCTGCATACGCCCCTAGCACCGGTTTAAGTGGTATTCGATCTTTTAAGTAATCAGAATGGGCTCAGTTATCCCGAAGAAAATAAAAATATAGTCTTCTCTGTGGTGAAGTACGTGGAGACATTCTACGGTCGCCACACGTCACTAAACACTAAACCCTGATCAGACTATGCGAAAATACAGTCTGATTTGAGCGTTTATTTTCCGCATACAACTGAAGGCAAAGTTTCGCGGGGCCTCGCCAAAATAAATTATACCGTAACTCTATTTCTGCTTGAAAGGTAATCTACTTCTATTGTTTTTCAGATACACGCTAAACTAGATGAACTGTTCAAGAATAAATTCCATACATTTGATAAAGTAAGTTGCTGAAGCGTGTGCTTGAATATTCTTTTTCGAAATATTGATTAAGTGCTCTAGTGCAATTCTCCCATTCATTATGGTAAATAGTCTTAGTAGGTGTAATATCTTAACATCCCTTATTTGTCTCTTTTTCATACCATCACGAAAACATACCTATATAATTTTGAACCCTTAAACCCCACTTTTATATAGAAAAACTGGGGTTTGCAGGGGTACAAGTTTTTTTTCTTATTTCTGCTCAAAATATGGATTGTGGGTACTCGTTAGAACCGCCTCGCCGAGGTGGTTCTAACGAGTACCCACAATCTATGTTTTGAGCAGAAATATGAAAAATATCAGAGTTTTTTATCTGAATATTTTCAGTTTTTGGAGGTGTAATTTTCCATATATTTGCATAGGCGTGTTTTCGTAATGTGTCTCTTTTTCATACAATGAACTAATTATGATGAGTCTGAGGTCAGTATACCAAATTTATATGTCGGAAAACCATAATGTCAATATACACAAAGAAACAAT
Organism: Anodontia alba; assembly: GCA_964016985.1. NCBI lineage: Eukaryota > Metazoa > Mollusca > Bivalvia > Lucinida > Lucinidae > Anodontia > Anodontia alba. The sequence goes on from OZ024824.1 coordinate 6,292,509, forward strand.
TAGAATGGGCAGACAGAAAGACATAGACCAAAACATGGCATCATGAAAACAAGCCTATATTAAGTCGATCCCCTTCCATCACGAAAACCTGCCTATATAATTTTGACCCCCTTAAACCCCACTTTTATATAGCAAAACTGGGGTTTACAGGGGTATACATTAATTTTCTTATTTCTGCTAAAAACATATATTGTGGGTACTCGTTAGAGCCGCCTCGCCGAAGCGGTTCTAACGAGTACCTACAATTTATGTTTTGAGCAGAAATTTGAAGAAAATATAAGAATTTTTATGTAAAAAATTTCATTTTTTGGTGGTAAAATTTTCAGTATATTTGAATAGGTTTGTTTTCATAATGGGGTGTTGTCAGGCGCTCATGGCATGTTGGCATTCCTGGGTAAGCATGCTTCGCCCGCCATACTTATCATCCTGAATAGAGATTTAGGAAAATACGGGAATAGTATATCCTGGTTTAAAATCGAATTATGGCTTGGCTGTGCAAAAAAAACCAACAAAAAACAAAAAGCTGAGGCGAGGCGGTTCTAACGAGTACTCACAATCTATGCTTTTGAGCAGAAATAAGAAAAATAATGTCTACCCCTGTAAATCCCAGTTTTACTATATAAAAGTGGGGTTAAAGGGGGTCAAAATTATATAGGCATGTTTTCGTGATGACACAAAAAAACACCAGGCATAAGTCTAGAAACAGTCATATTTTAGGCATTGATAAGGTCATGATGCCCCCCATGGAACTTCTTCTGACACCAGTTTAGTTCTTTGATATCCCTCAGTCAATAGAGCCTGACAGTCTTATGACAGAGAAAAACACATGTATTTCCCATAGGTGTATGAACGTAAGGAACGGTATTCCTAAAAAGGTATCTCCTGCTTCTAGATATTACCACTAATCAGATTATATTTGATATATTTCAGCATTTTAAAGCAATGGATCGACGTATGACTGGACGAATGAGCAAATGGCAATTTGGAGCACTAGTCAAAATGTAAGTACATAATTATGTTCTTTTATAAGTTTTCCTCTGAAGGGTCTCAAATGGACTAGATATAATTTCACGGTTCATTTTATACACTTGGCAGTAACATTCAATGGAATGGTTACACTCTCGTGGAGACACTTCGTTTAAATCGTTTGTCGCCTTCTGAAAAAGGGGTCAAGTCAAAAGAAAAAAAGGACACAATTATTTCCTATTATAGTGGAAAGACCCATTTTGAAAAGGGACTTGGTGGTTCAGCTAGTGGTTTTCTTTAGCTCTAGCTGCCAGTGTCCATAAAGCGCCGACACTCGTAAATGATTGATAAATATAAACTTAGCTTGGAAACACTTCTGCAACAAGAAATATCGGAACCAGAGTTCTACCGTGATCTAGTTTATAAATTTAAGAAAATTTCCGAGGAACTTCATTTTGTAAGTAAAAGGAACTATTACCCGTTATAAAATGATGGACCATAACATGGATATGATGCGACAGATAACATGCTTAGCTTTTAACCCCTCTATTCTTTCCGACGATAGGTCATGTCTCAGACTCTACATTACACGCCTATTCAAATATATAGAAAACTTTCTGATAAAAAAGTCTGATATTTTTCATATTTCTGCTCAAAACATAGATAATGGGTACTCGTTAGAACCGCCTAGGCTAGGCGGTTCTAACGAGTGGCCACTATCTATGTTTTGAGCAGAAATAAGAAAAATAATGTTTACCCCGGTAAACCCCAGTTTTACTGTATAAAAGTAGGCTTTAAGGGGATCAAAATTATATAAGCATGTTTTCGTGATGATGACAGTGTTGACATATATCTTCCATTAGAGGGTTGATACGTCGAGTATGACCTAGGTTCGAACCTACAATTTCCAACTTGAAATTCCAAAGTGCTATCAGTTAGACTACTCGTCTCACTACGGTGAGCGTAAATAACACAGACGTCCAGTATAATTATGAGCGCTGTCATAAGAATCTATTGACGTAGATATCGCATTTGGCTTGGGCTGTTATACGGGCCGACAATAAGTGCCTTAGGATAACTAAATACCAGGTAATGTGTACATATATCAACTGACAGCAAGGGGTGGTCGTGTGGTGCGAAGGTGTCGTGTATCTTAAGTCACCGGGGCGTCCAACTGATATTAGCTTACAGTTGGGCAAGGCCTGCTATCCTTGTAATAGGTAAGGGGTAGAGAGAGAATATTTTTATTTCTTCTGTTTCTTCACTTTCATTCCTTTCCTCTTTCTTCCCTGTCCCTCTCTTTTATCTCTTCTACTATCTCTTCTATCTCTTTTCTCCCTTTCTTTGGGAGATGACACAAAATGCCCCACAAGGGTTGACGTGTCGTTAAACCCCAACAGAATCAAAAGCTGACGGCAGAAACCGTATTAGGATTGTTCCGATACGCATATTCTTCCAAACCAGTGCTTTTCGCATCTTATCAAATATATTGTCCTTCAATGTTGTCCATAATGAGCCTTCATTACAATATTGTTTATATTTTCCAGTCCTTTTGTGATTTTTGAGTCCAGTTCGGGATTTTCAAACAAAATATATGTTGAGGGTCACTGGTGAGACCTGATTGTCTTAAACCTAACTAAAGTGAGCCAGAAAACTTGAACACTTAAACTATTTTCATTTCTGTGTATGTTCATTACTTTTAAAAATCATTCCTTTTAGAATCTTTTTAACCTTTACCACTCTCTGGACGAGCTTAGCGGACGACAAATTTGTGATATTTTTTCTTTATTTTTCCCAGAAAATAGGCTTTAACATTTCAGGCAAATTGTCTCCTAAGCATAAAATGTTAAAGCCTATTTTCTTGAAAAAATGAGAAAAATATTTCAAAAATATCATCTGCTGAATGTTTTACCCAGAGTGCTAAGCGTTAAGTACTTGATAACTTCCGTTACAGGTGTGGTCTTACTCTAACGCCACAAGAACTTGACAAGCTCTGGGCTACTTTAAACGTGGCAACAGATGGCATGTACAGCTACAGCACTCTAATACAGTATTTCATCGGCTACAAGTTACCGAGGGAAGAGAGGCCACCTGCTTATATTTACGGTAAGAATAGCAGTCCTCATCATTCGATTATAAACTTCATGAAGTCAAAATATGCGACTCACAAATTATCAAGAAATGTTGCATTAACATAGAAAAAGATTTCATTCCTTGCCTTCGGTTATCTGAATTATAATTTGACAGGAATTTGATAGCTAATACCCTGGTATTCCATAGCTTCTGATATGATGGACATTACATAATGTTTTCTTGTTCTCTAGCAAACGTATGTTGTTGGTACTCATTAGAAACGCCTTATATGAAAGTATGGAATTCGTAATTACAAGGAAAAGAATTATGGGTATCGTTGGTTGCTTTGTTGAAAAATGTAACCGACTGTACATTAAAGTGTTTAAAATGATTGACTCCACTTATGCCAAAGTATAAATTGCACTAAGACTACCTTCTATGCATTACCCACCAGGATTCCTGTTTTGCTTCCCTGCAGGTCAAGCCTCTTCAGAAAAGAGAACTATTGTAAAAGGAAAAAAAAGAAGGAAAGAATTTGTTCCCATTCGGAGTAGATCCCTTTTTCAAAAAAGGAAACAAAACAATTTAGATGCAGAAATGTGCCAATCCCGAATGTGTATCTGGGCCCAGTTGTTCAAAGCTAACGATGTCGTTAGTTAACGATTCGTTAAAATTTACATCTAGTGATACGCAGATATGCTGAAATTTTTTGCTGAAAAAATGTGAGTAGCTTTTGCAATGCAAAAGCTACTCACATTTTTTCAGCAAAAAATATCAGAATATTGTGTATTGAATCCACTAAAATAGTTAACGAAATGACCCTGAACGAGCTCGTTAAGCTAACGATGCTTTGAACAACTGGGCCCAGGTCTCCTTGTCACATTTGAATAGGAAAGGCCCAGATCTGTCTCTGTGTCAAGGGCCCTTTTCTCACTGCTCATAGCTATTTAATGGCAAAACTATGTCCCCCCCCCACCTTCCTCCGGGAGGAGGAGGGAGGACATAATTTTGCCATTAAATATTTTTTTTTTTTTTTTTTTTTTTTTTTTTTGGAGGGGGGTGAGGGGTGGGACTGATTCCCAAAGCAATATTGTTTCTGGGACTGATCCCGTTGGCGACAGCGTCGGCAGTGGCGTCGGGTAAAACTTCTTGTCCGCTCAGTAACTTGAATACCCTTCAGAATATTTTGATGATACTTTGTTGCAGTGTAGAACAGGACAAGACGACTCGTTGCAATTAACAATGACAACTCTAGCTTTCTTACTTTTGTTGTTATCTCCCTTTGTTTTGTTTCAAATAATTTTCGTGTCCGCTCAGTAACTCAAATACCCTTCGGAATATTTTGATGGTAGAAATGTAGAACAGGACAAGACGTCGTGTCACCTAGAAGAATGACAACTCTGCCTTTTTTACTTTCGGAGTTATCTTCCTTTGTTATATCTGACAGGGATTATGCATTGATTTCGTGTCCGCTCTTTAAGTCTAATACTCTTTAGAATATTTTTATGATACTTGGTAGAAATGTAGAACAGGACAAGACCACGTGTCGCGTACAAGGATGACAACTCTGGCTTTTTTACTATTGGAGTTGTCTCCATTTGTATTATTTGTTGAATTTGATTTCGTGTCCGCTTTATACCTCAAATACCCTTCGGAATATTTTGATAGTGTTTGGTAGAAATGTAGAATAGGACAAGACGACGTGTTTGGTAGAAATGTAGAATAGGACAAAACGACGTGTTGCGTACAAGAATGACAACTCTGCCCTTTTTAGTTTTGGCGTTATCTCCCTTTGTTATATTTGACAGTGCATTGATTTCGTGTCTGCTATTTAAGTCGAATTTCCTTTGGAATAATTTTATGATACTTAATAGTAATGTAGAATAAGACAAGGCGACGTGTCACGTACAAAATGACAATTTTGGCTTTCTTACTTTTGAACTTATCTCCCCTCCTTGTGTTTGAATTTCGTGTAAGCTCTGATTCAAGAATACCCTTCGGACTATCTTGATGATACTTAGTAGCAGTGTAGAACAGGACGAGATGACGTTTATGAGTACAAGAATGACAACTCTGACATTCTTTACTTTTTGAGTTACCTCACCTTTTGTTTGGATTGAATTTCGTGCCCGCTCTGTAACTCCAATAAGCTTTAGATAACTATATATTTACTTGGTAGAAATGTAGAATAGGACGAGACGACGTATTGTGGACAAGAATGAGAACTCCTCTGGGTTTCTTACTTGTAGAGTTAGCGCTCCTTCTTGTGTTTGAATTTGATTTCGTGTAAGCTCTGTTACAAGAATACTTTCGGACTATTTTGATGATATTTGGTAGAAATGTAGAACAGGACGGGCCTCCAAGAATGAAGAGTGTGGCGGGGTTGGGGGACATATATTTGTTTTTTTTTTTTTTTTTCTAATCTTTTCTAGTTGGTATTTTTTTTTATGTTTAAAGGTAATAAGATAAAAATATGTTCATCTACTTATAAACATAGGAATGTAAAACCAATCTGTCGGACTCCAAAAACTTGATTTTAAACATGTTCGATGCCAGTGTGGTTTTGTATTATTAAATAAAACCGCAAATGTGGATTGTAGAAAACCAGTTCAATGTTGATGAAGAAGACGAGATTTGGTATGATAGCAGAGGTATGGAATTATATAATATAAAAGGTGTTGTGTCAAGCGGAAAGGTGTTGTGTTAGTACACCAGGATATTTTTATATGGCAGATACCAACGCGAATAGCGGATTGCCTATGCATTATGACCTTTTCTCGTGCTTATATTTTTCCTCCAAAACAGCTATAAGATAACATGAGCCGGTCACAGTATTTCATACATGATTGTATGTGCGCCCAGCGAAGACTCAGATCAGCCTGCGCAGTCTGATCAGAGTCTTCATATGATAGTCTTTGGAAGACCAAGAACCCAGAGCGTCTTCAGGCGAATAGCGAAGATTGAGGAAGTGCAGGCTTTGTCTTTACTGGATGCACAAACTATATTGTAGAAAATCCCGTGGTTCGCCTCATATTGTTAACTCATTTTAGACTAAATGGACTCCCCCACACTATACATTAGAAGAGTCCAATTTAAATTTTAGGTACGTCCTGCTATGAGATTTAGATATACCAAGAGAAAAAAGGATAAATTATTTGCAAACAGTGGAGACCCTGATCAGACACCACATTTTGCGGCGTCTGATCTGCGGCTGCACTGTTTGACAATTGCCCGTTTAGGGGTCTCCAGTCTAGGGTTAAATACCTTTCCGCATGACGTTTCTATATATTGTGTCAGGAAAGTTTGGTTTGGCCTGAAGAGTGGTGGTGACGGTAGTTTGATATGCCAGTGATTAGACAAACACTCAGAACTGTGTACACGCATTATCATTGTTATGTAAAAAATAAGTGGTTGGCTCTTAATTGTTGCATTGTTTTTATCTGCATTTTCCATACATTTTCCTTACAAAAAGGCAAATCAAAACAAATTAATTGTTTAAGACATACGAGCACTTAATGAAAGCCATACCAAGAAGAATAAGAAAAGAAAGCGTGTAATATTGTTTGTTTTATACGTTTGTTTGAGTTTTCAGCTGTGAGCTTTTGTGATTGGTCTATGGTAGCACATAATGAAATATATCAAATAACAGCAAAAGCAATAGAATAAAGACGAATATTGGTTATTTGTAAAATGACGTGGACAAGTTTTTTGTCATAACAGGATCCTATGGCTCAGTAAATTTGCCTGGATAATCTACTTCAGAAGTTTCTTATAATGTCGCCGAATATTTCGCAAAAGTTCTAATAATATCATATTTTTGTCATTCCCGCGTGAAGAGATTCGATGGAACGGGGTCGACTACTATTTCTTCTTCTGTATTTTCAAAAGATCCACTTTTCCGAATAGTTATACATTTCGAAAATAATAATAATAATAATAATAATAATAATAATATAGATAAATGAAATATAGATGCAACATAGAATGGTGGCTATTAGAAGTCGATGTTGCTAAGTATATCCTACTTACCGACTTGCTTGCTTTGAAACTAATTTATATGTGGATGTGGACATTATATAGTTATACTCGTGGTCTACTTTATTGTAGCCACTAGTCAAGTATCTAGTGTTTTACGGTTTGTTTTATTTAATTCATTTATGCCTAGCATCCCATGAAAGGGACATTTACAAACACTACAGACCCTGAATAGAGGTCACAGAGCGTGGTGTCTGATCAGGGTTTACACTATTAACATAAAATGAATGAATGTAAAACAAATTAAAAAACAAAAAAAGAAACACCTAGAATTGGAAATCAATTTGTTCAAAGAGAGGTAGACGATTCCGTTAGGCGTAAACGGGTAATTTAGCAATTACAAAGCATGCTTTAGCTTAACCGAAGCAGCCTCTCTGTGTGGATGAATATATGTTCCCTTGAAACCAATTGTGGTCAACGGAAACAAAAAAAAGTGTTTTCTAGATGAGAATCTAAGCGGCTATACTTCTTAGCGTGCCTTTCCAATCAAATTTTGTTATGGAATAAAGTTAAACCTTGACAGTACATTTCCTTTTAAACTGTTGTTTTGTTTGCAGATCTAAATCTTAGGTCAAACAATCATTACTGATCAGCTTACATCTGATGTAATGTTGTTTTCTTATTAAGCAAATCTCAGAAAGGTATTATGAAACCCAAGCAATGATGAATAAAAAAAAATCTGAAAAAAAAAAATCTATCCGAACACTTATATGTGATGGCGGTTCTTCTTGGCCATCTTCTATACCGCACAGGAAAGGTCGCACGGATTGAAAGCATTGCCTTCCCCAGGCACCGAAAAGAGAAGAGACAAGGACAATCAAACCTCTTCCGACAGGCTTGCTTAAGAAAGCATTCCGTGTATTTACTCTAAGCATTCAAACAGATAGGTCGGAGCAAACAGTGTAGAATCAGCTGCTAACCCCAAAACATAGGGTTTGAAGCCTTTCCAGGAGTTTTGAAATTTTACATGAATGTAACTATAAAACAAAAGGTAAGAGAAAAGTCCAGGGAGTGATTGTGGCATTTCCCTGGGTTCCCTGCATTTGCAAAAGCTACTCACATTTTTTCAGCAAAAATACGCGTGAATTATATTTTATATTTTATATTTTACTAGAAAAGGTAACATTTTGACCACCAACGATCTCGTTAAGCTAACGACGCTTTGAACAACTGGGTCCAGGCATTTTGTGCATAATCAACAAACTGTAAAATCAAATTGTTAAAAAATTCAGTTGAGTATTGTAAGAGGGTAACATATCCGAGCACTTAGGGTAAGAGTGATATGCTGAGTACGTTTATAAATCTATATGTATCGTTTTTGATTCGTGTTTGTATTTGGATACTCAGAGGATACTAAAGACTTGGTGGAGACAGCAAGACGAATACAGAGAGAACGGAAGGAAGAGCAGCTTCAGCGAGACCACATGGCAAGACAAGCTGCTATTAATGCTGCCACAACCACACCTAGAGAGGAACAGAAGCCGCAACCCTACATTCCCCCACCCACAAGATCATCTACAGTCTACAGCATTCCATTGTCACGTGCTTCTACAATTCCCAGTACTCCCGGTTCACGAGCCTCATTTTCAAGTGTACAGAGTGTCAGAACAAAGTCATTACTAGTCAAAATACGTACAGATGTAAGTTGCACAATATATAATGATTAAAGTTGTAGCATGACTTCATCCACTGATTTCGTATGAATATTGTATTAATGCTTATTTGCATTTGCTCGTTAAATATATTACGCACTATTTTGCACAAATTTAGATAGATATTAGTCTATTTGCTTCAAGTATACAAATAGTTATACGTGTGATGTGTATATGTAGAATCGGTTCCGTGGAAATTGTTACTTAAGAAAACGGTTCACTTGTATGATTAAAAAGTAACATTCCTCGTCATTATTTTGCAGATTTACATTTACTATTTACAGCTACCCGATTAATTGTTGGTTCCCGACCCGGCCTTTTTGAAGCTAAACCATCTTTTACCATTCCAAGTTTTGTGTTTCCATCCTGTCGTCCGGCCGTCTAAGGCCTTGTTTTTATCATATGCCGAAAACTATTAAGCATAGTTGTAAGGCCTAGGCTGTCCAAGTTTGTAGTTGCGTGTACATCAGGTGAAAATGGTGTGTCATTGTGACATATATTTGGACCTTTGACTATTACTACAGAACGTTTTATTTTGAGAATGTTCCCGTATTCAGTTGTATACTAACGATTGCTATCGCTTTCAAACATTTATGGCTTTATAATCTGATCCGAAAACACATACCAGTTGGTTACTTTGATTCTTATTCAGTTTCATATCATACACTATCCAACAATGCTTGTTCACGTTATTATGGAAAATATAAGTGAAGATACCCAGCAAATGCCACAATTACGAAGCACAGCCCTCCCCGAGGCGCCAAAAGAAGAAACGATGGGGAACAAATAAGGACACTAAAACGCAACAGATTAAATCACAGACACACTGGAACGAACGGTAGGAAAACTACTTGGGGAGCGGGGAGGAGGTGGGGGGGGGGGGTGGGGAGTGGGGGTTAACGCAGTTTTACTCATGCGACACCTCGCCGATAATTTTGATGAAAATTACAAATATGTGCTTGGTCCGCATAGGGATCCTCTACCATATCTGAGAAAAACATTGTGATAAAAACAAAGCAAAGTACTCAGTGGCGGTCTGAATACAAAACACAAGAAAATCACAAGCAAGACCACGATTGGTTCGACCACATCCATTGATGAAGGAGAAGCGTCGTATTTTTCGCGCACCTCAAACTGCTCCAACTAGCTGTTAAATGCCGTGTAAGACTGTAGCAGACCGTGTATACATTTACAAGAAAATAGGCATGACAATTCATGTGAATCGTTATGAAATTCCAATCTGGTTTTTCGAAAATGTAAACAATAATTACCGTCTGCTGCTGGTTTGAATAGCGCTCTGAAGCTCTGTTTCGCGCCTCGTGCCTTTCGTTCCAATATCTCTGGATCTCACACAACGCAAGGACCCTTATTTGAGCCTACATCACGAAAACACACCTATATAATTTTGACCCCCTTAAACCCCACTTTTATGTGGTAAAACTGGAGTTTACAGGGGTATACATTATTTTTTTTTTGCTAAAAACCATAGATTGTGGTACTCGTTAGAACCGCCTCGCCAGGGCGGTTCTTATGAGTACCCACAATTTATGTTTTGAGAAGAAATATAAAAAATATCAGACTCTTTCATCTGAAAATTGTCCTTTTCTGGTTTGTAAAATTTTCAATATATTTGAATAGGCATGTTGTCGTAGTGTATGATCTGGAAACATCCACTCGACGTGATACAGAGAATCAAATGACGGTACTGTAATAAGAATATGTAGGTATCGTCTGTACTGATCATATTATTGTGTGTAGATATATCTGAAGAAAAAAACACGATGTACCAAGCGTAGGTTTCTCTACAATAAAAACATCTGTTAAGAGCATTCTTGCTGCATTTTAGGATTAGACTGGTTAAAAGTTTGATCTATGCTTCATCCGGTGGTGGACTTCTGAATGACATGATATATGCATCGTTGTCACAATAAGCCATTCAATGAATTGTGATATCCTTGATTAAATACATGATCGGTAAAGACTGTGGTCTCATTATTACATCTGTGAGATATGGCCATAATGATTATTGCGACAAATTGGTTATTGCGTATTTTTCAATTTCTCGCCTTACGACTCGAAATTTAAAACTGTGCAATATTTGTTTTCATTTATTCTTCCATTATCTTATGTTCTGTTTCAGGTTGTAAATAACTGGGAAGGTTTAAAATCTGTGTTCAAATACATTGATAGAAATGGATGTGCCTCAATAACTATACCTGAAATGAAGGTAAGTTATAACGGTAAGGATTGATTTACAATCGCATGTAAATTGTACAGTCCAGTTAGGCCAAAGATACCTCTGAGCAGTCAAACGAGAACATTAGCAGGTGTATTTTGAAGTATAGATTAATTAACTTTATCCACGACCTAACGAAATAAAACTACAGCGGAAATTCTGTTTTTGAACGGTCAGCAGCACAGCTGTTTTGGGTTTGCTTTCAGTTTGTAATTTCTTTATTTTGTTTTCTTCTGTTAATGTTTAAAACATCGTCAGGAAATAAGGATCGAGGTTTCCCTCGAATAAAGCTACTTTAAACCCATTAGCGTTTTGTTGCTGACTGATCCAGGATGGGTTCTCTTTAGCAGTTCTTCTTTGTATCTGGATGTATGTGTAAATATTTGCCACCGTTCTCACTTGGACTACGCTTAAAGGAAATCATTTGATCCAATTTAGAACAAACTCTTTCCATCCAGGATAACCTCCGGATTAGAATGTTTCAAAGACTATGGATGCATCCTCTGTATGCAAACATTGTTTTCATTTGCATAATCAATAAAAAAGAATATGTTAGTCCGCAAATCTTTTAAATGCATTCATTAACCTAAATGTATAATGTTTGACGAAATTCGGCCATATCGTTCTATCTTTCTTTTGTTTCAAGGACATTATGAATAGCATGCAGTTTGGTCTCGATGAAGAAGAAAAGGAAGAGCTTTGCAAACGATTTGACGCGCAAAAGAATGGACGGTAAGAAAAACCTGATATCAGATTTACATATAGATACTACTTGCTTTCTATATTTATAGACATTTACATATAGATACTACTTGCTTTCTATATTTATAAAACATTTTGTATCGTGTCTATAATTATATTTGTTGAAGCACGAATTTACGTCTTAATTATAGATCAATGTTGGGGTCCTTATATAACATAAATAAGGTTACCGAAAGAAGAAGAACTGTGTCATTATGTCTTGTTATTGTTTGTTCCTCATATGTTTGGGATATGTTGTGTTTTGTGATTATGACTCTTTCTGAGTAAACTTATTTACATTATTTCTGTTTCTAATCAGAAACATTTAAGGAATCAATTATATTGGCAAACATTATTTCATTTAGTTTGGTTATTTAAGTGAGTGTGTTGTTTGAAATTGCATACTTTTGCTTCAGGAAATTGCTAAACCATGAATTAGACGTAGGGGACTGGGATTTAGGGTGAAGTTGGCTAGCTATAAAAGTGCTTTAAACACCCCGGTGGTTTATTCTACTGTCCGTTCTAAGGCGATCGTCCCGGTGTTGGTCTTACTCTTTGTTGCTTTGTGGTTTATTCTACGAGGCGAATTGTTTTAAGTCTTGCCTTGTGTTATTTTGTGCTTGTGTTTTTCAGTCCTTTTAGCATTGCGATTACCTCACTTGGGGAAGAGAGAGCTAATCTTAGTGCTTTTCGTACGTTTGTTCAATATGCGCTTGTGTTTTCTCTTCCTCTTGGTGTGTGGGAAAGACTGCGGCTTGAGTCGGCGCTAGGGGCGTATGCAGCCTCGCAAACTACAGTGTCGCATATGAAGAGACTCAATCAAACCGAGTCACCAATTTTCGTGATTTTGTGTGTTCTTTGTTTCCAAAGGCAATCCTTTTAGACGTTTTTGTGATTGTGGCACTCCCTGGACTTTTCTCTTACCTTTTTTGGATACACTTGGTCGACTTTTAGGTATTTTCTTAAACAAATTTGTGACCCTGTCTTTTGCCTGTGCATTAACCCCCTCTGAAAAGGGGCCAGTTCTTAAAGGAATGAATGTATTCCCCTTGGGAGAATATTCATTCCTTTTATAGTAGATCCCTTTTCAGAAGAGGACAAAACACTTTTGACACAGTTATCTGAAAGTGTATCCGTACCATTTAAGTCTCCTTGAGACATTTAAAGTATCACAAAGATGTAATGTTTTATTTCAGATTTAATTATCTGCAATTTATGAAATGCTACGCCCAACGATCAGACAAACAGGCTCACAGTAAACCATTCGCCTATAGCAAATTCACACATAAATTGGAAACACAGGTACGCATGGTTTATTTTCATGGTTTATTATTAGATAATTTTGATAAATGTTTTGTATGCATATATAAAAAAAGCACTTGCTTAAACGAAATGTTTTAATAAGAGTAACCTCACTGTATTAGAGCTGACCAAGTCATGTAAAACTGGTTTGGGATCAGGTAGTGAGGGCATGGTAACCATTACTTCTCTAAGGGACTGGATACATATTGTAGATTTACAACCATCTATACAAGGTGAACAATTTTTGTGATTTCCTGTTTGTTTTTTCTGCAGATCAAGCCCCTTCTGGAAAGGAGTCTACTCTAAAAGGTAGGAATTTGCTCCCAAATTCTTTCCTTTAAGAGTAGACTCCTTTTTCAAAAGGGTTGCCTTAGATAAACTGCATATTATATAAAGATTAGTGTAGCCGGACTTATCCTAAGTATTGTAACAGACAAAAACATTTGACAGAGTTGCATCGCCTGATAGTTTATCCATTCCGTTGATGCTTGGTTTTACAAATTTTACGCTTCTAGACTAGAATAGTATTAAGCAATAAACTGCTTTAACTGATTTTTTTTTGCAAAGATAACACACTGAGTCATAGCATGATTACTTAACTGAGTTATTTGCCTTAGATAAATTGCATATTATATAAAGATTAGTGTAGCCGGACTTATCCTAATTATTGTAACAGACAGGCCTCAGGAAATAGTGCTGACCCGATTGAGACACTGCAGGATAAAATCTGATTAGGGTCTTTACTCTTCGTTGTGAATCAAGCAGTTTTAGACACATCAGCATGTAGTTAAATGAACTTATCTAAATAAAAAAACAAATATGGTAAGTAGTTAAGTTGTCCTAATACTTTAGGTAAACACGATATTGTGTTCTTTTGAACTAAGCTGTGTCAAGCAAACCGTTTTGCTAAACAGCGAACAGCCAGGCCAATCAGTGCAATTACATCAACTCATTTATACCGAATGAATTCTTCTACCTTAACTCCTTGGTCCCAAAATAAAAGAGTTAAAGAGTGAAAATGGAATGTTACTATTATCGTTGAACAAACCTTTTGCATAACATGGCTTATATTGAGATTGATCATGTACTTTTATGGAATTTATGCTCGTCAATTCTTTAGCTTGAAGAATAAAGGTTAGTAACTGCAAGTGATTGATAACGGTACCCTTTCACCTCTAAATATACAAATGCACTTTTCCATCTTTAATTTGTATTATTCCTATTACCTGTATTCGGAAAAGAAATTTTTGTTGTAAAATGTAAAAACAAAAAAAAAGAGAAAAACATGGCAAAACATTTGGATCCTAACAATACAGATAGCTACAAGCCATCTTACTAAAACCTTCCTTGTTTGTAAAGGTATTTAAGGGGACTTCGTACATTTGCTAGATTTTCAGCCATTTTGATCAGAGTGACAACGTTTGTGAGGTCTTGTTGGCTTTCTTGCACGCCAGCTCAACTTCTGGAAAGGGGTCTGCTCATAAGGGAAAGAATTTGTTCCTAAGGGGAATAAATTCTTTACTTTTAGAGTAGATTCATTTTCAGATATGGGCAAAATCAATTTTGACCAACCTTAAAAAATGTATTCTTTCCTCTTAAATAGTATATAGTTTTGCTAAATTGAGGTTGAAAAGGGTAAACCTTTTTGAGAGCCACGTCAGGTAGGAATGTGTCTTCGGGCTATATGCGGCAGATTCTATAGTATCCAATGACAACAGAGAAGACCCTGAAAAGACTGCGCGAATACATAAGCTGATTTGTGTCGTACGAGAATACCCTGAAAAAACTGCGCGAATACATAAGCCGATTTGTGTCGTACGACACAAATCAGCTTATGTATTCCTGCAGTCTTTTCAGGGTCTTCTCTGTTGTCATTGGATACTATAGAATCTATTAACAGGGGACAAAGACCCTGATTAGACAATGTGGATTCATTGATCTGAATCTGTGCATTTTGAACATGTTCGAAGGTACCTTTCGCTGACACGGCCCATGTGTGTTTCGGTGTAGGAAAACATTTTCTCATTAGCGAACAACAAGGAATCAGTGTATCTGTGCATCATCGCAGACTGACCTGGCCTATGTTCCATTCGATATTCTTTACTGAATATATATTCACTTAATTGTGGGTTGTTTTTTTTTATAGCAAAAGAACATGATAAAAGCTTAATTTCACATTTGGTTTAAAAAGTGCTAGTGTATAAATGAGATCAAGTAACCTTAGGTTTAAGTAAAATACGTAATCAAGGGATATTAGTGGAATGTAGGCCATGTTCTTTTTTGACCCCGCAAACGCACAATCATATTGTTGGAAAAAAGTCGTTTCGACGTCGCCGCTACACCATTAGTTGTTTCGACATAATGTATTATCTGTTGATACCCAGCGGGTAAATGACGTTGCATGACATTAATCTGACGTTATATAAATGCCATGTGCCCACTGCATGTGACATTATATCGGCATGCGACATTGCATAAACGCCACGTGCCCGCTGGGTACCTGTATGTATGAGCGCGCAGAATCGTCTGGTTGTTCGTTTATTAGTAGTAGTGATTGAGTGGGCCTAAGCGTCAGTCATTATTACTTTCATTTTACATATGGGAAAGTGTATGTGTTCGCCACAGATTTCCTCTGATGTTTATGAGCACAGTGTTCAAAGTACTGTATTCATTGCTGCGCTTTATTTGTCTTAGGTATAAGTTTCTTACCAGAGGAATTTTTTTAAGGAGGAATATTTGAGGATAATTCTAGGATAATTTTCTAAGTTCTCAATGCAAATTCGGGGCGCTTCTAATGAATAACTACAAATTTATATTTGTATGACGGTATAATAAGAATTATTGCAGAATTATCACCAAGTAATCATTCTTTAACATGCACTCAAGTTACGTTTGGGTCGCGCAGGAGGTACGGTGCCTTAGAGCATATGCGAAATCTTCAGGCTCAGGTTACCCTTGGCTTTGACACAGTCTGATCAGAATTGTTGCACTCCGAGTATACATTCTACAGAACCGAGAGATTCCGTAAACTGGCTGCGAAGGTCCTGCTTAGCCTGCGCGGATACGCAGGGCTGAGCCATTAGGAAAACACGCCTATTCAAATATATGGAAAATTCCACCTCCAAAAGCTGAAAATTTCCAGGTAAAAACGACTCTGATATTTTTCATATTTCTGCTCAAAACATAGATCACGAATACTCGTTAGAACCGCCTCGGCAAGGCGGTTCTAACGAGTACCCACAATCTATGTTTTTGAACAAAAAAAAAGAAAGAAAAATAATATCTACCCCTGTAAACCCCGTTCCGTTTACTGTTCCGTTGCACTTCATATAATACCAGAATGTTTAAGTCTCTTAACACTGGATTTTTTTGATTCTAACATATTGAGTGTGCATGTGCTGAAGAAAACTTTTCGCTTGACCCAGTGTAAAACAGATTAACGTTTATTGGTCCGTTTATTGTTCTGTTGCACTTCACTTAACACCAGAGTTTACTTTGTTTATATGTGAAAATGGTTGATTCTAACATATTGAGTGTTTATGTTTACATATGATGCGGTATTTGGATTTTTTCTTCCTTTTTTTGTATTTGTTTGTTTATCGTTTTTGACTGGTAAAATAGACTGCCCCATGGTAGAATGAAGGCTCTAGTTTGTTTTAACTAGACTCGTACGATCGCATAATTAATAAAAGAAATATGTATACAAACATGCCTAGTTTAAATAGTGTTTATGTTTGTCAGCCCTTTTTCTCCCAAAGAAGTACATATGATAATATATTACAACCGTTGATTTAGTTATCGAAATGACAGTACTTATGATGCTTGAAATAACCTATTAGATGTTAAAATTGTTTAGGAGTTGTTTTTAGCTCACCTGAGCCAAAGGCTCAACGTGAGCTTTTCTGACCGCTCGATGTCCGTCGTCCGTCGTGCATCGTGCGTCGTGCGTCTGTCAAGAATTTACTTAAAAGACATCTCCTCCTAAACAGATGAATGGATTTTAAAATAATTTTACAGGAATGTTCCTTGGGTGACCCGCTGCGCTGAATAAAATTGCCGCCATGGCTAAAAATAGAAAGGCCTTAAAACGACATCTCCCTCAAGGCCACTGGCCCAATTTCAAAATAATTTCACAGGAATATTCTTCGGGTGACCCTCTAAAAAATTGCTCAAACCGTTCCGCTCGGATGAACAAGATGGCCGCTAGAGCTAAAATAGAAAATAAAACCTTTAAACGTCTTCTCGTCTGTCAACAATTTACTTAAAAAACATCTCCTCCTAAACCAGTGAATAGATTTTGAAATAATTTTACAGGAATGTTTGTTGGGGTACCCTCTACTAAAATTGCCTAAATAGTTCCGCTCCGCTGAACAAAATGGCCACCAGAGCTAAAAGTAGAAAAAACGACTTCTCCTCCAAGGAAACTGGCCAAATAATTTCACAGGAATATTCCTTGGATGACCCTTCACCAAAATTGCTCAAACCGTTCCGCTCGGATGAACAAGATGGGCGCCAGAGCTAAAAATAGAAACAACAACAACTTTAAACGACTTCTTCTCGTTAACCAGTGAACGGATTTTAAAATAATTACACATGAATGTTCCTTAGGTGACCCTCTACCAAACTTGCTCAAACCGTTCCACTCAGATGAACAAGATAGCCGCCAGAGCCAAAAATAGAAAAAAAAACCTTTAAATGACTTCTCCTCCTTAACCAGTGGATGGATTTTGAAATTATTTCACATGAATATTCCTCGGGTAATCCTCTACCAAAATTGCTTAAACCGTTCCGCTCGGATGAACAAAATGGCAGCCAGAGCTAAAAAAAAGAAAACCCTTTTAATGTCTTCTCCGCCTTAACCAGTGGATGAAATTTGAAATAATTTCACAGGAATGTTGCTTGGGTGACCCTCTACCAACATTGCTCAATCCGGTCCGCTCAGATGAACAAGGTGGCTGCCAGAGCTAAAAATTGAAAAATCTTCAAACGACTTCTCCCCCTTAACCAGTGGATAGATTGTAATAGGCAAAGTTTTTTTTTAAAAAATGAAGAGAAAACGGTTAAAAAGTAAACCACTGATCCAACCTGTCTCAAATGTTCCTCAAGAGACCCTTTACTAAATTCTTTCAGTTACACAACATGCCCCCTTCCACCCCACCCACCACCTCCACCACTTGCCTGATTTAAATTAAATTAATACAACCATCCTGAACCTAAAGCAATGGGACACATGTGGGCGATTTAGGACCATCATGGCCCTCTTGTTTTTTTTTTTTTTTTTTTTTTTTTTTTTTAAGTAACATTGAATAGCTTTTGCCCATATGTATTTTACTGTATTGTATGTTATTTATGAAAGGTGTACAGGAAAACGGGAATCAAAATGTCTCTCACACGTGCTCCAATACTGAAGGTACAGTAAAAGTAATAGACGTTTTTAAGTATGTTTTCTGGGACGTTTCTTGGTATTATTTTTATCTTTTATACAGTAGCATCAGGGTAATTATAAAAGATAAATCACTGAAGCGTTTGACAAAATCACGACAGTCGACATTCTGTTTTTTGCTTTTTTTTTTTTTTTTTTTATCTTTTTCTTCACAGAAAATAAAACTTGACGTTCAAGTGATATGTCTGCTAGGCAGCAGGTTCACATGAAATATCGTCTTATTTTCTAAGAAAAATACAAAGGAACCCAAATGTCGTCTGCTGCAGATGTCACTTTTAGGTTAATCTTGGTCTAACTGGTCTATGCAAAAACAAAGAACCTTTATATAAATTTGTAAGGATGCTCAGCGCGAGAGACAAAAACGTCTCTATGTCGTCTGCGAAAATGGAAGGCTTAGACCAGCTTGCACAGCTGATCAGAGTCTCCACTGTCCGCTTACAGAACCATTGAGTTATGTAAATTATATCGACGAATATCATATTTACCTCAAGTATTCGGATTAATATGCCTCACCAAACATTGTAAACCCAGATAAGACGACTCAGAATGTGATGTCTGATCAGGGTCTACACTGTTCGCCATCACTCAGCATGTTAAGACTCATCAGGAGGTAGTAAAATGAACTTGTTCGAATTTTAGGACAATAAAGGTGTCCGGATATTTCGAATATTTAGGTCAAATATGGTATGGGCCTTCTTTTCAAGTTGAGCAGCATTTATATTTTTATTATTTCTATTAATAAGGTGCAATGGCTTTTTCATTAACCCATTTATGCCTAGCGTTACACAAATGGACATTGGCAAATAATGTAGACCCAGATCAGACGCCGCAGAACGCGGCGTCTGATCAAGGTCTACACTGTTTGCATTAAATACAGGCATTTCTATAAAACATGGTAATAATAAGAACTAACCAGACATCCCTTCTATTGGAAATGGACCTGTCCAAAGACTTTTTGAGGTACAAGTCCACTTGGCATATATGGGTAAAAGGACTTCTTCATTAAATTACACATCAGCCATGCTATGCAAAAATGTGGCTACGGGGCGAATCCGAACAGTAAAGATCCAGATCAGTCAGTAATCAGTGATCTGATAAAAGCCTTTGTTTTGCATCAATATTTTACAGTATCGAATTATACTGTAAGCGGACAGGAACCCCCGCTAGCATTCTCATTAATCTATAGCGGGCCGTTATCGGCCGTCAGGGTAGCTGACGGGCCGATAACGGCCCGCTATAGATTTATGTAGAATGCTTACTGGGAAAAGAACCTCTTCAGGCTGTGCATCTGCGCACTCTAATAAGGGCCTTTGCTGTCCGTATATGTCCCAAGGCACAATTTCACATGGCGCTCCAAATGTTGAATTGATATAACGTTTCTCTGGAATGGTAGTTTTTACATATTTTTAGTCTATGTATTATTGTTTTATTTTAACAGCAGTATTCAAGACATAGCTTATTAGAAGGGTTCCGGGGGAAAAAAACTCCCCTTGGAATGAATCAATTCCCCTTAAAATATGTTATGATTTTAGTCTTCTCTCATAATAGAATCCAATGGTTACTGGTTATGATTGAATTAATATATTTTACATGCAGCAAATGTTTGGAGGTACATCGGGACCTAGAACTGTTAATGCTGTAATTGAGCACTTCAGAGATAAGGTGACTTATAGCCTCTATATTTATCTTAGGTATTCGAATAGCTTAATTTCTTTAAAATACTTTGTCTGAAAATAATGCTGGTTGGCTGGAAACAATGTAAACCCTTATCAGATGCCGCGTTTTGCGGCGCCTGATCTTGGTGTACACTGTTCTCTCAGGCATGTCTATTCGAATATTTAAGGTAGACAAGTAAAAATGTTTGTATTGTCAGCTGTTTCATAAGCAAAAGTGATGTTTCCTTTCCAAGGGCACATTTATGGAATCACCATTCAGATTGAGCCTGCAATCGTAGTCGTGGTATCAGTGTTGAACCCTTTATAGGCTAATTAAAGACACCTACAGCGGATGACACTTTGACATACCAACGTATTCTTTTTATAGAGAAAGTAAGGCGCGACATAGCAGACGATTTACATAAAAAAGCAAGCCTTATTTTCTCTGAAATATAACAAAATCAATTTTAGGATGCCGTCTGCTACAAATTTGCTTAGCACTTAAAGGGTTAAAAACTCAATGATCACATCCATTTGGCTTCCAAAATGGCAGCCCCGTATGACTCAATTTGACTTTGATTCCCAGTATGGAAGCCACTCCCCCGCCCCTCTCGACACACACCTCCCCCTATCATCACGAAAACATACCTATATAATTTTGACCCCCTTTAACCCCACTTTTATATAATAAAACTGGGGTTTACCGGTGTATACATTATTTTTCTTACTTTTTGCTTAAAAACATAAATTGTGGTACTCGTTAGAACCGCCTCGTCGAGGCGGTTCTAACGAGTACCCACAATCTATGTTTTGAGCAGAAATATGAAAAATATCAGAATTTTTTATCTGAAAATGTTCGTGTTTTTTTTTAGCAAAATTTTAGTATATTTGAATAGGCATGTTTTCTTAATGTGACTCTGGGTTTGATTTCCAAAAGGGTAGTCCCCTATATCTCGTATCCACAAATGCCTAATTCTGAGAGGGATATTCATTTTAGCGTGTCTGTACGGGTACATGAATGTCCAAATGATATAGATTGAACTTTTTACCGATAAAATGAAACTGGCATAACTTCAGTATATTGTTTACAAGAGAAGTGTACACGTTAGACGCCATTTTGATTTCCTAGGAGAGTAGATTTTTTTTTTCAATTTAAAGTAAACCCCATTTTTCAGAAGGGAGTCAAAATACATTTGAAATAATTCCTTCCCCGTGAAAGTATATCAATTGCCCGTTAGTAACAATGATTTTGTGCAATCAATTGTGCTCTGTTTCATATTTAAGTGTCATCTGATAATACTAACAATGAAACGACTAAATGAGAATGAATGTGCTTATATTTCACAATAGCTATCATCACGAAAACATGCCCATATAATATTGACCCCCTTAAACCCCACTTTTATATAGTAAAACTGGGGTTTACAGGGGTATACATTATCTTTCTTATTTCTGCTCAAAACATAGATTGTGGGTCATGTTAGAACCGCCTCGGCGAGGCGGTTCTAACGAGTACCCACAATCTATGTTTTGAGCAGAAATACGAAAAATATCAGGGTTTTTTATCTGAAAATTTTCGGTTTTTAGAGGTGAAATTTTCTATACATTTGTATAGGCGTGTTTACGTAATGTTATTAAATGAATGTACTATATCAAATTTGTCAAACGTTTGCCATTGAAACAGCTGCAGATGCACATAATTTGTCTAATTCTTGTTATTGGTATCCTTATTTCAGTTTCTGATTCCTGTGATCAACTTTCTTTTGCACTTATTTAACTAGCATAGTATCACGGAAATACGCCTATATAATTTTGACCCCCTTAAACCCCAATTTTATATAGTAAAACTGGGGTTTATAGGGGTAAACATTATTTTTCTTATTTCTACTTAAAAACATAGATTGTGGGTACTCGTTAGAACCGCCTCGGCGAGGCGGTTCTAACGAGTACCCACAATCTATGTTTTGAGCAGAAATATGAAAATATCAGATTTTTTTTTCTGAAAATTTTCATTTTTTTTTTTTGTGGTAAAATTTTCAATATTTTGAATAGACGTGTTTTCGTAATGAAATCCATATATACCCTAAGTATTCGGAAATATCGGATTACATGTAAGCAAACAGTGTCGACCCAGATCAGACGACTCAAAACACTGTTTGCCAATAATCCAGAACTTTTAGACACATCTTTAAGTAGTAAAATAAATATATATAAATTTTAGGACAAATAAAGCGAGGAGTTTTGGTGGCCGAAAACGTAAATGCGGTACTTGGACATAGTGGTACGGTAAAACTTCAATGCATTACGAAAACACGCCTATTCAAATATGGAGAAAATTTCACCTCCAAAACCTGAAAATTTTCAGGTAAGAAACTGATATTTTTCATATTTCTGCTCAAAATATAGATTGTGGGTACTCCTTGGAACCGTCTCGGCAAGGTGGTCCTTACGAGTACCCACAATCTACGTTTTTGAGCAAAAATAAGAAAAATAATGTATACCTATGTAAACCTCGGTTTTCCTCTATAAAAGTGTGGTTTAAGGGGGTTAAAATTATATAGGCATGTTTACGTGATGGACTCGAATACTGATGGCTCGTATACCCGGTACACGTGTTTTCATCACGAAAACAAGCCTATATAATTACAACCCCCTTTAACCCCACTTATATATAGTAAAACTGGGGTTTACAGGGGTATACATTATTTTTTTTTACTCAAAAGCATAGATTGTGAGTACTCGTTAGAACCGCCTCGTCGAGGCGGTTCTAACGAGTACCACAATCTATGTTTTTGAGTAGAAATAAGAAAGTTATCAGAAATTTTTATCTGAAAATTTTCATTTTTTGGTGGTAAAATTTTCGGTATATTTGAATAGGCGTGTTTTCGTAATGTGAGCCCTTAGGAAATTCTCCCTATAGCTCAAGAAAAGAAATATTTAGAGATGTTTTAGGGAAATGCTCTTATCTTACTGTGAAAATGTATCTATGTGTACTCATTAAAGTTTCTAATGAGTATACTCAACATTTCATTATTTCATTACGAAAACACGCCTATTCAAATATACTGAAAATTTTACCATCAAAAAATGAAAATTTTCAGATAAAAAATTCTGATATTTTTCATACTTCGGCTCAAACACATAGATTGTGGGTACTCGTTAGACCCGCCTCGACGAGGCGGTTCTAACGAGTACCCGCAATCTATGTTTTTGAGCAGAAGTAAGAAAAATAATGTATACCCCTATAAACCACAGTTTTACTATATAAAAGTGGGGTTTAAGGGGGTCAACATTATAAAGGCATGTTTTCGTGATGGACATCACTAAATCACCCCAAATAGCCTCCTGACCTGGTGCTAGGGTAAACCCTCAGTACCTTATACTGCCCATGTCTAGAACAGATTTTCATGGTCCCAAAATGTTCGAGCCATTAAAGTTCGACTGTATATACATTTTATCGGCTATTTTGTTTGGAGTACAAGTCTGCTGGAAAATACCCAAGAAAGCACCTACTTAAAAATAGCACCTATTTCAAAAGAAAGTACATAAAGTACCTATATCAAAAGAAAGTACCAGAAAAAACTCAGAAAGTATCTATTTCAAAAGAAAGTACAGAATGTACCTATTTCAAAAGAAAGATCACTATGGGTGACAATCAACTTCTTTTTCTCAATTAGCTATATTCTCAAAGGAGGCTACTTATAAGGCCTACTGTCCAAAACCAGCTAGCCGATTTCAAATTACAAATGGCAAGTCCACATGTGTTTAAACGTGCAAGTAGGGTACTGTCTTTTGAGATCACCAGTTCATCTGTTCCCCTGCATGCCAATCGCACAGTATGTTGTAGTTATGCATTATTCTATGTAGATGTAGAAACACATTTGAACAGTTGTAATGTCAGAGGACTTATTAGGGAACAGGGTACCATTATGGTGATGAGAACTGGACGAAGTATCACGTATACAGTAGCCAAAAGCTATATTTTACAAAACATTTGTGTCTGATTGGGCAAAAATAGATGCGATTGTTTGAATTTATGTCGATTTTACGTAAAAAAAAAATATACAGTCAACCCACTTTATACCGACACTCGATACAACGAAAAAAATCATTATAATGACATTTTGAATGTCACGAAACATTCGTTCAAGTGGTGACAGTTGATGAGAAATTATGCAACAATATTGCTGTAAAACTTCAAGCAACATACGTTTTGGATATTTGTTAGAATCGCCTCATTGAGGCGATTCTAACAAATATTCAAAAAATGTGTTCTATCAGGAAATGAGAATAAAACCAGTTCTTTCTTATATATTATTTTGTCCATTAAGGAGTATTTACAACAGCAAATTTATTTTAATCGCAAGTGACTTACTATACATCCCTTTGACGAAAAAGACTTTTAGGCTTAGTCTTCAGCATAACTCGTTCAGCTTTGATAGAATCTGCCTACAACTTGCAGATATGGCGGACATGGATAAAATCTCGAATGGGTTCGAAAACTGGCTAGATTGGGTCATTAATTTTAGAGTTACATCCTCTTGATTACTGAAAAAGCCGCTGTTTAACTTTGTGATCAGCATAACTCGATCTTTGATCGGATCAGCCTGAAACTTGCATATAAGGTTGACATGGAGGAATTCGCGAATGAGTTGGAAACCTGGCCAGATCGGATCATTTGTCTTTGAGTTACAGCCCCTTGATTGTTGAAAAAGCCTATATTTGACTTTATCATTAGCATAACTCGTTCAGTTTCGATTCGATCATCCTTAAACTTGCTATAAATATGAACGTGGATGAAGTCTTGGATGAATTCAAAAAAGTTTCAAAACCTTCACAACCTGATAGATAGAGTTATGTCCCTTGATTGCTAAAGACACATATAATTAACATTGTTCGCTGCATAGATCCATCAGTTTTAATTTGATCTTCCTTAAACTGGCAGACGCGGAGGACATGGATATTTTGGAGTTATTTCCTCCAGATTAATGAATGTTGTAGACATTGAGTGACCTTGACCTACTTTTCAGCATAGCTGAGCGTTAAGGACCACCATGATCCTTTTTTGTTTAGTTTCTACAAATTAAATGAGGGCACATGTGTTAAAGAGCAGAAAAGTGCCAATACAGTGCTGATAGACCCTTCTTTTTTGTGATGTATTTTGTCAGTCTACGGCTAACCTTTAATTTGAGACCCTATTTGGAAATCAATGAATATCAGGAAGGTCTGAATTTAGCCAAATGATATAATGGAAACCTGTGGAAACATTCATCACGTAAACATACCTTTATAATTTTGACCCCCTTAAACCCCATTTTTATATAGTAAAACTGGGGTTTACAGGGGTATACATTATTTTTCTTATTTCCGCTTAAAACATAGATTGTGGGTACTCGTTAGAACCGCCTCGCCGAGGCGGTTCTATCGAGTATCCACAATCTATGTTTTGAGCAGAAATACGCAAAATATCAGAATTTTTTATCTGAAAAAAAAAATTCCTTTTTATGGTGGTAATGAACGGTTTCTTGATGTATTGCAATTCGCGTATAATTACATGGAATCATTTGAAAGCTCGAAGTTGCATGTGGTGAGTTAATATTTCAGGTTCAATGTTCAATGTTATGTAAATAAGATGACAACTTTAATGACTTTCTATTTGCTTTAATGTACAGCAAGGCTTTACTTCAAAGGGGCAACTCATCAACATGCCTTTTAGAACTTGTTTTTATTGTCTTCTCATGCCATTTAACCCTAATCTACCCAGCTAGCATTCTTTATAAATCTATTGCGGGCCGTTATCGGCCCGTCAGCTACCCTGACGGGCCGATAACGGCCCGCTTTAGATTGATAAAGAATGCTTACTGGGTAGTGCCTTGCGAGTGCTATGATCCGCGATTGTGGCATTTCCTGGATATCTCTATATATTTATTTGATAGAAAGTTGCATTATTTGAACGTTTAGACAGATTTGATTCTGATTTCTGATAAAATGAATTGATATTGATTAAAGCAAACAGTGTAAATTCAAGAAAAAAAATGTGTCAGATTGTTGAACGCGATACATGAATAATGCTCTTTTTGTGATATAAATCATCCGACAAGATAAATTTCCATTTGAATTTGAATATGTCAGCGGAATTTATAAAAGGACATGCAACCACCCAGTGCTTAATTACATCTGTGCATGTGTTTTATCAGTTCATTTTCATGAATATTGTATTTCTTCGCCGTAATTGAGAACTCTTTGATCTAAACGCCGTAGGAAGTGAACCAGTGAGGTATTGTCATGTATAACTGACACGTTTCGCCGCTATTCAGAAGTAATAGTATGAATGCCACAATGAAGACAGTGTCATTCTGGAAAGGAGTTTCTGTCTTTAACTCTTTCGGCGCCCAATTTCATTGTCGTCTGTCTTTTTATTTTAACAAACTATCGTTTGGAAAGATGTTAATATGTAAAATTGAAAGATAGAATGTCAAACAGCGTAGATCCAGATGAGACGGCTCATTGAGCCGTCTCATCTGGATCTGTGCTGTTTGCAAAAGCCTATTATTAGCGCCTGTGGCAGTGAAAGAGTTAATATCTGTACAACGTCTTCTTATCCGTCCATTGTGGATTTAATGGTTACAAAAATTGAAGGAAGCTATCAAATTATTAATAAATTAATGTAACAACGAATGTCTATTTTAAGTGCTTTGTTTTGTCTCGTTTCATGTTTCAAAGAGAATACAAATTGTATTGCATACTCTATTATAGCTAATCACAGATGAATTAGAAGACTATTAATACCTAAAGATAACCATTCCGCCGCAGAGTTTATAAACAGTCTATTCCATCGTTGAAATCGGAAAGGTTTACGTTTTATATAAGGTTTTCGTCACCCAAAACTCAAAATCTAAATTACCAACAGTGTAGAGTAATCTTTGCACTTTCATTTTTTTGATCACGGTTAGGGTCATGAAATGAACGTTTATGTTTATTCTTGAATCATTATGAAATACTTCGTTAATAGAACGTCGTATTAATGTTGCTGTAACGTCATGACATTTATCACATGACCGTCACGTTATTCAGTGAAATAACCCATGTCATCAATATCATATAACCACACGTGTTATAACACCTGCAAGATTTCCCATTGGTTAGCCTAATTACCCTCATTAATATTCGTATTACTCCGCTTATTGATAGCAACCAAGATGGTGTCCGCATTCACCAATACAACTTTTACATTTGAAACAGATCCTGCCTTCAATTTTGAGAAGATTTTAAGATGAACGACAAATGTCAGACCGATGGAGGGTAAAGACACAAAACAATCATCGATATCGTCAAACCGTCAATGAAAAAACATTTCACCTCCTTCAAAAAAGCACTGGAGGATATCATGACTCAAAGAGTCAATAAATGTGTCAAATTAAAATCCAAACTACAGTTAAAATGTTTTATAGTCTTATATACTTGAGAGTGTCAACCACCGTATAAACAGTATTGATCAAGGTCAATGACCTTTAAATTCGACAGCTGACTCTGGGGGATTTCCCTACTGATTCTCAGTGATGTATTGACTCGTTGAATGACGTTGTTCAATGAAATATTTAGTTTTGAATTGATTTATTCAAATGAAATATTTATTATCTCAAACAAGAATCATCATTATTTCCTACAGTAATGAATGGCAAATTTATCTTGTTTCTAGTTCTTTTCGGTACTTATCAAATAATATGCGAACTATTTTTGTTGGGTAGTACTATTGAATCTTTTGGTAGTGAGTTGTTCCGCTTATCTATGGAAAGCCGTTATCTTTGAAAATATATTTTGTGAATTTTTTTTTCATCGGAAGGGCCATGTGATAAACAGAATCTTACATTCGTGGTCATTTCATATGAAATTTATGAAACTCGTTAGGTAATTTCGGTATTTGCTCGCCAAGGCTCGCAAATACCGAAATTACCCAAACTCGTTTCATAAATTTCATATGAAATGACCACTCATGTAAGATCGTCTATTTGTACAACGTCACTTCAATGTCGATGCAACGTCATGACGTTTATAAAATATGCATTAACTTCGATGTAGCGTGATAATATGTATATAACGTTGCATTAAAGTCGATACAACGTCATGACGTTGATTCGACGTAATTGCGACGTCGCATTAATGCCATGTGTTCACTGGGTTGTTATCTGGTTTCATCAGAAGAACGTTGACCTTTTTTATATCATTATAACGTTGCGAAACAGATGGTAAATAGATCAGAAAAATCAAAATACTGAATAAACGGTATATAATAGTCACTACAAATAAAGTATTGTGTTTGTCTAATGACAGCTCACTGGAGATTTTCTTCATTTTTATTGTGCTTCTTTTGTTAAATGTTTAGTAGAATACTTTATAGATTGTTTCTTTGGGTATCTAAAGTACATCAAAACCCGTCCTTTCTTCGCCATGAGATCGGTTTTCTGATCGTACGTGCCTTAATCATCAGTTATGTGTGCGGCTCAAGTCTTTGCGAAAACAAATTGTTAATCTATAGCATTTTACCAGTGAAGCTTTCATAATATGTTTACATGCAAAGCATAAATACTTGTCATGAATCAGAACCCCATTAAGCATTCTTCATAAATTTATAGCGGGCCGTTATCGACCGGGCCGATAACGGCCTGCTGGAGATTTATAAAGAATGCTAGCAATAATTGTCATGAATCAGGACCACAGTAAGCATTCTTTATAAATCTATAGCAGGCCGTTATCGGCACGTCAGGGTAGCTGACGGGCCGATAACGGCCCGCTGTAGATTTATAAAGAATGCTAGCTGTCTCATCGATGGCCATTGAAAATATACTTTCACGATTTTGATTAAATCATTCTATGCAAAAAGGGTTTTACCGCATATGTGAAAAGCGAAGCTCCATGTGAGCCAACACATCTGCACAGTCCGCGGTGCACTGTCTTCAATGTGGAAAGGACTGAATATTGCAGAATATACCGTATTTACCATACATATTTGGACAGAAAGGCATAAACAAAGTGCATATCCAGATTGGATGCTACAGGCACAATAATCAGGGTTTACACATTTTGCTACTCTGGTAGTAGTTGTAGGTATATCCAGAGGTAGTAAAATGACCATCTTGAAATTTCAGAACTACAGTCGAATCTCAATAGCTCGAACATTAATGGCTCGTTTACCATGGCTAATTCGAACTCACATTTGAGACCCTACGATATCCTTCCGAAGCTCATTAAAACAAATATTTAAGGATTTTTATATCATGAAATTATAAGTTGTGTACTCATTAGAATCGCCTAATCGATGCGATTCTAATGAGTACAGTCAACATAAGTTATTGTGTAGAAAATGGAAAAGATTTCCCTAAATTATCATTCATTGTTCCATGACCTGGCGCCATGATTATCCCTCAGTGGCTCGAAGTACCCATGTCTCGAATAAATTTCCATGCATGACAGGTTTTTCTCTTAGAAAAAAGTGGTAAAAAAAATCATGCTCAACTGATAATTCAACCAGATGTTTTATGGCTACTGCCCTCAACTCTCATACACTAATGGGTCTGTTCACAACAGGTGGTATTACAAGATTTACCTGGGGGACTACTTTTCTCTCATAACACTGGTTCCCTGCACTGTAATATATAGTCTTAAAATCTTTATGTTTTAACATAGGAAACCATTTAAAAATGTAATTTGATTAATTTTTAATGCAGATGTAGATTTTGGTATCGGTTTTGAGCTACTTCATTGTGTTTTATATTTAAGAATTTTATGTGTGGTTTCTAGTTAACTGTCTTATCAGTATTGCTTAACTAATTGCATAACATAACATCATTTTATTGGTATCTGGGCAGAGTTTTATGGTCTCGGTCATCAGAAACATATGGAAATGCAATACCCCACTAACCCGACTTTGATATAGTAATAGTCGTGAAGGTGGGGGTCAAATTCTCTAAGATAAAAACACAGCATGGGTCCCAAAGATGTTAGAGCCATTGATGTTTTACTGATTTTTGTTAAGGAGTTAAGGTATCCCAGTAGTTAGCGTAAATACGGTATTATAAAATGCGTAGAACATCGGAATGACAATTCAGGGCTATTTTTCCAGTTCCCTATAAAAGCATAAGTTGTGGGTACTCATTAGAAGCGCCTCATGGCGGCGCTTCTAATGAGTATCCACAACATATTTTTTTATGGAGAAATAAGAAAATATTTCCTAAATTATAACTCAGTAAGTCCTTTGGAAACGTGAATGTATTTCTACCTTACTTATTCGAAGGTTTATTTCAATCTTCGCTGTTTGCATATATGCTATAGTCCATTATATGTGCAGTGCCATGCAAAAATGTGCCTTCGGAATCTATGCGGACAGCGAAGGCCCAGACCAGCCTGCTAATCCACGTAATCTGATCTTGACGTTCACTATCCACTTACAGAGTCCTTGTATACTGTAGAATATATCGATGTATAACAAAGGTCCTTATCAGGTTGTGCTGCTTAGCAGGTTAGTCTGATCTTCACCGGTCCCATATGCCCCGAAGACACATCCCAGCTACATCCCAGCTAGCATTCTTTATAAATCTACAGCGGGCCGTTATTGGCGATAACGGCCCGCTGTAGATTTATGTAGAATGCTTACTGGGATTTCATTTAGCGCGACCAATATATGTATATACCATGCGTTCATTTTATATCTCCTTCTTACAGCTGTTGAAGGAACACCGAACATTGAGGCGAGCTTTCAAGAAATTGGATCGAGGTTACAAGGGATACTTAAGTGTTAAAGACTTCAAGGCTGCCCTTCAGATGTGCAACATATCATTAAGTAGTGATGATTTCTATCATATACTCACTGAATTCGATCACAACATGGATGGAAGGATTTCATATGACAACTTTCTCAGTACAATGCTCTCAACTTAATAGGAAACATTTTAATAACAAAAATATGATAAGAGTCAAAGGAGGACAAAGTCAGACGTGTTATCAAGATGGATCAAGATTTTCATACATGCAAACAGCAAAACGAAACAAATGAAAACCAACAAAAAACCAGTACAAAAACCCATTACGAAAACACGCCTATTCAAATATATAGAAAATTTCACCTCCAAAAACCGAAACTTTTCAGGTAAAAAACAGGTAAAAAAGCTCTGATATTTTTCATATTTCTGCTCAAAACTTAGATTGTGGGTACTCCTTAGAACCGCCTCGGTGAGGCGGTTCTAACGAGTACCCATAATCTATGTTTTTGAGCATAAATAAGAAATATAATGTATACCCCTGTAAACCCCAGTTTTATTATATAAAAGTGGGGTTTAAGGGGGTCAAAATTATATAGGTATGTTTTCGTGATGCAATACAGTGAAGTTGTTCAAAAAAATAAGCTGTATTAGTTTTTTTTGGTTCTGTTCAGTGTATCAAATCCAGGCTGACCAGATTTTTATACGAAGCCTGGTAACTAACAATATTGTTCGTGAGCAAAGATTGACCTTGTTTACCGCTGTTTGCTTGTGGACATCACGAAAACATACCTATATAATTTCGATCCTCTTAAACCCCACTTTTAAATAGTAAAACTGGGGTTTACAGGGGTATACATTTTTTTCTTATTCCTGCAAGAAAACATAGATTGTAGGTACTTGTTAGAACCGCCTGGACGAGGCGGTTCTAAAGAAAACCCACAATCTATGTTTTGAGCAGAAGTATGAAAAATATTAGAATTTTTATCTGATAACTTTCAGTTTTGGGCGGTGAAATTTTCAATACATTTGAATGGGCGTGTTTTCGTAATGAAAAAAAATATGGTTTTTCCATAAAGGTGCACAGATCTCTGACGTTGCTCGAAGTATATACTGAAAGCTAAAGGGTAATGGATACACTTTCAAAGCAGGCAACTTCAAAACCTGTAAGGCTCTCTTCTAAAAAGGGGTCTACTCTGAATGAAAAGACTTTGCCTTAAGCAAATTCTTTTCTTTTAAAGAAGACCCCGATTCAGAAGTTGTTGTTCAAGGATAACAACATGAAGTATTACAAGTTGTTTCCCTTGTAAAAATGGCGGAAGAGTGTATCAAGTCCCCTTAAGCAATTGTTCAGGATAACCTTTTAACCTATTGTAGACTTAATAGACTCCCCGTACTATATATTGGAAGAGTCTAATTTTAATTTTAGGTAAGTCCGGCTATGATATTTAGATATTCCTAGAGAAAAATGGCTAAGCTCTTTCTAACTCAAATCAGACTCCGCGTTCTGCGGCGTCTGATCTGGGTCTGCACTGTTTGCTGGTTACCCTTTTAGGGGTCTCCGGATTGCAATAGGTTAACCCCTGCGTTTCTACAGCATACGAGGCTTTGTTGCAGATTGATATTCTTCTCACCTAGGGCAATATAACGCTTTCTCCTTTAAATAAAGCGTTTATATTATATGAAATACGCAATTTTACAATGAATTCGGGTTATTGTTTAGCAGATGTAGTCATAAGCACCATAAGCACTATGATTGTTTTCATATGCACACTACCATAACATGACCACATATTGGTTTTGATTTCTGAAAATGACAATGCTGCTATCTTGTAGATTATACATTTTTGAATTTTACCAGAGTAAAATTAGTTTTTTCTCCCCTAACTTTCTGAAGTAGTCTCTTCCTACTTTGAATATGGACATGCCCACTGTTGCAAGTTGTGGTGCCAATCAAAAACTGGATATAACCTGTTTGCAAAGATATCCATCACGAAAACATGCCTATATAATTTTGACCCCCTTAAACCCCACTTTTATATAGTAAAACTGGGGTTTATAGGGGTAGACATTATTTTCCTTATTTCTGCTCTAAAACATAGATTGTGGGTACTCGTTAGAACCGCCTCGCCGAGGCGGTTCTAACAAGTACCCACAATCTATGTTTTGAGCAGAAATATGAAAAATAGCAGATTTTTTATCCGAAAAATTTCATTTTTTTGGTGGTAAAATTTTCAATATATTTGAATAGGCGTGTTTTCGTAATGGGTTTTGGGCTGCAGGGCTGAAAGGGTTAGACTGCGTTCAAATAGAGAAATTGTGTCTGATGTGTACAGCTGAAGCCCAATCAACATCGTTGGTTGTATACAATACTGTATCATTGGCTACTGAACAATACAAATAAACTAAATACAGCTCCTGAGAATTTTTGAATGCACAAAATCTTCTGAATTTCGCATATGCACATTTTCGCTTGATCGCAGCGGACACATTACGTCTTAACAACGTTGCTTTCACGTCAATGCAACGTCATGCCTGCTGGGATGGGATCTAGGTAATAGAGATTACAGTCGACTCTAGTTATCTCGAATTCCAAGGGGCTCTCTGAAACACTCCGAGATATCCGTACCTCGACATATCAGATTTTCAGAATTAAGGAAAAAATAATTCGAACAACTACATTTAACAATTATATATGTAATTGGACTTGACGTTAGAGATATATCGAAATATTGTGGAAAAGAGGAGAAATTGCCCCTTAGGAGCAATTTCTCCTCTTTTCCACAATATTTTATACTTGTTGTTAGATTTTCATGTTTAGGCAGGGACAAAATTTTCACTTCGAAATATGTGGTTATCCGAGATAAGCGAGTTCGAGATAACGAGAGTCAACTGTATTTCTTGGTGTGTTTTTGGTAATCGCCCGATGTTGTATCAACCCGCATCACGAAAACATGCCTATATAATTTTGACCCCATTAAACCCCACTTTTATATAGTAAAACTGTGGTTTACAGGGGTATACATTATTTTTCTTATTTCTGCTCCAAACAGAGATTGTGGGTATTCGTTCGAACCGCCTCTGCGAGGCGGTTCTAACGAGTACCCACAATCTATGTTTTAAGCAGAAATAAGAAAAAAATATCAGAATTTATGTCTGAAAACTTTCAGTTTTTGGTGGTGAAATTTTCAATATATTTGAATAGGCGTGTTTTCGTAATGGAAACCGCATTATCTGCCGAAGGTTTTAGTCCAATGGCTGATAATGTTCTAGGTTTGATACATAGAGTGACAACAAACAACCATGTGGTATCTGTCCATCACAGACAAAAGTCCGCTTCTTAATGTTTATACAGTCCAGGCCCCGACAATATAAAACTTTTTCCATGCTCAACTCAGCTGAGCATGAAATTTATCCTGCTAATAAATCTAAACAAATTACTAACAATTGCAAATTCTTTCTTGCTTAACATTGCTGAGCATGAAATGTTCTCTGGTAAAAAATATGAAAATGCCAACTATTTTTGGCATTTTCATATTTATTAGCAGAGAAAATTCCATGCTCAGCTGAGTTTAGCATGAAAAAGGTTTTATAACCTCGGGGCCAGAACCACCAAGAATGATGTTAAATTGATTTTAGCACAGAAAAGCGTAACGTCACGTCTTATTAATCGTGGTTTAAACATATTTTATTTGTATAAATTCCATATTACAATATAAACTAAGAAAAACTTAGAAAATTTGTACAAAAGGGATTCAGAAGAAAGTCAGAAAGCTTAAATAAATCTATATCCTATTGTAACATTTATCACATTACGAAAACACGCCTATCAAATATATTGAAAATTTCACCTCCAAAAACTGAAAATTTTCAGATAAAAATTCTGACATTTTTCATATTTCTACTCAAAACATAGATTGTGGGTACTCGTTAGAGCCGCCTCGCTGAGGCGGTTCTAACGAGTACCCACAATCTATGTTTTTGAGCAGAAATAAGAAAAAATAATGTATATCCCTGTAAACCCCAGTTTTACTATATATAAGTGGGGTTTAAGGGGGTCAAAATTATATAGGCGTGGTTTCGTAATGAAGTGATTTGAAGTACTTATAATGTATATAAATGTACTAATTTCACAGGTTTAAACTTGAAAAACAAGCAGAAAAAAGAATACATGGACAGTGACGTTGTTTAAAACGTCACTACAATGTGGCGAATGGATTGTTATTTTATGTCCATTAAAACGACATTGTTTCCGATTAAAAGTCCAGACTGGCTGACAATCGATTTCCGTTCAAAATAACTTGTTTTCGATTATCCTCCTGATTATCTGTCTCCGCCGACATTCTAAAATGGTCATCACGAAAACACGCCTATATAAAACAGTTATATTATACAGTAAAACTAGGGTTTACAGGGGTATACATTATTTTTCATATTTCTGCTCGGCGAAGCGGTTCTAACAGGTACCCACAATCTATGTTTTGAGCAGAAATATGAAAAATATCGGAGTTTTTTGTATCTGAAAAATATCAGTTTTTGCAGGTGAAACTTTCTATATATTTGAATAGGCGTGTTTTCGTAATGGCTGGGAACACATTATTGCATATAAAAAGTATGGGTTATTGTGCCAAATAAAAAAATGAATATATAACAATAAATGTTATCAAAACCTACATGATACATTCAAATAATTTATGTTAATTTACATGTATATATGAGCCGCAAAATGTCTTGTGCATTCAACCAACATACCATGTGTCCCATAAAACACGCAGATCAGTTTAGTCAGTCTCCGATGGGCGACATGTTAGAAGGGTCTCAGGTTTCGGCTCACTTTTCTGTTAAAACTAATCGAGCATCGTGTATTTGTACGAACATTATCATATTTACCTTACGTATTCAGACAGATAGATAGACATGAGTTTACGTCACGAAAACATGCCTATATAACATTGACCCCATTAAACCCCAATTTTACATAATAAAACTGGAATTTACAGGTGTATATATTATTTTTCTCATTTCTGCATATAAACATAGATTGTGGGTATTCGTTAGAACCGCCTCGTCGAGGCGGTTCTAACTAGTACCCACAATCTATGTTTTGAGCAGAAATATGAAAAATATCAGAATTTTTTATCTCAAAATTTTCATTTTTTGCTGGTAAGCTTTTCAGTATCTTTGAATAGGCATGTTTTCGTAATGTAGACATGGCGCTTGATACGGGCCTGCACTTTGCCATTAGCCTAAGACTTGTTAACACATCAACAGATGATCAGACGGACCTATTTAACATAAACAGATGATCAGACGGACTTATTCAACATCAACAGATGATCAGACGGACCTATTCAAAATATAGAACAAGTATGGTAAGAAGTAAAAATGTCCTAATACTTTGTGTATATTCTGAACATGTACTCTCAGCATGTACGTTACACATTTCTTACATGTATCCTGTTACTAACGTTACCTCGAATGAATGACGCTTTAGTTGCAAAGCAACTAATATAAATAGAAAACTTTTAGAAAGCTGATTGCTCCTGTTTTATAATTATCGCTGTTACATGTATACACTTTATTTGAGATGGTATTTTAAAACCTTATATGTGTCAGTATTGATTATTTAGCCCTGAAAACGGCAGTCACAACTGCAGCAGACGATATTTTGAAATACATTATATATAAAGTAAAAATAAGTCGATACCCAGGCAATACCACAAGACAACAAATAATGACAAAACAAACGTCACATATGAATCCACCGACGCACGAACAGAAAAGAACTTCAACAAAGGAACCGCCGTGGAACGGTCAGAAGAAAAACTATTGGGTGGGGCTTAAAACAGTTTTAGACTCGCGAAACCTCACCCTTAATTCTGATGCAGCTCTAAATTACAAATATATGTTCTGTCCGCTTAGGGTCCTCTTTCTTATATGTTAAAGCTTATTTTCCCAGAAAAAATGTCGTCTGTTACAAATTTTGCTTGGCGTTTTAAGGGTTAACAATTTTAAAAGAAAGCAGCGGTCTGTGATATCAATGGGTAGAAATGTAATTATTTTAATGTCAAGTGCGTTGTCTTACAGTCAGTATTTATTCCAGTATTTTTACATTTCTGTTTTACCAATTCTTTTTAGATCCTGTCGTTTCAGTTTTTATCCTAAATAATCGGACACAATAAGTCCTCACCGTATTTCTCCTAAATTCCTACCTAAATTGTAAACTTTCGAAGAATGAAATAGAATAAATAATATTTAATAGAAAACCTACATGTAAAGAAGGCGTTCTCCATTCACATGAAATATATAATATAAACATTTAACAAAATATACATGTGAAAAACAGACACAATAGATCTACTATCTTATCTTAATTCCAATACCTCCGGAATAAATTTAAAAATCAGTTTTGTGTCAGCAGCATTACTAAGGTTCATCAAGTCATAAAATAATTTAAAATATTCATTGGTATGGAGTTTCAGATCTGGCGCCTTTCAATGCAATTAATTAATCAGTGTGATTCTCATATCTGTATATTTGCTATAAAGTTTGAAAAAAAAAGTTTCACACCTTCTATATAATTGCATTCTGAAGAAGTGGCCACGTTCAATTAATAAATCATGAGCACTGGTTCTAATTTTATTTTTTTTTTGCAAGTTCTTTTGTTAAAGAGTTTGGGAGCCCGATGAATAAATAGGACTGCAATTTGTTTTAACATTCTGGCAGATGCTTGAATAGAGCAGGATACACTTCTAAGGTAAATAACTCTGTGACGGAAATAAGAGTATTTGCCTCCCTTCCTACTCTCTTAAAGACAAGAATATGCTCACTCTGATAAATGTTTTGTTTTCTTTAACTCTTTGCATGCTGTGTAGTTTTGCATGCTTTTTTGTCGTCTGTGGATTTGTTTTAAATTAACTTAAAAAAAAACTCTTTAAGGAAAACCATTAGAGTGTCAAACAGTTTGGATGTTTTGTCGGGCCTGCTCTGGATCCAAACTGTTTGCAAAGGATTACTAGTAAGCTACAAAAGTTGCCACCAGCGGGGAACCCACCCCCACCCAATTTTGAAAGGTTTCAGATACAAGGAAAACAGCTTCTGGTCTGCTAATATTACCTTAATTTGCTAAATGCGATAAAAATCGTCCTTTGTAAAAAAGGCGGCAAAAGTGAATGATTACTAATCGATACAATGCTGATACGAGTATGTCTGAAGTAACCTGATCTTGCTCTACACTGTTTGATCATGTAACAGAATAGAATATATCCAGGAATAACTACAATCACAGATCGTACCTTACCAGTGACACCAAGAGGAAGAGCAAGCAACCAAGACAGACTGTTCACAAACGAGAAAACAAAGAAAAAAAAAAAAAAAAAAAGAACAAGCTACCTATATGTCCGAATATTTAGGGTAAAGACCGCATATTCTGTAAGTGCCAACAGATTTCTTTACATCACGAAAACACGCCTATATAATTTTGACCCCCTTAAACCCCACTTTTATATAGTAAAACTGGGGTTTACAGGGGTATACATTATTTTTCTTATTTTTACTCGAAAACATAGATTGTTGGTACTCGTTAGAACCGCCTCGCTGAGGCGGTTCTAACTAGTACTTACAATTTATGTTTTGAGCAGAAATATGAAAAGTATCAGAGTTTTTTACCTAAATTTTTTCAGTTTGTGGAGGTGAAATTTTCGATATATTTGAATAGGCGTGTTGTCGTAATGATGATTAGTATTTGCAAAATAATTTTCTACAGAGGTGTTAAACTGTGATAATTATCTTTAGGTTTTGCATGTAAATGAATGAGCGATGTACATTACTAACATGTCAAGTTGTAGGGTCTCATTTTGAGTACTCTTATCAGTCATGGTAATGTGATTTGCTGGTAGTTTCGGTTGCAAATTTTCACCGTTCTCCTTGACGTCAATGGTAAAGGTGTGTTTATGGATAACTGAAATTGCTTTTTTACGGTTTTACATTTTGTTGGTATAGAATAAAAATTGAAGAATAAAAATCTTTTACCACATAGTTAGTTTTCTCTATAACAGGTTTCGATTTCAGATGTTCTAAATATTTGTAAAAATAATGTTACTGCAAGTATTAAACCTGCAAGTGCCGGCCTCGGTGGCTCACTTGGATGCGCGTCCGACTGGAGACCAGGAGGTCGCGGGTTCGACCTCCGCCGAGGTCGGCAACCTTCTTTCGTGGAGATTGATCATGAAATATTTTCTACGGTCATTCTCTCCCTTCCGCTGATTCAAGAAGGGCACTCGTCAGTTTCTTGCGAAAGAATGTGTACAATACTGGTTAACCGCTTAGAGGACTAAGCCTGCCCAGTAAACGTGTGGTTAGTTAAACTGACCGCGCTCGACATGACCCTCTGAATGTGAACGTGTGGTTAGGTAAACTGACCGCGCTCGACATGACGTTTCTGCTCAAATAACTGTTTGCGT
The DNA here is from genome assembly GCA_964016985.1 of Anodontia alba. Lineage (NCBI taxonomy): Eukaryota > Metazoa > Mollusca > Bivalvia > Lucinida > Lucinidae > Anodontia > Anodontia alba. The sequence goes on from OZ024824.1 coordinate 6,331,828, forward strand.
GTGTGTGTGTGTGTGTGTGTGTGTGTGTGTGTGTTTGGTCAGAATCAGAATTATAAAATCGTAAGGATAACATATGTATTATGTGATTTTATACCATGTATAATGGCCCATGATTGGTGAATAAATATCTTGACCCCATTGGGTTGACTGAGCCGTAAAACCTCAACACAAACCAACAAACAAAACCTGCAAGTTTCTTTGCACAAAACGTAAATTTCTCCAAGTCATATGTCGGTAGTTAGTGTGTTAGTGTATAATCGAGTCTTTCCCCTCTACATAGCATGTATAATTCGCAACGTAGGAACATATGTCATCTGAAATGTGCGCCCAGCGAAAACTCAAACTAGCCTACGCATCTGTGCAGTCTGGTAAGAGTGTCCGTTGTCCGCACGAACAGACTTTGTATCCTTGGCTAGCCAAAATGCGCCCAGTGAAGCGCAAATGCACAGACTGATCAGAATCTAGAATGTTCTTTCGGCGCACATGCCCGAAGGTACGTTTTCTAACGTTACGACTAACGTTGTTATGATGTAGGGATTTCCACTTAATAGATTCTTTACAGCTTTGCATGCTGGGTAATCTGGCATGCTTTCTTGTCGTATGTGGATTTTATTTTCTTTTTAAATTAACTTTTTCAAAAAACAATCTTTCAGGAATACCATCAGAGTGTCAAACAGTGTGGATCCAGATCAGGCCCGACTTTTTGTTTGGCCTGATCTAGGTCCAAAATGTTTGCAAAGGTTATCAGCAGACGACAGAATTCGCAACCAGCGGGGGAAGAGTTAAGGACTAGACCAATTTCATTGCCCATAATACTCATACAAAAATATAAGTGAAGATATCCAGAAAAATGCCACAATCACGAAGTCCTGCCTTCTCAAGGAACCAAACGAATGAGAGATGAGGACAAACAATAACAAAACAAACGTCACATACTGAACCACCGATGCACGAGCAAAGACGAAATGCAATAGACACACGAGGCTGTTCCATTAGTAAATCTTACAAATCGGCATTCCTTCTGAAAATATATACGAGTAAATGATTTTAACCCTTGTCCTGTTGAACCCGGATATACCCTGCCTTTACAAACAGTGTAGATTCAGATTCATTAGCTTCTAAAGAAGCCAACTGATCTGGATCTGCACTGTTTGTCATTAAGTATGTTAATTTGTATCAACAATCTGGGTCACATAATTTGATTGGTTGAAAATTGAAAGTGGGTGTGGCGTCTTAATATATTCAGCAGGGCAAGGGTTAATCCCAGGAAAGTCTACAATCAAGAAGCGGAGCCTTCTCGAGACTTTGAAAGAAGAAGAGCCAAGGAACAAGCTATGACAACGGCACATGTGTGACAGCCGATATACATCACGAAAACATGCCTATATACTATTGACCCCCTTGAACCCCACTTTTATATAGTAAAACTGGGGTTTACAGGGGTATACATTATTTTTCTTATTTCTGCTCAAAACATAGATTGTGGGTACTCGTTAAAACCGCCTCGGCGAGGCGGTTCTAACGAGTACCCACAATCTATGTTTTGAGCAGAAATATTAAAAAAATCTGAGTTTTTTATCTGAAAATTTTCAATTTTTTTCTAGGTGAAATGTTCTATATATTTGAATAGGCGTGTTTTCGTAATGACAAACAAATAAGACCTGTAACAGATAAACTGCCTTAAATTGGTGAGCAGAAAAACTACTACAGTAAAAATTCCGCTATAAAGACCATCTTTGATATTGTAGAAAAGTAGACTTATTAGGGGGATCGTCTTAATCCCAGTCAGCATTCTACGTAAATCTATATCGGGCCGTCATCGGCCCGTCAGGGTAGCTGACGGGCCGATGACGGCCCGATGTAGATTTACGTAGAATGCTAGCTGGGAATATTGAATGTAGAACATAACTCTAGATAAAGTATTTTTTTCAACCAAAAGATATTGACATTTTTTCTTATTTTTCCACCAAAAATATATTGTGGTACCCATTAGAAGCGGCGTCTGATCAGGTTCTACACTTTTTGCATTAAGTTCAGAACCTTCTACATAACACGATAATAATAAAAACTAACCAGACACCCTTATATAGATTGTCCAAAGAGTAAAGGTAGAAAAGTCCATCTGGCATCTGGTTAAGGTGGCTGAATATACGTCCAGTGAGATTGCTCTATATTGTAGGTAATTGCCTTCATTCACAAATGGAGATACTGTTAAAGGAAAAAATTTGTCCCAAATTTCTGAGCAAATGTTGTGTTTCCCTTTACTATTTATCTTTCTCTGAGTAAATTCAGCAGCCGACAAATGGATGATAATTATCCAGTTTTTCTTAGTGTCTCCTTAATTTGCATTAAATGTCAAAGCCTACTTTCTGAAAAAAAAAAAATAAATAAAATAGAAATAAAAATAATCTAAAATGACGTCTGCTTAAATTTTTATCCAGCATGGTGGGTCCCGGTTCAAGACATTTTCTCAGTCCACCCTCAGAGACAATCGACCCACGAGTACTATGAGTGTTTTGAATTTTATTAGTCTAAAATAGCTCAGGTCTCAAACTTTAACCCTTTCACCGCTAACTTTCTGAAACTGACTCTTCCATTCTTACATTTGGATGTGTCTACTGTTGCAAATAAGGGTTTCAGTGTAAGATAAAAACAGAATGGCAAACAGTGTAGACGCTGATGAGACGCCTCGTGACGAATCGTCTCATAAGGATTTGCACTGTTTGCCTTTTCATTTTGATTTTTTATTGAGACCCCTATTTGCAACTATGGTTCTGAGCAGATTCAAAGATGGAAGAGTATACTTCAGAAATTAAGGAATGGAAGGGTTAATTTAAAAAAAAAAACTCCGCCTGGGATAGGCCATGATTATTCTACAGATACTGCATTGTCACATGGCTAGCTCTTTAATGGCATATAACATGTGCTCAGTCTTTGATTAGATAGTTTAGATAGTTTTAATCGCTATAAATTCTATACAATTATATAGAGTTGATTTATTTTTCCTTCGCCTTTTTTTCTTGTTTTTGTTTGTCATTTTATTTACTTAACCCTTCTCTTGCTAAACACGACATGCCCTGTCTTAGCAAACATTATAGATCCAGATCAGTTGGCTTCTGAAGCCAACTGAGCTGGATCTGCACTGGGTGTCATTAAATATTGTGAATTTCTATCAAAAACCCGGATCAAGTAATCTGATCGGCTTGAAATTAGAAGTGGGCGTGGCATCTTATTTTTTTCAGCATGAGAAGGGTCAAAGCTTATTCGATGCCTTGGGAGTGTTGTGTTCGTTGATTATGGTCGTTCCTGGATATCTTCATATTTAATTTCAGCACCCAAGGGACCTTGCAGAATATGTATGGGATGAAACTGGTATAATATTTAGTTTGTTAAAAGCCTTAGGAACCATCAAGGAATACATAAAAATAAAGTTACCAAGGAAAGTCCACAATTGCGAAGCACAGCTCTTTCGACACAGTCCTCCCGAAGATATGAGGAATATACAAAGCCACAATGGCACAGTTCAATGACTGACAAAACAACCGCTTTGGAACGGTCAGCAGAAACTACTTTTACCCAATCGAAACGACACCCTTTTCTACTGAAGCAGCCCCAGCCATTATCCCAAGAAAAAACAAATATAGAACATGCAAAAAGAAACCAGAAAGCAATGTGCAATGTAGAGCAATCATTAAAAAAGTTGACTACAATGCTAGAATGACAGTAAGGCAGCAACGTAACACATGGAAACTAAACAGAAATCACAAAGGGCAGCCGGATAGCAGGTGATTACGATCCTAGGTACAGTGGAACCTCAAAAGCTCGAAAACCGATGGCTCGTTTACCATGACTAATTCGAACTCGTTGTTGAGTCCCTACGGAATTCTTCCGATAGCTCATGAACACAAATATTAAGGGAATTGTCTTATCATATCACGACATTATATGTTATTTGTACTCAGTAGAATCGCCTCATCGAGGCAGTTTAAATGAGAACGCTCAACATACAATTATTGTGTAGAAAATCGAAAAGTTTTCCCTAAATTATCGGTTTACTTCCTGACCTAGCGCCACGGTTAACCCTCAGTGACTCGAACTACCCGTATCTAGAACAAATGTCCATGGTCCCAAAGCTGTTCGAGCTATTTAGGTTCACCTGTATGCAGCAACATGGATCTGCATTAGACTATCCGTCTTAAAACGAACTAAAGCACAATATTAATGGACTGGAATAAACTTTAAGGTTTGCTTTTTCACCGTTTTGTACCCAGGTAGTTTTGTATTACTACTTAAGACGAACAGCTATGATACAGATCAGACTGCCTAATATGTTCAATTGTTGAGGAATGTGAGTGAGGTATATCAATTTCAATTTACAGTTAGTTTGAATAAAATGATTCAAAACTGAAAGTTTCATAGTTGCAATACAAAACGACTTTGAATTTGTTATTTAATATTTTTTTCAGCAAGCTTTTCCGAAGTATTACAGTGATATGAAAGGAAGATGGTTGCTGGCGATGATGATATCCATTGATTGTTATAATAGTTTTCAGCATAAATCTTTAAAATACAATGTTTTGATTATCATAATTTGTTTAGATACATGTTTATGTTACACAATATGACATCGTTCTTATATTGGATAGATAAAGTACTTGAGATCTTACATCAGATAAGCATCACTCATTCTGCTGCGGTAGCTCAACCATGAAGGAAGTTTTCTAATACACTTTTGGCCATATGTATCAGGTAATAGAGTTGCCTGTCTGGATTCAAACAATATATCAATAGAATCAATTCAATAAATAAGACAGAAGAAAGTTAAATATGTGGGTGCAATACCCTCGCATAAGCCGCTGATTCAGGAGAAGGTCTGAAGACTGAATCAGTATTGTTTATGTCCGGGTATATACATTCATGGTAAATTAGAAAAAATAAAATTTTAGCGAAATGTTATGACAATAAATGTAGCTTATTTTATGCACATAATTTCATATGAGTTGCTGTAATCATTCATCCCAACAGCTGTGTCGTAGGTGTTTATTTGAGTCAGCCTAAACAAAAACCATGTCACTCAAATACTTACATTTAAATACGCAGAATATAAACTATCGCCTCCAAGGTATTTCATACACAGTGTTTCTACCCCTGAGGCAACCGAAAACATTTCCAGAGTTTTTTTTACTTATATTTTATACGTTGCAGCTGGTGTGGCGGCACAAAAAGGTCTTCCCGTACATCACCATAATGTAGATTATACTTTCATTTCCTTTGGGATCACTGGGCCCATCGTGGTATCTTTGAAAATGGAGTTTTGCTCTACTGACCGTTCTGAGGCGGTGGTCCCGGTGTTAGTCTTACTCTTTGTTGCTGTGTGGTTTATTCTACGAGGCGATTTGTTGTATGTATTTCCGTGTGTCATTTTGTTCTTGTGTTTTTCAGTCCTTTTAGTATTGCGATTACCTCGCTTGGGGAAGAGGGAGCTAATCTTAGTGCTTTTCGTACGTTTGTTCGGTTTGTGCTAGTTTGGATTTGTCCGTTTCCTCTTCCTCTTGGGCTGGAAAGGGCTGAGGTTTGTGATGGTGGCACTTCCTGGACTTTTCTCTAACCCTTTTCTGCTCATATATACGATAGGGGGCCTAAGCAGTGTTGCAAACTTCATTACTGCTTATGAAGAGTCTCAATAAAACCAAGGCTCCAATATTTTATCTGTAATGTGTTCTTTGTTTCCAAAGGCAATCTTTTTGACTTTCATTTATTTAAAACTGTTCAAATGAAAACCAGGTCACTCCAGATATAATTACAAGAGACTAGCTATTCAATATCCAGTCATTACATACAATAACTTAGAACATAATCTATCTGCCCTCAACGAAATTCCGTCTGTCTTTAAACTAGATATCTTTAAAATTTTATATTCTGCTTTTGCTGAAAGTTACAAACCCTAAACAATTTTTTCTGTGTCTGATTTTGTCATTACCGCAGATGTTTTCATCAAGAACCGAGCTTTCGTCACTTGTTGTAATTTACTGTGGATGAACACCCATAACTGTAAAACGTCCTTGTAAATTGATGATGGTAGATGAATTTGTAAAAAGTTTATATTTGAGCATTGATAGAAAAAAAATTCAGAGTTGTACTTGCTATCTACAGAGCTTAACCAGTGTTTACCTGTCATAGTCAACTGATGGGTTTCAGATGTTACTATTTCATAAATGAATTTTACATGCTTAGCTTCAGTAAAATGAGAAAGATTATCATATTCATTTCCCCGTTTTCAAGATTTAGGCACATCGTCTGTTTATTTACTGTCCAAAGAAAGATCCAAAAGAAAAAAAAAAAATGTTCCATTTTTTTAATTATATTTTAAGCACTGCTTTCAACTCTACTTCATAGCCTACCTGCGAAACAAGGGAAGTTTTAATAACAAGAATTCTGTGAAATTTATGAATTCTGGCTCCATTATCGGCATTGTCAAATTTAACGATTACCTCAAAACTTTAAATTGTGAGTCATCTACATATGTACTCAGATTGGTTTCAATTATTTCATCACTATTTGGGGATGGTCGTGGAAAACCAATAATATTCTTATTATTACGGATAGCACATGCAAGTAATTTAGCTTGCAAGATGTATGTCAAGGGGCGTATAGGCATTTTTGACGCATAGAGCGAGTTATTTTAAAATAAAAGCTTCTAAATCCATTGGTAAACAAGCATGTTGTCGCATTTTATACACCATTCGAATCCATTCTACATACTTTGGATCAAACTTAAACCTCTCTAGATATTTTATAGCCAATCCCCACTCAACTCGGTCGAAAACCTTTTATTAGTCAAGACATATAATTGATAAATTTATTTTCTCTTGTTCACTATACTCAATTATGTCTTGTAATAGTTGCTTTGCCTCTGAGATGTTTCTACCATTAACATACCCTTTTTGATCAGGATGTATAATTTTATAGAGAGCAGTGGTTTTAAACGTTCTGCTAGAATTTTTGTTATAAATTTGTAATCAACATTAAGTAATGAGATCGGCCGCCAATTTGATATGTCTTCCCGCTCACCTTTTTGTATAACAAAAATAGGTCAGAGAATAGTCCAGGGAACGCCACAATCGCAAACCGCAGCCCTTCCCAGACACCAAGAGGAAGAAGAAACAGACAAAACCAAACAAGTGCAAATCGAACAAACGTACGAAAAGCAATTAGTTTAGCATGTTTTATCGCTTGCTTTTTTTTTCAGTGTTAAAAAGAACCTGGTTGATGTTTCTCCTTCGAAATGTTTTATTCTGGATCTTATTTTTGCTGCGTTTGCTTGACTTTCGTGAAATTCGTGAAAATCTTTAATTTTCCCTTGTAAATAAGAGAACTTCTTTTTTGCAGCATATTTGTTAGATACCTTTATTGCTTTGTTGCATCTTTTCTACTTTCGTACTTGTTAACAGTTTGTCTATTTAAATTTTAAGGCTCGGCTAGTCTCAATCGTTAATTGCTTAATTTCATACTTTATCATTTCCCACCAATTAACTATATTTTCATCATCTGTAATTTTTGTTTTCCAGATTGGCCGTAGTTTTTCTAAAGTTTCAGGACTCTGTGCAGAATATATAGTCGAAACATACATGTCCCACACGCATGGTTCTCTTTCCGTTTTCGTGAAATCAGTTGTTATACTTATCATATCATGATAACTGAACGGAAAGTGAGTGATATTTGAACTTTTAACATTGCAGTCACAGCTGTTCTGAATTGAAAAATAATCTGTTCTAGATTTAGACGATCCGCGGTTAAACGAAAAACATTTCATTTTAGGGTATCTGTTTTTCGGAAGATATCATCTAAACTGAAGCTTTTCATTAATTCATTTAATTCATTGCAACATTGCTTATTGGTTCTCTGTCAAATTTGCAGTCTGGGGCACAGTTGAAATCCCCCGCTATCATAGTGATAAAGTTTATATCGGTTATTCTTTGTAAAATGTCTATAAAGTGTCTGCGTTCTGTAGGATTATTAGGTGCATAAACATTATTCGATCTGGACATCGATCATCTCCACTTTAAGAAAATTGATCCTGCCGTTTTTATAACCATTATATGACTATATTTTTATATTTTTTCGTCCGCTTATAAGAATCGCCATCGAGAAAACATGCCTATATAATGTTGACCCCCTAAAACCCCACCTTTATATAGTAAAACTGGGGTTTACAGGGGTATACATTATTTTTCTTGTTTTTGCTGAAAACATAGATTGTGGGCACTCGTTAGAACCGCCTCATCGAGGCGGTTCTAACAAGTACCCACAATCTATGTTTTCAGCAAAAATATGAAAACTATCAGAGTGTTTTATCTGAAATTTTTCAGTTTTTGGAGGTGAAAATTTCTATATATTTGAATAGGCCTGTTTTTGTAATGCCCCCCCCCCCCACCCCCCCATCTCCTCCCGCTCTTTGACACTCATGTTCCATAGTACCAATTACCGGAGCCATTCCATTCTTTTATCCATTCTACTGCTTCATTAATATTTTCACAATGTGCTACTTGCAATAATACAAAGTTCTTTTATTTACGTTTGAACCGATGAAATACATTTAGCTGTTTGTCATTTTTATGGCCATTTACATTTATAATACCAGTCAAGCCAATTCAAAAGATAGATTTAAGCTTTATTTTGTTTTGGAACATGTTTGTCAGATGGGGGCATATTAGAGAGAACGCTGCGGTTCCGTTTCGTACCTGATGGTGTTTCCCACAGAGCGAATCTGTGCTGAGCCCACTGTGAAAAAAAGGTTTGTATATTTTCTTCAAGAATTTCTGCCCCCTTACTGCTAAGGTGAACCCCAGTGGCATCACTAGCATCATGCATGGATCTGACTGGGTGTCTCTTATCCAACAGTTCGTCGTCATTGTTAAGGTATATCTCTTTTTTCGTCAGCTTACAAACCTACTCATTGACATATCCCAGCTAGCATTCTACGTAAATCTACATCGTGCCGTCATCGGCCCGTCAGCTATCCTGACGGGCCGATGACGGCCCGATATAGATTTACGTAGAATGCTTACTGGGATGTTATTTAATATTTAACCTGCTTGGTTAAATAAATCAGCAGCCGACATTCTAAAATATGTTTCTAATATTTCTAAGAAAATAGGTTTCGACATCTCGCGCAAATTGTCTTCTTAGGAGACAATTTGCATGAAAAGACAATACCTATTTTCTGAAGAAAAAAAAGTAAAAGAAAATACTCATCAGTTTGTAATCGCTGAATTATCTCAGAGAATGGTAAAGGTTAATGTATATGTAAATTGTGAAATTCAATCCATGGTTAAATTTCCGTCCTTTGATAGGTCATTAACTAAATCCAGTTGTTATTTGCATTTGAGAACGAATTCTTGCCATCTGATTTAGAGATAACCCTGGCAAAATGATCAAATGTCATGCCGTACAGTGATTGTGCTAGCATGTCTAATTTGTTTGATAAACACATTAAAAAGGTTACTTACCGTTTTTAATATTAACCCATTTTAGACTGAATATACACCTCCACTCTATATATTGGAAGAGTCGAATTTCAATTGTAGGTATGTCAGGCTATGTGATTTAGTTAGTCCTATCGAAAAATGGCTGAACTGTTTGCAAATAGTGGAGGCCCTGATCAGACGCCAGAGAATGTGGCGTTTAATGTGGTCTGTACTGTTTTACCAGGTACCCTTTCGGGGGCCTCCAGACTCAAATATATTTAGACTGACGTAGAGTCAAAAATGATAAATCAACTTTTCTTCGATGGTAACACAATAAACGGTGAGATGCTGGTAACGCAGAAAAGAGTCTTGACAATGCATCCGTACGAAAACTCGCGGTCTTCGTTGCCCGCATTAAACTTGTCCTAAATTTTGAACAACAAAAACGTTGAAGGTTGCCCTTGGAAATAAGGAATATATCAAAGAAGTAAAATCAAATCTGAGTCTCTGTTTCATTGAGACTCTTCATACGAGATTGTATTTTGTCGGACTGTCTCGCCCCATTAAATCCATCGCGAAAACATGCCTATATAATGTTGACCCCCTTAAACCCCACTTTTATATAGTAAAACTGGGGTTTACAGGGGTATACATTATTTTTCTTATTTCTGCTCAAAAACATGGATTTTGGGTACTCGTTAGAACCGCCTGGCCGAGGCGGTTCTAACGAGTACCCACAATCTATGTTTTGTGCAGAAATGTGATCATTTTCAGTTTTGGAGGTGAAATTGTTTATATATTTGAATAAGCGTGTTTTCGTAATGTATTTTAATACGCGTTGATCTGTGTACAAACTGCTGAATTAGTGCAAACAGTACAGATCCTGTTTAGACGCTTAATTCTGCGGCGTCTGATCTGGGGATGCACTGTAAACTCAGGCATGTCTGTCTGAGTATTAAGGGAAATACGGAATTCGAAATTTCAAAACTGTCGTGCAATAAGAACTGAATTTTCCATTAAGTTTGCTACATCGGCCGTGCCATGCGAAAACGTGTCTTCGCGCATATGTGGACAGCGCAGATCAAGATCAACCTACGCATCCGCGCAGTCTGATCAGGGTCCTCACTGTCCGCTAACAGAATCATTTGATACTACAGATGTATGAATGGAGAGCAAACGCCCGGATGATACTTTGCGCAGGCGCTTGATGATCAAAATCTGTTCGAAGGCACTTTTTTGCTTGACGCGGCTTACAGGATCGTTACGTTTGTATGAATGATGACAATATAAACCATTTCAAGCTGAACTGCTGAAATTCCGTTTGAACTTCCGTTTCATTTTTACTACTCTCTTGGCTAATTCAGCAGATGCAAAATCGATGACAGTCTTTTATTTATCTATTTTTCTCAAAAAATCGGACTTGACATTTCATGCAAATTGTCTCCGCAGGAAATGTGAAGGCCTAATTTCTGATTTTTTTTTTCAAAATGTCATCTGAAAATTTAAACCAGCTTGCTAAATGTTAATGTCCCATCCATTACGAAAACACGCCCATTCAAATATACTGAAAATTTTACCACCAAAAAAATGAAAATTTTCAGATAAAAAATTCTGATATTTTTCATATTTCTGCTAAAAACATAGATTGTGGGTACGCGTTAGAACCGCCTTGGCGAGGCGGTTCTAACGAGTATCCACAATCTATGTTTTTAGCAGAAATAAGAAAAATAATGTATACCCCTGTAAACCCCAGTTTTACTATATATAAGTGGGGTTTCAGGGGGTCAAAAATTTATAGGTATGTTTTCGTGATGAATTTTCTTTCAAAACTGTGTTCACGTCTGGGGAGAAGGTGTTTTCAAAGTTGTACATAATAATAGACTCAGCATGCAAGCTTCACCAGTGTCTTTGCGCTCCGTCGACATGTTCTACTATACCCAATTATTCCATTACGAAAACACGCCTATTCAAATATATTGAAAAATTCACCTCCAAAAACTGAAAATTTTCAGATAAAAACTCTGATATTTTTCATTTTTCTGCTCAAAACATAGATTGTAGGTACTCGTTAGAACCGCCTCGACGAGGCGGTTCTAACGAGTACCCACAATCTGATTTTTAGCAGAAATAAGAGCAATAATGTATACCCCTGTAAACCCCAGTTTTACTATATAAAAGTGGGGTTTAAGGGGGTCAAAATTATATAGACGTGTTTTCGTGATGTCTAAGGACTTCGAAGGCACCGCTCAGGCTATGCAAAAGCACAGGCTGATCTGGAATTTCCTGTTCACATATACATGAAGACACTTTTTTCTAGCGATATGGGTAATGTTACATAATCGTTATATGCAATTAGTTTTTAATTCTAGCCATTAGACTTGCTTATTGTAATCGATAAAAATGTATGTACCGTATTCAACCTAATTACCGCACATACTCATATAAGCGGACAGTCAAGCAATTTCGTAGTCTTCAGATTACAACCAGTGAACTTTCATCTACTTTATAAAAGCATACGTTGTGGGTATTCATTTGAATTGCCTCTACAAGTTTATAGAAACATATGGTGTGAAAACTCATTTTATTTGCCTCCATTGCAAAGGCAATTCAAATGAGTACCCACAACATACCATTAAGAAAACATGTCTATTCAAATAAACTGAAAAGTTTACAACCAAAAAATGAAAATGATCAGATAAAAAATACTGATATTTTTCATATTTCTGCTCTAAACCGAGGCGGTTCTAAGGAGTAGCCACAATCTATGTTTTTGAGCAGAAATAAGAAAAATAATGTATGACCCTGTAAACACCAGTTTTACTACATAAAAGTGAGATATGGGGTTTAAGAGGGTCAAAATTATATAGGCATGTTTTCGTGATGTGCTTTTATAAAGAGAATCAGAAAGATATCACATAAGCATCATTAAATACGCCTCTCATGAAAGCCTCTGTTGATCTTTCTTTTAAAGCTTATGAAAAAAAAACATATATTGTGGGTAATCATTTCAATAGCCTCAGCTTCAAATGAATACCCACAACATATGTTTTTATAACAAAAATCAGAAAATGAATCGCATAAGCATGATCAAATACGCCCCTCATGAAGTCCTTTGATTGTCTTGTCTTAAAGCGTGCCCTTTTTGGTTTGATAATTTACAACAAAGTTTGTTGGGTTTTTTTTTTGTTTTTTTTTTTTTTTTCATTTTTTTTTTTTTCGTTTCTTTCCCTAGTAATTTAAAAAAAAAAAACAAACAAAAAAACAACAACAAAAAAAAAAAACAAAACAAAAAAACAAAAAAATAAAAAACATAAGCGCACTGTCTGATGATTAGATGCAACACGGTATGCTGCTTATGTTTGACTAACTAAATTGATACAATATATGTACGGGCCGCACCATTAGAAAAGGGAGTCTTCAAGGCAGAATCGGACAGTTACACTAATTAGCCAGGGAGGCCACACAATCTTATAACTAACGTAGCTCAAAGTTAACGCTTACTCATAGCACTTAACACTGGGTAAAATTTCAGCAGACGACACACTGAAATACTTTTTTAAATTTAATTCCTAGAAAACAGGTTTGACATTACATGGAAATTGTCTCTCAAAGAGACAATTTCCATGAAATGTCAAATCCTGTTTTCTGTGAAAAATCAGAAAGCTATCACAGATATGCCGTCTGCTGAATTAGCCCAATGCGTGATAAAGCTTCATATAACTTACAGTACCCAAACATTCAGCAAGCAGACAACAAAACCCCTGATCAGGCTGATCTGGATATTCATTGTCTGCATATCCCAGAAGCACATTGAAAAAAACTTACATGCTGACGTGTGCGCCCAATGGAGGCTCAACTGAGCCTGCGCATGCGCGCAGTCTAATCTGAATTTCCGTTATCCGTTTATCTTTGGCTATCCAAAATGCGCCCGATGAAGATTCTGATCAGGCTGCGCTAATAATATGCAAACTGATTTGATTCTTTGCTGTCCAAAGGTACGTTTTGCTTACGTCGTGGCTCATTTTTTTGTCGCAACTGATTTCCTTTAAGTGTTCTATTCATGCTCTGCTTTAATGCATATGCAATACAATCGTTAGACATCTCTGAAAATGGTACAGTCTGTCCTCGGTGGATTACTTGGCTCCTCATGCGTAATCGTGTCTGACAGCGTAGGCCCATATCAGCCTACGCATCCGCGCAGTCTGATCAGGGCCTTCACTGTCCGATAACAGAATCATTTGATACTACAGCATGTAATATATGAATGGAGAGCAAAGCCCCGGATGATAGTTTGCGCTTGCGCATGGAGATCTCAATCTTTGCATTTTGCGGATGTTCGAAGGCACTGTTTGGCTTGATGCGGCCCAGATGTTTTTAAAAGTAGTCCTGTCTGTCTCTATGGATTATTTAATGTCATTTTAATGGCTTTTATTGTAAAATAAGTTGACTACATTTTCAAATAAACCTGACAGAATGCTCTGCTGTAAGCAAAAAGCCTACATAATTTATACGAAATATAATATACAATGGACACAACGACAGCATTTGTTTCAAAAAACGTTTCCATTAAATTGAATTTGCTGTTGTTCGGAATATTTAAAGAGCAGATTGATATGTCAGAAAGGTCTGTTTTGTTCTTTTTTCCTCATAGAACATATGTTTTGGATATCTGTTAGAATCGCCTCAGTGAGGCGATTCTAACAACTATCCAAATGTATGTTTCTTTAAAGCATTAAATACAATATTCTTGCATAATTTGTTACTAGTTGTTACCTCTTAAGTGAAGGTTTCGTGACAGTCAAATTGTCATTATAACGATTTTTTCGTTGTATCGAGTGTCGGTATAAAGAGGGTTGTCTGTATACCCAAAGGATTTACGGTTATAACATTATATAACTGCTCTGTTTAAACGATAGGTTCCAAAATATTATCCATTTATACTTGTGAAAACAGTATTCTTCAGGTTTACAATTATGAATGCAGCACTCTTAAGGTCCAAGTAAACAGTAGGTATTATACATGTGATTCTGATGCAATTACATGTATTAACAGTCTTCAAATGACAAAAATGGTTTGAATGAAGCCCAACATAAACAGTAGTCCAATATAAGCAATGATGTATATTGGGTGTTTTGGAGTACATTATAGCAGTTTCAGCCACTGATAGAAATTTAAAATTTTTGACCAATAAATCTTGTTCAGAATTAACTGTAAAAGCTTTATACAAGTTTACGGCCTGTTTTTTTTTTTTTTTTTTTTTTTTTTTTTTTTTGTTTTGTTTTTTTGTTTGTTTGTTTGTTGTTTTTTTTTGTTTTTTTTTTTTTGACTATCATTAAATATTAATGAATCCCGAAACCATACCATTAAGCTATTAAGATTGCGATGAAACATAGCAGAAGAAGCAGTTTGATCTGAACCTACACTGTTAGCTATTCGTAAATATATTTTGACTCGGTACCCACAAGGCAAACAAAACTGATCAAATTTAAGTATAAGCATGGGAATCAGTGTCCTCTGAGATCATTGGGCCCATTGTGGTTTATTTGAAAATTGAGTTCTGCTCATGTATACGCTAGAGGGCATAAGCAGTGTTGCAAACTTCATTACTGCTTATGAAGAGTCTCAATAAAACCGAGACTCCCATTTTCTAATCCGAAGCGTGTTCTTTGTTTCCAAAGGCAATCTTTTTGACGTTTATTTTACTAATTTTACTACATTGCAGCTGGTGTTAGTGCCGTTTGGCGGCGGTAGAATGTCTCCCCGTACATCACCATTGGGCAGATTATATTTCATTTCCTTTGGGATCATTGGGCTCATTGTAGTTTATTTAAAAATGGAGTTCTGCTCCTGTATACGCTAGAGGGCGTAAGCAGTGTTGTAAACTTCATTACTGCTCATAAAAAATCTCAATAAAACCAAGACTCCCATTTTCTAATCCGTAGTGTGTTCTTTGTTTCCAAAGGCAATCTTTTTTACATTTATTTGAGCACGGCCCAGATCAGCCTGCGTATCAGTGCATCCTGATCAGGGTCTTCACCCTCCGATAACAGAATCATTGGATACTATAGAATGTATCAATGGAGAGCAGATTCCCGGATGAGACTTTGCTCATACGTGAGATGAATCTGAATTTGTGCATTTTGCGCATGCTCGAAGACACCTTTCATACTGCGATCTGCCATCGGAGTCCTCACTGTCCGCCTGAAGACGGTTTGGATCACTGCATTACGAAAACACGCCTATTCAAATACATTGAAATTTTCACCACCAAAAACTGAAAATTTTCAGATGAAAATTCTGACATTTTTCATATTTCTGCTCAAAACATATATTGTGGGTACTCGTTAGAACGGCCTTGCCGAGGCGGTTCTAACGAGTACCCACAATATATGTTTTGAGCAAAATATCTGAGTCTTCCCTGGGCGCACATGCAATCTTGCATGAAATGCTGTATCCCGGCTCAGTGTTTATCGGACTGAGCAGCCGGTCCGATCGCTTCTAGTCCACAGCTAGCTAGCATTCTATAGCTATATGTATACGCTAGAGGGCGTAAGTAGTGTTGCAAACTTCATTACAGCTAGCTAGCAATCTATAACGGGCCGTTATCGGCCCGTCAGGGTAGCTGACGGGCCGATAACGGCCTGCTATAGATTTGTGTATCGTTATCGGTCCGTCAGGGTAGCTGACGGGCCGATAACAGCCCGCTATAGATTTATGTAGAATGCTATACACAAATCTATAGCAGGCCGTTATCGGCCCGTCAGCTACCCTGACGGGCCGATAACGGCCCGTTATAGATTTACATGTATGTAGAATGCTATACTACTGTATTCGGCAAAGTTTGTTTTCGTTTTTCGGCAGTCATGAAAGCAACAAGGCATGGTGTAAAAATATAAACATAGAAAACACCGGAAGTAGATGCAATGCAAATAGGATTATGTAATGTCAGGCTTACTCTAGTGTTGTTTTCCCGCTGCTGGTCACGTTATAACTGATAATTTCAAACTTATATCTTCTCTTTAGAGTTTACAGATCTCTAATATATCGTTCGTCTGTCATTACTGACAATAACCAGTCCTAATCAACTGTGTGATGTGTTATTATTTATGTGCTCAAAGATGGCTGATGAGACCAATCTTAGCACTAAACTGCCTGTTGCAGATAGAAAAAGAGAGGTCTGAGGAAGAAAGCTCTGTTGGTGATGCCTTAGCTCTGGCTTTCCGCTGTGCACGTTTTTGCTCGGCTTCGCTGATTCTTTTCGCTTCGTATTCACCAGCTCCCCATCTTATGAGGCCTCGCCACTTTGTTCGATCCTGTGCAATCTGTTCCCACGACTCTGTTGATATGTTGAAGTCTTTAAGGGAGGCTTTGAGGGTGTCCTTGTACCGCTTCTTCTGACCACCATGGGAGCGTATTCCAACTTGTAGTTCTCCATAGACTTCATCAGGCATTCTGGTAACATGGCCTGTTCATCTTGTGCCAATTTCAGAAGAGTATATTTTCACCCTGCATCCCTGCCCTTTTCAGGACTTCTGTGTCTGGAATCCTGTCTTGCCACTTGATCTTTAGAAGTTTCTAAGACAGCTTGTATCGAAGTGGTTCAGTGTTTTGGCATGCCGTTGGTCTCTAATAGATTATTAATGTATGTCGCATTCCAAAATGACTTATAAAATAACAAGAAGAAACAGCTTTCGCTTTACAGGGATTCTTGTTTGTTTGTTTGTTATATTCGGGCTTTACGTCACTTTCAACAATCTTTCAGTCATATCGCGACAGTGTCTGGATGTGGCAGAGACTCAATGCTCTCTTTTAGAGTGTTGCCTCACTGAAATATCACGCCCCAGACACTTGACATGATATCCCACTCAGTCACATTATACCGACACTGAGCTAACCAGTTCTTATTCCTAGCTCTACTTTTTTAATAATGAGCGCCAAGCGAAAGAGCAGCTAGTACCATTTTTAAAGTTTTTGGTATGACTCGGCCTGGAATCGAACCCTCAACCTCCCGGTCACAAAGCGGACGCTCTACCAACTGAGCCACTGTGCCGGTTACAGAGATTCTGTAAACGGTGCGGCAAGTGGGTAAATGTTGAGTGTAATACGTTTAAAATGATTGGAAACAAACCATCTTTATATAGATTAACGCATTTCATTCTATTAAAAATCCAAACCTTTAATCACCTAAACCTAAATGTTCTTTTGACCATATGAAAAAGGATATCAAAGACTTCCATAATAAATATATTTTCGTTTCATGAGATAAAGCCACAAAATGATTGTTTTAACTGATGGCTTTCATCAACATGTTTCAATAGGAATTCACACTGCCTTTAGACTTCCACTTCTCAGTTGTCATTTTATTTAGGCTTGCATCACGAACACATACTTACCTATATAATTTTGACCCCCTTAAACCCCACTTTTATACAGTAAAACTGGGGTTTACAGGGGTAAACATTATGTGTCTTCTTTTATTTAAAAATAGATTGTGGATACTAGTTAGAACCGCCTCGCTCGTTGAGGCGGTTCTAACGAGTACCCATAATCTATGTTTAGAGCAGAAATGTGAAGAATATCAGAGTTTTTTTTTTTTATATCTGAAAATTTTCCTTTTTTGGTTGTAAAATTTTCAATATATTTGAATAGGCGTGTTTTCGTAACGATATGGCTGCTCTGACTGTTCTGGAGCTATACTATTCGGATTTGTTCGGAAGCCACATTTCCTCACGGTGTGGCTCAAATGGACGTCCAAGATGCTTTATACTTGTGTAAGGACATGCTATAGGGATTTGGACGTTCTCGGATAAATTCAGACTGCACGGATCAGTCTTCGTTGTCCGCATGATGAAACGTTGCATTCTTGGCTATCCAGAATGCACCAGTGAAGATTTCTGATGAGAATGCGCGAATGCGCAGGCCGATCTGAATGTAAATGCGCAGGCTGATCTGAAACTTTGCTGGGCGCTTATATCCAAGAGGACGTTTTCTGACGTTGCGGCTCTTAAGTTTGCTCATGGCGTCCTATAAAATTTTCTGTTGTTCAACAATATAATACTTTCCTTCTTTTATTGATGTTTTCCTTTTTGAAATCACAGTGGAATATGAAAAGTAATTTACTTAATTGCGGGTGTTGCATGATAACATTTCACATGTACCTAAAAGGTACTGTCTACACTAGGTAGAGTTATAACCATTTCACAAGGCAGACAACCTCCTTTGCTTAAGTGCCGTGTGTTGACCGTAAGACGTCTCCCCGTACTTCATGTACTTCATGTACTGCATATCATTTTGTTTTTATTTATTGGTAACACTATAATGGTAAACTTGAATTTCAAAGGAAACAACCGTGCAGAAATCAAAGAGAATAGCTTAGTCTAGCGGTGGGGTCTGGATAGCGCAGAGGTATGTCTCTTGCTTGTCTCTGCTGCGGCCCAGGTTCGATTCCCAGTGCTGGCATGTGACATGGCAGTGGCCGCCCATGCATGGTCAGTGGGTTTTCTCGGGTACTCTGGTTTCCTCCACCACACAGTCCGCAAACTGCCAACATCCGCAGCTTAGAGAATGAGTCTACAAGTTTGCTTAGCTTTCCGTATAAGTGAATAACTTATAAGTGAATATGTCACAATTTATAATATTTTGTGGAGTTATGTCAATATGAGTGACCCTGTCCGCTTGTTTGAGCTAAATTAAGCGTACATTTTTTAAAGTAAGGCTGAATTCTAATTTTATTTGTTCATACCGTATTCGACCTAATTACTGCACTGTGCGCTTAGGTTTTTCAACATTACTGGAAAAACTTATTGTTAAATAAAAGTATGCTTTAAAAACAAGATCAGCATATACCTTATCTATTGGTGTTTATGCAATGTTTTTTTTTTTCTTTATGAAAGCATAATTATGTTGTGGGTACTCATTCGAATTGCATCGACAAGTTGATGCAATTCAAATGGGTACCAACAACATATATCTTTATAAAGAAATAGACAAAAATACACTGGTTGTAATCTGAATTTACGGTACGCTTATGGGGGTTTCATTACGAAAACACGCCTATTCAAATCAATTGGAAAATGTACAACCAAAAAAGGCAAATTTTCAGATAAAAAATTCTGATATTGTTCATATTTCTGCTCAAAACATAGATTGTGGGTACTCGTTAGAACCGTTAGAACTTAGTAAAATAAGAAAAATAAAAGGGGGTCAAAATTAAGGGGGTCAAAATTATATAGGCATGTTTTCGCGGTTGTGCGGTAATTAGATCGCACACGGTATATGTTTAACTTTGCAAATGAAATGAATACAACAAATCCTCAAATGGATTGTTTGTCTTGTGGTAATATGCCAGAGTATGTTAATCATGATACAACTGTATTTTATCATCAGATTTGAACACATTTATAAGTCACGCATGGTGTAATTTTATAAAGCAAACCTAGTATTTTGTTTTTATTTCTTGCAAGTTATATAAAAGATCTTCGATTTTATTAAATAAATTATAAGTACAAGGAATCTTAAGATGAATGGAGGATTTTAGCCTTTCAAGAGATGGATACATTTGTCTTTTGATGTCCATTCACTTAACATCGTTAACGTGCTCAGGGTGTGTGTGTGCGCGCGCGCGCGCGTGTGTGCGTATCTGTGTGTGTGTGTGTTTGAATAGGCCCAGTATTTTGTTTCTATTTCTTGCCAGTAAAAATAGTAAATGAATGCAAAGAAGATAGATATTTTATCTATTTATTTATTTATTTATTTATTTATTTATTTACTGAAGGTATTTAGCTTAATAACTATTCTGCCAAGTGGCCCTCAATACAAGTTAAAACATCATCTGCACAATATACATATGTACATATAAACATACAAAAGTTCAATACAATATCTAAAATAATGATTGCTAATCCTACAGATCACAGTTTGAGTACCCAAAAGACAGCACATGGCCGCATCGGAGTGGCATCACGAGCACCCCGCACCGAGTTCAGGCAGGCGTGGGGCGGATACCCATGTCCAAACAACATGCCTCTCTACCCGAACCCGGGAGGAGGGGTCAAATCTGGTAGCCGACGCGGTCCTGAGCAGCGTTTGTTTAAGAAGTCCTTTCATATGGCTGCTAGCAAGTAAATAAAACATACAGACTACTGTAGATTTCAAAAATTAAAAACAAAAACAAAAAACATATAAAAATACATGGCGCGTAAAACTAGTAATAAAAAGTAATAAAAGAAGTAGTATGTATTAAACCGCAGTGTTGGCCTTTTTTCAAGTATGTGTTTGTTAAGAAGTTAAAATGTACTATATGTACGTTAAGAAGCTAAAATGTCGCTGTTTAAAGTATCTGTTTGAGATTTTCTTTGAAACTGGATAGTGTAGCTGAATGGCGTACTGAAATAGGAATTGATTTCCACAGTATATGGTGCGGAATATGAATAAGACCTATCGAACAAAGAAGTGCGTGACCTTGGAACAGCCAATGCGCTACTTGCCGACGATCTTAATGTGCGGGTATGAGCATCAGAAATTGGCTCCAGCAGGTCTGTAATATACTGAGGCATTGTTGTTTAAGGCTTTGTATGTGAAGACAGCTTTGTTATACTTTAATCGTTTATTAACGGGAAGCCACCTTAATTCTTGGAACATGTCTGATGACGAAGTAGTAAAATCAGCACATAGTATAATACGGGCTGTGCGTTTTGGGAGTTTCATTATCTTGTCAAGGTTCGTTGAGGAAGTAGCCATCACACAACAGATCAATAGTCTAATAAAGGCATGATGTATCCTTGATAAAATTTCTTTTGGACATCAATAGACGCATATCTGGATAATTGCTTCAAGAGAGATATTTTCGATGATACTGAAGAGTACAGATAATCTATATGGGCATACCAAGACAGATTGTCATCAATATATATGCCAAGGGGTTTTCGATTGTGTGTATTTTAATTTGTTTATTGTCAATTCTCAGATCAAATTGATGCGAGTTATTTAATTTGTGTAAAGTGCCCAAAACGATGTAATTGGTTTTATCATAATTGATAAGCATTTTATTTGGACGACTCCAGTCTTTAGTTGTGTCAGCGTCACTTTGCAGTTTCTCTTCAATTACTTACAAATATTTATTATGGGTATGGGCATCGTCCGCAAAGAAATCAGAATAACAGTATTTCATAAAGAGAGGTAGATCATTAATAAATAGTAAAAATAGCGTAGTTCCAAGTACAGAGCCTTGCGGGTCTCCTGACAGTACTTGCATAAAATCAGAAAGGCCTTTTCCAATGTCGACAGTTTGTTGTCGATTGCTGAGAAAAGACATTTAGTAGCATTAGCGCTAAATTTATAGCATAGGAGTTTTCTAAGCAGGACCGAAATGTCTACTACATCAAACGCCTTTCTAAAATCTACAGATAAAGAGCCAAGGATGTCCCCTTTGTCAACGCAGGCCATCCACTGGTCTATAAGTTTAACTAGTGCGGTTTGACAGCTATGCTTCTGAAGAAAGCCGGACTGACTCATGAATAAGTTTGTACTTATTTAAATAATTTAGAAGATATTTGTTAACATGCGTTTCAAAGATTTTTTTATATAATAGGTAAAATTGAAATAGGTCGGTAAATAGATGGGTCTGATTTTTGACCGCCTATGAATATAGGGTACGCTTTTGCGACTTTCATTTAATCAGGAAACGATCCAGAGTTAATGCTTTTATTGATAAGTTTGGCTATGATTGGAGAAACAATGTTGACAGCAAGTTTGATATTTTCGGGCCAATACCATCTAGACCAGTTGCTTTGGATGGGTCTAAAGAATTGATAAACCTGTTGGGGATAGTGAAAAGCGTATTTTCTGGAACCTTGTTATTAAGTGTTAGCACTGTTTAAAACCTTGGCTACCGATGAAAATTAATAATCTAGTTTCGCAGCGATCGATTGGCTATAGAGAAGTGCTCTCTATCAGCTTCGAGTTCATCGGGCAAGCTATTGGCTGTAGATATACACCCTTTGTCTACCATTCTAAGATGTTTCCATATAACACGGGTTCATCGGGCAAGCTATTGACTGTAGATATACACCCTTTGTCTACCATTCTAAGATGTTTCCATATAACATGGGTATCTTTACAGTTTTCAACGGCATCAGTAGTGTGTTTGCGCTTGGCCTTTTTAATCAAAGATCTAGTTTTGTTACGATATTTCTTATATTCGGGCCACTGTTTCAAGCGTTTTAGTGGTCCCTTGTTTTACGATTTTCTCCAATTTCAGGGGTATACCAGAAAGGCAGGCGAGCAGATTTTACTCTTTTATTTTGTTTAACAGTAGCATGCTTGTCTAAACATTGTATCATTATAGAAAGCAATTCCCATAGATCTTAATTCACCGTCTTCCGGTTTATTACAAAGTGTTCAAGATCACGGGTGAGGTCGGTCAGAAACAAATTTTCATCAAATGTTTTGAAACAACGATAAGTTGTTGTAATGCGTTTATTTTTTGAGATTTTAGACATTACCTTTCTCGTGAAATAAACTGTAAATTGATCACTGATCGCATAATGTGGTACAAAATTCTCTGTAATGTGTTGGGGTTACTTGTGTACACATGATCAATGATTGTAGAAGAAGACTGTGTAGTACGTATAGGTGTGATATCAGCTGTGTAAGATCAAAAAGTTGGATTAAATTCAGACATTTATTATTTGTACTGAACTTAAGTTCAGTATTGAAATCATCTATAAGTTCTAAACCACTTGCTTGCGCAACTGAGCGCTCTGCTTCAAATAGGTCTGTCCACTCCGAATAAGCACTGGGAGGGCGATACACAGTGCAGATGAGAAAAGACTTGGCATTAGGCAAGCACACCTCCGCCCATAATGTTTCAATATTAGAAATTTCTATGTCGGTACGACGCTTGATGTTAAGTGATTGTATTGAGTATAATAATAAACTTCCGAAGTGTTTTTCTTGAGTGTCTGAGCGATCTTTACGTAAAACGTTAAAACCGTTTATTGATATTTGACTATCAGGATTGTTTTTCTGCAAAAATGTTTCACACAAACCCAAGAGGTCAGGGTTGTTCCCATCAATTTTCCCATCGTTAACTTTCCTTTCCTGAGCAGTAATATCCCTTCTGCACCAGCATACGGCGTCTACGTTTCACAGTTAATCCGTTATGCCAGAACTTGTTCAAATTATCAGGACTTCATGGAGCGTGGGAAAGTGCTCACTCAAAAGTTGTTGAGCCAGGGGTATCAAAACACCAAACTGGTAGCAACACTTAAGAAGTTCTATGGGTAACATCATGATCTAGTCAATCCCTACAATGTGGCAGTTTCCAGAATTGTTTCTGATGTTTTTGCCAGTGACGCGCCATAAGTAGACTTCCCAAATCCCGGACATACGCTTCTACCGATATTTCCTTCGTTCAGGCCCATGGGCATGGTGGGCGAAGCTTGCTTACCAAGTAATGCTTACTATCCGCGGACGCCTGATTACACCCTTTGTTCTGGGGTCCATGTCTGTTGGTCTGAACATTCTGATTCGTCATTCGTTTATGGATTTATGATTTTGGATTACGGCTTTGGTACCATGACCGCAACTACTTGTTATCACTTGCCATTAAGACACCAATTTAATCAATTTTAGGAATAACGTGCCTAATGTTTAAATTTAAAATATTAAGTCCCTTTGATGAGAATGCAAACTCGACAAGATCGTCTGTTTCATAATTGGATATTGGTTGAATGAAGTCGGTATTATCAGTGTTATTGATTGTGTGATTGGTCAGATCGTCGTTCACCGGCGTATTGACTCTTACCTGCTCACTGGCAGAAATACTTCAACGGCCGTTATCGACCAGTCATCATGACAAAGTTTATCTTGCAAAAGGTCGTACATATTTGAACTAGGCAGTGGATAATTTTCCATAGTCAGTTTTGGTGATATTTCTACACGCCCCACGACCTCCTACCATGTGTTCAAACCTAAGTCAGGCCTTGGAGTATTTCTTACATTGTACCAGCATTTTTTGAGTACTGTGGTCTCTTCTGGTACAGATGTGACAATATTGTGATGATTGATGTTACACTATTCTTGTAGAACGGCCAACAGTTTTAGCTGATCGCAAACTTGAAAACGCATAGGGTTGCCAGCACGGGAAGAGTCTCTCACAATATTCACTGCTTTATTAATATTTGAAAGCAGTCTTCTCGTGCCAGAAATATTTAAATATAACATCATTTTGAAAGAAAAAATGTGGCATTTCACCGGATGCGTGCAGGAAACTGTCGTAATTGTCAATGAACTCAATATCATTCTCGTCACAAATGTTTTTCAAAATTTCATTGTAAGGCTTCAACTCAACTGACTCTCGTGGGAGTAAGCCAGATACTATGATGCTTAGATTTTCAGCCGATAAGCTGTTGAGTAATGATACATAATTTTCTAAAAAAGTGTCTACATCTGCACCATTTTCCGCATCATTGCCACCAATATGCATTACCATTGTTTTACAATCTTCGATGTTATATTTGGAAAGTTTCTCTCCGATTGTGTCTAATCTCGCACCAGAGAAAGACCTTACAGTTGTGTTCTGTTTCAGATCGCTATTTTGAACACCCTTTAACAATGAGCTGTCAACGAGTAGTGTGGTGTCACGAATATGTTGTTTGTTTTTTTCGACTCATGCGTTAAGTTAATAGTCTCACCATCCAGATGATTGTTTGTCCTCTGCTGACCTTTACCCTTCTGCAAGTTTGTATCTAAATTGATTGATTTAGTCTTAATTTGTGTATTCCTGTACTTTGTTTTAGCTGTTTGTTGTTTGTCGTTGTTATCGCCAGGTTTTAGAGTGTCCACTGGTAAATCTTTATGATAATTTTGCTGTTTGAACTCCAAATGTTTGATAGATTTTGTTTGTTTGATTGTTTTGTTTACGGATTCAGCTTGGGTTTTAACTTTGTCAAGAACAGAATTGGTTTTGTTCAGAATCTGGTTAATTTTTTGTTCAAAGGTAGACTTGATAATATTTGTTGAACTAGTTAGGTTTTCTATAGACTCTGTAACCGTTTTATCGTTGGAACTTATCTGTTTACTTAGAGCAGATAAACGGTCATTGATTCCACCCATGCAACTTTCGAATCTAGCTGATAGTACGTGAACGGCAGAAAAAATGGACGCGGTGCATTCCTTCAGTTGTCTGACGTCCTTTTTTTAATAAATTAAATCATTTTGGATACACTGAGGGATATCTCTGCAAAATGGACAAAGCCATAACCCTAACGGTTAATCTTTTCCTAACCCGACACATTTGTCGTGATACCAGACCACACTAAGTGGGCATCTAGTCATACCATAGTACTTTCTCGTGTTTGGTTTTATTTTGCAAGTATCACAACATATTTCTGATCTCTGGTATTAGTCTTATCTGGTGTTGATTTCACATTTTGTAGGTGTGTCAACATTTCGTCATCATTAGAGGCTAGTTGTTTGAGCAGTGTTATACTATCATTTAATCCTGACTTTTGTTCACTATCTAAAGTTTACAGTTGGTGTCTTGGGCTATGTCATAGTCGTTGATGCCAGTGTCCGCAGCGTCGTCATCTCTGGAGCTATTTACAACTTCGTGAAGTAAACGATGCGAATCGACTGGAGATTTGTGTTCCATCTACTAGTAATGTCTTATCAAGTTCAGCTATCACGGTTTCTGATAATATGGCCGATGTGTTTCTCGTTATCATTGAATCACGCGCACCATTCTGGAGCTGAGATTTAGCCTCCCTGTCTAGTGCATTAGAAAACCATTGTGCCGTTTCGGTTAGTTGGGTTTCATCAGCTTCAGGAACTAATTGCTTTAGCTCAGCTAGAACATGCTCTTTATATTTACTCATTAATGTTTTTTCAGTTCTAGACGAGACATATTTTGAAAAGTCCATATTTCTTCTGCTTTGTAAAGTTCCATATTGGAACACATATTGTACTCTTTCAACAGATACCTCCCTTGATCCGATGATAATTTGGCGTGACCAGTCTTTTGAACAATGCTCAGCAAGTATATATATTCAATTATGGTCCGAGGGCAAGTTAGTATGGCCTTAAGAAATATAGTTTCTTTGTAAAAGAAAATGAAATCTTCAGATAATTAAAAAAACAAAATACTGAAAACTCACAACTGAGACGTCATTTACTGAAAGCCCATGTATTAGTCTCCAGTTATTCCCCTGATAGTATTTGTCTATAGAAACCATGTTATCACTGTAACTTCAGCACCCTCGAAGCTATGTTAATGATACTCCGTGGAATTGCACACATGATTAAAATAAATGTAGCAAGTAATTAAATAAAAGTATAGTGAAAATGCGTTCAGAACCACGGGGATGTTGATCCAATATTGTTACTGTACTTAGTCTGAATTGTTCAGAATGCGAAAAAGGTAGTGCCTAAATCATAATATAATAATAATACTAATAATAGTACTAGTAATAATAGTAATAATACCTGGACCGATTAAGTTAGGGACATGTATACTTCTCAAATATTAACAGGCCGCTGAGACAATGACGTCAACCCGCTTTCTACCGACACTCAATATAACCGCGCACTGTAAAATTGTCCGTAGGTTTTACCATAAAAACAGTTGCCAGTACTCGTACTGTTATTTTAACGGGCGCCCGTATAACTTCTCCTTGCTATACGCTATGGTAGTCCATAACGCTACCCTGGCTTGCTTACCATACTTTGCCCAACCCTGCGTAACGAATTCCTAAAATAATCTATGGGCGTCCGTATAAAAGTAACTGCACTGGCAGCTTGCCGTGGAACTCACTTTTTTTACAGTGCGGACATAATTCGTTATAATGATAATTTAGCTGGTGCGAAACCTCCGCTCAAGGGGTGACAGTTAATCAGAAATTATGCAAGAACGTTGCATTTAAAACTTCAAAAAACAACAACATTGTTTTGTATAGTTGTAAGAAAAAACCCAGTGAGGCGATCCTAACAAATATCCTGAACAATATGTTCTATGAGGCAGTAAGAATAAAACAAAATCTTTCTAACATATCATTCTGCTCATTAAGGATCTTTACAACAGCAAAATCATTTTTATCCTTTTGGAGATAATTTGCATGAGATGTCAATGCATATTTTCTGGGAAAAAATAAGAAAAATATCATCAGTTTGTCGTCTGCTGAAAGCCCAGAGAATGGTAAAGGTTCTCGAGCAGTCCGTTCTCGGATGATCCCTATGTATCTTTTCAGAAGACTTGTTGTAAGTAGTAAGTAAGTAAGTAAATGCGAGGGTAGCCCAATTGGTTTTACCAATCTTCCTTGGGGCCCTCAACAAAACTACATACATACAAATACATACAACAAGTTATTTAAAACAATGATTAAAATGGAGCGGTGCACGAGATAATGGTACTTATGGTATATGCGACCAGCAAAGGCCCAAGGAGCAACTGCCTGCTCGCAGACATGAAGCAAATTGACCAGACAACGAGGGTAATCAGACATCTAGCTCCACTAGATGATTTTTTTTTTGATTGGGGTTTTACGGCCCTTTCAAGAATATTTCACTTATATCGAGCCGATCGTTCATCAAAAGTGAACGTAAACCGTTCATCAAACGTGAGCGTAAACCAGAGAACCCGGGGAAAAAAAGCACCTGACCTTCCGTAAGCAGAACTTGGGTTTCCTACATGTCACCCGAGCGAGGCTCGAATCACAACGGTGAGAGACATAATGGATTAAGAGTCAACTCTCCTATCAACTGTGCTACGGGGGCCCGCCTCCGCTAGATGAATAGGCATCCGTATTTGAGAGCGTTCTCACAGAGGACAAAAAGTATCTTTATCTCGTGTCACTATTCCAAAAGAAAACTTGTGGGTTGCAAAGGCTCAAATGCAATGTTTTCGGTAGAAAAAACAATACAAAAAAATATTGTGTATTAAGCGAAGACCGAGCTTTAAAAGAAAGTCAGACCAGGCAAGCCTTTCCTTTTAAGAGGAAAGTATTTTTTCTGTCCTATTTATGTCTTGGTAAATATGAAAGAGTTTTATTGACACGTTGGACTTGTTAAGAAACATTCTGCAAACCAGATCTAATTTTTTTTACCTGAGTTCCTGTGTAAAAAATACGCATTACACATGACAGACGCACATTAGTTTAACCGGCCACATCTGCAGCAGACAACATTTTGAAATACTTTTTGTTCATTCTTTAGAGAAAATTTTACTTTAGATTTGTAGGCAGACGATCCACATGATATGTCAAGCCTTATTTTCTCTGAAAAAATAATAATACATAAAAATAGAATGCTGTCTGCTACAATTTTGCATGGCGCTTTATGAGTTAACCCACTTATGCCGAGCCTCCCATAAAGGTACATAGGGAAAGAGTGTAGTCACACAGCAAACGCAGCTTCTGATCGGGGTTTACACTGTTTGCGGTAATTGCAGGAATATCCATGAAGTATTATGATAATAGAAACTAACTAGACATCCCTTCTATTAGAAATGTACCTGTCCAAAGAGTTAAAGTAGAAGAGTCCATTAGGCATAAATGGGTTAAACATTTAGGATAATTTATTTCATTGTACAAAGTATATACAATTATATATATCGGCTTTGCACAGAGCAAACGATTCTACGATATCTCATGCACAACATGACATAAAAAACTACTCTTTCACTCCCACAGGCGATAATAACAGACGTTTGCAAACAGCAAAGATCCAGATCAGATGGCTCATTGAGCCGTCTCATCTGGATCTATGCTGTTTGACATTCAGCCTTTCAACTTTACATATAAACGTCTTTCCAAACGATGGTTTGTTACAATAAAAAAGCAGACGACAAATGTCGTCATAAATTTGGCACCGAAAGAGTTAATATCATATATATCTTTTAAACCGTAACCACCCTGTGGACTAATTCAGCAAACAACACACTGATGATATTTTCCCCAGAAAACATGATTTGATACTTCAGGCAAAGTATCTCCGATTGCGCAGACTGATCTGGGCCTTCACTGTCTACATATGACCCAAATATACATGTTCCCATAAATATCGCTTAACTCTTTCACTGCCATAGGCGATGATAATAGACTTTTGCAAACGGCATAGATCCAGATGAGACGGCTCATTGAGCCGTCTCATCTGAATCTACGCTGTTTGACATTCAGTCTTTCAACTTTACATATAAACGTCTTTCCAAGCGATATTTTGTTAAAATAAAAAAAAGCAGACGACAAATGTCGTGTGAAATTTGGCACCGAAAGAGTTAAAACAAAAACAAATACATACGTATTCTGTAACATAAAATGTACACTTTTGATACTTTACGAGCGAACAGAATAGAACTTGATCAAAGTGTGTAGATGACAGATCTGGATGAATGCTGCCACAATATCCATTTTTATTTAGAGCGTCTAAGCTTTTGTTGGGAATTGATCACTATAAGATTATAAAGAAAAATAAAGTGACATACGGTCCCAGAACGAAGCATACGAAGCATTCAACGGCATTCGATTGCTGTTAGGTAAATTAGCATCGCAGGATTTTATTTGCAGATATGATTGGATGACGTCATGTTAAAGTTCATGTTTCACATATGCATAAAGCAGTTCTGCTCGTGACAGTTTTAGTAGTACAGAAGAATTGAAATAGTTATTTCATTTGTTACCGAAGATCCAATACTTCGTATGTAATACGTTTATATTTCTGGATTATTGTCTTTTCACATAATAATACAAATGAACTTAATATTCTAACATTTTTACTAGGATGGCACCCCTTGGGGGAAAGGGACAAAAACACTAACTGAAAAGTGTTAATAGATCAAATATATTATATCAAAATCTGTATAATAAGAATTAAATAGACAGATTATAGTTACCCTAAATGTTCGGACAGACAGGCCTGAGCAAACAGGGTAGACTCTAATCAAACTGCTCCAAAGTCTACACTGTTTGCCATTTGATCAGGACTCAGTGTTTGCCGTTTAATCAAGTTCAACTCTGTTTGCCATTCTGGTACATTTTAGACTTATCACAAATTAGGCAAAATGGATAATTTCAATTCATCACGAAAACATGCCTAAATAAATTTTGACCCCTTTAAACCCCACTATTTATATAGTAAAACTGGGGTTTACAGGGGTATAAGTAGTATAGGCGGCGGTATACATTATTTTTCTTATTTTGCTACAAAACATAGATTGTGGGTACTCGTTAGAACCGCCTCGCCGAGGAATATGAAAAATATCAGATCTTTTTATCTGAAAGTTTTTCTTTTAGGTTATAAAATTTTCAATATATTTGAATAGGCGTGTTTTTCGTTATGATTTTAGACTTCACAAATTAGGCAAACTTTTCAGTTGTAGAATAAGTATGGCAACGAATTGAGTGTCCAAATATCAAGGATAATTAGGACTTGTGATGTAGTTAAAGCTGCATCGAGCGCAAAAGCAGGAGTTTTTATTCCATGGGTAAGTGGCGTATTAATTATCCATATCTGCATTTCATTGTTGTTGTTAGATCTGTCACTTTATACTGCTTGTTTTCCTCACTTTATATTACATGAACTAGGATACAATTTCTATGGGCACGCGGAGATAACGCCTACTGTAGTAGTCAGCAAAGATAAAGAAAAAAAATAAATAAAATTGTTCCGATCGGAAATCCTAAGATGGCCACCATGGCCGACAAATTGAAAATCTATTTTGCGGATAGTTGACTCGAAACTTGGTAGGAAGCATCGGGGAAATTTGTAAATGAAAAAAAAAAATGGCTAAAATTGTTGCGATTGGAGATCCAAGATGGCCGCCATGGCCGCCCTCTTGAAAATATATTTTGCGGTTCTACTTCTGAAAGAAAGGTTAATTCACTCGAAACTTGCATTACGAGAACAAGCCTATTCAAATATACTGAAAATTTTACCACCAAAAAAAAAAATGAAAGTTTTCAGATGAAAAATTCTAAAAAAAATATATATTTCTGCTCAAAACATAGATTGTGGGTACTCGTTAGAACCGCCTCGACGAGGCGGTTCTAACGAGTACCCACAATCTATGTTTTCAGCAGAAATAAGAAAAATAATGTTTACTCCTGTAAACCCCAGTTTTACTATATAAAAGTGGGGTTTAAGGGGGTCAAAATTATATAGGCATGTTTTCGTGATGGGTAGTAAGGATCGCAGTAACTTGTAGATCAAAAATTGCTAATATCGTATCGATCGGAAATACAAGATGGCCGCCATGGTGGCCATCTCGAACTTGTTTTTGGAACTTCTTCTTCTGAACCGAAAGGCAAATGGACTTTAAACTGGGTAGAAGTATCAGGGAGCAAGTATCAGGGCAACTTATAGATTCATTACGAAAACATGCCTATTCAAATATCATGAAAATTTTATCACCAAAAATGAAAATTTTCAGATAAAAATTTTTCATATATCTGCTCAAAACATAGATTGTGGATACTCGTTAGAACCGCCTAGCCGAAGGGGGTCTGAATTATATAGGTATGTTTTCGTTATGCAAAACCAGCTAAACTCGTTTCGTACAGAAATCAAAGATGACCGCTATGGCCGCCATCTTGAAAATCTATTTTGAGATTCTCTCCGACAGGTCAGTTGACTCAAAACTTGGTAGGAAGTATTGCAGCGACTTGCAGGTCAAAAATAGCTAAAATTATCCGGATCGGAAATCCAAGATGGCCGGCATCTTGAAAATCTATTTTGAGCTATTCCTCCTGAACCGAAAGGCCCAGATCGAAACTCGTAACTTGATAGGAAGTATCGGGGTTGCTGTAGAAATTGTTTTGATCAGAAATCCACAGCCGCCATCTTGCAAATCATGCAAATCTGTCTTGAGCTTATTCTCCTTAACCGAAAGGCCAACTGACTCGAAACTTAGTAAGAAGTGTTGGGGCAACCTGTAGATAACTATTAGCTAAGTCGTTCTGATAAGAAATCCGAGATGGCTACATGGCGGTCAGCCTGAAAATCTATTTTGAACTTCTTCTCCTGAATGAAAAGCACAATGGACTAGAAAAACTTGGTAGGAAGTACCAGAGCGACTACACGGACCGCAAAATGTATGTTTTTACCACTATGGAAGCTGAGGGCAAAGGTTTTGATCCCGTAAAGACCGTAAAGATGGCTACATGGCGGCCAGCCTGAAAATCTATTTTGAACTCCTGAATGAAAAGGCCGATGGACTAGTAAGAAAAATACAGTCGACTCTCGTTATCCCGAATTCCAAGGGACTCACTGAAATACTTCGAGATATCCGTACCTTGACACATCAGAGTTGAGAGAGTAAGGAAAACAGTAAATTGAACAACCACATTTAATAAATGAAATTTGTAATTTGACTCCTGAAGTTAGAAACATATATATAAAATAATGTGGAAAAGAGGAGAA
Organism: Anodontia alba; assembly: GCA_964016985.1. Lineage (NCBI taxonomy): Eukaryota > Metazoa > Mollusca > Bivalvia > Lucinida > Lucinidae > Anodontia > Anodontia alba. Next base: position 6,364,704 of record OZ024824.1, read on the forward strand.
ATTGCTCCTTAGGAGCAATTTCTTCTCTTTTCGACATTATTTTGTGACCTGTTGTCATAGTTTCATGTTAAAACAGGGAACAGATTTTCACTTCGAGATAAGCGGTGATTCAAAATAAGCGAGTTTGAGATAACGAGGTTCGACTGTAGATAGGAAATACCAGAGCGACTACACGGACCGCAAAACTATATGTTTTTTACCACTATGGAAGCTGAGGTCGAGGGTAGGAAACCTAAAGAGTCAGCAACCTGTATGCATGCTATATAATCCAATTAACATTGATACCTTACCTCTTAAATTGCACGACGGTGAGTCGGACCTAAAACTGAAAACTTCCTCAATCAGTTTCAGAAAGGCGCTTGTGGTACCTGACTATCCATCTTGGTCTACACTACGAAAACACTCCTATTCAAATTCCACCTCCAAACCTGAAATTTTCAGATAAACCAAAAAAAACAAAACAAAAACCTCTTATTGCTCAAAACGAAGATTGTGGGTCCTCGTTAGAACCGCCTCGGCAAAGCGGTTCTTACGAGTATCCACCATCTATGTTTTTGAACAGAAAAAATAGTATATCCCTGTAAACCCTAGTTTTTACTATAAAAAAGTGGGGTTAAAGGGGGTCAAAATTATATAGGTATGTTTTCGTGATGCATCTTGTAGTGTTCTTGTACTCTGCCTGCATATCACCATTGAGCCCTCTGCTGTTTTTCATCAAAGTGTTCATGAGAACATGTATATACTATGATGTTTCGCGGATAAAGTATAGAACCCGTTGGCAGAAAGAACACATATTTGTACTTTGGAACTTCATCTGAACTTTTGTACTCTTAAGTACCTATATCAACACATACTATGAATAGAAAAAAAAGAAAGAAATTCATGCAAATTACGAATAAGAAATTTAATATGCCGTACAAGTTGGCTAGTGAAATAGTGTCTTGTATAGGTTACTTTACCGGGTGTCTTTTAATTTGACCAATACAATATCGAAAAATGTAGGACATAACCAAAGGCATAACCGCTGACTCCGGGGCCCGAGGTTATAAAACTTTTTTCATGCTCAACTCAGCTGAGCATGAAATTTGTCCTGCCTAATAAATCTCAAATAATTAACTATAGCAAATTCTTTCTTGCTTAAAATTGCTGAGCATGAAATTTTCCCTGCTAATAAATATGAAAATGCCAAAAGTTGGCATTTTCATATTTATTAACAGAGAAAATTTCATGCTCAGCTGAGTTGAGCATGAAAATAGTTTTACAATCTTGGGGCCGGAAAATAAAGGATACCTGGAACTCACTGGTAATTTTGTTTAAAGTTGCGGGCAACAAAGTCTTAGCCAAGCATCAATTCTATAACAGGCAACAACAATCCTGTCGAGGCATATATTTTGTACGCGGGCAAGGAAAGTCTTTGTTAGGCATTCATTCATTCAAAGAGCAGGTCATGAAGGTCATGGACAGGCACTGATTCTGTTTGCGGTCATCGAAGATCTTGATAAGGCAATCCATTGTTGTCGTCACAAAAACATGCCTATATAACGTTGACCCCTTAAACCCAACGTTTATATAATAAAACTGGGGTTTACAGGGGTATACATTTTTTGTTTTATTTCTGCTCAAAAACATATATTGTGTGTACTCGTTAGAACCGCCTCTAACGAGTACCATCAATCTATGTTTTGAGCAGAAATATGAAAATTGTTAGATTTTTTTTCTGAAAACTCTAAGCTTTTGGTGGTAAAATTATCAATATATTTAAATAGGCGTGTTTTCGTAATGAAATATCCTGACGTGGCATTGATTCTTTAGGCAGGTAACGGTGATAAATTCAGAAAAACATATTGGTCAAACTGGTTTTACTTACACTTTATGGATATTCTGAGGCAAACTGCACGCATGGTTGTTAACCCAATTCTGGTTGATAGCTTTACTTACCTCTTTTATTGCATGATAGTGGGTTGGTCCTCAGACTGTATGACGCGTGAATGGCACCTATTAAAGTCTGTGGTCGGACTCATCGTGATCCAGTTTGTGATTTTTCTGTGTTCTGGCTTCAGATCGCCATGGAGTCCTTGGCTTTGTTTCATTACAGTGTTTTTGCATATATATGTTTCACTGTGATATATAACAGATGACATGGAGGACCACTTTGCAGATAGAACACATATTTGTAATTTGGAGCTGCATCAGAATTAAGGATGAGGCTTCGCGCGAGTAAAACTAGTTTAAGCCTATAAGTAGTTTGTCTCATTACGAAAACACGCCTTTTCAAATATATAGAAAATTTTACCTCCAGAAACAGAAAACTTTCAGATATAAACATTCTGATATTGTTCATATTTCTGCTCAAAACATAGATTGTGGGTACTCGTTAGAACCGCCTCGGCGAGGCGGTTCTAACGAGTACCCACAATCTATGTTTTTGAGCAGAAATAAGAAAATAATGGATACCCCTGTAAACCTCACTTTTACTATATAAAAGTGGGGTTTAAGGGTATCAATATTATATAGGCATGTTTTCATGATGTACATGTACTGACCGTTCCAATGCGGTTCCTGTGTTGCAATTCTTCTTTCTTTGTAGATAGGCGTGTTTTCGTAATGAGGCAAACTACTTATAGGCTTAAACTAGTCTGTGGTTTCATATGAGGCGTTTATGTTATCCTTATTTGTTCCTCGTCTCTCCTTCCTTTGGCGCCTCAGGAGGGCTGTACTTCGCGATTGCTGCATTATATTGGTTCATAGAAATTATCTTGAAACCTGATGTTTTGTTTTGTGTAGTAAAATGGACGTGAAAATATTAGGATGGTTTGGGTAAGCTTTTAAGGTGTCCCAACAGTTAGGATAAATATTGTTGCTTGCATACTAAAGATCATTGACTGTTTCTGCATATCATAATTACAAAATTGCACTTAAATCTATATCGGACCATAAAATCTAACAGTAAATTGTCTGCATTGATTTCGATTTTTATCCATTATATACCATGGGACATATTGGTAAATTGGTAAATGTGGACATTGCTTATTTTAACCCATTTATGCCTGGCGTCCCGTAAAAGGGACATCGGCAAACAGTGTAGACCCAGATCAGACGCCATAGAACACGGCGTCTGATCTGGATCTATACTGTTTGCATCAAATATAGAAATGTCTCTTAAAAGTAATTATGTAAAATCAAGTTTGACACCCCTTTAACTTGGAAATGGAATTGTCGAAATCATGAGGTAAACGAGTCCACTAGGCATTATTGGGTTACAAAATATCAAACGAATATGCACGAACAATCTGTGTCAGCACTGTTATATATCCCTTCTTAAGATTCCATTCTTCCTGCTACCGCCAAAATCCAAAGCAGGAAATCCGATCATCAATTTTTGGGCCACGCCATGCGAAAACGTGTCTTCGCGCTATGCGAACAGCAAAGGCCAAGATCAGCCTGCGCATCCGCACAGTCTGATCAAAGACTTCCTTCCCTGTCCGCTAACAGAATCATTGGATACTACAGAATGTATGAGTGGAGGGTAAAGGTCGGGATATTTTGCACATGCGTAAGATGATCTGCCTCTGCGCCTTTACGACGGCATTTTTCGCTTGATGCGCAGTCTTAGCTATGCATTAGACAGATTAGTATAACCACTTGCAAACAATTATCTGATAACAACTACAAATGCCTTCAACCGACTTGACCCCACAAGAAATAATAGATAAGATTGCCAGGCATTGATTTTTGTTGAAACTTTTCAAGAGTAAAACTGGCGTGGTACATGTACGAGTAAATAATTTACATTTAACACAACTCTTTCCGCATAAAAATGACTGTATTACATATGCGACCAGTATAGACGCAGATCAGTCTGTGTATCTGTGCAGTCTAATCGGGGCCTATTTTGTTCAATAATACAATGTTTCAGGTGCCTATGTCATCACAAAAATATCCCTGATAAATTTGACCCCCTTAAACCCCACTTTTATATAGTAAAACTGGGGTTTACATTAGTATACATTATTTTTCTTATTTTGCTCAAAAACATAGATCATGGGTACTCGTTAGAACCGCCTCGGCGAGGCGGTTCTATCGAGTACCCATAATCAATGTTTTGAGCAAAACTATGAAAAATGTAAGAGTTTTTATCTAAAAAAAAACAACAGTTTTTGGAGGTGAAATTTTCTATATATTTGAGTAGGCATGTTTTCGTAATGTTTTATTCACTATGAAATGTAAAATATCTCCCCATACTTCACTATAGTGTAGTTTATATTTTTTGGTCGTTTGTAGTCACTAAGCCCATTCCGGGAATTACATCACTAAAACATGCCTATATAATGTTGACCTCCTTAAACCCCACTTTTATATAGTAAAACTGGGGTTTACAGGGGTATAAAATATTTTCTTATTCCTGTTCAAAAACATAGATTATGGGTATTCATTAGAACCGCCTCGCCGAGGCGGTTCTAACGAGTACCCACAATCTATGTTTTGAGCAGAAATATGAAAACATCAGGTTTTTTATCTGAAAATTATCATTTTTTGGTGGTCAAATTTTCAGTATGTTTGAATAGGCATGTTTTCGTAATGGTGAGCTAAATGCTTTCGATTGTTATTCCTTTTAGAATCTATATTGCTCAAATGGTGCTGATTTGTTAGACCGGACATGCCGCACATACACATTTGAGCAGCGTCAAGCGAAAAAGTGCCTTCGATCATGCGCAAAATGTGCGGATTCACATCATTATACACATGCGCAAAGTCTCGTATGGGCATTTGCTCGCCATTGAAACATTCTATAGTTTAAGCCATCACGAAAACATACCTATATAATTTTGACCCTTTTAAACTCCACTTTTTATATAGAAAAGAAACTTGGGTTTACAGGGGTCTACATTATTTTTTTTTTATTTCTGCTCAAAAGCATAGATTGTGGGTACTCGTTAGAACCGTCTCGGCTGGGCGGTTCTAACGAATACCCACAGTCTATGCTTTGAGCAGAAATATGAAAAAAATATCAGCATTTTTATCTGAAAACTGTCAGTTTTTGATGGTGAAATTTTAAATATACATTTGAATAGGCGTGTTTTCATAATGGCGAAATCGTTTCTAGGCATCCGCTGTCCACACAAGACTCATAGGTACATTTTCGCTTGTTGAGGCTCATTTAAGGGTAACAATGAATTACTTTGTCGCCTGGTGACTACATGTACCAACACAAACATTGCACCCGATCAATCATTCCTATGTGTCAGTTTATAGGTAGTAAACATTCAGTAGCTTTTTATACATATATCATTATGCATAAAGGGGGCGAATTATTTCCTTTTAGAGTTATTTCCTTTTCAGAAGTAAGGAAATCTTGTTATTTCCCCTGAATGTGCATCAGTTCCCCTTAAACTTGTATTCCGTAACCCATTTATCCCGAGTGGACGCTTCTACCTCAGCTGTTTGAGATGCCTGGTTATCTTTTTATTATTATCATGTTTTATAGAGACATTACGAAAACACGCCTATTCAAATATATATAGAACATTTCACCTCCAAAAATTGAAAATTTTGAGATAAAAAACTCTGATATTTTTCATATTTCTGCTCAAAACATAGATTGTGGGTACACGTTAGAACCGCCTCGGCGAGGCGGTTCTAACGAGTACCCACAATCTATGTTTTTGAGCAGAAATAAGAAAAATAATGTATACCCCTGTAAACCTCAGTTTTACTATATAAAAGTGGGGTTTAAGGGGGTCAAAATATTATAGGTATGGTTTCGTGATGGTCATGCCTTCTAGGGCGTCTGATCTGGGTTTACTCTGTTTACCAGTGTCCCTTGTATGGGACGTTAGGTATAAATGGTTAAACTTCTTTTATACTATATTTTCCAGTTTAATCTAGTCAACAAGACAAAATGTCTCGCATTAGTATGAACGTTTCTGGAACCAGCATTGAAATGGACCTAAAATATTTAGAGAGGGAACCTTACGGACGTCTAGCCATGATGGTAAAGGGTGCTAAAAATGACGGAAAAGGAACAAATCTTGTGCTTGATCGCCCAGCCGAAAGTTTTACAGCTATTGTTACATATTACCAGACGGGGGAGCTACATATACCGACAGGGGTATGTCCGGGATCTTTCAAGAAAGAGCTGGAGTATTGGGATATTGGTACCGACAAACTGGCGGAATGCTGTTTATTCAGGTATTCACTGACGCAATTAAAAGAGCATCGTCAAGCATAAGTGTTTTGAGTATATGTGTATTCATATCGGCCTGCCCACTCACTCACTTAGCTTGAGATCAAAGACTGAGTTGGTTTAAACATATTTTATTTCAAATCTATCAATTAACATGGATATGACATTTACATACATTGACACATTACTGGGATTGAAATGAAAGAATGGAAGCAACATGCTTATTGAATCCCTTTCCCGCTATAGAAGCAAAGAATGTACAATATTGGCAGGTCATGTGGTAACTAAATATATGCCGATATACCTACGAGACACTGTTTTGTACTAATGGTAATAAGTATCAGTAAAGGGGCATTTAACCTCTTTGCACAGAACAAATAATAATATAGTTAGCTAGGCAATAATAAAATGTGAAAAAATAAGGAATGAAAGAAAAAATTTTTTATGCCAACAGCAAAGAATCTATGGATTTTCGAACAACACGCTACATGTAAAAATGCATGTAACAAGCATAACAGAAAAAAGCAGCAGGATCATCCATCGGGAGCATACATGTACAGGGGACTGGGAGGGATAGGGGGTGGGGCGGAACACCATGTGCTCACTACTCTATCACACTTCTTCTCCCCGAGAGATTAACTTATTATATACATCTGTTTATGTAGCTGGCAAATATTAATATTTACCTGTTTACATGGGTTTGTGGGTTGCATGAACTGTACGCTTGCTTGCTATTGTACATTGAGTAACTTAATGTGAATGCAATATAGAGATCAAACATGGTTATTCATGCATTAACATTCGCCAGGTCCCGTGGGAGGTGTTGGAAACCGAGGCCGAAGGCCGCGGTTTTCAACACTTCCCAAGGGACCAGGCGAATGATAATGCATTGAAAAACCATGTGCGATCGCTATTATTGCATAAAATCTGAAAACATTTGCTACATTTCGCATTATTTCTTGCACTATTTTGTTTCGCCTTTTCATCGATGTCTCGCGGACGTAATTTCCACTGACTATGCTCGTTCTAGGGCCGAGTAGTACACATCTCGTAGCGGCAGCAAATCTGTGGCCCCGGTACGATCATATTGAAAGTTGCGTAGCCGTGCATTAACAGTGCGTGAATTGCCTTGTTAATACACGGCTTTTCGCCGGTTAATGCACAGCTGTTAATAACGTGCGGCACTGCTTTTTATGCAATAAAAAGATAACTCTTCTGCTGATTGAGGTAAATGAAAGGTAAGCAGGGTATTTGGGTGTTACATTTAATGTAACCCTTCTATTCAGTCGTAATTTTGATACGTAAAAAGGTAAGAGAAAAGTCCAGGGAGTGCCACAATCACAAACCGCAGCCCTTCCCAGACATCAAGAGGAAGAGGAAACCAACAAATCCAAACAAGCACAAATCGAACAAACGTACGAAAAGCACTAATATTAGCTCTCTCTTCCCCAAGCGAGGTAATCACAATGCTAAAAGGACTGAAAAAACACAAGAATAAAATGACACAAGTTAAGACATAAAACAAATCGCCTTGTAGAATAAACCACAAAGCACCAAAGAGTAAGACTAACACCGAGACCACCGCCTTAGAACGGTCAGTAGAGTAAATCACCGGGGTTTAATGCACTTTTACGGCCAGCAAACTTTACCCTAGACAAAAGCATGATTGGGACAAAATAAATTTCTGGAAGTCAGGATTCAGTTATGTAGAGCACAGGCAAAAACTGGAAGTTTCAGTTCCAGTGATCCAGCAAATATTCAACAAAATGTAGGTTTACAGCGAACAAACTCTACTTTGTTGCAATTTCACTAGTCCAGGAAAATTTAAAATGGCATTTATACTTCGATAAATCCGCTGAGCAGGAATATTAGAACAGGGCCAGTTGCATATATATTTTTTTTAATGGGCATTTAACCCATGTCCGCATAGGTGAGATTATAAGAAATTAATTTTATGACATTTATGCAAATGTAAACGTCGGCGAATGTGGCTCACAACTTGCTATATTCGGTTTGTGAGTGCCATTCCTATAATTAGCCTGAAAGTGTCATGCCTGAAAATTGCAGCAGACGACATTCTGCATGTTTTTTTTTGTTTTGTTTTGTTTTTTCTTTTCTTTTTTTCTCAGAGAAAAGAAGGCCTGATATCACATAGGAATCGTACATGTAGACGAGTCATATGAAATGTCAAAACTTATTTTCTTTAAATATAAAATTAAAAACATAAAATATTTCAGGGTGTCGTCTATAGCAGCTGTGATGTTAAACGCTTATTTGAAACGTTTGATTCTCATACATTACGAAAACATGCCTATTCAAATATATAGAAAATTTCACCTCTAAAAACTGAAACTTTTTATATAAAAAACTCTGATATTTTTTTCATATTTCTGCTCAAAAGATAGATTGTAAGTACTCTGCGAGGCGGTTCTAACGAGTAACCACAATTTATCTTCTGAGCAGATATAAGAAAATCATGTATATCCCGGTAAACCCGAGTTTTACTACATAAAAGTGGGGTTTAAGGGGGTCAAAATTATATAGGCATGTTTTTGTGATGTAAAAAGCAGCCCAGCGAGCAGTTACTGAGCGACTTTACTATGAACTACGAATTATTCGTATTTTAGTGAGAAGAAATACATATCAACAGAGATAGCATGCACTTTAGGGACACCACACGACTGTACCAAGTTACAACGCCTCGACCCTCGTAACCATAGTTTAAAGGTTCTTTTTACGATTTGGCATTTTATGACAAGTTTTGTCCATCATATTGGAGAGAAAACAAAGGCGATTTTTGATCAAATCTGGGTAGTAGTACCTAGATATGATCATGCCCTGTCTCTTAACAACAAATTGCGAGCATACAAAGTGGCACTGAAAAATGTTAATTTTAGAAAAGTGACCCCTTCTCCAAATTGTAGTCGTCGTACAAGGTAACCAGAGGAGATCTTTCCAATTCAATAGTAGTAGTACCTAGATATCACTATTACTAAACCAAAAATGTTTATATAGATATGTTTCTAGCTGTCGCCTCTAAAATTTTAATTTCAGAAAATTAAAAGTTGATATTTTTTCCTTGAATCAAATGGCGAATAAGTTTTGTTCAAGAAAACTTTTGAATTGACCATTTTGACCCAGTTTAATATCACTAAAGCAAAGGCTTATTGTACACACTGTTTATCCTGATGCAGTTAAGAACAGCTGTGTGCACTGGTCATTATTGTGAGGAGAGCGTGTTACTTCGTTCTTGTGCCTCGGCACTAAGCTCAGTGTTGGTCCCTTTGTTTTTGATAAAACGAGCCACAGCATGACAAAACCAAGAAAATGACGCCTGTACGCATCACGAAAACATACCTATATAATTTTGACCTCCTTAAACCCCACTTTTATATAGTAAAACTGGGGTTTACAGGGGTTTACATTATTTTTCTTATTTCTGCTCAAAAACATAGATTGTGGGTACTCGTTAGAACCGCCTCGCAGAGGCGGTTCTTACAAATAACCACAATCTATGTTTTGAGCAGAAATATGAAAAATATCCGAATTTTTGTCTGAAAATTTTCATTTGTTTGGTGGTAAAATTTTCAGTATATTTGAATAGGCTTGTTTTCGTAATGGCAGTACCGTCATCCTGAGCATCCGACCTGATCATGGCCTTCGCTGCATGCGCTCAGTGGGTAGCTTATGGTGCAATAATGAAATGAACCAACAAAATAACAGTGCGCCTGGCGAAGATTCAGATCAGCCTGCAATCCGGCCAGTCTGATCAGAGTTTTCTCTTCATGCGCTCAACCGGTATCTTAGGATCCAAGGGTCTTCACGCGGACAGCGAAAACTGTCAGACTGGGAGTATGCCCAGGCTGATCTGAGTCGGCTTCGCTAGGTACACAATAATTTTGTTGGTTATGTCAATACACACGTTTTGGTCTGGGATGGGCTGCGGTTTGTAATTGTGGCATTCCCTGGACTTTTCTCTTACCTTTTATTGGCACAAATGTTGATAGCTTTCTCCGTCTGTCAATATGGACAGTTGAATTTGTGACGAATAAACCAGTAACCCAAAGGCGGGCTTCAGCTAGAGGTCACCGATAGGAGCCAGCTCGTGAATGATGGTTCTTTTAACATATGCGACCAGCAAATGTTTGGACAAGAGTATCAAACAGTGAATTTGTGTGGAGAAGAAAAGTTACAGAGGCGATAACAATTTATTTAACGTGTTGTTTTCTGTTTGTGTGATACAGTCGATTTTTTTTCGCATATTGTTCAGCTTTTATCATTTTCTTAGTGTGTAACTGATATGAAATAGGATTACGATCTCGGGGGCGGGACGGGGGAGGGGTAGGGGGGGGGGTGAGAAACTTCCTATATTTGGCATAGTACGGATGTGCGTGCCGAATGGCCCCGTTTTTCAGTGCTGCCAGGTCACGCTGGCCACGGCAACTTTGAGGTCATCTAAGTCTTCAAATCTTAATCCTCTTGACGGCATTTTTAATCCTGGGAAGAGATCGAAATCACAAGGACTCAAATCCGGAGAATAAGCAGGATGTTTCAAAGTTTCCAACTTATATTCGTCGATTACTGACGCTACATGCTATGATTTATGTAGCGCATCGTTGTCGTGCAGCAGTATCGGTCCGGCTTTTAATAGCGCTTGGCGTTTCTTACGCACAGCTGGTCGCATTTTGTTTTCTCAGAAAGTTTGAATAATACTCTCCATTAGCAGTTTCTCCAACGGGAACATAATCTGTCGTGAGTAAACCGCTATTGTCATATACAAAAAATGCTAGTTGCTTTGAATTTCCTTGTTTTCTACGAAACTTGGCAGGCCTCGGCGAGGCTGGAGAATGCCATTCATTAGATTGGGACTTTAAACTCCGGCTCATAACTACGCAACCATGTCTTGTCTATAGCCACAATGCGATTTAAAAATGTTTCGCTTTCTTTTTTCATGCCGATTTATATGTTCTTTTGCAAGCCGTACCCTTTTATGCATTAGATCACGTGTCAGGAAGTGCGGCACCCACCTTGCGGCAATCCGTCTCATTTTTAAATGCCGTGTTATAATTTCATGAGCCGACCCGTGACTTATCCCGACACTTTCCGCTACTTCTTCACATGTCAACCTTTTTTGTCTTTATCAAGGATTCCTTCACTGTTTCGATGTGATAGGGATCTGTAGCCTCATGAGCCTACCACTGCGAGCTTTATACGAAAATCAGTTTTCCCCGCCGAGAAACGTGCTAACCACCTGTAGACTGTTTTAAAAGACAGTACATTATTTCCACAAGCTTCACATAAACTTTAATGAATTTCTTTGCCTGATTTCCGTCTTAAATATTCAATTTTTATGTACGACCATTGTTCTTCTACGCTTACCGCGGCCATGACGTTCCAAGAACGTGCAAATGACATGACATCAACGTGAATTTATCAGGCGCACGCACGTGTTTTGACGTGATTTGATTTGCGAAGTGTAAAAGCCCCAGTGTGAAATTTCATGATTGTAGGATAATAGACAAGAATATTATGAAGCCATTGTCAGAACTTTCTGAATGTTCCTCGAATGACGTCATATTGATAAATTTTCATCTAAACTATTGCACGCCTGGGTGAGTTGTAAGACCAGTGATATACATAAAATGAGTCATGTGACGTAAATTATACATGAAGTTATACAATAAAGGCCATAATCAAGACGCACAACCTCTCGAGGCCTTGTCACTTCGATGATGTACTTACAGACTCAAATGAGTCTGCAAGCAAACAGCAAAGACTCTGGTAAGACTGTGTTATTGCTTCCGCTGTTTGCATATAACATGAAAACATCCATCACGAAAACATACCTATATAATTATGACCCCCTTAAACCCCACTTTTATATAGTAAAACTGGGGTTTACAGGGGTATACATTATTTTTCTTATTTCTGCTCAAAACATAGATTGTGGGCACTCGTTAGAACCGCCTCGACAAGGCGGTTCTAGCGAGTACCCACAATCTATGTTTGGAGCAGAAATGTAAAAAAAAAAAAATAGAATTTTTCATCTGAAAACTTTCATTTTTTTGGTGGTAAAATTTTCAGTATATTTGAATAGGCTTGTTCTCGTAATGTCTGCCTATCGTGCAGCTTAGTCATATCTTTTCATTAGCCTAATTGCTTTTTAGTCGATAATTTTGATGTTTCAGGGGGTTCTTGGGACTAGTTAGTTCCCTCATTTTAACCTTAACCATTCTATGGGCAAGTTCAATGGATGATAAATTGCTGATATTATTTTCCCAGATAAAAGGCTTTGACATTTCATGCTTATTGTCTCCTAAAGAGACAGTTTGCATGGAATGTCAAGCATATTTTCTGGGGAAAATTCCAAAATGTCCCCTTCTGAATTCTTTTTACCAAGCATGGTACGGTTTAATCAGGATCATTTGTAATTCTCTGTCTCAGTCTAGTTCCATAGCATAGCAAGCGCCATTACACGTTCCATTACATAATACATCTACAGCTTTAGCGCTAGGAAGCCTAATTCATCATGTATAAATACGAAAATGCGCAAGCTGAGCTGAATCTTCGCTGGGCGCACATGTCCGAGGATACATTTTCTAACGTTTTGGCTCATATGTGCCTCTTGTTTTCTTTTTCTTTCTATAATAAAAATTGCCAAGTTATTATTGTCACGTTTACATGAAATATTCGAATACTTTGCTCCATAATATGCTTTCCTAAATCTATAGATCGGTGAATATTACCTGTCGTGTCAATGTACTTTTTGTCCCCCGACGTTAGTCGAAGGGGACTATTAATATGGGTTCGTCCGTCCGTCCGTTCTTCCGTCCGTCCGTAGACACAATGAGATGGGTAGCTTGTGGACGCAACTCCTAATACAGTTTTACCGATCTTTTTGAAACTTTGCAAGTGTTTTGTCATGGTCTGTAGATATGCATCTGGTTTTGGGGTTGTCCTCCCTTTATTTTTTATCATTTTTTTTTCATTTTTTCAACTTAGTTATTTTAGGTCAGATTACTTTTAGAATAGAAACCTTGTGGGTGCATCTCCTCCTAGAGTTTTCCGCCGATCATTTTGAAACTATGCATACTTGTTCTACATGGTCTGAAGATATGCAAGTGGTTTTGGGGTCATCCTCCTGTTATTTTAACTTTTCCCACTTTTTTGACTGTGTTGTTTTCAGGTCCGATTGGTAATAGAATAGATATTTTGTAGACGCAACTCCTCCTAGACTTTTCCACTGATCATTTAGAAACTATGGGTACTTGTTCTGCATGATCTTAAGATGTGCATGTGGTTTTGGAGTTATCCTGCCATTATCATTTTTCAACTTTTTGCTTTTTTTCCGCTTAGTTTTTTTTTAGTTGTGACATAATGATGTGGGTAGCTTATGGGCGCAACTCCGCTTACAATTTTATACCAAACTTTTTAAAACTTCGCAGGTGTTTTTGTCATAATCTGAAGATGTGCATGTGCTTTTTGGGTTATCCTTCCATCATTTTTATCAACTTTTTTCCCCACTTTTTAGACGTTTTTCAGATCCGTTTAGTCTCAGAATAGATAACTTTTGGGTACAACTCATCCTCTAGGTTTCCACCTATCATTTCAAACTATGCATATTTGTTTTACATGGTCTGAAGATGTGCGTGTGGTCTTTGGGTTACCCTTCAATTATTTTTGTCAATTTTTTCCACATTTTTTACTTAGTTTTTTACCTGGTGTAATTAGTATTGGAATAGATACCTTGTGGGCGCAACTCCTCCTGGAATTATTTTGCAACTTTACATATTTGTTCTACAAGGTCTGAAGATGTGTGTGTATGTGGTTTTGGGGTTGCCCCCCTATGATACGGATTAAAAAAAGTCACAACCCTTTACTGACAAAGCCATGACGTCAGGGGACGCTGGCCTGCAACGGGCTTTTATTATTATTGGACTTATCCAGGGTCAAGGTAAAGCAGGTAGTTATGGGAAAATTTTCAACACTCGGTATTTTTACCCTCTAATATTAATCGTATTTTTGTATTCCATGAATAAAAGTGAAAAAGTAAATTCCCTTTAAATATCATTTGTAAAATGTATCAGTCTGCATAAAATACCAAAACCTATAAAAAATATTTTCTTGGCGGTACCATGGCAAACGTCAACGTAGTGTGTGCAAAAGGCGTGTGTGATGACGTCGCATGTAAACGTGTATTTATCGCGGCGGCCCCTGCAAAATATTTCTTCGGAAAAAAGTACAACAATGTCGGTTTTCCTTTCGGTATCATGTTAGAATCGTAATGGGTTTTTTTTCTCTACTGTGAATTATTGCGACTAATGCATGGTGTTGTCTGGCAGATATGAATATTCGTCGTGAATTAATACTTCACAGTCTGCCCTCGCGATAATTCACAGTAGAGAAAAAGAAGCATTTTTTAATTAATATCTGCGAAAATTCCTGGAACGCTCTGAATGAAATATACAGCATAATAAAGTTTGCCATTTGTTACCTGCTGCATAAACATGGGTAGCGTTGAAGTGAAGCATGATCAGAAACAAAAACTGTATACTCGTACAATCATATGCATGCACGACAGAGGCCAAGCCATTGCTACCGGTTCTTATGAAATTGTCAGTGACAAGAAGAGAAATAACTCAGCCGCTGACCTGCATACAACTGCCACAAAACATTAAACTAGTAAAATGCAATGTATTAATACCCACAAAACCTGTATCCGGCACCCAGGTGCCAACCGTGTTAAATGAAAGAAAAACAAAATGCATGAAAATAATATGACATTTCAGTTATGAAAGAACCAATTCATTGATGGAGATTAAGCAATCTCCTGGAATGGGGGTCGGGGGAGGGGGGAACTTCCTAATAATGGCATAGTATGGATGTGCATGCCGAATGGCACGCTTTTTCAGCGCTGCCAAGTATAAGATTAACCCCTTTTTTCAGCAAAAAGTATATGATTGACCCCATTCTTCTGGATTAGTATATGAAAGGTCCCACTTTTCTGATGTAAGCTTCACTTTTCTGATGTATCCCGGTACATGCACATATTTTTCGTTCAGAGATTTTACGAGGCTGCTTGTTCTCTTAGCATTCAATGAACTGACTGCTATATTTGTCTAACTACCAGCAATAAATGGATACAAAAAAATCAAAGGGCAGTATATGAATGGGTCAACAGTTCAGACGATCTAGTATATGAATGGGTCCGTTTTTTCAAAGGCTAGGTATATGAATGGGGTAGGTTTTGAAATACTGGCTCGAACACCCGTACCACAATTACCACCGTTACCCCTCTCCCTCCCCCCCCCCCCCCCCCCCCACCCACCCACCGAGTAAAACAATTAATTTCAAGTTATGCATCAAATGAACGTCGCAGTTTAAAATCTGGGTTAGGGAACAATCGATTAAAGTGCCTAATTTTATTCTCCTTGGCGACAGAAAAACTAATACATGTATTCAAATGACGAGATTGAGACACATATGCAGTAGTCTCAGTGCGGACTTAACGTTATTATAATACTTAACTCAGCATGCGGGTGTGGAGCTCAATTCGAACCAGCAGAACATTTTTCTTTGACTGCAATTTATACAATTATACAATATTCAAAGACAGAGACTAATTCAGTTATTGAATCCAAATCTCGTGATTTTACACTACTAACAAGTCGTCGTTCTTTGTGTGAATATGATGACAAATAAGGATACAATATCAGCTGTTCTAAGGTATATCAAAGATACGACAGATTCTTATAGTCCGACATTTTGTATTTTTTTATCAAAACGTTGTTCCACACTGTCATACCTTTACATGTATACGGCTTCATTTGTAGGGAGAGGGCTATATAATGCTATACTAACTTGTGCCCAGTCCCATAGTTTAAACGACAATAAAATATGTTTTATCTAGAAATCTAGATAATGGTCAGTCCTTTAACATAACAGTTATTTCCATTGTAACATCCAAATTATTGCATATTAAGCAGTGCCGCACGTTATTAACAGCCATGCATTAACCGGCGAAAAGCCATGTATTAACAACTTTTAAGGCAATTCACGCGCTGTTAATGCACGGCTACGCAACTTTCAATATGATCGTACCGGGGCCACAGATTTGCTGCCGTTACGATATGTGTACTGCCTGGCCCTAGAATGAGCATAGTCCATGGAAATTGCGTTCGTAAATGTTTTCAGTTTGTATAACATAGCGATCAAAGATGGTTTTTCAATGCATTAACATTCGCCAGGTCCCTAGGGAGGTGTTGAAAACCGCGGCATCCAGCGTCGGTTTTCAACACCTCCCTCGGGACCTGGCGAATGTTAATGCATGAAAAACCATGTTTGATCCCTATAGTGCATATCAGCAATCTGTCATTTGCCTTTTAATGTGTTTGAGATAAGCCTCAGCAAGACTGTATTTAAGCTATTGTGGCGTTTCCTGGGTAACTTAATTTATATTTTTCCTAAACATGTGTCTTTCTTCTCCCAGTGGGAGCTGTTTAATGCATACGAACTTTGAAGCAACATACCAGTCAAATAGCTTGCTGACTTTGCTTTAAAGAGAATTTTCTATAGAATAAGATGTACCCCCCCCTTTATTCAATAAATAATGTACGCGTTGTTACGGTATATTTCAGGAGAGAGGATACAGTGTCAGCGGAGACAACTGTCAGTTGTTCTGCCTCCCTTCTGAAAAAGGATCAAACATAAGATGAAATGATTTTTCTCCCTTAGAAGCTCCCGTAGGAACACATACTCTCCTTTGAAGAAAATATCATTTCAGAAGGGACTTGATGTGCAGAAAGTAAACAGGAAGTTGTTTACAATGTACAAAATTGAAAAAAAAAAAAAAACGTTTACTAGTGTATCAACTCTTTTAAAGGTTGTTTATTATCCTGTGCCCAGTTGTTCAAAACTAACAATGCTGTTAGTTAACGTATCGATAAATTTTTACTATTCGATAAGGCATATACGCTAATATTTTTGCTGAAAAAAAAATGTGAGTAGCTTTTGCATTTGCAAAAGCTACTTGCATTTTTTTTTTCATCAAAAATACATGTGAATTAGATATTGAACTTACTACAACATTTGACATTTTGACAACTAACGAGTTCAAGCTTAAGATGCTTCGATCAACTGGGCCCTGAAGGCTATCTTTTTAAGCCGCAACGTGAGAAAACGTACTTTTGGACATATGCGCCCAAGGAAGACTCAAACCGACCTGCAGATCCGCGCAGTCTGATCAGTCTTTGCTATCCGCATGAAGAAAACATTGCATCTTTGGCTGTCCAAACTGCGCTGGGCACACATGTGAAAGGTACGTTTTCTGACGTTGCGGTTCATATCATTTCGATTCTGTTCACCAGATATTACGGTTTCTTCGAGGAGCAAGACGCACTGCGGAAGTTCCGTAAGACAGTTCTTCATCACAAGAATGGAGATATAGATCAGACGTCACCACAAGTCCCTGTGAAGTGTAATTCGCTTCTTAATGTCAAGAGACGTGCATGGAACATCATAGACAACCAAGAATCCTCCGTTTGGTCGAAGGTAAATGTCATAGCTGTCTCAGTGTGAATTTGTAGCATATCCTGGATATCAGTTCTCGATAGTTTATCAATGAGAAATAGAAAGGAAGGCAATGATCAAGAATCGATACAATAATCCCACACCTCCTATCAGAGACATCAAAGGGAAAGAACCAAACACGAATAACTTGACCCTAATGGAAACATCACTAGCAGAAAGCCAAACGGACAGTTACTTTCCCACAAAGTGGCCAAATGGCTATCCAAAACAAAAAGATGCAAGCGACACACACATTCAAAGACGAACTATAACAAAAATAAACCATGACCGAAAGTCGTTAAAATGCATTACGGCAAGGACTCAAATACCTGATACAATTATTAGATACTTGCATCATTTTACTTTCCATTCGCAATAAATTTCATTCATCTTGACACATTTACGGCTGATCGGATGAAACAAAGTTTATGAGATCATACTGAACCAATGAAAGATAACGTATCATTTTCTCGATAGGAATTTTCAATGATGTCATAATATCGTGTGGAACCTTCAAGCAAGAAACTAGGTATGGTGGCTTAAGTGCGACATTCTGCTGAACATTACTGACACAGACAAAAAATAAATGCAATGTTTTGCTGTGCATGACAGATATCTTTGAAGTGAACTTTACATAAGAACTGAAAAGTATTTAGCTTACAACGTGCCCCTTTCTGACAATTACTGTAAAAATAATAAAACTTATAAAGAATCAAACAAAACATGACGATTTCAAAGCATTTAATATTAGCAAATATTACCTTTGAATTCCGGGTTGATTCCTATAGACTCTTTTATGTGACAAGCTTTATTCTATTCAGCCAATTCATCATGAATGCAGTTTGGGATTTTCAATCTGGACGTGAGCTTTTACTTAGTTCAGGGAAAGTAACAAGATAGATTTAACAGTTTAATAGGTATTAGTACTAAATTTCTTTACCACTGAAACACTGACTTCAACAACAAATACACAGTATTGTTTCCATCATCATTTTAGCAAGGGTATTTAAATGATGTGTTCTTTCTCACTACACGAACAGGAGTACAGTACTTTAAATGCACCTAATGTCCACAATTGTCACAGCTCGCCCATTGCGTAAATGATATCTGGAGTGCTTCTCTAGATTGTGCATATAAACGTTTGCACACACAACATTTATCCTTATCCGGTATTTGTGACTCAGATTCTTCTTCTGACTCTAACTCTGAAGATGATGAGACTAAATTAATATGAGACGGTCCAGGCTGAGGAGAATAGAGCATGTCTGACTTGGATGGCTCAGTGATCTTTTTGGCTTTCTTAGCAGAGTGCTTTAATGACTTCTTACTGGAGAAGACAATTGTAGCAGTGCTCTGTTGTTTAGTTGTTTGCTTCTGTTTACTACCTTTAGATTCTTCCATGTATTTCTTAATTTTTTCAACAGTTTCTGTTTTATTTACTGCCTTACCACCTACAACAGAATTAATAATTCTTCTCTTAGCCTTTGTTACTTTTTTATTCACATCACCTCCAACTTTCTGACTGAAATGCTCTAATTGTTCAGTTGATGTTTAGATATTATTATTATATATTATTATTATTATTATTATAGTTCTGTTCACTCTCAATCACCAACTTTGTACGATTTTCAACTTTTGTAACAGTTTCTGTTTTGTTATTCATTCTATTATGATTTTCAGCTAAGGTATCTTGAAAATCTTCATTGACATAGAGTGTTGATGGGGCGATCTTAGCTTGCAATAAAGATGTCATATCAGATGGTTCTTTCACAGGAAAGATACCTGCTATGTCAAAGGCTGAACGGAGGTTTGCGGGAGATAGTACAGCTGTGTACGCTTTGCAGGGAAGTCTGCACACATCCTTCTTGGTGACAACTCTGCCTTGATTTCGCGAAAACGCCTGACATTCCTGGTTATAGTTTTTCTGGAAAGGGCCAAAACACCTGACATCCATAGGCTGAAGTATATGTGAGCAGTGCTGCGGAAGTACGAATAAGATTATGTTGTTCATATTTGCCAACTCAATAAGTTCTATTGAAAAGTGACTCATGTCCATCGTACAACACTAGAATTGGTTGAGACTCATCCCTACCTTAAACATGTCTTAAGAAATGATGCTGAAGATATGTTCTAAATACATCTGTGTTTGACCAACCGGACTGCATGACAGTACCATCAGCACCGTAGATTTTCCCTTGCATTAGTTTGGGTAGCATCCACGGCCTGGAAAAATAAAATATGATGGAATTTGACTTTCCAAGGCACTGTCAGCCCCAGTAACGGTCACGGTTTTGGTTCTTTTTCTCATAACAGTCTGTGGATGGTATCCCTTTCCTGCCACTACATTTTAGAGCCTATATTCATTGTTTATCCCTTTCACGTCTATATTTTAAATATGCTGCGTTTTTAGGTCATTTTTAACCAAAATTTCATTTAATTCTACAAAGTAATTGTTTAATGAGTCTTTTGATGCACTTTTTGCTCGCTGCTCAGCCGGTGGAGGGTTTTACAACTCTTACGTCTGGCTATCGTCCAATGAAACTAGTTCATCCTCAACACTTTCTCATCCTTGTCTCGTTTACTCAGATGGATTGCGTAATCAGTGGCCATATTTAAAATTTCTGCTCCTTCTTTACGAAAATATAGACGGTAGAAATCAAAGAAAATTTGGTAGTGAAAAAAGATAGAAACAAATGAAAATAAAGTAAGGATTTATTTTGTATTTTTACCCGAAACATTTTTCCACAACTATTTGAAAACTATCGAGAATAAGGGTGTGTCGAAAACATAATGCGGTACTGTTGTTGTTGTTGTTGTGTGTGTGTGTGTGTGTGTGTGTGTATGTGTGTAAGTGTGTGTGTGTAAATTGGGGTGTGTGGAGTTTGATATTACATGCAAAGTGTCTAGCTGAAGTATAAATGAAGATACCCAGGAAATGCCACAGTCACGAAGCAAGCCTTCACGAGGCACCAAGAAGGAGAAAGAAGAAGAGAAGCAGGGCAAACAATAACAAAACAAATGCCACGTATGTAACCACAGATTTACATATTGAGGTCACCTTCAATTCTATTTGCCTTGCTTTCTGTTTCTGTTTGTGCTTTCTGTTGTTTAAACACATGCGGCGCAGGCCGAAAGGCCTGGTGAGCAAGCTCTGTGGTACTGCACACGTTTCGTTGCCGTCAAACCAAAGCGGAAATAAACAATTTGTTTGCAGTTTGTCGGGTTCTCAATCAATGTGGCAGATCAATTTGTATTTGCCGGGACCAACAGGGAAAATCCGGTACCAGAATCCGGTACCAAAATTTGAACGGTAAAGCTTGAATCTGACACTTTGATTTTGGGACGATTTTTGTCTTTAATATTTTCCAGTTGTACTGTAACTGCAAAATGTGGTTTTTCAAAGCATAGTGTATTGCGAGCTTGCCTATAGGCATAGCCTATGTTCATATTATAGTCAGCCAACGACAAAATCTACAATAAGACTTTTGCTACCAGCGACGACTCAGATCAGCCTGCGCATCCGCGCAGTCGTTCAGTCTTCACTGATCGCACATGCCTTCTGTCGAAAGAGGGAGACACGAGAACCCTAAACATACTGGGTATATGAACATAGTGGTCTAAGTCTTTGCTGGTCACACAGGTCTTATTGTAGGCTTTGTCGTGTGCTGGCTCAAACAATATTTGACAGAAGTGCCTGCATGCTATCCGTCATATATTATTTACTCTTGATGTCGCCGGTAGACAACCTTCTGTATTTGGACTCTTGCTGGGCTTCTTCTTTACTATTTTACTCGCTATGAATTCAAATCTTACCTTTATTTACACGGCATTTATTTTACCTTTGTTAGAATATGTGGACGCAATTTGGGACAATTGTACCCTATATGACGAAAACACGTCTATATAATTTTGATCCTCTTAAACCCCACTTTTATATAGTAAAACTGGGGTTCACAAGGGTATACATTATTTGTCTTATTTCTGCTCAAAAGCACAGATTGTGGTACTCGTTAGAACCGCCTCGTCGAGGAGGTTCTAACGAGTACCCACAATCTATGTTTTGAGCAGAAATATAAAAAAAAATCAGATTTTTTTCTCTGATTTTTTTTTTTTCATTTTTTGGTGGTAAATTTTTCAGTATATTTGAATAGGCGTGTTTTCGTAATGTGCAACTGGTGCCACCAAACTCATGTCCTAAGCTTAAGAGTTGTCTTTCTAATGAAATTAAATGCTTAGGAAAACGCGAATGGAACCACATACTCACGCTGTTCTATAAAATGTGCACAGCTTCTTCAAGCCGACAATGAAGAATCTGATCGACTGCGCACATGTGCAGCCTGATTAAAATTTTCGTTGGGCGCACATGTGAAAAGGCACGTTTTCTGACCTTGAGGCTAATTTCTTGTACACAAACAATTCACGGAAAATTACATGTCTTTTTTTTTTCTTTGAATAATAATAAAAATAATAATATATAATAATGATATGTCGTCTGCTGCAGTTTTTGGTGACTCTTTTAAGGGTTATTGCACATATTAAAATAATTCATTTGTAGCTATTCCATCAATTTAGATATACGAGTATACTCAGTAAAAATTAAAACTTTACATGGTATTATACCGATTTATACATGTTTGCCTTTATAATAGAAACTCTAGAAGTACATTAAATCATAAGCCGAACAATACATAAGACGATGGAAATAGTCTCGATCTGGCGAATTGCGCACGAGGAACCAGAGCTTAGGTTTCAGTTTTTCACCTCTCCCCACGCTGTGGTAAATTTCTATTTACTTGATGTATGCATTCTTACAGATAAACACTTACTGTATAGCAGTGATATGAAAAAACAAATTTGTTTCATTCATCGACGTTGCACAGAAATGCCACGTCTTTTTTGAAAATCAACCAGGCCATTGGTATGCTTCAGGCTGGCGCAGTGGTAAATGACGTTGCACAACATTTTTGATGCTCTCGTCAGACTATCCATAACCTCAATACCAGGTTTGAAATCACTAATTCCGTCCGCGATCGTCCGCGTCCTGTTCAAAGTTGTGTGACGCCACAAAAGAACAACCGCTATATTACGCTGACGCATTTGCGTAACCGATTTTTACCAGCAACGGCAATTGCTGACAGCTTGAGGTAAACGCCCAAACAATCCGAAACCGTCTAAGCAAAACAACATTCATATTCGAGCTCGTAGACCGTACACTGGTCCGATTCTCACTACCCGCCACAGGGCCGCTAGGCTGTTATGGGCTTAACGTCACCTGCACTGGACCCGTCACTGATTTTCAGTGATGAATCGCGTTTCAGCGTAAGCCATGCTGACGGCAGGGTCCGTGTGTATCGACGCAGAAATGAAAGATATGCTCATTGCTGCGTCAGGGAACGGGATAGATTCGGGGGAGGGGGTGTCATGGTATGGGAAGGTATCATGGGCAATGTCAAAATAGATCTTGTTGTTGTACAGGGTAATCTCAATGCTCAACGCTATGTTAACCTCCTGAATAATAACCTCCTTCCATTCATGCAGAATTTTGGATCTGGCTTAACTTTTGAACACGACAACGCCAGACCCCATACTGCCCTCGTAACTGCAAACTTTCTGGCACGAAACAACGTGAACGTTTTACCTTGGCCGGCTTTATCCCCGGATATGAATCCTATCGAACATATTTGGGATGAGCTTGGTCGATGAGCTGGGACCAATCACCAGATAAGCAATGTGCAAGACTTAACACGGGCTCTTCAGGTGGAATGGCAGGCATTTCCTAACGTTTTGATTAGACGTTACGTTAACTCCATGAGGTGGAGAATCCGTGCAGGCGTTGCTAGCAATGGGGGCCACACACGCTACTGATAAATTGCTGCCAGGAAAAGCATAATTTCTTAAGAAAAAATGAAATCAAAATGTTGAAAATGGGTATCCCTTACATCTCTAAATTCCGATTTTTTTTTATTTGACTCCTGTGCCATATTTTACCAAATAAAAGCATGATTTTCAAAGCAAAATCAAAAAATAAAAAACTGCAATACAAAGTGATTGAGCTTAAGAATCACATATCACCATACGAGGGGTGTTCAGAATATTTCCGGAAAAAATGTTGCAAAAATTTAAAGAACACATGTTTAAATGAAACTTTTCGAGTTTGTAAAAATATGTACTGTAAGTAGAGTAAATAAATCTTAACGTCAAATATTTACTATAACCAAAATTATAGTATGGCAACCACACCTACCCGAAACCGGCCCAAAAAGTAGCAATATCTAGATCAATGTCCTTTAATCAAAGGTCTGTAACTGTGTTATTTGGAAAGCTATTCTCACAACATTTACCGTAAATTTAGCGCCATTATTTGGCGTGACGTACGTGACGTCAGTAATTATTCTGACATCATTTGACGTTCTGACGGCCATTTTGTTTTGAATGGTGGGTAAAAATGACGACGGAGCAGAGATCAGCAATAAAATTTTGTGTTTTAAATAAAACTTCAAGGAAAGATACCATTCAAATGTTAGAAAGAGCTCACGGGATAAGAGCCATGAAGAAATCGCAGGTATATGAGTGGTATGGACGTTTTAAAAACGGTCCGGAGAGCATCAACGATGAACCACGGAGCGGTGAGCCAGCGTCAATAACGTCACGTCACGTAACAGAAATCAGAGACCTGCTTGAGCTGACCACCGCATTACGATTCGTGAAATCAGTTACAAAATTCATTGCAGCCTTGGCACTGTTCACGGCATTTTACACAATAAACTTAATATGAGGTGGGTTTGTGCTAGGTGGATTCCGAAAATGTTGTCTGAGGATCAGAAGAAGCAGAGAATTGTGTTGTCGGCGACAAGTGGAACGTTTTGAGCGAGAAGGTGGTGAATTTCTTAAGCGCATAATAACAGTTTATGAAACTTGGATATTTATATGAACCGGAAACAAAGGAACAGTCAACTATGTAGAAAACACCTGGATCACCATCCCCAAAGAAATTCAAATCTAGCCCCTCGAAGAAGAAGAAGCAGATGTTCATTGTTTACTTTGACGCCGAAAGAGTTATCCTTAGCCACACATGTCCTCATGGACAGACAATCAGTGCGCAATATTACTCAAAGGTAAAACCATTGAAATATTATGTACTCTTTCATTATGATAGCTTTTAAAATTATTGTTTTAAAATAGTGAACTGGAATATAAGAATAGTTGAAACGACATTTGTTTTGTTAACAAGTGCTGAATCGAGACTTCTTGAGAGCAATGCGGAAGAAGCGCGCAGAGCTAACTACCGACCATGATTCTTCATCAGGACAATGCTACCGCTCATCGTGCAGCAGCTACACAGGAAATCATCAGCAAGTGTTCGTTTTAAGTTCTGGAACACAGGCAGTTAGAGCTAAGATTGGTCTCATCAGCCATCTTAGAACACACAAATTATAACACATCACACAGTTGATTAGGAATGGTCATTGTCTGTAATGACAGACGAACGAACGATAACGCCCACATATAGTTCGGATTTAGTACCTTGCGATTTCTTCCTCTTTCCGGCGTTTAAACAAGTCCTCCGTGACAGCAGTTCGACGACATTAATGAACTTCCCACAGCCATCCAGTCGGCAATCTCCTCTTCTCCGAAGGAAAATTACAGTAAAGCCTTTACTGCCTGGGTAAATAGATGTAATAAGTGTATATCCTTTGGTGGTGAATACTTTGAAACAGACTAAAGAAAAAATCTAAACGACTAATGAAAAAAGCTATCCGTTGGTAAGATGATAAAGACGTAACGTCAGTGACGTTAAATGACGTTGGGCCGGTTTTGCGTGGTGGGTATTATCAACTTGAAATAGTTTTTGAATTGTAAATTTTATGATGTATTGTAGTATGTATTCTTACTCAGAATATCGTTTATCGTATTGCTGAACAAAATCTTATGTAAATATATCGAACAGTAAAGAAATGGTAACACTTTTCCGAAAACTTTCTGAACACCCCTCGTAAATATCACATAACGCTTTCTAAATAATGAAATATCTCCTTTTGAAGACCATGTAAAGTTGTCAAATTTACTCAGCATATAATAGTTATCATGTTGTCTGCACCATGCAAAAATAGTGTCTTCGGGCATATGCGGACAGCGAAGGCCCAGCTCAGTTTTCTCATCAGTACAGTCTGATCAGGACCGTCGCTGACTACTAACAGAATTGTTGGATATTACAGAATGTTTCAATAGAGAACAAACGCCCGGAGACTGCGCGTGTGCAGGATGATGTGAATCCGCACATCTTGGGCATGCTCGAAGGCACTTTTTCGCTTGAAGAGGTCCATTTTATTCTATACTTTCAGATGTACTTCTGTGGAATCTTTTTGTTGGTTCTACTTTCTATCTTCATCCTGGCATATGGCACAGAACCATTATTCCAGAGGAAACTCACAAAATGTGAACTGATAGAATACTATAAAAACTCTGACCACACTATTGTCGAAAAAATAGAAAAATACCTTGGCTACCCAGACTGCAGCCAGAACGATTATGACGATGAAGTTCCTTTTGATGGCGAATACGTCTATTATTACTACTATTATGACGACGATGAAGAAACTGCTACTGAGAATTTAAGTTCCGAGACTCCATCACATGTACCAGTAACACCGCCGTCAACATCTTCCGCAACATCTACATCCGAGTCTACGTCTACTTCTCCTTCAAAGCCGCGCCATAATAAAGAAAAACTACGTATTCCAGCTTTTATGATCCAGAACAGAGTTTTCGATGTCTTGGAAAAAGTGACTTTGGGGTTATTTACTCTTGATTTCCTTCTGCGGATTTTATCTTGTCCATCCATTCCAGAATATTTCCGTTCTGTCATAAACATTATTGACTTCATAGCACTTTTGGGAACTTACGTTCATGTAATTGTCATCAATGTGGAAAAGGAACAACGCTACTTAGAAAACTGGCTGGATATTATTATATATGTTCAGGTACTCCGAACCTTTAGGTTGTTCCGTGTTGTGAAAAATGTTCGCGCTACAAAAGTCTTGGTTTATTCGGTGAAACAAAGTATCCGAGAGCTTCTGATTCTTGTCATGTTTCTCTTGATTGCAGTTTGTACATTCGCGAGTGTTGTCTACTTTGCTGAAGATCGCACCATGTTTCAGAGTATTCCAAATGGATGGTGGTGGGCATTGATTACCTTGACAACCGTTGGGTACGGAGATGTATATCCCAAAACGCCAGCTGGAAGGGTGATTGGCTCTCTTTGCGCAGTAACAGGAGTTATACTAATATCACTGACTCTCCCTATCTTCGTCAATAACTTCCTTACACTTTATAGATATGCTGAAGTTGATGAATCTCTCCAGAATACCACTAAAGCTGGAAAAGTGCTACATCGGGTGGAATCGGTGCAGGCTCGTGATGGTATGAAAACTGATCATAATGCTACACTGATCACTATTGAAGAAATACAAGAGGCAGACATAAAACAGCTTTAGAATAATGCATTTTGACAACAGCAAATGCTGTATATAATACAAATACAAATATGGTATTGTGGTATAAAGTGTTAAATCAATAATTGTTTGGAATGACCAAAAACCAAAACAAATAGAACTGCGGTATGTTGCATCTACTTACGACTTTAGATAGACAGTCCTGAGCAAACAGTGCAGACATTGATCAGAGCCAACAAAATGCGTCTGATCAAGGTCTATACTGTTTGCCATTCATCTAGTAATTAGATGCATAATCAGGTAGTAAAATGACCTTTTTAAAGTTAAGGACAAGTACTGGAAGGAATTAAGGTATCCAGATACGTAGGGTAAATATGGTATTTTGTTAAGTTTATGGTCATGTTCAACGCCGATCTTTTTGTGGTCTACAGGGCCTTAACATTTTAATTGTCGTACCGCTAATATTAGACTGGCTTCACTTCTTAAAACATTTTTTTCTTCTTAATTTTAATCACGTGTCCTAGTGCAAAAAAAAAAGTAAGAGAAAAGCCCAGGGAGTGCCACAATCACAAGTCGCAGCCCTTCTCAGACACTAATTTATATCCTTGTAGCTATTCCAGTTCATATTCATAGCTAAGTCTAATTCATATTCTTGTAGTTATTCTAATTCTGATATTTTTGTAGCCATTCTAATTCTGATGGCTCTGTTTTATGAAACACATGGCTAGAAGGAGATCGATTTTATAAAAAGAAAAGAAAAAGAAAAAAAAATAATTTCACTGAAGATGAAAATATTGATTTTTTTTCCCAAACATATCAATGTTTTAGACTTTAGCCAGTCTACGCTAATATTAACAAAAGCAGGGGTTTGGAGCAACGCATAAAACAACATAGAAATTGATATGTGCTGTACCATCGTTCCATTAACGGACATAAACTATATTCAGAGGGCTACCCAACGGGCACGCAACGTTGAAACAACGTTACATGAATGTCAATGCAACGTCATGACGTTGCATTGACATTGATGCGACGTTGTATAAACGTCATGTGCCCGCTGGATGAATACACTTTAAAGATTTTCCGCCAATCAGGCAATTTTTCTACCATTCCGTTTGCTTCCCTGCATACAACACCTATAGAAAAACTTTCGTGAAAAAAAAAACAAAAAAAAAAAAAAACGATTTTTAGTTTGGTGGTAAAACAGTTATACCAGAATCGTCGTCCCTGAAAGGGCATGCTTTTCCTTTAAGCCATATAATGAGAGAAGACATATGCGTACAGATCAGGCTGCACATTCGTATTGTTTGAACAGAGGTTTTCCCTGTACGCCGATATATTGCAAAAATACAGATGATTATTTTCGTAATTTATGTGCCCTTTGTTTCCAAAGGCAGCCTTTAAAGGTTGTAATTGTTTTTGTTTATTCCTCAGTTTCCTTCTTTCGGTACCTTAGGAGGGCTGTGTTTCGTGATTTACTGGTATATCATTGATCGAGTAGCTGCTTGTCATTATCGCTCCGGTCCTCTTGTCTCCAAATGCTCATTACGAAAACACGCCTTTTCAAAACAATAGACAATTTCACCACCAAAACATGAAAATTTTCAGATGAAAAGCTCTGATATTTTTTCATATTTCTGCTCAAAACATAGATTGTGGTACTCGATAGAACAGCCTCGTCGAGGCTGTTCTAACGAGTACTCACAATGTATGTTTTGAGCAGAAATAAGAAAAATATTGTATACCCCTGTAAACCCCAGTTTTACTATATAAAATGGGATTTGAGGGGGTCGAAATTATATAGGCATGTTTCCGTGATGTACTAGTCAGTATAATCACTACTAAGCCAAATATCAATAATCTACTTACATTTTATATTTTAGGTAATAAAACACAGAACTGCATGACATACTCTCCTAAATATTCGTTATGGTATTTTGCAATCTGTTCTGTTTCAGTCTAATTGAACTACTGCAGGCAATGTTTCATGATTATAAAATAAGAATATCAGCTTATATTTTTCGTTGAAGTCATGTTCTAAACTTCCAAACAGTTAAACGGATATAAAGAGGAAATGCCACAATCAACCATGCACCTGTTTCATATAGGAAAGAAGACAAACGTCACATTCAGAGTATCAAACGTTTGTTATAATGACATACCACTGACACGCACCTGTCTGGCACAGTTGTGAACCCATTAGTGAATTTTAGATATCTCTAACCCTGGTCTTGCTGAACCTGGACCTACCCTGCCTATGCAATTAGTGTTGATCCAGATCGGTTCATCTGGATCTGCACTATTTGCAACTTAGTATGTGAATTTATATCAACAATCTGCTTTGCTGAAAATTTGAAGTTGGCATGGCATCTTAATTTATTCAGCATGGCAACGTTAACATGTTACACTTTCAGAAAGGTCGGGGTAAAATTAAAGGTGTTAGGCTAAAATTGTTTTCTAAATACCATCTTGTGGCACATTTCTAAGGATCACTGGCAGATGGAAAATGTAGGCGTCTTTGCGTTCATAAGCGGTCTTTCATGATAAGCCAATATATAATATTTTAATATATGTTTCAACTGATTTGCATAGCTCACACATACACGCGCGTGCGCACGCACACACGCGCGCGCACGCACGCACAAAATGAATACAAATGAAACAATACGGAACAGAAAAGAAACTCAACATAAACATTAAAAAAGATGACTTATTTAATGAATGACATGCCACAGGTAACCCCAAATCAAATAGATGCCGTATTTATGTCACTGTTCGGGCGTGTTTTTGTTTTTGTCCCCACGCTTTTTTTTAAAAAAAAAGCGATGGGGATACTCGTATTGTGAACTGCGTCCGTCCGTCACGCTATCTCCTCCTAAGCTACTTGGCAGAACTGAACCAAACTTGTTACATGACTTCCCCTCATGATAATGGTGTGCGAGAGCAACATTTTTTCCGTCCGTCCATCCGTCCGTCGTCCTTCCATCAGTTAAATTCTCTTCTTCTACCGTAATAATTTGTTTATAAGACTATACGGTTATAAGACTATCTCCTACCGTAAAGCACTGGGTGGAATTTAACCAAACATGCTACATAACATCCCCTCATGGTAAGGGTGTGCAAGAGCAACATTATTTTTTTTTCCATCCGGCGTCCTTACATCTGTCGGTCACATTTTGTCCTCCTAAATCACTGGGAGGAATTTACCCAAACTTGCTACATATCTTTCCCGGGTGGGAAGGGTGTGCGAGAGCAACATTATTTTTCCGTATGTCCGTCCGCCTGTCCGTCTGTCACGCTATCTCCTCCTAAACCACTGGGCGGAATTTAACCCAACTAGCTACATGACTTCTTTGCCAGAGCATTATCATTTTTCACCTCTCTCTGCTTAGTGAAAGTTAAGGGGTTCGCGGTGGTATGCAATCGACTGCACAATCTTTTTTTTTTTTTTTTTTTTTTTTTTTTTTATTGTTTTTGTTTTGTTTTAAATCAAAATTTTCGACTGATAAATTTTTAGTGGCTCTATTTAAACAACATACACTATCAAACATATATTGTTTTATTATATTAGTGAAGTTTTGTACATGCATCAAGACCCGGCTGTATATTGACATTGTTGTTAAAATACACCTCTAGAAGTATACCATACAACGTTATATCTCTCCTGTAGAGATTCCATCTGGCATCAAGACCTGTTAAACAAGCATGACCGTCACATCTGAAATTACAAGGTAAAATAACACTGTAAGTGAACATCCTAGTCTTACGTTTCTTTGACGATAAACAAAATCTGAACGTTACATTACGAAACACGCCTATTCAAATATATAGAAAATTTCACCTAAAACAACCTGAAAATTTTCAGATAAAAAATTCTGATATTTTTCATATTTCTGCTCAGAACATAGATTGTGGGTACCCGTTAGAACCGCCTCGGCGAGGCGGTTCCAACATATACCCACAATCTATGTTTTTGAGCAAAAATAAGAAAAAATAATGTATACCCCTGTAAATCCCAGTTTTACCATAAAAAAGTGGGGTTTAAGGGGGTCAAAATTCGATAGGCGTGTTTTCGTGATGAAATCTAAACCTCCAATGTAAAATAAAAATCTAAAACGTTGCGTTTGGAAACAAAGAACACACAAAACAACGAAAATTGGACAGTAAACCGAAAGAAACACCCATATGATCCGTTACGTTAGAAAACGTACATTCGGACATGTGTGCCCAGCGAAGACCCAGATCAGTTGCATACGCATAGTCTGATCAGAATCTTCACCGGGCGCATCTTGGACAGCCAAGAATGTAAAATAAACACTGTAAATAATCAAAACATAAACAGTAAGTAAATGCAGTAGTGCTCCGGAGTAACAGCCGTAGATGTTTGAAATGTTTTGTTTTTTTTTTCTTTTTTTTTTATTTGTCCATGAACTCTCAGTTCCTCTAATTTAGCCCCCATGATACATTTATACCTCCTCTGACACAAGCGATCGGCTAATAAAGAAAAAAAAAACAGTTGGATTGAGATGCGATTTGAGAGAAAAAAAAACAGTAGCATAGAGATGCGATTTGAAAAATTAGTATGATTTAGGTATGAATCGAAAGCAGAATTATATCTCATCAGCCCCCCCCCTCCCCCCCCCCCCCGCCACCACACACACACAAACCCAACAGTTTTTTGTGCTGACCGTTCTAAGGCGGTTCCATACTGCAGTTCTCTGTTCGTGTGTCGGTGGTTTCAAATGTGAGATTTGTTTTTCCATTGTGATCCATATCGCCTTCGTGTAATGCCTCGGGAAGGCTGTGCTTTGTGATTTTGGCAGTTCCTGGGTAGCCTTTCTTTGGGAAAGAATTGCCAACTCTGCTTGCCGTCTGTTCATTTGTGGCTCTATACGAAAATACGCCTATGCAAACATATTGAAATTTTTACAACCAAAAACTGAAAGTTTTCAGATGAAAATTCTAATATTTTTCATATTTCTGCTCAAAACATAGATTTGAGTACTCGTTAGAACCGCCTCGGTGAGGCGGTTCTAACGAGTACCCACAATCTATGGTTTTGAGCAGAAATAAGAAAAAAATGTATCTACTATAGTTCTACTATATATAAGTGGGGTTTAAGGGGGTCAAAATTATATAGGCGTGTTTTCGTGATGTCCTTTATTGTATTTGTTTCCCTTTTGTGTCGGGGCTTTACGTGGATCTGATTGTATCAGTTCCTGAGTTCTCTTATTTACCCTACTTATATTTTGCATTATGTGGTGTTTGTTTTATAATTGTTTGTTCCTCATCTCGCCTTCTTTTAGTGGCCAGAGAAGGACGTGTTTCTTGATTATGGCATTTCCTGTGTAGCTTCACTTATATTAGTCTACAGTGCTCCGCGTGTCACTGATCTGTTTCTTTCTTTAATTTTAACATTACCCGCGTATCACCAGCAGACAACAAACTGATGATATCTTTTAAGGTAAGGTTTACTGTCATTGTATGTATTTGCATGTATGTCCTAGTGAAATTTTTATTCTGGATAGCCGTTCGGCCAAGTTTTTGGGAAAGAAACGGTCCTTTTGGCTTTCTGCTTGTAGTGTTCTGATCGTGGTGCTATTGCTTTAAGTACGTCCTTCTTTCCCTTTGGTGTCTTGGGCGGAAGGCGTTAGGAAACTGTATCGATTCCAATCGTTGCCGTCCTTTCTAATTATATACTCAACAAAGTAATTTAAGGACCACATAGTGCAAATTTCCATATATACAAACTTTGGCTGGATGTATGGGCAAAACCACAGAAGATATCAAAATATCGTTGAATGTTTCTTTGAAAGGAAGCCCTAAAGGTGTGTTTCCAATAAAAAATTTTGAAATAAAATTTTTCATTTTAAACTTTGCGAAAAAAACACTACTTTTTACCCAAAAATTAAAAATTAACATTTTCACGTTAAAAGTGATGTCTGTGCTCCAAACTGCGAAAATAAAAACAGACAGAAAGCCTTATTTGTTATCAAGAAACGCACATTTTGCTAAAAAAAATACCCTCTACAGATTATTCGTTGTCTATGGGGAACTTTCGATGCATTTTAGCCTCTCAAAGGGTTGACCTCTTTTTCTGGCCATATCTGTGTGCCTTTTACTCAAAAAAAGGTTGAGCTTGCATGATTTTGTGTGTGACAGAGTATTGTTTTCATTAAACAAAGAACTTTTTCGGTATTGTGAAAGAAGTTCATTTTGGGGTAAAAGATCGTTTTGTGGAAATTCCCGTTTTTCTTAGAATCTTTTGGTCTGACGTTGTCGGTGCCATTGACACTTTTGTAGCTGAACGTGTTGAGAACATGTTGAGCTGATTAAATAGGGCTGAGACTTCCAGTTTTGCTCAAGAAATAATTTTAAAACTTGAGGGTCGCATTTTAGTGATAATCAAAGGGAAAATAAAATTGGTGGCCCTTAAATTATTTTGTTGAGTATATTTCATGTAAATAGTCTATGAACAAGATAAGATGTATGAAACGAACTAAATTTTTCAATATATTTGAATAGACTTGTTTTCGTAATAAAACGTAGTAGCTTATTTTAACTTTATGCACCACAAGTACTCCCTTTAACTACCAGTTATTAACCTTTACCACTCTCTGAGCTAATTCAGCAGATTACAAATTAGTGATAGTGTTTTCTTATTTTTTCTCAGAAAACATAGTTTTTGGAGAAAAATAAGAAAAAGTATTCAATATGTCGTCTGCTGAAAATTTTACCCAGTGTGCTAAGTGTCAATATAACTGGTATCTGATAGAACTGCTGAAGAGGTTTAAGATTTTGCACCCGAATGTTCGCCTATCTCCAAACTGTAGCATAGCCTTAACGTGTGCCGCCCCTTGGCTATCCATATAGCACCAAGCAACCATTCTGACCCTGTTTGTCGTGGTGTTAGTGTATCATTTGTCTTTGCTGTGATCAGATCGGATGTACGAAAATTGACTGGAACTGATCTAGGTTTTCAGTGGTTGATAACATAAAGTCTGGAAATTCTAGAAGCTATCGGAAAATGCATAACAGAAAGATTTTACGGCCAATCAGCAGTAAAGCACTAGCAGTAGTGGTAGTAGAAGTAGTAGTAGTAGCAGTAGCGATAGTTACTTCTACTTATAATAATAATAATAATAATAATAATTATTATTATTATCATTATTATTATTAAACACGCGATGGGCAAAATCAGCAGACGACAAATGGATAACATTTTTCTTATTTTCACCAGACAGTAGGACTGATATTTCATGCAAATTGTCTCCTATTTTTTCCCTTAAAAAGAATTGACAGTTCATGCAAAAGGACAATTTGCATGAAGTATCAAATCCTGTTTTCTAAGAAAAATAAAAACAATATTTTAAAGTGTCGTCTGCTGAAAATTTTACCCAGCATGTTAAGAGGTAAAATACTTACACATTCATTCCCCCGGAAGCGTATGTAGTGTGAATACTGTTGAACCAAGCTTCTGTTCCTACAGCCCAGTACTCATCCTCGGTAGCCATTGAATATTGGTTGGACCACAGTTGGTGGCTTTTGGCATTCTTGTATGCTGCCGTGATCTTAAATAAATCGAATAAGTAGAAAAGTGCATTTGTAAAATAATATGCCCAAACTATACGCCTGTCCCTAATAAGTATGGCGGAATTTTAAATGCCAAGCCAGAAAAGGAATATCACAAAATTAATCCAAATGTTTGGGTCGTTTGTTTACAATACCGAGCCAAAATGTATACATGTACATGCAAGGAAATTGTCCACGTGATTATCATTGACCAATGAAATCAAACCGCACGTTTGACGAAATCCAGGTAACGGTTATTTATAGCCGCTAAATTCTTGTCGCTGTGACGTCAAAGTGCAGTGTATAGAGGGTTATCTGTAAAACCTGGACTGGGACATTAGCAAACAGTGCAGACCCAGATCAGACGTGCAGAGCGCGGCGTCTAATCAGGGTCTGCATTGTTTGTTCAAATTACAGGAATTTATATATAACAGTATTAAGTGTCCGTTCTGGACTATTTTCCTAGCGTACACTCTGAGACAATCGGCCAACAAGTGCTGTCAGTGCTTTGATTCAAAGTAGTGTTCAAGAAGAGCACAATCACAGAACACAGCCTACAAATGACACCAAGAGAAAGAGTAAAAACATTATAGACATTACACATGTTTCAAAAAAACGAAAGGCAGATTAAACAGCCAGTACCTTCCTCCCTAACGAGATGATCGCAGTGGCAGATGGAACCCATCAAACACAATAAGACAACGTACAGGGTAAAACATGAAAAGGCCTCGTAGCAAGCCACAAGGTCCTACAAAAATGAACAACACTAGAACAGTCAGTAGATACAAAAAAAAAAAAAAAACATTAGTCGAGTTAACTCGTACAAAATCTTCTCCATAGGTTCAAATGTAGTAAATAATACAATATGGTTGCGCGGCTTGTATAGAGGCTCTCTAACTCAATCAGTGAAACATCACAGAAAAAAAAACATGTATATCAAATTAAACCAGTTATAAAACCAGGATTAGGGCTCATGACAAACACCTCATCACTGCACCAAGAGCTAAAGAAAACCACTAACTGAACAACAGAGGGCTGGTCCAAAGATAAAAATTTAGTCCCAAGATCATGAACAGATCATTGTAGAATTGTTATTTTAGTTTGGTACATGTGAGGAGATTGGCGGTGGGATGGTTGTGAGTGTGTGACGTTGCTTTCAACAATTATGTCACTACGTGAATGTGCCTTGATGTCACAGGGAAAAACAATTACGTTTATTATATTACCACATGTAGCTGAAATCCCATGTCATAAAACCTGGCAAGACATTGCACACATAATCTGAATTACATGCTTTTCTACATTTATCATCGCGAAAACATGCCCATATAATTTTGACCTCCTTCAACCCCACTTTTATATAGTAAAACTGGGGTTTAAAGGGGTATACATTATTTTCCTTATTTCTGCTCAAAAACATAGATTATGGGTACTCGTTAGAACCGCCTCGGCTGTTTTGAGCAGAAATATGAAAAAATCAGAATTTTTTATCTGAAAATTTTCCTCTTTTTGGTTGTAAAATTTTCAATATATTTGAATAGGCATGTTTACGTAATGTTCAGAGAGCTTGCGCTGTGGCTATGCGTAATAAACCGTCTCAATTATTAGCAACAAACGTCAAGAACCGTTTATGACGCCGCTTACGTTATTCAATTCAGGGGAAGGTATTTGTTTGTGTTGAGGTTTTACGGCCAGTCAACCCAATGGGGTCATGTCGAGCGCGGTCAGTTTTACCTAATCACACGTTTACTGGGCAGGCTTAGTCCTCTAAGTGGTTGACCAGTATTGTGCATATTCTTTCGCCAGAAACTGACAACTGCCCTTCTTGAATCAGCGGAAGGGAGAGAATGCCCGTAGAAAATATTTCATGGTCAATCTCCACGAAAGAATGTTGCCGATCTCGGCGGGGGTTGAACCCGCGACCCCCTGGTCTCCAGTAGGACGGCGCATCCACTGAGTTACCGAGGCCGGCTCAGGGGAAGGTATAAATCCACATAGTGTGCGAATGTACCTTGTTTCCTTTGCACACAAAGTCCCCCTATTGGGAGGATTCCAATGGCTCCTCACAGCATGCCCAGCAAACACACGACGTCACATCGACGCATTTTTTGTTACCGAGATATCATGATGTCGAGGCGACGTCGAAAAAAAGTTGTTTGGACGTTGTGCTTTTACTGGGATATGTCTGGTGCTAAACTTAATTTGGAAAAAACACAATGAACTAATGATGAAGAACTATGGCAATTTGCGAAAGGATATACCTCTTGTAACAAGAAACACATTAAACGGTTGAAAATAGGAGACTGTTTTACTGACTGCCTTCATGAGCAGTAATGTAGAATGCAAGGTAAATCATACCACTAGCACCGGTCAGCAGAGTTCTAGTTTTGAAATGTAGAATGCTTTCATCAGAATGAGCAACATCAGAAACGTAACCTATACTGCTGTTGTTGAGTACGGTAAGACCTTCTATGGCCGCCGTATTACAAATAACATTAGTTGTAATGATGATAAATAAATCCGAAAAGATCCCTAGAAATCACCCAACGGGCATACGGCGTTTATACAACGTCGTATTGACGTCCATGCAACATCATGACGTCAATACAACGTTATGTACCATCACTGCATTACATCAACGTAAATGTGACGTTGTGTAAACATTATGGGTCTGCTGGGCATGGCGCACATTCAAGTGAAAATAGGAGATTCGGTTATTTTAAGAAACTTTATGAGAACAATATGTCATTCAGTGTATGCTTTCAAACACCTCTTATTTTCATTTTTCTACGAAAGACCGGTAGTGACATTTCAACTACATAAATTCAAGGTTTCAACTTCACGAATTCACGATTTCAGCTTCACGAATTCACGATTTCAACTTCACGAATTCACGATTTCAACTTCACGAATTCAACTTCACGAATTCACGAATTCAACTTCACGAAATCACGAATTCAACTTCATGAATTCACGAATTCAACTTCACGAATTCCACTTCACGAATTCAACTTCAAGAATTCACGAATTCAGCTTCAAGAATTCACGAATTCAACTTCACGAAGTGGAATTCGTGAAGTTGAATTCGTGAATTCGTGAAGTTGAATTCGTGAATTCGTGAAGCTGAAATCGTGAATTCGTGAAGCTGAAACCTTGAATTAATGTAGTTGAAATGACACTACCGGTCTTTCGTATTTCTTTCTTGTAGAACTCAGAATTCTGGTAACTTACCCTTTGCCTGAAACTTTGCGGGAGTCCATAGTTTTTGATAGTATGTGCGTACTCGTGCACAAGGATGTTATCCTGTGAGCGGTAAGGGTCATGGGAGTTACAGAGAACGTTATCTTCCACTATCACACCTCGTTGTCCACCAGTCCCCGCAAGTGAGGAGTAAGGGCGGCCATCAAAAGTGCATTGGGTATGACAACTTCCTGCACAGCCTGTTCAAATGAAATGAGCCGCATCGTCACAAAAAGTTCCGTGTGACGTCCCAGTCAGCATTCTGCGTAAATCTATATCGGGCCGTCATCGGCCCGTCAGGGTAGCTGACGGGCCGATGACGGCCCGATGTAGATTTACGTAGAATGCTAGCTGGGGTGTGCGCCCATCGAAGTCACAGATCAGCCTACGCATCCGCACAATCTGACCAGCGCCTTCGCTGGGCTTTTTTATGGGTAGCCAAGGACCCAAGGTTTCTACAGTTGGGCAACACAGACTGATTTGACTGTGTGTGTGCACAGTCTACCCCAAGTCTTCGCTGGGCGCATATAACATTACAAAATCATACCTTTATTATTTTGACCCCCTAAAATCCCTTTTTACATAGTAAAACTGGGATTTACAAGGGTATACATTATTTTTCTTATTTCTGTTAAAAATGATAAAAATCAACCAGACACCCTGCTCTTGGAAAATGAGCGGTCGAAAGAGGTGGTAGACGAGTCCACTCGACGTAAATGGGTTATGGAGAGGTGCTCAATATCAATATTCAGGACAACTGGCAAGAGTTTGTATTCCAGGAAACACATGATTGATATTCAGGGCTTTTACTGCCCGCTAACAGAATCATTGGATATTAAAGAATGTATGAATGGAGAACAAAGGCCCGGATGATACAAAATGATCTGAATCTGCGCATGCTCGAAGGTATTTTTTGCTTGACGCGGCCCACGTAAGGATTGCTTGGTTTGAGTTTATTGAGGAACGTTCAATGTGTACCTATGCATAATTCCTCGAAGGGGACAAGATCATCACGAAAACGTGCCTATATAATTTTGACCCCCTTAAACCCCACTTTTCTATAGTACAACTGGGGTTTACAGGGGTATACATTATTTTTCTTATTTCTGCTCAAAACATAGATTGTGGGTACTCGTTAGAACCGCCTCGAAAATGAAAAATTTTGATATTTTTCTTATTTCTGATCAAAACATAGATTGTGGGTACTCGTTAGAACCGCCTCATCGAGGCGGTTCTAACGAGTACCAACAATCTATGTTTTGAGCAGAAATATGAAAAATATCAGAATTTTTCATCTGAAAATTTTAATTTTTTGGTGGTAAAATTTTCAGTATATTTGAATAGGCATGTTTTCGTAATGGTGAGTATTTCGGACAAAATCAAATTATATCTTCTTGACCCACATCCTGGAGGGGCGGCTAAATGTATTTCGGAAAAAATCAAAGTATACTTATTTGATCCACGTCTTGGAGGAGCGGGTATGTGTGAGTATTTCGGAAAAATTAAAGTATATTTCCTTGGTCCACATCATTGAGGGGTTGATAGATGTGCGTATTCCGAAAAAAAAAAAAAAAAAAAAAAAAAAAAAAGGTATACTTACTTGATCCACAGCCTGGAGGGGCGGCAAGATGTGCATATTCCGGGAAAACAGTCAATGTTTCCGCTTTTGTAAACACTCCGACCTTGGTATTAGAGGCCAAACGGTTGAACAGATACTCAGGCATATGTTGGGTCATCTTTTTTATGGTTGTGGCCGCCTGGGTAAAGAACAAACGAAATCGGATCACAATAAAATCATCAATGTGCTATGCATGAATCTAAAGATCAGTCACCCTAAACAGTACAGAGTTTGTATACCGACTGACTATAAATCTAAACAAGTACAGTCGAACCTCAATGGCTCGAACATCTTTGGGACCACAGAAATCATGGGTAGTTCGAGCCACTGAGGGTTAATCATGGCACCAGTTCAGGAAGCAAATAGCGATAATTCGATTTTGTACACAACGATTGTATGGAGTGTACTCACTAGAATCGCATCGATGAGGTGATTCTAATGAGTACACACAACATACAATTTCATGATAAAATAAGAAAAAAATCATTAAATATATGGTAAACGAGCCATCGGTGTTCGAGCTATCGAGGTTCTACTGTAGTAAAGACACTGATAAGAGGGCGAGTAATATGGTACATCAAACGTTTGGACACAAAAGCCAAAGCAAACAGCTTAGACCTAAATCAGGCTTCACGCTAGCATTCTATTTGAATCTATATTGGACCATTATCGGCCCGACAGGATTCCTTTCGGGCCGATAATGACCCAATATACATTTAAGTAGAAGCTACCAATGTTGCTCCTAACGAGCAAACAGTCTAGCTTTTCTCTACACTGAATACAATTTCGCCGGACTTAGGATAACACATCGAGATTGCCAAAATAATTTGCCTTAATGTTAATAATTTAGGCTGTGTAGGTAAAATATCCACCATCAAATATGCCGACCATCACGTGCCTCCACATGATCTTGCCAGGTCTTTACAATATATTAACCATATATCATGCATGAGGCGGTATAAAATCACACATACACTCACACGCACGCACGCACGCTCACACACACAAACGCGCGCGTTTGTGTAAATTCTACCATAACGGAAATTTTAACAGTATTATATACAGGAACGAGCTGTAAAATATGGAGTATAATCATCACGAAAACATGCCTCTATAATTTTGACCCCCCTTAAACCCCACTTTTATATAGTAAAACTGGGGTTCACAGGGCTTACATTATTTTTTCTTATTTCTGCCAAAAAAAAACAACATAGATTGTGGGTACTCGTTAGAACCGCCTCGTCGAGGCGGTTCTAACGAGTACCCACAACCTATGTTTTGAACAGATATATTAAAAATATCAGAGTTTTTAATCTTAAAATTTTTTTTTTTTTTTTTTTTTTTTTTTTTTTGGTGGGGGGGGGGGGGGGGGGAGGGCGGGGGCGGGGTGAAATTTCCAGTATATTTGAATAGGCTTGTTTTCGTAATGTATTGACGCTTAGCATGCTTGGTAATAATTTCTTATTTTTCCAGGAAAGATAAACGCTTTAAGCTGGTTGCTTTGCTTTCCTTTGGTCTGTGGCTTGTGCACTGACTGTCTTCGTTTGTTTGTTCCTTCTCTTAGTACCATTGGCTGGCTATATTCTGTGATTGTGGCTCTTCCTGGACATCTCCTGTACTATTTGACATTTCATGCAAATTGTCAAAGTCTATTATCAGGATCAAATTAAGAAAAACTATTTCAAACTTTTGTCCGCTGAATTTTTTACCCAGTATGCTAAGCATTCAGAGGTACTTCAATTATATCGGGCGATCAAATAAAACAACTTACAATTTCATGGGCATAGTCCGAGACGTGAATGGTGGCATCCACCCGTATTGAATGTCCACTGGCGTACGACAGTATGTTACCATGGTAATTGACATATTTGCTCTTTAGCTGTACTGATCTCTTTGGCCGACCGAATATTGTTTGGAGGAGGTCAGGAACATCGCGCTTCGAACTTTCGGGTGCGTCGTTCGCAGAAATTGTCTTGTCTTGGTCAAATACGGATGGGTGAGAGAATGGACAGAAATAAGGAGCTGCTCTGCTAGTCGGCTCACTGTCACTTCCAAACCTAGGTATGTGAGAGACACGATAAATTATATACTAAAAAAAGGATGTCGCGAAAAATCCGTTTTAAAACGATAAAAAGCAACTCCGATTTTCCCTAGATCTCATTCGATTACCACATATGTTTTAAGTATTCAGATTGAGCAAACAGTATAGAACCAGATCAGACGCCGCAATTGCGGCGTCTGATCTGGGTCTACACTGTTTGTCACCTATCCAGCAGTTTAAGACAAGTCAAAAGGTAGTCAGGCAGTCGTTCTAATCTTCGTACAAGTATGGTAAGGAGTTAAGGTTGGTTAGGTTGGAGTTTAACGGCCCAGTCAAGACTGTTAAGTTCATGTCGAGCTGATCAGTTAATCTGTTCATACTGTTCCTGAACAGGCTTAGTCCTCTAAGTGGTTAACCAGTAATTTAGAGTTGCGTTTAAAAATATTTTTTTTGCAAATTTAATAATGCCATCGGGTTGGGCCACAAGTTCTCACAATATCAGTTACGACCTTTCCCATAAAACATGGCCATCAACATTTTAAACAAATCACATGATGATAACTACTAGAACAAATTTCAACACTCACCAGACAACAGTACGTTTCATATAAAATGCAAACGATACAGAGAGAGAGAGAGAGAGAGAGAGAGAGAGAGAGAGAGAGAGAGAGAGAGAGAGAGAGAGAGAGATCGCCATTGTTTGAGTCCATGGAATTGCAGGCTTATTTCACATAACAATGTTAGTATTAAATATATCTGTAGATTTGTAGATTTGATATATTGTCGAACAGCTCTAAACAAAGATATATTTTCTTCCTCTGAGAAGTTTGAATCTCCAAATATTTCTCTAAATTCAGCGGATGGAGGTTTCTAGTTGTTTGAAAAAATATAAGGCTTTGTTTGTGTAAATACTGCATTGAAAGAAGTGATGGTCAGCATCTTCAATTGCATTTTAACAGAGCCATGATGGATCATCTCGTATGTGATTAGCAAATTAATCATGGTCTAAGTTGCTACAGCGATTTCTGATTCGCGCGTGTAAAACTGTAAGGTACCTGTCCCGCATGAAATAATAAGAAGGTACTATGTGAGTATATGATGAATGCTTGATGTCGGTTTTAAAACCTTTAACTGAATCATTAGTTCTCGAGCTTTCTTCCAGAGAACTCCATAGTGCTATGGATGAGGGAGGGGACGCAAGACCTATGCGATATCTCTGTTCTTGTATAGGGAACAGTGATATTGTTATTGTTTCTCAGATCGTAGTTACATTTCCTGTCAAAGGTGGTATAGAAAAGTTGGCACTAAATTATAAACTGATTTGTACATGAATATTATTTTTTGTTGCTTACGCCTTTCGGAAAGTGAAAAACAACCACATTCTTTGTATACGTTTTCCAGGGAAACTGAACGTGTAAGTCCTGAAACAATTCTTGCTGTTTCTTGTGTTATTTTTTGAGAGTATTAGTGTCAACTTGCGTCCCAAACCAAAGACGGGTATTCTAGCATAGGAAGTACATGTGAGATGTATATCTGGTTTAAGGCTATTCTTCTAAGATTATACTTTAATTTTCTCATTACTCCGATTTCTTTAACCAGAACTTGTGCATATATATGTACTTTCGTCAGTAACTAACGTCTGCCCTTCTTGAATCAGTGGAAGGTGGAGAATGGCCATAGAAATGATTTCTTGATAAAATTTCCATGGAAGTTATGTGGCTTAGCTGGGATTTGAACTCTCGACCTCTGGATCTGCAGCCAGACGTGCTACCGACCGCT
The DNA here is from genome assembly GCA_964016985.1 of Anodontia alba. Taxonomy (NCBI): domain Eukaryota; kingdom Metazoa; phylum Mollusca; class Bivalvia; order Lucinida; family Lucinidae; genus Anodontia; species Anodontia alba. The sequence goes on from OZ024824.1 coordinate 6,408,158, forward strand.
ATGGAATCCAGCTAATTGTTTGCAGAGACAGGCCTGAGCAAACAGTGTAGACCCAGATCAGACGCCGCTGTAGTAGCTGCGTCTGATCAGAGTCTTCACTGCTTTTAACCTATCCAGTAGTAAGACACGTCAACGTGTAGCCAATGCAGTCGTTCTAATCTTCGTACATGTATGGTAAGTAGTTAAGGTGTCAGAATATTTAGGGTTAATGTGGTATTATGAATTCCATATGAAGTAAGTAAGTAAGCAACGAAATACTACATGAGAAACACGATCTGATGACATACGAGAGAAGCGAAAGTATAGATTGTTTGGTTATATATATATATATATATATATATATATATATATATATATATATATATATATAGGTTGGGAAAAGGAGCATAACATCTAACAAAAAATCTTTTTGGTAGCACTGGATCCAGAAAGGATGCTGAAATGATAGGCGTTAAACTATATGTTGAAAGTTAATCATTAACAGTGCAAATAATTTGTTTACCTGATGCCTTTCGGCTTTCGCCTTCTTCAGAGGTTTTCTATTTTAAACAAAAGACATAAAAATGTAAAATTTACGAATAAAAGATTGTGCCCTTTTCGCGCCCATGTTATCTAGCCCGCTGCGACTTAATAGCTGAGCGTGTTTAGATATATGTGAAATGTAAACAATACGCGTAAACACAACGTGCAAAAAGTAGAAAGTTTATCTTCAAAACGTATAAAGCTTATCTTTACTATCAACACCACTGTGTCCATATACGCAATGTATACGATGCACATAAACCCTACACCAAAAGGGATATACACCAAACTGAGTTTTTTACACCAATACATAAGGCAAATGGGCCCAACTTGCGTAAAATCATATGAACAAAACGTACCACATAAACTGTCGCATGCCCTGACTTAGGAACGATGATTCCCTCTACTGGTCGCCCTTGTTGATCCCATATGGCCGTAGAGTGTTCAGACGTCGGATCCAATAGCTCTCTCTTGCTTTCCTGGTTCGATCCGTCCACTCCGGGTTATGGTCTAAGCAACAAAGGGTGGCGTGGTCGAGGAAATCATGCTCCGGTGAACAGAAATGTTCTGCGACAGGAGACCTCTCGAACCGCTTGTGTTTCCAATCATCTCGGTGGCCGTTCATCCGTTGGTTCATATGATCACCGGTTTCACCAACATATTGCTTTCCACACTTGGTGCATGTAATAAAGTAGACAACATTGGTTGTCTTACAACTGGTGTTGCACCTAAGCTTGATTATTACCCCAGACGCTGACTTCGCGATCTGCGTGGGGGTTATCATTTTGCAGGTTTTGCATCTTGCTTTGCCGCACGGTCGTGTCTCCCCAAGTGGTTCATCATCACGCATGTCTGGTTTGAGCTTGGCACGTACAAGATGAGGTACAAGGTATATATATATATATATACTGAATTATATATATATACTGAAGTGAAAAAGAAACGCAGGGTAAAGTTTTGAAGTTTTGCAATGATTTTAATCAATTAATAAGCTGTTTAACCCATTTATGCCGAATGAATGTCCACCTTAATTCTTTGTTCAGGTCCATTTCCTATATGAGGGGTGTCTTGTTAGTTTATTATTATTATTATTATGTTTTGTAAAATGTATAAAATTAATGCAAACAGTGTAACCTCTGATCAGACGCCGCGTTCTGCGGCGTCTGATCTGGGTCTATACTGTTTGCCAATGTCCCTTTTATGAGACGCTAGGCATAATGGGTTAATACCTATATTATTGAGACTGGTATTCGGGCAAGCCGTCCGTATGTCGGTCCACCTTTGACTCAGGCACGTACGTCAAATGAGGCGTATGGCGTAGTTGACGGCTCATGCCCCCGCCCCCTTCTTCTCCTCCCCCCACCAAAAAAAAAAAAAAAAAAAAAAAAAAAAAAAAAAAAAAGACTTCCGATGAGGCAGCGGAACGGGTCTTTTTAGTGTCGAGTCACGTTTCTCTCTTTTTCGGCCAGATGGTCGACTTCTCGTTTACAGACGTTTCACCGACGTTTGCGTTGTTCAGAGGGATAATTTTGGGGGCGGTTCTGTTATGGTCCTGGGAGGCATCTAATCAGGTCTACTCTGTTTCCGCTCATCCAACAACTTTTTATATACATCAAGAAGCAGTGAAATGGACTTGTTTACTAATTTTAGGCCAAGTATTGGGAATTGTTGTCCGGATATTTAGTGTAAATATGGAAAAGTTAGTATTAGCCTTAAAGTCAGAAAATGTACCTTTGGACATTCGCGCAGTCTGATCAGAATCTTCACTTGGCGCATTTTGGACAGCAAGGATGCAAAGTGTCTTCATGCGGACAACGAGGTCCCAGACTGCGCGGATGAATTTCGTTGGGCGCATATGTGAGAAGGTACGTTTCCTCACGATGCGTCCCAATAATAATCATGACACAGAAACGTGGTTGGTGAAATTATGGAGTCTATTGTTATGGCAACAGAAAGACAAAATTCATTAATTTACAAGGTCATATTATACACATTTATATGGGCGTCCCCATGCGTAAACGTGTCTTTTGGCATTGCGAACAGCGAAGGCCCAGATCAGCCTGCGCGTGCGAGCAGTCTGATCAGGGCCTTCTCTGTCGCGAACAGAATTATTGAATATTATAGTATATTTCAACCGAGAGCAAATGCCCGGATGAGACTTTGCGCAGATGTGGGATGATCATGAATCCGCACATTTTACGCATGCTCGAAAGTACTTTTTCGGCCGAAACATCTAAAAGCTAGTCAAAAAGTCATACCCGGATTCCTCCAGAACTTCTTTTCGCAGTGGTGACTGACTGCTCTGTGTGACTGAAAAATATAACTGAGTCATAATAGGTTTTGGTGGCACTAAGGGGGACTAGATATACTGTACACTTTCGAGGAGGCAATTCTTTCAACATTGTTTTAGCTCCCTTCTGAAAAGGGGTCTACTCTATAAGGAAATAATTTATTCCCAAGGGCAGCAAATTCTTTACTTTTAGAATAGATCATTTTAGAATAGAACCTTATTAGGAAATAATTGATGTATATGATGGCAAACAGGAAACCATGAAAGTTGCCCCCTTGAACAAACTCGCGGCAAATCAACAAAATGTATCGTTTTATGATAACAGGCAGGGTGGATGAAATGACAGATATTTTCGAGTATTTGCGGCTTTTAACAATTACAAATTTATTTTTATTTAATAAAAATCATGCTGATAAAAGACGACAAGTCAACTGCTCACAAAAAGATCTCCTTTTATCTGGGATCGAACTCATGACCGTGTGAGTATGTGGGCACAACGTTAAGTTTTGCAATACGTCCGATTTAAACAGACAGGAAAAACAAAGTATCGTTACAATTTACTTACGCTCACCTCTCTACCACAGCCATCTCTCTAAATTTCTCAACAAATTCAATTCTGCTATATCTTACCACTCTTTTACTGCCACCTCCCTACAACAGTCAAGTTTATTACATCAAACTACAATAAAATTTCAATGACTCGAACACTGATGGCTCGTTTATCATGGCTTATTCGAGTTGGTTTTGAGTCCCAAGGAAATTCTTCCGATAGGTCAAGAAAGCATTGATGCCCGGATATTTTAGGGAATTTTCTTACGTTATCTCAAAATGTATGTTATGTGTAATCGTTAGAATCGCCTCATCGAGGCGATTCTAATGAGCACACTCATCATACCATTATTTCATAAGCGGTTGAGAAGACAACCACGAATTATCATCATTTGCTCCCTGACCTTGCGCGATGACTAACCCTCAGTGGCTCGAACTACCTATTACTAGAACAAATTTCCATAATCAAAAAATGGTAGAGCTATTGAAATGCGACTGTATACAGATATTGTAGAGAGGTCGCAATGTGTGATCGTAGTGGCGCGGTGCTGGACGGACAGAGGCATGTAGGTGGCGGACGGATGGACTGCGAGCTGGCCTGGCTGGTTGAATAGATGGTTCCCGCCTATATCATCGACACGCCTCATATACATGTGAGTCGGGGTACAGCATTTCCTACAGAATTGTATGTGCGCCTAGCAAAGGCTCAGATCACCCTGCGCATCCGCGCAGACTGATCAGAGACTTCGCTATCTACCTGAAGATGCTTTGGAGCCTTGGCAACCCACCCAGCAAACACAGTGTCGCCACAACGTCGCTGCAACGTCACGACGTTGCAGCGACGTTGTTGTAACGTTGTGTGTTTACTGGGCACATAGTGCTCTGTGAACTGATCAGATTGCGCGGAAGCCTTCGCTTGGCGCACATGCTATCTTGTAGGAAATACTTTGCACTGGCTCATATGAGACGGACAGACAGACAAACAGACAGGCAGGAGAGAGAGAGAGGGAGAGAGAGAGAGAAAGAGAGAGACGGACAGACAGATAGATAGACAGATAGATAGACAGACAATATTTATATTATGAGATGGGATAGACAAACAGAAAAACAGAAAACCATATTCATTGGTATAATGATTAGTTTTATACCTAACAGAGCTAGTAACAGTAGCCTCACCATCGTCCTGATCTATCCAGACAACGCCAAATTGTACTTTACAAAAACAAATAAACTCATTCGTCTGGATTAAAGGGACAATTCATGATACTGAAGGAGGCTTAGGTGTTTCACTGTGCTGTTTGACCGATGAGACAGTGGACCCCTGAGCCGACCGAATATCCCAGCAGGCACACGACGTTTATACAATGTCACGTTAACCCATTTATGCCGGGTGGACTGTTCTATCTTAACACTTTGGACCGATCCATTTTGAATAGAAGGGGTGTTTGGTTACTGTGCTTTCGACATCTTTCGGAAAGTCGTTTTTTGATCGGCGCTTTACACAGAAGAAGCAAATCTGCAAACTTTTGTCATCATTTAATGCAAAATCATTTGTCGTAACTACCTATGCTAAAAAAGTTTTATTCTAGTCATTGGTTTTAAAAAAAAATCAAATATTTTTCACTCTTTCCCATAGTAAAAATGAATGCAAGTTATGCAGAAATCTGTCGAGTAGGTAACTTAGAGGCAGATTTTCAGCAAGTTCCACGTGTTCATTTTTTTCTGAAATTTTCACAATATTGGTGTGAAACATTAATAATTCAAATTCAGCAAAGAAAAGTAATTAATATTTTCTAAGACAGAAGTTTCTAAACAATCATTTTACTGTCATTACGAAAACACGCCTATTCAAAAACTGAAAGTTCTCAGATAAAAATTCTGACATTTTTCATATTTCTGCTAAAAAAATAGATTGTGGTTATTTGTTAGAACCGCCTGGCCGAGGCGGTTCTAACGAGTACCCACAATCTATGTTTTTGAGCAGAAATGAGAAAAATAATGGATACCACTGTAAACCCCAGTTTTACTATATAAAAGTGGGGTTTAAGGGGGTCAAAATTATATAGGTATGTTTTCGTGTTGAGAAATTGCATAGGTCAGACTAACTTTTGGCCGTAAATTTAATTTTAGGGTACATATTTGAAAACAAAACGCAGAAAGAGAAAAGACAAATGGTTTCTGATTTGATATGGTCAATCAGAACAAAATATTTTCATTTGAAATAAAACGCCAAGCAAAATGAAAAAAAAAAAAGTGATGTCGAAAGGATAGTAGTTTTTATTGTTACATTTTTATAGAAATTTCTGTATTTTATGCAAACAGTTATAGTTGAATAGGCGTATTTTCGTAATGACTACTCTCAAGGATCAGCCTTTTTAGAATATGTTTATCTGCTCTACAGCTGGTGTCAGTGTTGTATAGAGGCCGTAAAACGTCTCCCTGTACTTCACTATAGTGTAGTGTATATTTTCTTGTCCTTTGTTATCATAGAACCCATTCCCGGATTCATGAAATATTAAATGAGGGTCACAGATGAGTCCTTAATGACCGAAACTAGCTAGTTTGACCCAGAAAATTTCGACACTTCACATATTTCCATTTGTGTGTGTTTTTCATTGCTTTAAAAGACCTTTCCTTTTAGAATCTCCTTGTCAATGACTGGTCTTTATATTTTCTTCTTTCGATGCCTCGGGAAGGTTGTGCTTTATGATTGTGGCCTTTCATTACAAAAACACGCCTGTTCAAATATATAGAAAACTTCACCTCCAAAAACTGAAAATGTTTAGATAAAAACTCTGATATTTTTCATATTTCTGCTCAAAACATAGAATGTTGGTACTCGTTAGAACCGCCTCGCCGAGGCGGTTCTAACGAGTACCCACAATCTGTTTTTGGGCAGAAATAAGAAAATAATGTATACCCCTGTAAACCCCAGTTTTACTATATAAAAGTAGGGTTTAAGGGGGTCAATATTATATAGGTATGTTTTCGTGATGAAAAGTGTGGTTAGGTAGACTGTCCAACTCGACATGACCTTAATAGTGTTGGCTGAGCCATTAACTCTTTCGGTGCCAAATTTCAGACGACATTAGTCGTCTGCTTTTTTTTTTTTTTTTTTTTTTTTTTTTTTTTTTTTGTTTTGTTTTGTTTTAGCAAACTATCACTTTGAAAGGCTGAAAGGAATTTATATGTGAAGTTGAATCACTGAATGCCAAACTGCGTAGATCCAGATGAGACGGCTTATTATGAGCCGTATTATCTGGATCTATGCTGTTTGCAAAAGCCTATTATTATTGCCTGTGGGAGTGAAAGAGTTAAACTCCAACCAACCAACCAACAATAAGCTGTACATGACCGTTTACCGATAACTATATAACTATAATCAAGAATATATTATGTTCTAGTGCATTCAGATAAAGTGTTTTCATTTCTAAGCTGCAGAATTATTCCTGCATTAGCACTAAGTTTAATGGACATAAATGGGCCAGATAAAAAGGTGAAAAAGTGAACCTTATGTTAGCTTGTATTGTTACAAAGATACCCAAGTTTCTAGAGCAGCGAGCAATTTTATGCACAAGTAAGCTGAAATACCCCTGGCCAGTAAGTATTCTACATAAATCTATAGCGGGCCATTATCGGCCCGTCAGCTACCCTGACGGGCCGATTATGGCCCGCTATAGATTTATAAAGAATGCTAGCTGGGGACAAGCTGTGTATTACAAAAACAGCCTCTATCTCTACACATGTCACCATTGTCTTTAAGGCATTATTATTTGAGCCTCAACATAACATTACGAAAACACGCCTATTCAAATATAAAGAAAATTTCACCTCCAACAAAAACTGAAAATTTCCATGTATAAAACTCTGATATTTTTCATATTTCTGCTCAAAACATAGATTGTGGATACTCGTTAGAACAGCCTCGGCGAGGCGGTTCTAACGAGTACCCACAATCTATGTTTTTGAGCAGAAATAAGAAAAATAATGTATACCCTGTAAACCCTAGTTTTACTATATAAAAGTGACGTATAAGGGGGTAACAGTTGTATAGGCATGTTTTCGTGATGAGAAAACACATTTTCAGACATGAGCGCCCAGCTCATTCAAATCAGCCTGCGCATTCCAAATACTGAGGGTAAATATGGTAAAGATAATATTGGCGGCAACGTAAGTAAACGTATCTTCAAATATGTGCTTTCCTGTGTCAGAACATCCGCTATCATTGTCCTATTTACTGTTTTTATAACTTGATAAAAGAACGTACTTTGAGTTTTAAAAGGAAAGTATGGTTATATGATAGAGGTGATTATAATTCGTTCAGGCAAGAGACAAGTAATACTAATTGGGATGATATTATAAACGAAGACTTAGATATTTATGCAACTAATCTTTCAAATTATATAATTTTGCTAGCCGAGAAACACATACCAAACAAATACGTAACAGTTAGAAATGCAGAACCTATGTGGTTAAACAGTCAGCTACGCAGAATGATCAGAAAACGTAAACGTCTCTTCAAGAAAGCTAAACGAACAAAACTATCGCAAGACATGCATCATTATAAACAATACAGAAACGAAGTTACAAAACTAATTCGCAAGTCAAAGAAATCTCACATCGATGATATAGCCAACAAGTTAAAAACACAAAAACCTAGCAGTAACGACTGGTGGAAATATTTGAAACCATTTATTAAATCATCAAGCAGTTCAGGCATTCCAACGTTTTTAAAGGACGACATAATTTACTCCAATGACATAGAAAAGGCTAATATTCTAAATGATCACTTTATAGGACAGACAAATCTTCAAGATAATAATAAGGAACTTCCAAAATTGAATATCAGTGATAATACACCCTCAATCCATGGTATCAAATTAAACCCTAATGAAGTCAAAGATATACTGCAGAATCTCCAGCTAGGAAAGTCTTCCGGACCCGATGGAATAAATAACAGAATACTTAAAGAGCTCTCTTCTGAACTAGCCAACCCATTATGTTCCCTGTTCAATTCATCTCTGTCTTCAGGTTCCTTTCCTTCTTCCTGGAAAGAAGCTAATGTGACTCCGATCTTTAAAAAAGATGATGCATCCAATGTTTCGAATTACAGACCAATATCTCTTTTGAATACTATAGGAAAGGTCATGGAAAAACTTGTGCACAAACATGTATTCAACTTCTTTCTTTCTAACAATACAATTTCCAGTTTTCAATCAGGTTTCGTTACGGGCGATTCAACTGTAAATCAGCTTGTAAACATGTATAATACTTTCTGTAAGGCATTAGACGAAGGTAAAGAGGTGAGGGCGGTCTTTCTTGACATAAGCAAAGCTTTTGATAGAGTTTGGCATCGGGGACTTCTTCATAAACTAAATCATGTGGGTATCAGAGGACGCTTGTTGGACTGGTTCTCCGATTACCTAACAAACCGAAGACAAAGAGTTGTTCTTCCTGGTTCTTGTTCTGATTGGTCTTATCTAAAAGCCGGTGTACCACAAGGTTCGATACTTGGTCCTCTGCTATTTCTTATATTTATAAACGACATCGTTAATGACATTAAATCGAATATCTGATTGTTTGCTGATGACACTAGTCTATATATTATTGTCGATACTCCGCAAAATACCGCATCTGTTATGAATAACGACCTTTCAAAAATTAATATTTGGGCAACAAAATGGCTCGTCACTTTCAACCCTGCTAAATCTGAATCTCTCTTAATTACAAGAAGACGTACAGATCTACAGCATCCTCAACTGATCCTAAATAACCAGTCGATTGAAAACTTACCTCCCATAAACACCTTGGTTTAGTTTTGTCAAATGATGGAACTTGGCATAATCATATCGAGCTTATCACATCCAAAGCTTGGGCAAGAATAAATATAATGCGAAAACTTAAATTCCAGTTTGATCGCAAGACTTTGGAGATTATTTATTTTACATTTATACGACCCATACTGGAATACTGGAATATGCAGATGTCGTATGGGATAATTGCACTCAGTTTGATCAAACTGAGATTGAGAAGGTGCAACTGGAAGTCGGTAGAATAGTATCTGGAACAACTAAGTTAGTCTCTCTTGCTTCACTGTATAATGAATTGGGATGGGAAGAGCTTAGCTCTCAACGAAGAAAACATAAACTTGTTCTTTTTTACAAAATGATTAACAGACTTTCACCAAATTATTTGACACAGTTAGTTCCTGATCAAGTCGGTCAAGCGTCTTCATACAGTCTAAGAAACGCTGAGAACTTGCAAAACATCCATGCTGGCACTCAACTATATTACAAATCCTTTCTACCTTCAGTAGTCAGAGACTGGAATGCTCTACCTGTTTTATCAAGAAATTCCCCCACAGTAGAATCTTTTAAAAGATCTCTGAGTACTAATTCACGTGAAACACCATCCTATTTCTATGTCGGTGACAGACTAGGTCAAATACATCATGCAAGACTTCGAACTAACTGTAGCTGTCTAAACTATTATTTATACCATAAAAATATCATTGAAGACCCGAGATGCACGTGTGGACTACCCGAGACCAACAAACATTTTCTGTTAGAATGCCGAAAATATAACGCTATAAGAATGGATATGTTGCATGAAGTATCACAGTTCTGCCAACCAACATTACATACCCTACTGTTCGGGAACATGGCTTTAACAGATGAAGCGAATGAATCAATTTTTAAATATGTACATAAGTTTATTCAAAGAAGCAAACGCTTTGAAATCTCCTCTTGAACTGTCCACTGTCCTACAAACTGACATATATCAATACCAATTTCCATATAGCTAGTAACATAATATGTTGTCTGAATATTGTTTAGTTTTCTAATATAACAATACATTTGTAGTTTAAAATCGGTTTTAATCCATAAGTCTCAAAGCTTGAGGTAAGATTTGCTTTTTATTTATTTAAGTAGGGTCCCCACATCACTCTCTTTACTTCTCGCCTATATTACGTGCTTGTGCCTGGAAAATATTATTTTTTATAAGTCGTATTCTAATACGTCTCTATTATACATCCACTACTCTCAAAGTTTTTAAACTGCACTCTCATTTCGCTTCTTTTCTTTCACCTTTCTTTCTCTTCGTTATTTATTTAGTTAGTTAACTAGTTAACTACTTGTACATGCATGGTCACAACGTTTTGATTTGATGCTCATGAACCGAGGGAAACGAATTCACATAAGCTATATAGCTTTTTTTCGAATCCCTTTTATATATTAACATACCCATGTAATGTCTATGTAGATGTATTGATGTATTGAGAAATATATGAAATAAAATATGTTTAAACCAAATATGTGCGCCCAGCGAAAGTTCGTCAGACTCGTATTCGCGCAGTTTGATAGTAGCTTCACTGGGTGCATTTTTGAACAGTCAAGGATGCAACGTTTCTTCATGCGAACAAACAAAGACCCTGATCAGACTGCGCGGTTGAGCAGGCTTAATTGAATCATCGTTCGGCGCACTTGGTAGAAGGTACGTTTTCTCACGTTGCTGCGTATTTATTTCCCGCCATTATTTACAAGAGAAACAACTTTTGAGACTTCCTGTTTACTCTTCTGTATACCAAAAGAGTAAAACTGGATTAAGCCCCCTAGTAGTTTTTTTGACCCCCTTAAACCCCACTTTCGTATAGTAAAACTTGGATTTACAGGGTTTACATTAGTTTTCTTATTTTGCTAGAACATAGATTGTGGGTACTCGTTAGAACCGCCTCGCCGAGGCGGTTCTAACGAGTGTCCACAATCTATGTTTTTAGCAGAAATATGAAAAATATCAGAATTTTCTATCTATTTTTTTTCTTTTTTTTTTTGTTTGTAAAATTTTCAATATATTTGAATAGGCGTGTATTCGTAATAACTTAGTTCGTGACTCGGGCGTTTGTTTTGTGATTGTTCGTTCCTCATCTCTTCTCTGTTCGGTGCCTCGGGAAGGCTGTGATTGTGGCATTTCATCGGTATCCGCCATTTTGGAACATATAATTAGATATTTTAAGTCACAGATAAAATCTACCTTTTGACAGGAATACACTGCGCATGTGACCTACTTGAAAGGATAATAAAAATGAACACATGTACATGTATATAGCAATAACATATGGCGCAGCCTTCTCGAGGCACTAAAGAAGAACCAACTTTCTGAAACAGATCGAGGAGGGAACTTCGTTTAATCTGAAGACCGATTCACACTCGAGCATCCTTGTAGTGGGTAAGGGAAGAGGGGGAATGTTTTTATTTCTTCTGTTTCTTCACTTTCATTCCTGTTCCTCTTTCTTCCCTGTCCCTCTCTTTCATCTCCTCTACTCTCTCTTCTATCTCTTTTCTCCCTTTCTCTGGGAGACGACACAAAATGACCCTCAAGGGTTGACGTGTCGTTAAACCCCAACACAATCAATCAATCAATCATTTAAAGAGGGAGGCAAAGTTATAAACCATAAGTATTCGGACACCTTAACTTCTGACTATTCTAGTCCTGCAGGTTTTGTTCAGGCCTGTCCCTTTCTTACAAAAATTAAGCTGAATTTTAGGGTAACTTCGTCGATGACTTTAAAAGTGTTGTTGGTAATACCAAATTTTTCGGAAGAATCAAAACGGTCGTCAGTCAATCGTACTTGCGTTTTCTTCTGCTCTGATATCAGATCATCATTGAGCCATCTAATATCTTTCATTATTGTGTCTGTGACTGTTTTTTTTTTTATTTAGGTTTAACGGCCCTTTCAAGAATATTTCATTTATATCGAGCCGACCACTAATGCAAACAGTGTAGATTCCTACGAGCCGTCTCATCAGGATCGACACTCTTTGCCATTTGGTTCCAGATTTTTACTAATATCCCATTTTGCAATAATGGACGTGTCCAAATTCAAAGACGGAAGAGTCCATTGCAGAAACTCAGGGATGAAAGGGTTAAGCCCCTAGTAGTTTTTGTATGCTGACCATTCCAAAGGCGGTTCCATTTTTTTCTGCAGTTCTTCTTTATACGTAAATTATTGAGAATGGGTCGTTTTGTATGGTCATTGCTTGTAACTCATAGTATCTTTTTTTTGTCTCCCGAAAGGTGTGCATCATGAGTGTTTGTTTTTATGTGTTTTTTTTGTTTTGTTTTTTTCTGTGTTACTTTATATGCGTAGCACTCATTACACACATACGCATGTGCGCAATATACGTAAGGAAGATTTTTACAATAAAAAGACATTAACCTGTTAACATTAATTATTTTGTTTCTTTACTATAGAGGCTATTTTTAAAGAAAAGAATTTGCTCCATTCTTTCCTTTAGGCGTAGCCCCTAGTTTAGAAGCATTTCTAGGCAAACTTTTCAAGACTTTTCCTGGATTTTCATAAAAATAATTTCGTTCTGGCCACGCCACTGAAGTTCATTTATACTAGAACTGTGAATAGTCCCGCAGCTAGCAGCCGCAAGGCCACAAAAATAATATCCAACACTAGAACCACCGCCTAAGAACGGCCAGTCGTAAAAGCTTCCGGGAGGTGGGGGTTGGGGCAGGACGGTAAATTGATTATACCGGTACCAGATCTCCATATTAGGTTCAAATATTGTAAAAATCCTATCAGTATTTGGTGTTTGACATGAGCCTTTATCCATTTTTTATCGATTTCAGATATTTTTTTCTTTGATGTTTCTTTGTAAGCCGAACAATTTGTATTTGCATCGTTAACAAGACTTGCACATATGGTGAAGATTTGGTACCTCTAAGAGGGTGATTCTTGTATTATTTGAGCCAGCGCAGGATAAATGCAATAATACCTCATTACGAAACGATGCCTATTCAAATATTATATTGAAAATTTCACCACCAAAAACTGAAAGTTTTCAGATAAAAATTCTGATATTTATTTTTCATATTTCGGCTCAAAACAGATTGTGGGTACTCGTTAGAACCGCCTCGCCGAGGCGGTTTTAACGAGTACCAAAATCTTTGTTTTTGAGCAGAAATAAGAAAAATAATGTATACCCCTGTAAACCCCAGTTTTACTGTATAAAAGTGGGGTTAAAGGGGGTCAAAATTATAATTCAGCTTGTACATCCACCCAGTACAAGAGTTCTTGTTCATCCCTCTTTCGATAGCCTCCCAGCAAACATGTATATGTTGGCCCCATATGGGCAGAATCTGGGCATTTATCCCATTCGTCCTACATGGGCCCCATATAGGCTTTTTTGCCCATATAAGACCCATATACGTCCCATATTGGTAAAATTTGGCCAACAAACATGTATATATGGGAACCATATGAGCAGATTCTGGTCATATTTTTATTTTAACTTGTATGTCTCTATTACTTTTAAAATTGAGGTATATATAAATATGCATGAGGCCACCATGTCCAACTATTAAAAAGGACGCCTGTATCTTTAAGGCCTCTTGATTCTATGCATGTGCAATAACTTGCACATGTACGAAGGTCTCTCTCTGTTGGGACCTTACCAGTCCATCATATGGGCTGGGACTGGGGAGTTATAATCATTTGTATAAAAATGTCTAAAAGTTTTGTTTTTTTCTGGAAGATAAATGTGGGTTGATTTTCCCATACTGAACCGATATAGTTCCCATATGGCTTTGCCCATGTGGGTCCAACGTGGAACCATGTTGCAAATCCCTCATGAGTCCTTTATGGGTTGCCCATATAGGACCCATATAAATACCCATTTGTGGCCCATGTGGGTCCTATATCTTTTGCTTGCTGGGCTGGTGGCTGTAGAAGGCACATGCAAACAGCGAAGACTCTGATTAGACTGCGCGGATACACAGACTGATCTGAGTCTTCTCTGGTCGCACAAATCTAACTGTAGGTTTTGTCGTGTGCTGGATCATTAGTTGTTTGTCGGCTTTGATGCTTCGCGCTGCTGGGTTTGTTTCATATTCGGCCCTGTTCAATGTCTTGGTCGTGTCCGGCATTGTTTTCACCTCTTAGGAGAAGAGACAGCTGGTTATTTTGCTTGTTACGTATATAGTAGACTCAATATAACTGAGTCTGCTTTCATAGAATCCATCTTTTCAGAACATATATATGACCCAGCGCACGACAAAATCTACAATAAGACCTGTGTGACCAGCAAAAACTCAGATAAGCCTGTACATCTAACCAGTATGGAAAGGGTTCTCATTTAGCCATCTTTGATAGCCTGGAGGCTGTAGAAGGCACATGTGATCAGCGAAGACTCTGATTAGGCTGCGCGGGTGCGCATGTGATCTGAATCTTCGCTGGTCGCACGTCTTATTGTAGATGTTGTCATGCGCTGGCTCATACATCTTCACTACAGCTAGTGTTAACTGCTGTTTGGTGGGCGTAAGACGTCTCCCTGTACTTCACTTTTGTGTACTTTATATTTTGTGGCCCTTTGGATTCACTGAACTCATTTGGATTTATAGGTAAATAGCATGTCGCTCAATATAGGTTAGGAAGTGTAGGTAGTTAAACCTAGTCAGTGAGAATGTCTACTATGATCGCACCTTCTTGTTTAGTCTATATGAGCGCTGATATTAACCTATTTATACCGGGTGACTATTCTACTTTAATTCTTTGGACACGTTCATTTCAATATAAGGAGTATCAGGTTAGTTTTTATTGTTACCATGCGGCGTCAGATCTGGGTCTGTATTGTTTGCCAATGTCCCTTTTATGGGACGCAAGGTATATATGGGTTAATGAAAAGTGTGTCGATCACCTCGCTCAGCCGCTCATCACATCACGAAAACACACGCCTATATAGTTTTGACCCCCTTAAACCCACCTTTATACAGTAAAGCTGGGTTTTACAGGGGTATACATTAATTTTTTTATTTCTGCTAAAAATAGATTGTGGGTACTCGTTAGAACCACCTCGGCGAGGCGGTTCTAACTAGTACTCACAATCTATATTTTGAGTAGAAATATGAAAAATATTAGAGTTTTTATCTGAAAATTTTCAGTTTTTGGAGGTCAAATTTTCTATATATTTAAATAGGCGTGTTTTCGTACTGATGTGTCTACTGTACACACTGTTGATCAGCTTTGTGGTGGCATGCATTTCTACCTGTGTAATTCCAGACAAACCCGATCTGGACCTTTTCAAAACTTTACAAAAACAAATCAGTATTTGAAGTTTAATTAATTAAAAGATACAAACAAATTGCATAAAGGACATTTACAGCTAGTAGTTAAAAATATAATGTAAATTCAGTCAACAGATTACACGATGATAAGGGGGGAAAGAAAATCAAAATGGGAAAGATAAAAAACATTATTGCTCATTGTGGTGCTTCCATAACGCCAAAAGCAGGCAAACAGATGTTTCCGTCTCACTTAGGCAATTGTCATAAATTAGATGGTACGACAGCCTGTCTTTGCAATAGCATCGTATCTTTTTATCAAAATGTACAGAAAGACATCAATTAACCCCGAAGCACCACTCAAAACTTATATCAGACGATATTATATATATTTTTATATATGTTTCAAAGAAAATAAGTCTTGACATATCATAAGAATCGTCTGCTGTTGATATATCATGTGAATCGTCTGCCAAGCAGACGATTCACATGATATATGAAAAATTAGTTTCTTTGAAAAGTAAAATAAATAGTTCAAAATATCGTTAGCTGCTGTTCTGACTGGCGCTTTATAGGGTTAAGAGTCTGCATGAACCACGGAAAACATTTTATACTCAGTTCCTTTTCACCTGAGCTGTTAAGATGTCTATGTTACCAAACGATTGGAAACTTTGTCGCCTGAAACTACAAGACAGGTTTCTTGGGTTCTATGTCTTCAGCAGCGACCTTTGCATTACGAAAACACGCCGCCTATTCAGATATAAAGAAAATTTTACCTCCAGAAATATAAAATTTTCAGATAAAAAAATCTGATATTTTTCGTATTTCTGCTCAAAACATAGATTTTGGGTACTCGTTAGAACCGCCTCGCCGAGGCGGCTCTAACGAGTACCCACAATCTATGTTTTTGAGCAGAAATAAGAAAAATAATGCATACCCCCGAAAAAACCCCAGTTTTACTATATATAAAAGTGGGGTTTAAGGGGGTCTAAATTATATAGGTATGTTTTCGTAATGATATATGTCAAACAAATATTGATTAAAATCGCTTAGACACATTTCATCGATGCAACTGTTAACGTAGTTTCAGGTGTAACCACAGAACTATCTTTCCGCTTTTGATCTTCATTTACTGTAATATTTTTTACATTCACAGCTGCTGTCTTTGTGATGGAATTGTCTTTCTTCTTAGCCTGTAGTGTGTCGTCTACCATAGCATGCTGGTAAAGTAACAGAAAGTTATTTACAAAAATTGGCAGAGTCAGAGAAATAAGAACCACTCCAGTAATTGCACAGAGGGACCCTACTAGTCTTCCGGCGCCTGTTTGCGGAGCAATATCTCCGTAACCCACTGTTGTCAAGGTAACGATGGCCCACCACCATCCAACTGGAATGCTCGTAATGTTGCTTCGATCTTCGGTGAAATAAACGACGCTTGCGAAGGTAAAAACAGCAATCATAACAAACATTAACAATAGCAGCAGATCCAGAAAGCTTTGTTTCAAGGTATAAACCAGAACTTTTGCTGCACGGAGGTTTTTCACAACTCGAAAAAGCCTGAGTGTTCTAAACACTTGGAGGTACTGCATTATATCCAGCCAGTTGTTTGTATACTTCTGTTCTTTCTGTATATTAATTATAATAACATGTGCGTAGGAGCCTGCTAGTGCTATTATGTCAACAATATTGATTAAAGATAGAAAGTATCTCGGAATAGATGGACACGAGATAAGCCGAAGAAGAAAATCAAGAGTAAAAAATACCAATAATATAAAGTCTATGATGTCAAAAGCACCTTTCTGGACCATTAGTTTTGGTATTTTGATCTCTTGTGTCTCGGAACGTGGTGGTGGTGGTGGTGGCGGTGGTGGTGGTGGCGGTGGTAGTGGTGGTTCCATATTAGGTTTCGGCCCTGTTGTTGATTCAAAAGACTCTGTCTCTGTAGTATTTTCCAAAGTGCTGGCAAACGGTTTTACCATAGGACTAGAAACCGTTGTTGTTTTAGAAATTACCATTCCTCCACCCTTACCTGCCGAGGGCGGTTTATTTGGTGGAATGGTGGACGAAACTGCTGTCTTTGTAGTTGTCTCGTCAGTGGTATTCTCGGCAGCTCCTGTTTTATTATGTTCATTATTCCCACCTGTGCCATCCTTGTACTCATCAAAATATTGTAATTCGTCATGGTAGAGGTCCTCGAAGAAATCCCAGTCAACTGAATTTCCGAAAGCGCCTTCATCGCTACAGTCAGGACTTCCAAGTATTGTGTTGACTTTCTTAAAGTGCTTGTTATGAGTATGATCCAGGTATTCTAACATTTCACATGTGGTGAGTTTTCTCATAAACACAGGCTCAGTACTCAAGGCCAGGCTTAGTATGGATGTAATGACCATTAGAAACAGCAACAAAAAGTAAACCTAAAACGAAATCGTGCACATCGTGAGTGATAGGCTGTTACCATCACGATAACATGCCTATATAATGTTGACCCCCTTAAACCCCGCTTTTATATAGTAAAACTGGGGTTTACAGTGATATACATTATTTTTCTTATTTCTGCTCAAAAACATTAATTGTGGGTACTCGTTAGGACCGCCTCGGCCACAATCTATGTTTTGAGCAGAAATGGGAAAATATCAGAATTTTTATCTGAAATTTTCAGTTTTTGAAGGTGAAATTTTCCCGCATATATTTGAATAGGCGTGTTTTCGTAATGAACATATGGCTCGCATCAAGCGACATCTTGCCTTCGAACGTGCACAAAATACGCCTCAGCCTCCGCATAGTATCATCTGGACCGTTGCTCTCCAGTCATACATTCTTTAGTATCCATTTATCCTGGTAGCGGAAAATGACGGTCCTTATCAGACTGCACGGATGCGCAAGCTGTCCGCAAAAGCCCGAAGACATATTTTGCATGCAACGAGCGACGGTCCAGAATAAACCGCGCATTTGTGGCCTGATCAATTGCATCGTCGTGTCTCATCACGAAAACATGCCTATATAGTTTTGATGCCCCTAAACCCCACTTTTATACAGTAAAACTGGGGTTTACACGGTAAAACATTACTTTTCTTATTTCTTCTCAAAAACATAGATTGTGGTACTCGTTAGAACCGCCTCGCAGGCTGTTTTGAGCAAAAATATGAAAACTACCAGAATTTTTCATCTGAAAGTTTTCATATTTTGTTGTAAAATTTTCAATATACTTAAATAGGCATGTTTTCGTAATGTGGTCGTCGATATATTCTAAAGTATTCATTGATTCAGTAAGAAAATGCACAGGCTTTTCAGGGCCTTCACTCTCTGCATTTTTGTGCAACATTGTTCATTGATCTACATATGCATAAGGCCATATAATACCTCAGCAGGTTATTAAGGGGATCAGGTATACTTGGTATATGTTCTGTCATGTTTACAAGGGAGAAAACTTTTGCGATTTCTTGTCTCCTTTCTAGCACATCAATCAATTTTGAAAAAGATCTACTCTAATGAGGCCTCCGGGTTTTGAGGAGCACGTGAACAGGCCAGTTATTTCAGGAGAATAAAAGCTTAAAATGAAGGGAACAGGGAAACAAAGGAAATCAATATTTATTCCCGCGCTTTTCGAAGAAAATGCTAAGATATTGTGATACCCACCGTCTGTCCGTCCGCCTGTAATGTCACACAATTGCTCCTAGACCATTTAAGCTAGAATCTTGAAACTTTCACAGGCGGTTGAGAACTAGAGGAACACATTCGGAATTTTGATATAACCCCTTGGGGCAGGGCCGGGGTGTGGCCCTAGAGGGTCCAAAATTCATTCTGTACAAACATAGCCATGTTGCATATCAAATAGAAGTTAATGAAGAATAGAATACAGTGGTGCAAACATTTTGTCCCGGGGGCATGTCTGGGGTTCGGCAGAGGTCAAAAAGTAGGATTTTTTTATTGTCACACAACTCCTCTTAGGCTTTTTATGCTAGACCCTTAAAACTGTCACAGGTAGTAGCCCTGTGGATGAAGACTAGAGGAACACATTTGGAATTTTGATGTAAACCCCTAGGGACAGGGCATGGGGGTGTGGCCCCGAAAGCTCCAAAATTTATTCTGTACAAACATAGTCACGTTGCATATCAAATCAAATGTAATGAAGAGTAGAATACTATGATGCAAAAATTTTGCCCCGGGGGCATGTCTGGGGTCACTTGAGGTAAAAAAATAGGATTTTGGGTCCTTTGTTTTGATTGTCACACAACTCCTCTTAGGCTTTTTGAGCTAGAACCTTGAAACTGTCACAGGTAATAGCCCTATGGATGAGGACTGGAGGAACACATTCGAAATTTAGATGTAACCCCTGGGGGGCATAGCAAGGGGGTGGGCCCCGAAGGGTCCAACATCCATCTTTTACAGTCATGTTGCATATCAAATCAAAGGTAATGAAGAGCAAAAATTGTCCCGGGGCATGTCTGGGGGTCACTAGATGTCAAAGAGTAGGATTTTGGGTCCTTTGTTTTGATTGTCACACAACTCCTCTTAGGCTTTTTGAGCTAGAACCTTGAAACTGTCACAGTTAATAGCCCTGTGGACGAGGATTGGAGGAACGCATTTGGAATTTTAATGTGCACGAAGATATGCGATGACTCTGGCGCAGATATATGCGATGTCACCCCATCAACTTGCTCTAGTTTGACTTTGGGGGACAAGGAAAAATGCCGATGATTTGTTTTAGAGGAACAAGGAACAGATACCCAACTCCCCCTCACCCCCCCCCCCCCCACACACACACTTCCCGCCCCAACTCCCATCCCCCGGAGGGCCCCTTATTCTTTTTAGATTAAATCTGTTTTCAGTGGGAAGCAAACCAATTTTGACAATGTTGTCTCCTCCCTAACCTCACGCCATTCCCCACCCCCTATCACCTCCAACAGTTTCAGCGTGATGAAGCTACAGGCCTTTTCTTTCTGACACAGACATATTTTATTTCCTTTGGGATCATTGGGCCCATTGTTATTTCCTTTGGGATCATTGGGCCCATTGTGGTATCTTTGAAAATGGAGTTCTGCACATGTACGCTAGTAGGCGTAGGCAGTGTTGCAAACTTCATTACTGCTTATGCATGCTTATGAAGAGTCTCAATAAAACCGAGGCTCCCATTTTCTAATCTGTAGTGTGTTTACAAAGGCAATCTTTGCAACGTTTATTGTATAGACCAAAGAAAACAACGCAGATAGAAAATGACGTTAAACGTTGTGCAAAGATATGAGCCCCCCCCCCCTCCCCCCCCCCCCCCCCACACCACACACACACACACACCCCACCCAAAGTAAGAAAACGTACTTCTGAGAATAGGCAAATGAGCCGCAAGTCGTTTGGGCTCATACCCAGCTAGCATTCTTTATAAATCTACAGCGGGCCGTTATCGGCCCGTCAGGGTAGCTGACGCGCCGATAACGGCCCGCTGTAGATTTATAAAGAATGCTAGCTGGGATATGTCTGTCTTACTGTATACACCTATAAACGCACAGTCAAAGTTCTGAGTCTAGATTACCGCCCCTGTACTTTTCAATTTAAGTATATGTTATGGGTTTTCATTTAAATAGGCTCGACGAGGTGATTCAAATGAGCACCCGCAACATATACCTTTATAACATAGAAGAAATATCATAGAAGAAATATGCATCAATGTGTATTTCATAGATTTGTTGCCAATTTTACAGGTGAGACAACTTTTGTGACTTCCTATTTGTTTTCTTGCACAAAACTCCTCTTCCGAAAAAGGAGTCTACTCTAAAAAGAAAGAATCTGCCGCCCACACCCCGCCCCTTGGGAGCAAAGTCTTTCCTTTATAGAACAGAACCCTTATCAGAAAGAAGGCAGAAAATTTAATCAAGTTGTCTCTCCCTTGATAGTGTATCGTCTCCCCATAAAAATACCTTTGCAATCATTGAAGATTCATTGTTGTCTATAATGTTCCACAGCCTGTTTCTACAGGTAGCTAGTTTGTTGCCAGGTCTCACGGGAACATGTAAGAAATCTGCTGCCGCAACAGCGGGTTGCGTCCTGAGAACCTGTTGACGGAACTTCTTCACTGTCTCTTGCTCGTCGAAGAACGATATGTATCTAAACAGAAAAGAACTTTCAATAATGTTCATAAACCCTAGTCCTGCTAGTGCTGAATAAACTAAGATGCCACATCCATTTCTAATTTTCAGCCAATCAGATTACATGATCCAGATCGCTGATATAAATTTACATACTTACTGACAAACATTGCAGATCCAGATCAGAAGCCAACTGATCTGGATCTACACTGTTTGCAAAGGCAGAACACATCCGGGTTCAGCAATACTAGGGCTAAAGGTGATCTGCTACGCTCTCAGACAGCATTCTACTTAAATCCACATCGGACGGTTTATGGTTCGACAGGATTCCTATCGGATCGATAACGGACCGATATAGATTTAAGTAGAATGCTAGATTCAAGTAGAAAGCTAGCTACTTAAATTTATACAGGACAGCTATTTTCATATTTTCCCATAGTAAAATTGGATGGAATTTATGCAGATCTGCAGGGTAGGTAGCTTGGAGGCAGATTTTCAACAAGTTTCGCCTAATCAATTGTTCTGAAAATTTCGCATTATTGTTGTGAAACATCAATAATTCAAATTCAGCAAAGACAAATTAATAATATTTTCCAAGACAAAAATTCTAAAAAAAAATCACTCTACTATAGAAATTGCATAGGTCAGACCAATTTTGCTGTAAATTTAATTTTAGGGTAAACATTTGAAAACCAAACACCCTTGAGACAATAGATTTTACCCCTGTTCTTACCCTGTTAGTAGCTGCCGTCTCGCCTATACAGTCAAATGTGCTGTCTCGAGGGCCGGGAAAGAAGTCTGTCCCGCCCTTGTGACAACCTATCGGGCCTGCAAAAATCATCACCGAGAAATTCCATAAAAATGTTAAACTGACAGTAATAAATACCTGGAGAATGCATTAAAAACAGTTCTTCATTCAATTTTCATGAATTTCTGTGTGTTTTTTTTTTTAAGTAAATAATCGTAATTTAAGTAAGTTACACCAAAAATGGCGAGGCTCTATCCTATTCTATTCAAGAAAACTACTCCGCTTAGGCCCTAATCAAAAACTGACTGCTTATTTCCTTTGGGATTATTGAGTCCATTCTGGTTATTTTGAAAATCGAATACCGCTTAAGCCGGTACAAGGCGGACGTATGCAGTCTCACAAACTACAGTGTTTCATATGAAGAAAATCAAACCTAGCCTCCGATTTTCGTGATTTTGTGTGTTCTTTGTTTCCAAAGGCAATCTTTTTTTACTTTTATTTTATGTCATTAACTGCCATTAACTGTGACATCATTGGTAAAGTGTTAAAAAATATAACAATGTCAATATGCTGAATTTGGAAAATTTATTATGAATAAAATTCAACTTTTAGATTTGTTTATCTGTTGCAAAGTAACAAAGGTAGGATTTTATGACCTACTAATGTACATTATGCTTGCGTGCTTGACCAACTTGGTACCGAAACACTGTAGGTAAATAATTTCATTTCCAGCCATTTTTTTTATTTATTTATTTATTTATTTTATTATTTTTCATTTTGTTTCAGTCTTTGATTGTTGGCAATTAATCGACATTCTCAGGGCATATAACTCTTTTGAAAGGTCTAGTGAATGCACCTTGCATTTTATCCAGTAACAATATCTAGACCTTACATCAAATTACTTTTAAGGAGACGGTTCTTTTATGCTAAAATGTTTTACGTAAGTATATGATAAAACGCAGTCTTTCACTGATATGCGTCAAACGAAAATACGCCTTCAAGTAAGTGAGAAATCTACCATTCCTGGTCATTTGCGTTGTCACGTCAAGCCTTTTACACATATTAATAATGATTAATTTGTTCTACAACAGACTGATCAAGGCTATCACTGCCCACATATATCCCTTAACTAGGTTTTATTTCCATTTGGTCAAGGAAAAATTGTTTAAAAAAACCCATGTCCTGAACCATCGCAGCCATTTGAGCTAAAATTAACAGTGATGTTTTTGTAAGCTTCTCTACACCAGTTTGGTTTATGGGCATCTAACTGATTGATTGCTATGCCAAACATATCTTCGGTTCACATAAGGGTCCTCTATCAGGAAACCCGAGTCTGCTATATCGTTTTTCTTTTCAATATGGTCGTTGCTTCCAAAAGATACATATGAAGCCACGAACACAGAAGAACTGTAACAGATGAACCACCACCTTGGAACGTTCAGTGGAAAACCAAAGGGTGAGGCAAGGTGCTTAAACCCGTCTTCCTCAGCAAAAAAAAAAAACAAAACAAAAAAAAAAAAAAAAAAAAAAACAGCAAGGCGTGTAGCGAGGGGCTTAAACCTCACCCTTAGTCTTGATGCTTCTCTAAATTATAAACATATATTCGGTCCACATACGTGTCCTCTACCTCATCTGTGAAACATCACAATGAACACACCTATAATTACAAACACTGTAGTGAAACTAAGCAAAGGACTCAATGGCAATCTGAAGCAAAAACACAAGAAAAGAACGGGCACGACTATGATGGGCTTGAATACAAACATAGATTATCAGGCGCCAACCATCTGAAACAGTTTGAGGAGGGAGTCGTCATTTAATCTGAGAACCAACTCATAGTCGTGCAATTAAAGAAGGAAGCAAAAATATCCACCATCTGAATAACGTATGATTCCCTGTTTTCAAGAATTTATTATAGAGAATTTATTACAATTATTATCAATGATGAAACAATATTACCATTATATAGGTGTGTCATTGTGTATAAAACAGGTTTGTTGTTATTGTTGTTATTGATATTATTTTGCTTGTGCAGTTTTATTTTTCTTTCATACAGGCATAGGCGAATCAATTTGACCTGTCGCATTGATTTTTTGATTATGATATTTTTAAATTAACTCCTATTGAGTAAATTAAATAGGAGAACGCAGGAAGTGATACAGTCAGATACACACCAAGCCCCCAACACCAAAGTGAAAGACAAATACAATAAAGCAGCCACAAATTAAACAGATAGCAAGCAGAGTTTGCAACTCTTTCCCAAAAAGATGATAACTCTGTTACCCAAACTTAACTGAATATATAACCGACCTACATTATTGTTAAAAGAAAAACATTAGAAAGTGAAAAAATACATAGCAATTAACAAAAAAGTAACACAATGAAAGTACCGCCTTGGAACGGTCAGTAATGATTTACTAGGGGCTTAAGCCAGCTTTACGGGATCCCAACTCTCGCCCTCAGCTTCCATAGTAGTAAAATTATATATATTTGTTCGGTCCGTGTGGAGGCATTTTAACTCATCCATGAGTCATTATGGGCAACAGATAAATCACACCTAAAGCCTATAATAAAACAAAGATGATGACTCAACAGAAACAACGTGTTGATACATTTAGAGATCCCTGGGTTGTCAAACAATGCCACTGAAATAATGGAGCAATACAAAAACACCAGTTGAACCCCGGTGAGCCTAGAAATAGCTTTGCCAGGAAAGGTGAGCGAATAGCTGTCTCACATGGAACGCAGTATTTTACAACTGCCAGACCTAAATTGTACAATAAGCAATTTGAATATCATAAAACAAAGATGATGTCATCAGCAAAGAGGAACTCATCTAGCACCTTTGTCTGCACCTTGGATTCAGCTTGCAACCGTCTTAGGTTGAAAAGTTTCCCATCAAAGCGATACCTAATAGGTATACCATTGTCACCATCCTGGAAAGCATCTGAAAGCATAGCAGTAAACATCATGCTGAACAGTGTTGAGGCTAGTATACAGCCTTGCTTAACTCAATTTGTCACAGGGAATGGAACAGAAAACTCGCCATCATTTTGGACCCTTGCAAGCATGCTATCATGGAGCTGCCGTACCACTGCATTTGGCAGGACAGCCAAACTTTGCCATAATTTTCCAAATTCCCTCACGACTGACTGTGTCAAATGCTTTGGTAAGGTCAACAAAGGTCATGTAGAGGTCCACATTCTATTCCTGGCATTTTTCGTGAAGCTGTCGTGCTGTGAAGATCATGTCTTTTGTTCCTCTATCTTTCCTGAATCCACACTGGCTTTCTGGTAGAAGCCCTGACTGTTCAAGGTGTTCATTCAATCGATTCAGTAGGACCCTAGCAAGGATCTTCCCAGCAACTGACAATAAAGAGATGCTTCAATGATTGTCACAGACTTGAGAATTCCCTTTCCTTTTGAATAGGTGAATTGTTGCATCCTTGAATTCTTGAGGAATGGCTTCTTTTCTCCACATAATGTGAAATAACTGTCAGTTTCTCTGCAACTGGAGGACCTCCTGCTTTGTAGATCTCTGCAGGTATTGCATCTGATCCTGGTGCCTTGCCAGATGACAAGAATTTTATTGCTTTCATTGTTTCAGAGACGGTTGGGAGCTCATCAAGCAGCGGATTACATTCCACCTGTGGTAGTCTGTTGATAGCTTCATCATTGATAGATGATGGCCGATTAAGGACAACATCAAAGTGTTCAGCCTTTCTTTTCAAGATAGCTTCTTTGTCAGTCAGAAGACTAGTTCCATCTGCACAAAGGAGTGGGGTGGTTCCTGAGCTCTGGGGACCATATAGCTCTCGATTGCATCAAAGAACGTCTTCATATCCTTTCTGTCTGCAAAGGACTGTATTTCATCAGCCTTTTTGCTCAGCCAGGAGTCTTGCATGTCTCTGAGCCTAGTATGTACTGTCTTGAATATGTTTGAATAGGCAGTCTTACTAGATACTGAACTGGTATTTCTGTTGTAAACCTTGTGTTTTTGGTGTTCAAAAAGTCCACTTCAAGGAGTCCCTGGATTTCTTTGTCATTCTCATCAAACCATTTTGGTGTTTGCGAGATACTGGTCCTAGGGGATCCATTGCTGAAGAGTGAACGGTGTCTCTGAATACTGTCCGGCTCTCATCTACATCTTCTGAACTGTGTTCCAGTGTATCTAAATGGCTGCAGAGATTGCTGATGAATGCTTGCCTCTTGCTGTCTTGTTTCAGCTTGGAGACATCCAATTTCTTTGGCACCTTCTTGTCTTGTGGTCGTCGTACAGGCTGAATGCGCAGGTTGAAGTTGCTGGCAACCAGCCTGCGATCTGTCCAACAGTCTGCACCACACATAGTCTTTGTCACTCTGACATCCTGTCTGTTCTTCTTTCGCACTATGACATAGTCAATGAGATGCCAGTGTTTGGGAGTTTGTAGACGGAAGACTGTGTTGATGATCAGTAATTCATGCTCTGCACACTTCCTTAAAAGGAGGAGTCCATTGCTGTTGCACTTCCCTACACCTTGTGATCCAATCACTCCTTCCCAGGTTAGGAAGCCTTCATGCAGACTGAACAAATTATGTGTCTAAACCGCTGCAGAAGTAAGGGCGAGGATTGTGGCCACGTAAGATCGATTTAAGCCCCCGAGTGAAATACTTTTCACTGACCGTTCCATGGCGGTTCTTCTGTCATGGTTTATTTTTGTTATAGTTCGTCTTTGAATGTGTGTGTCGCTTACATATTTTTGTTGTGGATAGCCATTTGGCCACTTTGTGGGAAAGCAACTGTCCGTTTGACTTTCCGCTAGTGATGTTTCCATTAGGGTCTAGTTATTTCGTGTTTGTGTTTCTTTACCTTTGATGTCTCTGATGGGAGGTGTGGGATAATTGTATCGGTTCCTGATCATTGCCTTCCCTTCTATTTTGGTGGTCTGTGCCCACTCTGGCATTGAAGTCCCCGAGGAGGATGAGTTTGTTTATCCCCGGGTGCTGCAGAAATCACAGAATCCAGATCATCATAGAACTTGTCTTTAACCTCATCTGGGTTGGTCATTGTGGGTGCATAGGCACTTACAATTGTTGCGTATCTCTATACCCTCAATATATAGACACTGTATACATCGTGAGCACAAGTGCTCATAGAATTTTATATCAATCTTTTTGAAACTTTGCACATGTTTTCGCCAGAGTCTGAAGATGTGCATGTGCTTTTTCATATATAATCCTTGCATTATTTTTTGTCACTTTTTTCTACTTTGTGAACTTTATGTATAAACACTTTGGGTACCTTGTGATTGCAACTCCTCATACAATTTTCCCCAGGTTCTGCAGAAGTGCATGTGGTTTGGATATAATTTTTAAATTTATTTTAGTCACTTTTTGCTCTTTAAGTTTGTCATTTCCTTACCTTAGATATGAAAGTGTATAGACTGTGGGTACCTTTTTTTTAGCGCAACTTCTCATACATCATATGAGAATATGCATGTGCTTTCGATGGAACTCCTATGTTAATTTCTTCTACAGGAAATAAATATTATTTTTCTGCGGGTGGGGGGCGGGGGGAGGTGTGTGTGTGTTGGGGGGAGGGGGGGGGGGCAGGTGCGACATCAACTTGTCCGGAGTTCGATCTATATTTACAACTACCTTGTTTTAATGCATCAGTTTGTTGCTGCAAACTCGCGGTATGATTTATAAGTTATTCTTCAGTCACATGTTGTTGACGACTGTTCAGCCAAAACTGTTTATCCTTTGTTGGCCAAACTAATTAAGGTGATATTCGCAAATATTATTCTATAGTTGTGGCCTTACTTAGTATTCGCGTCCATTATTCTGTTAACAAGACCTATTTCACCGAGGTTTTAAACAGAATTTAGAACAAAGCACATTTTTATAAGGAGCCAAATGTTAGTATCGGCGTGTTCTTCGATGAATTAAGCACCTTCGAAAAATAGGTTTAACCAACGAAAACATTCTGTTACAAAATTCAAGCTGATATCTTAGTTTTAAGAATCTCAGTAAAACCGAGACTCCCATTTTCTAATCTCTAGTGTGTTCTTTGTTTCCAAAGGCAATCTTTCTGACGTTTATTGATAAGTAAAATCTCAACTGTCAGCAGGCTCATTTCTTAAACCTTTGATCACATTTATTTATTAATAATTTGTAATTCTTGATTTTGTTTCTGTCATTAGTATATCAAATTTATAAATGGTGGTTAACTGGCTATGCCCTATGTTTCGTCAATGAATTACTTAAGAAGATTTACTATAAAGTTGTGTGTAGCATGCGTCTTCCTCGTGGAATCTACAATGCCAACTAATATATTCAAATGAGGGGTTAGAAAGACAGGTCGACAAAGCAACTAATATATATAGATCAAAGGTCAGAAACCCGGGTCCCTGTGCACCTACTTTATAAATCAATGAATGTTCACTGACCATGAAGTAGTCTAGAATTCCCATGTTTAGCATTTGGATTTATGCATTCCTCATGTGACTTCATGCTAAGATATATGAACAAAGTGACAGGTCAGTCTGGTCATATAGACTGACCAAACCGACCTGTCACTTTGACATTTATGCATCACGAAAACATGCCTATATAAATTTGACCCCCTTCAACCCCACTTTTTTATAGTAAAACTGGGGTTTACAGGGGTATACATTATTTTTCTTATTTTGCTAAATAACATAGATTGTGGGTACTCGTTAGAACTGCCTCGCCGAGGCGGTTCTAACGAGTACCCACAATCTATGTTTTGAGCAGAAATATGAAAAATATCGGGGGTTTTATCTGAAAATTTTTGAGCTTTTGGAGGTGAAATCTTCTATATATTTGAATAGGCGTGTTTTCGTAATGTCATAAACATACATCAAAATGGTACGTCCACAGTACCATATAGGCATAATATTTCCTCAGAGAATATTTCTGTCATCATTTAGTTATTGGTTTAAACCATCATGAAGAAATCAATTTAAACGTTTTATTTTGTTTCTCATTTGACATGTAACAAACCTTATACACCAGAACAAAGTTTAAGGGATTGGAATGAAAGCAACACTAAGATATTGGCTATGGAACATATCATCACCTTATCTCAAATGCTAGTAATGAGTGTAAAACCAGCCTGCACATTCATGCGGTCTTGACAAGATCCCAGCATTTAACAATTTTATTTTACTGAGCCTTGCTAACTGCATGTATGTATTCATATGTATTCATTTCAGCGGCTTTTACGAATAATACTACATTTTATATGTCAAACTTTGGGACCTTAAGGTTTACCTTACCTTTAAGAAATGGTTTACAACCTGTGTCCTAAAATGACTCAGATAATGTCAAAGGGTAGTTCTAACACTAAACCATACAAATACGTTTGTATTAGCTTTCACAAAAAGCTTGGTCTGCGCTTTGAAGCGTAGATTAAGCTTGGTTTACGCTGAGAAGCGTTGAACGCTTAGCAGCTAGACCGAGCTTTTTTTGTGAAAGGTAATACTTGGTTATAATGACGTTGAACAGTCCATGGAAATAACATTAGACCAATCCGTGACCTTTCATAAAGTGCTTCCGAAGCAATTGCAAACATTAAGATCGACTACGCCCGTGGGCGTAGTCAAAAATACCGTACCTGACCATGCAGCAGTCTGCTAGTTTGTCTGAATCTATTCCCCAGTACAACAACTCCTTCTGGAATGCCCCTGGGCACACCCCGGCTGGAATGTGCAGTTCTCCAGTCTGGTAATAAGCTATTATTGCCGCAAATCTCTCTACTGGGCGGTCAATGACAAACTCAAGCGCTTCACCGTTTCTCTTTGCTTCTTTAACTAATAGGGGCAAGCGTTGAAATGGTTCATCTTCTAGGCTTTTGCAGCTAATTTCAAATCGAGTACCAGAAACATTCAAAGTCGCTCTTGACATGCTGGCTAGTATTTCACATTTCGGAATTCCTCTTTCAGGGATGATAACTGTGATAGTCCATTCGCTGTCGTCAATGTAGCTGTAAATTTATAAGTGATAATAACAACAATAATCCTGATGATAATATAATAGTAATAATAATAATAATAATAATAATAGTGTTATTACTTTTATTATTGTTATTATTACTATTATTATTTATTATTATTATTATTATTATTATTATTATTATTATTATTAGAAAAGCCTACAAATGAATAGGCACCTCTTCATGAAGAAAGGTTTTTTTTTATTTATTTATTTATTTTTCTTCTTATCACCTATCACCTACGCGGACAATCAAGGCCCGCTACGCGTAGATACTATTTTCACTATTTTTCCTTATGCTTTCATTTGCTCTACTATATCCGCACTACACAGAATTTTCTATAAATCCTTTCTACTCTAAATAAACAAATGACCCGGCGCTTAACATTTCCTCCAAGACTTCGCCCAGCGAAGACTCAGATCAACTTTCGCGCAGGTTGATCAGTCTTCGCTGTCCGCCTAAAAATGCTTTTTAGTGCCCTGCCTAGACTGATCAGACTGTGCGTGTAGGTAGACTGATCTGAGTCTTCGCTGGGTGCACATGCAATTTTGTAGGAAATACTGTGTCCCGGCTCAAATCCCTTAGGCGAACTGTACACTCTGGTCACATCATCAAGTGGTCGTATGAACTTATTCGCATTGATAGCGAGTTACGGTGCCAGAATAGTTTAGTTAGTTTCTGTATAAAAGTGCACCGTATTTATTCTAAATATACGGATAGACAAGCGTGAAAAACAGTTCAAATCCGGATTAAACGGCCCAAAACATAGGTCCGTCATCACATAATATAGGTTACCGTATTTAGTCTAAATATTCGGTCTAATCACGAAAACGTGCTTATATAATTTTGAAACCCCTTAAACCTCACTTTTATATAGTAAAACTGGGGTTTACACGGGTATACATTATTTTTTCTTATTTTTGCTTGAACACATAGATTGAGGGTACTCATTAGAACCGCCTCACCGAGGCGGTTCTAACGAGAACCCACAATCTATATATGTTTTGAGCAGAAATATGAAAATATCAGAGTTTTAATTTTATCTGAAAATTCAGTTTTTGAAGGTGAAATTTTCTATATATTCCAATAAGCGTGTTTTCGTAATGTGTGGTGGCAGGCACAGTTTGAAAAGGTCTACAATGTTTGCAATTCCGTCACATTTAGACACATTACCATGTGCACAAGAATTTAAGAGGACCAGATACACCCTATTGATTTCGGTCATTTTGTATTAATACGCTTTCTTGCACACTAAGTCCCTTCTGAAAATGGGTTTACATCTAAAAGAAAAGAATTTGCTCCCAAGGGGAAGACTTTCTTTCCTTTTAGAGTAGACTCCTTTTAAGAAAGGAGCTAAACCCATTTTCAAAATTGTCTCGCTTGAAAGGTAGATTTGATTGATTGTGTTAGGGTTTAACGACACGTCAACCCTTGTGGGTCATTTTGTGTCGTCTCCCAGAGAAAGGGAGAAGAGAGATAGAAGAGATAGTAGAGGAGATGAAATAGAGGGACAGGGGAGAAAAGGGAAAATGAATGAAAGTGAAGAAACAGAGGAAATAAAAACATTCCCCCTCTACCCTAACCAGCTGCAAGGACAGCAGGCCTTGCCCAACTGTAAGCCAATATCAGTTGGACGCCCCGGTAATGCAAGATATATGACACTTTTGCCTCACCCAACCACCCCTCGAAAGTATAGCAGTTTGAATTAAGATGTTGAAATATTTAGGATAATTACGGTAGGCCTAAGGCATCTGCGAACACCGGAACTCATGAACGCATGTACAGTATTTTTTGCTGCTTCAATATACGATGTTAAAAGACGAGTTTTTCGCTAAACATAGCCAACTTGATCTAATAACCAGCGCTAAACAAAAAAAGTGTTTACGAGCATATTCAGATTAGCCTGCGTGTCCGTGTAATCTCATCAGGACCTTAGTTCTTCGTTTATACATCCTGCGGATTGAATCATTCTGTAAGCTCAAGGCGCGCCGGGCCTTCAGGAGGCCGTGCGAATGTGCACAGACTGATGAAGCCATAAGCTATGCTCAAATGCCTGAAGACAAGAGATCTGGTACAGCCGGTCTCAGCATTACGAAAACAAGCCTATTCAAATATACTGAAAATTTTACCACCAAAAAATGAAAATTTTCAGATAAAAATTCAGATTTTTTTTTCTTATTTCTGCTCAAAACATAGATTGTGGGTACTCGTTAGAACCGCCTCGACGAGGCGGTTCTAACGAGTACCCATAATCTATGTTTTGAGCAAAAATAAGAAAACTAAAGTATACCCCTGTAAACCCCAGTTTTACTATATAAAAGTGGGGTTTAAGGGGGTCAAAATTATATAGGTATGTTTTCGTGATGGTGATTCAGGAGGTCGCGGCAATAATTTTATGTGGAGATTGATAGTGAAATATTTTCTGCAGTCATTCTCTCCCTTCCGTTGGTTTAAGAAGGGCAGTTGTCAGTTTCTGGCGAAAGAATGTGCACTGGATTAGTGAACCGCTTAGAGGGCTAAGCCTGCACTGGAAAAGTGTGCTGAGGTAAACTGACCGGCACGACATGACCCTAATAGTGTTGACTGAGCCGTAAAACTCCAGTTCAACCCAACAACCTCCAAGAGAACTAAGCCTGCCCAGGAAAACTATCGGTATGTTAACTGACCGGCTCAAGATGACCTTAATAGTGTTGAGTGGGCCGTAAAACTCCAAATCAACTCAAAACCTGGTACAGAATCCATGTTTATCTTAACTCTTCACCGTGATGTTCTTAAAAATGAGACTATTTTACTATCAATTAATGTATCCAAGACTATTGGATAAGTGCAAATAGTGTAGACCCTGATCAGACGC
Source organism: Anodontia alba (assembly GCA_964016985.1). Lineage (NCBI taxonomy): Eukaryota > Metazoa > Mollusca > Bivalvia > Lucinida > Lucinidae > Anodontia > Anodontia alba. The sequence goes on from OZ024824.1 coordinate 6,441,265, forward strand.
CGCGTCCTGTGGCGTCTGATCTGGGTCTACACTGTTTCCTCATGGTCTGTCCAAATACCTAGGATATCTATGGTATTCAAAGGATCCATATTATATAAAGTTGCTATTGTTCCTCTGAACTTTTTAAAATTGTATTCAACACTTAGCATGCTGGGTAAAAATTTTAGCAGACATTTTTTAAAGATTTTTTCTTATTTTTCCCAGAAAATAGGATTTGAAATCTCATACAATTGGTCTCCTAAAGAGACGATTTGCATGGTATGGTAAATTCTATTTTCTGGGAAAATCTCATCAGTTTGTCGTACGCTGACCTGCATATAACCAGTCAAATTATAAATTGAAACAAATCTCTGAGGAGATTCCGTTTTTGTCCTTTTATTGATATCAGTCACCTTTAACAAGAGGCATTCATAAGGTAATGGATCAACCAACCGAGCTAGGGGAAAAAACGGTATTCATGGGTATCCGCACCTTCGTTTCACTCTTGAATCATTTGATATACAAACTTCAATGGCTCGAACACCTTTGGGACCATGGAAAAGTGTTCGAGCCATAGGTAGTTCGAGCCAATGAAGGTTAACAATGGCGCCAGGTCAGGAAGCAAATGTCGCTAATTCTGGGAAATCTATCGATCTTCTACACAATAATTGTATGTTGAGTGTACTCATTAGAATCGCCTCGATGAGGCGATTTTAATGAGTACACACAATATACAATTTCACGATAAAATAAGAAAAAATCCTTAAATGTTTGTTTTCTTGAGCTATCGGAAGAATTTCGTAGGGACTCAAAAACGAGTTCCAATTAGCCATGGTAAACGAGCCATCGGTGTTCGAGCCATCGAGGTTCAACTGTATAATCATAGAATTAGCCTGGCTACTATGCGTTAAAATGGCAACAAAAATTTCTATTTGCATTAAAATAAACAGTATAATAGTTTAGCTAGTCAAGTCTCCTTTCTCAGTTTTTAAGGAAATAATAAGCCAGTAGATGTATTGGAGACTACCAAATACACTTGTCATCATTAAGACAAACCTTCTACACCAGAACAAAGTTTCAGGGATTGAAATGAAAGCAACACTAAGACATTGGCTATGGAACACATCACCACCTTATCTCAAACGCCAACAATGAGGGTAAAATCAGCCTGCACATTCATGCAGTCTTGTCAAGATCCAAGCACTCAACAATTTTTAATAAAAACTGATCAGATTCAGTAACTGTTAGTCTGTCATAGAATATACGGCTGAAATCCTTTTAGGTTAATTGATGCGCAAATCCGCTGCTTTCTATTTATTTTCTGTGATACCATATGTCTTTTGGGCAGTGTCTAAAATGTGCAGATTGCGTGGATAAGTTGCATCTTCCCTCTTTCTAATGTAGCATGTGCTTGACTTGACAAAGATGCACTAATGGAAATTTTATTGTTCGACAATCCTAAATAAATTGGAGTTTTATTTAACAATATTATGCAGTGGGCTAGGCTAATGATAAGCAAACACAGGTGGAATAATTTTAAAAGAATCTAGGTCAATATGTCTCGTAAATTATCATCAATTTTTTGCGCTTGGGTACTTTCGATAATCAATTCGAAGAACAGAGCCGGAAGGGTCATGATGCCATATTCGAAGAGCGCTTAGTGCTACCTTAACGCATAGCAAATAAAATTTCAGCAGACGACATTCTGAAATTTTTTTTTTTTTTTTTTTCCAGAAAATAGGCTTTGACATTTCATGCAAATTGTCTCCTAAGGAGACAATTTGCATGAAATGGCAAAACCTATTTTCTGAAAAAAAAAACAACAACAACAAAACAAACAAACAAGAAAAAGATATTACCAATTTGCCGTCTGCTGAATTTGCGCATAGATGGGTAAAGATTAAAATAAAACCACACCGGGACAATCACACACTGAACGATCACAGAACGACCATATTGGAAAGATTATGTTCTGTGATTATGGACTTCTCTATTGTTTTTTTTTTTTTTTTTTTTTTTTTTTTTTTGTTTTTGTTTTTTGTTTTGTCGCGACTAGTACTAAGACAAATGCGGTTTTGAAAGGTTTCCAGATAAGCATTTTACAAGCAAGAAATAATTACATTTCTTTTTTATTTCTCCTCGAAAATATATAGAGGATATTTACTCTTTTGCTGTGAATACCATTAATATTTTCATCAAGTGTAATGAAAGCATCAATATTTTCACGAGTACGAACCACGAATGAAAATTTGAATGTTTTCATTACAATTATGGTATTCACTGTAAAAGAGTAAATTTTCTTTTTATTTTATTGTTAACACGCCAATGCGCGCTTCTGACATCATAACTACATCACCAAACGAAACATGAACGTCATGGTGTCGATTTTCAGTGATTAATAAGTGAAGCGCTGGAGAGACAAAAACAAAAAATTTCGAAAAATTAAAATAATCTTGTTACCAAAATGTTCCTTACACTCTAAGAAAATGCATACCAACACTTTATAGTTTTGTTCAGAAACAGAGAAGTTTAAGGAGTTCAAATAACCAAAGCGGGGATCGGATCTGTTAGTGAAACAATGAAGACAACCGAATTAAGTAATCCAAAACGAGGAGTGAAAGTAACATCGACCTGTTATTGTTCACTAGTGATAATATCATATTCTTTCACATGTGAAAATATCATTTTTATTCATTTCGAATATACATTGATTTCACCGCTTGCAATAAAATAAACATGAATGTCATGGCGTCGACGTTCGGTGCTTAACATGTAAAGCGTTGGAGCGACAAATGCAAAAGGTTTCGGCAAATTAAGATAATCTTGTTACCAAAATGTTCCTTACATTCTAACTAAGAAAATGCAAACCAACACTTGATAGTTTTGCTCAGCAATAGAGAAGTAAGAGGGATTCAAAAAACCGAAGTGGGATCGGCATCTGTACGGAAAACAAAGAAGACAACAGAAGTAATCCGAAATGAGTAGTGAAAATAACATCGACTTGTTATTTTTCACTTGTGAATATATCATATTCTTTCACGGATATACATTACTTTCACCGCTGCAATAAAATAAAATTAATGTACTCGTAGTACTCATTAGTAGTATAGGGCGGCCCTATACTACTCTCATTACACGTAATCTGAAATAATCATTTTGTTTGATTTGGGCTTAACGCTTTCAACAATCTTTCAGTCATATCGCGACGGGTGAAATAGTTAAGTCACAGAACACAGCATACTAATGAGCCCAAGAGAAAGTGTAAACGAAATGCTCATGTTACAATGCAGCGAAAAGCAAAGCAATTCAGCGAGATGATCCCAGTGCTAAAACAGGACCCAACAAACACAACAATAACACAACATACAGGACAAAATATGAAAAAAAAAAAAAAAAAAAAAAGCCCAACACAGCTTGCTGAAAAGAGACTTAACACTATGCGGTTCAGAAAACTTTTGATAACTACTAATTATAGTCAACTCTCATTATCTCAAACTCCAAGGGACCAGATTTTCTGCTTTGAGATAACAGTGGTTTGAAATAAAAAGAGTTGAACTATATAGAACGTATAGCAAACAAAACTAATGTTGAACTTTATTTTGTTTGACTTAAGTGGTAGTTTGAGTTATCAGTGTTTGAGATAACGAGAGTTATTAACTGTATTTGAGCCGCAATGTGAGAAAACGTACCGTCTGACCTGTGCGCCCAGCGAAGACTCAAATCAGCCTGCATATCCGCGGTCTGATCAGAGTCTTCTTTGGCCGCATGACGAAACTTTGCATCCTTGGCTATCCAAAATGCGACCAGCGAAGATTCAGATCAGCCTGCGCAAATGCGAAGGCTGATCTGAATCTTCGCTGGGCGCACATGTCAAAAGGTACGTTTTCTGACGTTGCGGCTCATAAGGTTTCAAACGGGACGCTTTTAACACTGGTAAATATTTACAAATTTCATTGTACTGATTCCTTGAATGGGACTGGATTTGTCTCCAGTTTTACAAGGGATACAACCTGATGGCTTCACTGCAAACCAAACCCCTTCCGAAAAGGGGTCTACCCTAAACATAAAAAATGTTATTTTTTTTCCATTGGGAGCAATTTGTTTTATTCCTTTTAGAGTAGACTCCTTTTTAGACAGTTAGAACAAATCTGACGGAGTTGTCTCCCCTGAATTTAGATCAATTCCCCTTAACAAAGATATCGAATCGCATAACATCCCCAGGGTCTTTCTCAGGTCAGTTTCAGTTGTTAGATTCACTAATCATCTTCGATTTAGTTAGCATAAAATTTAAATATTTATATGCACCGGTTACGCACTGAATGAACAAGCAGAAACTAGGTACGAACACAGAAGAACTCCCATCGGGCACATGACGTTTATATAATATAGGGATCACCCATGGTTTTTCATGCATTAACATTTTCCGGGTCCCGAGGAAGCTGTTCGAACACGAGGCCGCTAGGCCGAGTGTTCAAATATCTTCCCAGGGACCCGGCAAAATGTTATTGCAATGAAATAACCATTGGTGATTATTGTTCTTGCATAACTTACAATTCCAACGGCAAATTGTGACGAAAACGCCCAAAGGCGCCATATAAACTCCATATAAACTCTTCATTACGAAAACACGCCTATTCAAGTATACTGAAAATTTTACAACCAAAAAATTGAAAATTTTCAGATAAAAATTCTGATATTTTTCTTATTTCTTATTTCTGCTCAAAAACATAGATTATGGGTACTCGTTAGAACGGTTCTAACGAGTACCCACAATCTATGTTTTGAGCAGAAATAAGAAAAATAATGTATACCCCTGTAAACTCCACTTTTACTTTATAAAAGTGGGGTTTAAGGGGGTCAACATTATATAGGCATGTTTTCGTGATGTCAAATGCGACGGCAAACCAACATGGCGGCTAGTTCAGAATGTTGTTTACAATGACACCAGTTGCGCAGTGACCCTCTGACGTCATCATAAAATTCTAAAATGCTACGTTCAGGGCGATAACATAACGTCGCTAACGTAACGTAAACAAAGCAAGGCCCATCTTGTGATATAAAAAGTTCAAAATCCATGTTCAAACAGCACGTTTTGAATTTTGATTTTGAACATGGGTTTTGTTGGGTGGTCCATTCAAGAATAGCTTCAAACGGATATGTTCATAGGATTTTATGCAAGAACGTCGTATTAACGTCGATGCAACATTATGACGTTGCGTCGACGTTGATGCAGCGTTGTATAAACGCCGTTTGCCCGCAGGGCTGCAACAGGGCAACCGCCGCTGAATGACCAGCAGAAAAAATAGGCGTATTGTGCCTTTAAAATCAGGGAGGTTAATACTATAATTGTACAAATGTTCGCGGTGTATTAATGTTCGGGAAATTCGCGGACAGCAAAAATCCGCGAAATTTTATACATACATATTTTTGTATAGAAGTATAAAGGCAAATTTACATTTGAATAGCAGTGAAAACGTCAAAAATTATAAATTCACGAACATTTATCCCCACGAACATTTATACAATTGCAGTATCAATATTGGTGACAGGGTGTTAGTCAAGAAAGTAAGTTTAAAATATACAAAAAAATAAACTGGACAGGAAATACAATACCCGTATGGGAATCAAAGTTACAAAGTTGTAATTTTCAGTTATTCCTAGAATAGTTAAAACCACTGCCCCGCCAAAAACGACCAGTTTTATATAAACTGCCGGAGGTCAATACTAAAACTGTATCCGACCATTCAGAATCGGTAGAATCTAAGTCCGAGTCAGTGTCGGTACCAAGATATGAGCCGTAACGACAAAACGTACCTACTAGCAGCGTTCGCGCAGTCTGATCAGAATCTTCACTGGGCGCATTTTGGATAGCGAAAGTTTGGATGCAAAGTTTCTTCATGCAGACAACAAAGATTGTGATCAGACTGCGCGGATGCACAGGCTGATTTGAGTCTTGGGCCTCGTTCACACAATGTTCACACTAGCAGCCACGTTGATCCGGATCAAGTTGATCCACATCAAGTTGCGTTCACACTATGGACTAAATTGATCCAGATTGATTTGATCTGCGTCAAGTTCATCCGGATCAAATTTGTGTTCACACTGTTAAATTCGTTCACATTGCAGAAACGTAAATTTGATCCTCATCAACTTGATCCGGATTAGTTTGATCTGGATCAAGTTGGCCATAGTGTGAACACAACTTGATGGTGATTTTATCTTAAACCGCATCAACGCAATTTAATGCGGATCAATTTGATCCGGATCAATTTGATACGTATCAAGTTGATCCGGATTAGGTATGTAGTGTGAATGCGGCCTTGGTTGCACAGAAGGTACGTTTTACACGCTCGGTGAGGCCCACATGTTATGATTAAAAGAAGGAATATTATGAGAGCCCAGTTGTTCAAAGCATTGTTAGCTTAATGAGCTCGTTAATTACAAACTCGTCAACTGTTGTAGCTGAGGTATATTGAAATACATTGATATTTTTGCAGCAAAAATGTGAGTAGCTTTTATTTTCAGCAAAAATATCAATGTACTCGCCATATTTCAAGATAGAAATTTTAACGTCGCGTTAGCTAAAGACTTCGTTAAGTTTTGAACAACTGGGCTCAGATCTCTTCCAAAGGAAATCTGATCTGAAACTCGAGATTTTTCAATTAACACACAGCAGTTTTGCCATGTCTCCGGACCTAATAGTCCAGTCAATAAAAATACAAATACAAATGTGGTACTCTGGATACATCAGTACCCGACAATATTAGCTGGTCGGAGATATAACATCCCGAGACTGGTCGTTCGAATTCATCTGCCATCTTCGAATCACCTCATAATGCTACTGTACCGCGTAGATGTACAAGAATAAGTGTATCGTCTGAAACATAGTACGCCAAAAGACTGAAGTAAAACAGATACCCCGTTGGTTTATTTTCTTTCCTTAAAAGATCCGGACAAGATTAACAGGGTCCGATCCTTCTTCAGAATAATGTCAAAGTCTTTGAAGAAATCATTAAACAGTGCAATGTGCACAATAAGCAATTCATTACGAAAACACGCCTATTCAAATATATTGAAAATTTCACCACCAAAAAACTGAAAATTTTCAGATAAAAATTCTGATATTTTTCATATTTCTGCTAAAAACATAGATTGTGGGTACTCGTTAGAACCGCCTCAGCGAGGCGGTTCTAACGAGTACCAACAATCTATGTTTTTGAGCAGAAATAAGAAAAATAATGTATACCCCTGTAAACCCCAGTTTTACTATATAAAAGTTGGGTTTAAGGGGGTCAAAATTATATAGGCATGTTTTCGTGATGTTTAGTCCGTTTTCACTCCTAAAACATCTAAGCTTGGCAAAGTTATCCCAGATGAAAGTACAGGATCAGATATATTCTGAATCAGTACCCCCAAATCTTTTAAAAAGAAACTGGACTATGCCCGATATCGAGATATCAATCAATGGTTACTTGAAATTGCTCAACAACCTTAAGCCAGGTAAGGCGGCCGGCCCGCAGTATTGGCCTTTGATAAGACCAAAACTGTTGAAGAAACTCGGGATAGAATTAGCCCTTATTATTACAGTGATCCTTAAAATATCCTTACAGACAGACAAGCTCCTTACATATTGGAACAGAGCTAATATAATATATACAGGCTTTGAAATTTCATGCAAATTGTCTCCACCGAATACAACTTGAATGATATGTCAAAACCTTTTTTTAAGGAAAAATATGAAAAAATATTTTAAAATGTTGTATGCTGAAATTTTTACCTAGAGTGCTAAGTGTGAAGAAAGGTGATGAGTCCCTGGCAGCCAATTACCGCCCTATTTCCTTGACCTGCATTCTGTGCAATTACCGCCCTATTTCCTTGACCTGCATTCTGTGCAAGGTCTTCGAACACATTTTAGTTTCCAATATCGTTGGACGCTTTGATTAGCAAGGTCTCATGCATGATCTTCAGTGCGGCTTTCCAGAGAAGTCATGGCAGACCCTGCTCATCATGAAAGCAGAGGACTTGGCTTGGAATACAAGTTGGGGAAAGCAGACAGACCTAAATTTGTTGTGTTCTTACATGGCTTTTGATAAGATCAACCGCTCTAAACTGATCTGGAAGTTGCATCCCAGCGGGCACACAACGTTGAAATAACGTCGACTCAACGTTGACTCTAATGTACCTGCGTATGTAACGCGACGTCTGATTGGATAACGCAAAAACTTGCGACGGTATATTTAGGGGATAACTGCATTCAAATTTGTCATTTGAGGAGGTGAATCGGCGGTTTTACGGACGGAAATTTCGTTTTACGGCGACGCTACAGCGGAGCCGTAAAACGTAATTTGCGACCGTAAAACCGCCGATTTACTTCCCCAAATGACAAACTTGAATGCAGTTATCCCCATTCTAATGCATTTATTCATTTTTTTTCTGTTGAAAAGATGTACTATTTGCACAAAGCGACAAGTGCTATGAGCGGCGTAAAACCAAATGCTAGCCAATGAGAAGCGACGTTACGTGATGACGTCGGATTTCCGACAGTATATCGCAGAATATACCGTCGCAAATTTTTGACGTTATCCAATCAGACGTCGCGTTACATACGCAAGTGCATTAGAATCTGCTATATACTGTCGGAAATCCGACGTCGTAACGTGTGTATGTGTGACCGGGGGGGGGGGGGGGGGGGGTTTAACATATTTATTTCAGAATCAATATTAAGTAAACAAGCAAGTGAATACAAACAAATCATAGGATAAGAACGAAAGCACAAGTACTTATAGAGTTCTTCTCCTTACATTTATAAATATTATAATATGAAATAGGTGCAACCTAATGAGCAACCAACCAATTTGTGACTTTCCAAAAATAAAGTAATAAATAAATAAAAATGGACTTTTAAGTTTCAACAATTTGCAGGGTGGTGGTGAGGGTGGATGCGGGTGCATCTTAATTACAAGTATTCCTCAACAGGTTTTTTAAATTCAATAATACAGAAGCATGCATTTTTTTTAGTGATTTAAGACTGTATTAAAAGGCGGGAAAAGGCATTTTCATCCAAGTACAATGAATAAGTTCCCACTGAGTGACCTCAGTATAAGTTTAGCAGGTGACTACTTCCTGTTCCAGCATAATTTCTCACAACATTCACCAATACTAAACTGAGCCAAAGCATGACAAAATCTATGGCAACCTGTTTGTGGTTTTGTCCATTTAATTTAGATACCTGCATTTCAAATACAGATATACCTGCTAATAAACACAGATATCTTTATTTCATTGTTATTACAAATATCTCTAATTAAAATGCAGCTATATGTAATTGAATTGAGATACCTCTTACTGAAATGCAGATTCTGTACTTGAGAAATACAGATATCTCTATTTTCAATCATAACATAGAAATCTGCATTTGTATTAGAGACATCTGCATTTAAAAATACAGATATCTTCATTTCAATGAGAGATACATCTTGTGTAGCTGAAATTCAGATATCTGCATTTAAAATACAGACATCGCTAATGCCATTACGAAAACACGCCTATTCAAATATATAGAAAATTCTATCTCCAAAAACTTAAAATCTTCAGATAAAAATCTTTGATATTTTTCATATTTCTATTCAAAACATAGATTGTTGGCACTCGTTAGAACCGCCTCGCGAATACGCACAATCTATGGTTTTAAGCAAAAATAATGTATACCCTGGTATACCCCAGTTTTACTATATGAAACTGGGGTTTAAGTGGGTCAAAATTAGATAGGCATGTTTTCCTGATGCAAATGCAGATACCTGTATTTGAAATGCAGATATCTTTATTTCTAAATTAAATACATATATCTGCATTTCAAGTACAGATATCTGCATTTCATTATAGATATCATTATTTATGGTTGAAAAAGATATCCTTATTTACTCTTACGCGTATTTGCACATGCACTGTTCCACTGGTTACAATATGTTGGGAAGCACATTTCCCGCCTCTGCAGATCACAAAAAAACTAATTAAAGATGCTCAAGATTTCAAACCATTATGTCTTTACAGTCAAATCCATCGCTCCTTTAAGAGGAGCACAAAAAAAAAAAAAAGAGAAAGAGAATATGTAAAATATTTTTTAGGAATCTATCATGGGTGTGAGGGGTAGACAGAACAAGAGGCCCACGGGCCACGGTTCGCTCACCTGAGTGACATAGCCACTGCAGACATGCAGATGTTCCCAATAATATATGCAAAGATTCAGCCATAAGGCATCCTCGGTTTTGGAGAATAAGATTTTTAAATGTTTTTTCCCATACAAATGCATAGGGAAGCAAACTTGTACGACCATTATTTTAGCAACTTTGGTAGACCCCCTGTCCCCGATGATTTAAGCAAAGATTCAGCCCCAAGGCGTCCTCGGTTTTTTTAAATGTTTTAACCATATATGGGCATGGCGGCCATCTTGGTCAATGAACCGCGACCATTTTAGCAATTTTTCATTCCCCCAACCTAAGGAGGTTCCATATGAAATTTGTGTAAAATTGGCCCAGAGGCTCCAGAGGAGAAGTCGTTTGAAATTCTGAATATTTTTCCCATACAAATGCATAAGGAAGCAAAACTGACCTCACGGGAAAAAGGTCAAATGTCAATGTACGACCATTATTTTAGCAACTTTGGTAGACCTTCAGTTTCTGATGATATATGTAAAGATTCAGCCACAAGGCATCCTCGGTTTTGGAGAATAAGATGTTTAAAGGTTTTTTACATACAAATGCATAGGAAAGCAAACTTGACCTTGCCGTAAAAAGGTCAAATGTCAATATACAACATTTATTTTAGCAATTTTGGTAGACCTCACGTCCCCAATGACTTACGCAAAGATTCAGCCCCAAGGCATCCTCGGTTCTGGAGAAGAAGATTTTTAAAGGTTTTTTTCCATATATGGGCATGGCGGCCAGCTTGGTCAATGAACTGCGACCATTTTAGCAATCTTTCATTCCCCCAACCTAAGGAGGCTCCATATGAAATTTGTGCAAAATTGGCCCAGAGGCTCCAGAGGAGAAGTCGTTTGAAATTCTGAATATTTTTCCCATACAAATGCATAAGGAAGCAAAATTGACCTCACGGTAAAAAGGTCAAATGTCAATGTACGACCATTATTTTAGCAACTTTGGTAGACCTCCAGTTTCCGATGATATATGTAAAGATTCAGCCACAAGGCATTCTCGGTTTTGGAGAACAAGATTTCTAAAGGTTTTTCCCATACAAATGCATAGAGAAGCGAATTTGACCTTGCCGTAAAAAGGTCAAATGTCAATATACATTTATTTTAGCAATTTTGGTAGACCTCCCATCCCCAATGACTTATGCAAAGATTCGGCCCCAAGGCATCCTCGGTTCCGGAGAAGAGGATTTTTAAAAGTTTTTACCATATATGGGCATGGCGGCCATCCTGGTCAACTAACCGCGACCATTTTAGCAATCTTTCATTCCCCCAACCTAAGGAGGCTCCATATGAAATTTGAGCAAAATTGGCCCAGAGGCTCCAGAGAAGAAGTCGTTTGAAATTCTGAACATTTTTTCCCATACAAATGCATAAGGAAGCAAAATTGACCTTACCATAAAAAGGTCAAATGTCAATGTACGACCATTATTTTAGCAACTTTGGTAGACCTCCAGTTTACGATGATATATGTAAAGTTCAGCCATAAGGCATCCTCGGTTTTGGAGAACAAGATGTTTAAAGGTTTTTCCCATACAAATGCATAGGGAAGCAAACTTGACCTTGCCGTAAAAAGGTCAAATGTCAATATACGACATTTATTTTAGTAATTTTGGTAGACCTCCCGTCCCCGATGACTTATGCAAAGATTCAGCCCCAAAGCATCCTCAGTTCTGGAGTAGAAGATTTTTAAAGGTTTTTACCATATATGGGCATGGCGGCCATCTTGGTCAATGGACCGCGACCATTTTAGCAATTTTTCATTCCCCAACCTAAGGAGGCTCCATATGAAATTTGAGCAAAACTGGCTCAGGGGCTTCAGAGGAGAAGTCGTTTGAAAATGTTAACGGACGGACGCACGGACGGACGGACGGACGAAAAGTGATCACAATAGCTCATCCTGAGCATAGCTCAGGTGAGCTAAAAATTCAGGCTTGCCGAGTGATATTTCGATCTACCTGTCACGCACGAAAGATTCTTTTTCTTGCATACTTTGTATATCTGAAGTCAAATCCCTTTGATTGTTGACATCTTCCATATTTTGATAACATTTCTGTGATGCTTAATGACAGCATTAACTTCAGTGATGTTAACCTTAACGATGGTGTACCTCTTGATTCCTATACAACCAGTGCACATCAAAAGCGCGAGAAATCTCAATTTTTATCTTACCCTGGATAACTTTTCATTTTCCGTATGTTTCTATAATCATGCGATTTTTCAGTACATGTATTTAAGAGAACCAGTTTTGGGGCAGTTCTATCACATAAATTCAGGCATTCTAGGCAGGTATACATGATACATTCTGGGTTGCAGAATGAAGGTCCACAAGTAATTATTTAGATAACCGAATGTATGGTTCTTTAACCTGCACATGGGTACTTGATTTTCCATGCAGAAGCCAGAGAGGGCCCCAGCAAAGACTGCACAGTTATTATGTCATCCCTGCAAATCACAAAGGAAAGCGTGTTCGGATTCCATTTATTATTGTTTTGTTGTTTTTTTTTTCTCTCGCCAATGGCCGAGATTGAACGTACCTCCAGCACTTGAGGCTATTGGACTCGCCACTGAGCTACCTGCTGTTGTCCGAGTTTAAGGGAAGCCTAGTAGGCTGCAAGGGACTATTAATTATGTTGAAAATAAAAGTTGAAAATAATCAGGTTCTTAAGAGAACTTTGCATTTAAAATTACAATTATCTGTAGTTTCTATAAATAAAGATTTCTGTATTTGAAATACAGATATCTGTATTAGAAATACAGGCATCTCTATTTGAACGGCAGATATATTTTGTTTGAATAATAATCATAGCTATCCGTATTTCAATTAGAGATAGTTGTATTTCAAATAAAGATATTTGTATTTCAAAAACAGTTACCCGAGTTTCTAAAATGTACTTATATCTTACTTAAATAGAAATATCTGCATTTGAAACGCAGACATCTGTAATTAAAATGCAGACATCTATGATTCAAATTCAGACATGTCCATTAAAGAACCAAAAAGAGATATCTGCATTTCAAATACGTATAAATACTCTGTATTTGAAATACAGATATATGCATTTAATGTAGGTAGCTGCATTTAAATGCAGATACCTTTATTTAAATGCAGATATCTGCATTTTAAATATAGATATCTGTATTAAATTGGTTTTAACCCAAACGAGCCACCATAAAAAACAATGAAACGACCTATAAAAAACACTTGTCCAAATGATTTTTAAACTAGTCACAAATTATGGCAATATGTGCAAACCAATCTGTCATTCTGCGAATACAGACAGTTCTTAAGTGATAGCATTATGCTGCATTGAAATAAAACTCATCTGTAGATGAGGGAAGCAGTTACTGACAGTTCCTGGATTCACATGCAAGGTTACTGTATCTCATTTATAACAGAAGTAATCTATAAGAGAATAAACTAATTCTTTGTAAATAAGAATTTCAACAGTTAAGAATTAGATAAACTCCAGAATTATTATCATAAAATGCTTCTCTTTTCTACAGATTATTTTAGCAAGAGAAAGTGAACAAATATTTTTTTTTTCTTTTTTTTTATTCCATAAAAGATTTTAGGACTAGACTACTGATGGTGCCAGTATAAGATAATAAGATATGACACGTTTATAATTCGTTTGTCATATGAAAGAACCGTTTATAGAAGTCTTTTCATTGCAGTTAGTGCCTTTTAACACACAGTAATAACTCAGTGATGAAACCTGATACAAATAAAGAAATGATTCTTACAAGAATTATCAACAGAACAGTGCTTCCATCCACTGTCATTCTATGAAACAAAAAAAAAAACAAAAACAAAAAAAAAAAAAAAAAAAAAGAGAACAATAATGGTCTGTAGTGTTCACCTGAGCTTAACAGATTTACATACTTAATTTCGAAGTTTCACAAAACTAGACTGTTCAAGATTTTTCTATAAATTTTATTTTAAAAAGACACATGACGGTTCTAAACAAACAACCCCCAGGCTTATAAATTGAACAATCTTGGTGCAAATCCACTAGACAAACTCAAACTCATCTAAGGTTTTATGACCGTCCTCATTACCTGCCCGTCTGATGAACAATTTGATAACTAGAAATTGTGTATAAAAAAAGACACTATGCCCCCCAACCATATGCTTGCCTCTAAAGATAATACAGGGTAAAAATGGTCCAATCTACACAGGGTCATAATTCAAACGTTTTTAAAAGTTAATTAGGTCAACTTCTAATCACTACGAATCTATTCATCAAGTTATGAGGCGCTAGCTTCAATAGTTTTTGAGATCTTTTGCTGGCAAGGGAAAAAGTTTGAGAGATATTTTGCTGGCAAGGAAAAAATGCCCAAAGTTACAAAGGGCCATTACTCATGAAATATTTTTAGAATTTATTCAAAAGAATCAGGTTATCTACTCATCATTATCAATCAATTTAATAAGTTTCAAAGCTCTAGCTCCAACAATTTTTTAAATATTCTGCTGACAAGGTAAAAATGTCCAAAATTACAAAGGACCATAACTCATGAAGTAATTTTTTAAAATTATTTCAAAAGTTAATCAGATCGTCTACTCATCACTACCAGTCTATTCATCAAGTTTTAAAGCTCTAGATTCAATAGTTTTTGAGATACATGTAGTTTAACAGCCAGACTATATTTTTGCCATATTACATCTCTGGGAGTCTGAAAGAGCAGGTAACTCATGCAAGTGGTCTGATCTGGTTGAAAACTTGTGCAAGATTTATGTCCAGCTTCATTAATAGCAAGTTTGATATAGATCTGATCATAAAACAAAGTCGCTGTTGCACGCTGCTTGGACAACATTTTCACCACAATATGTGTATGGGACTTTTTGGTTGCTATAGCATCGAAGATTTTCATTGGGTTACCATGAAAAGTGAAGCTCCACCAAAGGCATGCTATAGATGAGAAATGATTTAGATCGGCCTGCAGACTGCAGATATAACTGATTAAAGGTATTGAAGGATGACTGATGGATGAAGAATGGACTACCACCCTATAAGCTCCCCATGAGCCTTCAGTCCCGGTGAGCTAAAAAAAAACAAACAAAAAAATCTGCAGTTCTACAGTTTCATCACTGGACTATCTCATGTTATATTATTCAGGGCTCAAAATTTTTTCTTGAACTAACTCCTCCTGTAGGGCAATTGGCCTCAAATTGTTACTTGCCCTTAAGCTGTACTCATCCTTAGTCTTATATTTGGTACTAAAAACAAACCTGTCCATAAAGTCATGGAATTTAGTTCACGTATTGAAGCGGGGTTTACTGTTGCTGTTTTGCTGCGGAATAGTTAACAGACACCTTCCAGAATTGAAATTTTAACTTGTCAGCAGATTTTGACATCTTTTTGTGACATTTTGGAGTGACTTTTAGAACTTTGTAATTATGCTTGGTAATCCAAATTTTTCACTATTTACCCTTACTGCGAAAAAACATACCTGTCCTGTTGGTCAAGCCGTTTGATTTTTTTTCACTTGCCCTTAAAGAACGCCTACTCATAAATATGAGCTGACAAGTGCAAATTTCAAGACCTAGTTATTACATGTAACAATGACACTTTCTGCAATGAAAAGATTTCATATAAACAGTTCTTTCATTTAACAAAAGAATGTCATAAGTTAGCAGTCTCACTTCAGTGAATATAGTTTTTACAATGGTACTTCATCTACAATGTCTTTGAAGTAGGTCCATTAATATGTTGAAACCCTGCATCAGAGTTAAGCCAATGGCTTATTGTGCTCTTTCAGAGTGGCAGTCCGAATCAAAATTCCCCAATATTTCACTGACTTTTCCCTGACCCAATTCTATTTTTCCCTGACCAAAATGCTTAAAATTTAATGGGCTTTTTCTCATCTTGCAGAAATTAAATGATTCATTCTATTTTAACACATATAAATATACCGCCCTAATTGTTCAGTAAAAAAAAATAAAATATTGTCAAAATTTTGGGCATTCATTTTCTAGAATGAGCATTAATTTGTAGCAATGCGGAGTGAGCGAAAAAAAAAAAATACAAGACTTTCAGTAACTCAAAATGGATAAAATACCTGCCACAGCCTAACAAGTTTGGGCCAAAATTAGGAATTTCCCTGACTTTCTTAGTATTTAAAATTTCCCTGATCATTTCGCAAAATTCCCTGACTTTTCCCTGACCTTGGAAGAAAAAGTAAGATTTCCCTGACCAGTGGGCACCCTGTATTTAGATTGAACTCATCAGGTCCGGTCCAGTAGTAGCCAAGTTCATTAACATGCACAAAGACAGTTCTGCTCATTATTTGTAATTCTGTTCATTTTATCAATACAGTAATAATTATACTGCTGTTGGATTAACTCATCCTGGTCCGCATGTAAAATGTCTTTTAGATGTTGGTGCAGAGTGCACAAATCCAATTCCCATATCTAGAGAGGCTGGTTTTATCACTGACTAACAGCTGGTACTGGAAAGCAGAAAAAACACCTCTGGGGCTCCACTTTGAAGATGGAAAACCTGTAATTAAAAAGGATATGTTTTTCTTATTAGTCTGTTGTTCATATAGGGTGAGACCCTTCAAAGAACGGGTGTACTGTTAAAGGAAAAAAAAAATTGCTCCAGTGGGTAAAAGCAATTTCTTTCCTTTAAGAGTAATCCCCCATTGAAAGGGGAGGAAACACTTCAATGGCAGGGTGATGTCTTTTGGATGTATCCATTCACCTATAGGGATAATACAGCAAAGCTTCAGGTTTTTCACTATTATATGCATAATGTTAAACTATAACAACCCACCATAATCGTGCTGTGGGCAGATAACTTTCAAACACTGACAAAATTTGCCCATTAGCAATCCCAAACCAGGGCTCCTTAATATCAATACATGAATCAAGTTTGTTAACCCTTGTCCTGCTGAATAAATTATGATGCCACGCCCCCTTCTAATTTTCAGCCAATCAGATTACTTGATCTGGATTGTTGCTATAAATTCAAATACTTAATGGCAAACAGTGCAGATCTAGATCAGTTGGCTTCTTCAGAAGCCAACTGATCTGGATCTACACTGTTTGCAAAGGCAGGGTATATCCGGGTTCAGCAGGACAAGGGTTAAATCCCCTGACATTTACATGTTATTGTCAGGAAACGAAAATATGGGCGTGTCTTGGGCAGATAACTCTGTCGAAGTTTGATGAAATTTGCGCATTAGCAATCCCAAACCAGAGCTCTACAATATCAATACACATACCAAGTTTTGTGAAAATCCACTGATGTTTACTCAAGAAATCATCTGGACACTAAATATGGATGGACAGACGGACGTGTGACAGACGGATGCAGACACACTGACGTCCAACGTGAAACCATAAAACCCCGCCATTATCGTGTGGCGGGGTCTAAAAAGTGATGCATGGTTCATTTTATAAAATCATAAAGTGAAAAGGGATTTACATATAAGATATTTCTGCTTACCATTCCTGAACAAAACTGAGCATGTCATCAATGATCTATGTGATGGTCTTTTCTGGCATATCCCCTGGATCTTCAGTGGCTCGCTGTAGGCCGAATAGAATTCCTGAAAAATATCACCACACATAAATTAAATGTCACCTTATGTCAGTTGAATCCTTTTAACATAATAAACATGTTGGCTTGAAGCTAAATTTTGCTTAACATATTAAGATACTTAACTGTGTTGTTAATTATATGTACAGTTGACTCTCGTTATCTCGAATTCCAAGGGACTCTTTGAAATACTTAGAGATATCCGTAGCTCGACATATCAGATTTGCAGAAGTGAGGAAAACATAATTCCAACAACCACATTTAGCAAATTTATATGTAACTGGACTTTTTAGTTTAGAGATATATTGAAAATATTGTGGAAATTGTGGACCAATTTCTCCTCTTTTCAACAATATTTTTTAACCTGTTGTAAGATTTTCATGTTTAGCCAGGGACAAGATTTTCACTTCGAGATAAGCGGTTATTCGAGATAAGCAAGGTCCAGATAACGATCAACTGTACTGCAATGCTAATGCCGGCAGACCTATACTGACCTTTCACATATGGTACTATTTGCATAAGTTATGTACTATGCACATACTTTGGTATGTGTTGAGCAATATATTCTAGTTTGTGCTGTGCACATATTCTGGAATGCTTTGCACATATTTTGTTATAATTTATGTGCTGTGCATAGGGCTGGCTAATCAGAGTTGAAAAGATGATTAACATGATAATCAGTCCTGCCATTGTGATCGATAATCGATTAGTAATCACTGAAGATCTGGTCATAATTTTACCTGTCGTCTCAGCATGACTCTTACCATATGTTATACTTTACTGCACTTTACCTTGCCCTGACAGGCCTGAGCAAACAGTGTAGACCCAGATGAAAATGTGGTGTCTCATCAGGGTATACACTGTTTGCCACTCATTCAGCTATTATTAGATACAACATTGTAGAGGCGTAATGATTCATTAAAATTGTATCGTATCACGATACTTTTTCTCACGATACAAGTATTGTATCTTGGGGCTAGTATTGCAATACCTGACGATACGCCCAAAAGTACAATTTCCAAAGAAAATAGTAGCTTTAACATATTTCAAGACCATTTTTATAACAAATTACAAAGATCTAAACTGTTACTGAAATACACTGATCACTTATATGACAAAATGGGTCATCTTATACAGGCATTTTTACACAATAATGAACCTCTGAGATGGTTTTGAACCTGTTTTCCAAGAGTATCAAAACTTTCAACCTCTGACTTATGCATGAAAGTAGTAGCGTGATATGTATCGAATCGTTAGGCAAGTATCGCGATACATATCTATTCGTGAGCTGACTGTATCGTTACAGCCATACAACATTGGGTAGTAAGTTGTACTTGTTCAAATTTTAGTTAAGTATGGTAAGGAGTTGAGGTGTCTGAATACTATGGGTAAATACTGTAATGTAACAGAAACAGAAATCAAATGATATTTCTTTGTCCCAACTTGTTTTTCACACTTGTAAATACTGTTAAATGCGGCTTTAAATCTTAGCACTCTGGGTAAAATTACAGCAGACATTTTAAAATATTTTTCTTATTTTCCCAGAAAACAGGTTTAGACAGTTTGCATGTAATGTCAAAACCTGCTTTACGGGAAAAGTAAGAAAAATATTGTTATTGCCTTTGGAAAAGAAATTGCAAAACTTCTGCAACAATGCCTCAGGTTCAGCCAATTAAAGAAAAATTTTCCAACTTGCTAGAGTTAGCAAGTGATGGAAATTGCAGCTTGCTTTTTGATCAAATTAACCAGCATTTAGCAAGTTAGCAAGTGCTAAAATTGATCCCTGCTGGCGTATCAGTCAGTAACCTTGAGTATAGTGGTCTGTCACATGGAGAGTATACCGGAATATTGGTCAGCGACAGAGTAAACCCAGACCTATGGCATGTTCTCATAATTCCGTTCACCTTCTTAGAATAATATGAAAACAAATCCTTCTTAAATTATGCCACATTATGCAGTCTTCGCGAAATCTTTTCTACTGATGCAGGACAGCTGTCAGACAGACTGTAATCTTTTGCAGGACAGATAATTATCTGCAGGACTAAAGGCATATTTGTTGTCAGAATATTATTTTCTTTGCTAAGATTCACAGGACATTTGTCAGGCAGACTAACAGTTTTTGCAGGACAAAATGAAAAAATGCCAGTTTTGTCAGGCAGTCCTGCACTTTTCACAAAGACTGCAACATTAAAATTAATAAGAAATGACTAACATTACAGCTGATTTTGAAGAAAATCAGTTTTCACTTACAATTTTATGCATAAAAATCAAAATTTGTCACAAAATGCTAAATATTTGGAGTATCATTCAGTGAATTAGTCAATGATGTAGGGTATGGAAGGTCTGGAGTTTATGCTAGAATATCAACATATTTATAAGTATGGCCTGAAACATTGTGGAAAGTCATGTTAAGTGATGATTGTTTAAAAAAAAAAATAAATCTGTGTGTTAGTTAAAAGTACTTGGTTTGTTTGTGTTGAGGTTTTACGGCCCAGTCAACCCAATGGGGTCATGTCGAGCGCGGTCAGTTTACCTAACCACACGTTTACTGGGCAGGCTTAGTCCTCTAAGCGGTTAACCAGTATTGTGTACATTCTTTTGCCAGAAAAAGTACTTGGATTGAATAAGATCAACGTCTACTGAGATAATGTTGAACCTGACAGCTGGAATGCCCCCCAACCACCCTCCCCCCAGCGGGCCCCCGTAGCCTAGTGGATAAGAGAACCGACTCTTAATCCATTAGGTTTCTCACCGCTGCGGTTCGCGCCTCCCTTGGGTCATATGTGGGAAAGCCAAGCTGATTATGGATGGTCAGCTGTTTTGTTTTTTTTCTGCAGGTTCTCCGGTTTTCGCCCACTTTTGATGAACGATCTGCTCGATTTAAGTGAAATATTCTTGAAAGGGTCGTAAAACCCAAATCCCCCTCAAATTACCGTTAAGAACTGTTAGGAAAGTCTATTATTTTCACTCTAGATATGCGATAATGCTCAGATATCAGTGGAGCTTTTTCTACTTTCATTTCAACCGGATGTCGCGTTGCGCGCGCGCAAGGTATACGTTCTTCTGGAATACCACCGAAAATACTGACAAAACTATTGTGTGTTTTATTCTTACCTTAAAATCTCGCCTATGCCTGATTTTTATTTGTTTTTAGCATGGAAACGTGATATCTGTTAGGTTTAACAGTTGCTGTCACCGGGTGATAGTAAACAAACGCTGAAAACGGAAGTGACGTATTTAAAGGTTCATATTCACAATTTCCGGTTACACAAAAAAATCAGCCTTAGTATAGCAATTTTTGAATAGAACAGAATACTACCATAAAGCAACCAACTCTCGTTGTTGCCGCTTCGCGGCAACAACTCGTTGGTTGGTTGCTATAAAATCATGTGGTTGTTTGTCAAATAATGTGTACTACGGATCATACTGACATATACCACACATACCAATTATTAAGAAAAAAAATGCGAATAAAGTAAACAAATTAGACTAGTGATAGCAAAGAAGTTACTATTTTGGAAATAAGTAAAGGTCAGTGTAATTAACTAACTGTGATTGCAAACAGAAAAATAGAATACATCAAAGATAGATTATGAGTGAAAAAATGAAAAAAAAGGAATATGCCAAATGATGGATAGGTTTTACTTAAAAAATGTAAGTTTGGGATGCAATTTGGAATATGAAAAAACGAAAAATGAGAAGAAGAAAAAAGCGAACAATACAAAACAAAAAAATAAAAATAAAATCGGGTTGGTGAGTGCTAGGGCGCAGGCAATCGGTAAGGCATCCTTGGATCCCGTGAACTGTTACAAAAAGTTGTCGTAGAGGTCATTAACATAATTAAAACCGTTTTGTGTCTATAATATATTTGTGAACATTTTCAAATATGGCAGTGTTTGTTTCATAAGAAAGTGATGAGTCGCCATACAGAAGTAGATTTAAGGTTGGGGTAGTATACCTTGCGATAGTTCATTTCGCTGTCGCTGATAATGTTGGTTGTCCTCAGTGCTACCGCAGCTACATAAAGTGAGTCAGATATATTCTTTATGAAAAGGTGAAGATTTAAGGAACTGCAATTTGTCCTTAAACGTGTATGCAAGATTTGGAGCTTTCGTTTACCTCTGTAATAATGTTTGGGAACAGGTATTCATCTTTGTTACGAAGGGTTTTAAAAGCATTTACAGATTCAGTTTGTGTCGCAGATTCGGGGAGATCATTCCAAGCTCTAATAGAGGAAGGTAATAAGGAATTGTAATAAAGGGTTGTTCGGGCATTAATTGGATCAAGATCGTTTGAGTTTCTAAGATTGTAGCGTGATCTGTGTTGGACAGTTTGTGGAACAAGGGAAGAGAGATAGTTAGGACAGAGATTAGATTTCATATTATAAGATAGAGTCAGTTTATGTTTTTTACGTCTTTTTTTTTTTTTTTTTTTTTTTTTTTTTTGTGTGTGTGTGTGTGTGTGAGGGGGGGCGGGTGGTGGGGGCGGTACCGGGATTTGGACATACAATAACAACTAGTTAGTATAACCACAGAGGCTCTCCTGTACTTTGCTGCTAAGGTCTTAAATTTTCAGCAAAAATACCAAATTAGATCAGAGAGAGAGAGAGAGAGAGAGAGAGAGAGAGAGAGATGCAAACCATTATCCTAATAGTCTTAACTTATTATTTTAGAACTTCAATCAAAAAACTGCCCCGCCCCGAATACAATAAAATATAGTAGTCTACTGTTATGACATATCCCTCTTCCCCAATATAATACCTGCCTGCCTAAGTTCTCATACCTCAAAATATTGCTATCAAAATGTGACCCCGAAAATAGCCAAAATCAAACTTCAGACCACTTAAAACTATCCCAGTCTGTGCAGCGGGCAAAAGTCTGAGCATCCCAAGATCATACGGACAGGGTTGATTAATCAGTACCAAATTCGCAAACATTGCATTTACTGACAACTATCCCTTTGAATTCGGATGCCTTGTGACGGGAGAAAAACATTGAAAATTTTGTGACAAGACCCACCCTGTACAACCCACAACGTACGGAAAACGACTAGACGTACGGAAAACGACAAATGAACCCCGGTATGACGGAATAGTATCGAACGAAATACAGTGTTTTGAGAATTATCTACGAAAATAGACAGGTAACCAAATGAATTAACTAACCATCACGAAATCACTCCTATATAATTTTGACCCCCTTAAACCCCACTTTTATATAGTAAAACTGGGGTTTACAGGGGTATACATTATTTTTCTTATTTCTGCTCAAAACATAGACTGTGGGTACTCGTTAGAACCGCCTCGCTGAGACGGTTCTAACGAGTACCCACAATCTATGTTTTGAGAAGAAATATGAAAAATATCAGAATTTTTTATCTGGACATTTTCCCGTTTTTGGTTGTAAAATTTTCAATATATTTGAATAGGCATGTTTTCGTAATGCATTCTAAGGTGGTGGCTCTAATGTTGTTCGAGCTTTATGTGTTGCCTGTTTGGTGCTCCTATACGTTTTATCTTGTTCAAGAGTCTTGTCTTTTTAATGCTCAGGGCCCAGTTGATCAAACCTAACGATGTCGTTAGTTAACGTATCGTTAAAATTTTGATCATTAAATATGGCATACACGCTAATATTTT
This sequence comes from Anodontia alba, assembly GCA_964016985.1. Taxonomy (NCBI): domain Eukaryota; kingdom Metazoa; phylum Mollusca; class Bivalvia; order Lucinida; family Lucinidae; genus Anodontia; species Anodontia alba. Next base: position 6,464,633 of record OZ024824.1, read on the forward strand.
TGCTGAAAAAAATTGTGAGTAGCTTTTGCATTTGCAAAGCTACTCACATTGTTTCGGCAAAAATCCTGTGAATTAGATATTTTACTTACTAGATCTAGAACAGTTTACATTTTGACCACTAACGAGCTCGTTATGCTAACGATGCTTTGAACAACTGGGACCTGGTATTTTGTTGTCTCATTGCGATCACCTCTGGAAGGGAAGAGGGAGTCCGTCGTTTCACCATTGGTACGTAGGCCTTTTTTTTATTTTATTTTATTTATTTATTTTATTTTTTTTTTGTTGTTGTTGTTTTTCTCCATGTATTCTTTTTCTCTTTATGCGTGCGGTTGGGCTTTTATTATTGTGGCTTCTGTTATTTTTAAGGCTCTTAATACAACGCTTTCAGTTGACCATCAAAGAATATAATATGCGCTCACATATGTTTTACATACAGTGCTATCTTAAAGCACAAAACAAAAACAGGAAGTCCGGATAAGCTTAGTTTCAAGAGAATAACGAGAATGTCATCTTCGTAATAATATCCGCTTGGCGCATTGCAAGGCATCCGAATTGCTCCCGTCCCGCTGCGAATCTTTGTTTTACCGCCAATATTGGTGGTTTATTCTACTGACCGTTCTAAAGCGGTGGTCCCGGTGTTAGTCTCACTCCTTGTTGCTTTGAGGTTTATTCTACGAGGCGATACGTTTTAAGTATTGTCTTGTGTTATTTTGATCTTGTGTTTTCAGTTTTTTTGGCATTGCGATTACCTCGCTTGGGGAAGAGAGGGTTAATTGTATTGCTTTTCGTACATTTGTTCGATTTGCGCTTGTTTGGTTTTGTCTGTTTCCTCTTCCTCTTGGTGTTTGGAAAGGGCTGCGGCTTGTGATTGTAGCACTCCCTGGACTTTCTCTTACCTTTTTGGTGCTCCTGTATCTTTAGCACGACACTTGTCCGATGAAGTTACATGTAAGTGGAAAGTCATTAAATTGTGATTTTATAGGAAGTAAACGAATCCTTTGAATATTCAAAAGCATTTTGTCGTTTCCTCACGTTGTTTCAATGTGTGTGTGTACAGGCGAATTAGGAATAATCTTTCGTTGGAGATATCACATTTTACAAATGGCCATAACTCCGTGCACGCTGTCTTTCTATTAGTATTTCTCTTAAAATCGTCCGAAGAGGGGTTTTCTGTTGCTGCCAAACGAGCAAGTGTAAGTAAATAATGAAAGTACTTCAAAGCAAAATTGTTCTCACGACTTTTCTTTCGTGGGTTTTGAAAAACCAGTTTGCTACCAATTAATTTTTCGGGGTTTTGTCCAAAGTATTCTCAGTAACTATGGTAAGCAGAAGGATAATGAAAGAAAGGGCAATTTATACATCACCAACTGCGCTGTGTATCAAACTTCTCTATTTGAATGTATTGAAGAACGAAATTGAAATACCTGTTTTCCGAACAGAAATCGCATCCAAAAATATCGAAAAGAGTGTGTGACGCAGGTGAAAATGGTAGCTAACACAGAGTTTGTTTCCCGGCAGGGCTAGTTTGAATATATCAGCTTTCGTCCCCTTTTCTGGCATGTTTAATAACATTTATTTATTTATTTATTTATTTATTTATTTATTTAGTACGTTTCATCCTTTTCCATTAACATACTATGAGTTGCGGATGTAAGGCATAATATCAAAGAAATAAAAAAAGAAACAATGTTTAATTTTACTGGTTTTGTAAATAAACATGTTCTACTCTTATTTCAGAATAAGAGAGAATAAAACTGCCACCCCTACCCACTACCAATAGGCTCCGTATGTATGATGCACAGTATTGCAAAGTATTTGGTATTGCCAATATTATATCAAATAAACTGAAATAGCAGGGGAGAATACCATTAAGAGGGTTTATGTTAAATGATTCCTGTGTGTGCATCACGAAAACATGCCTATATAATTTTGACCCCCTTAAACCCCACTTTTATTTAGTAGAACTGGGGTTTGCAGGGGTGTACATTAGTTTTCTTATTTCTGCTCAAAAACATGGATTGTGGGTACGCGTTAGAACCGCCTCGCCGAGGCGGTTCTAACGAGTACCCACAATCTATGTTTTGAGCAGAAAATATGAAAAATATTAGAATTTTTTATCGGAAAAGTTTCCTTTTTTTGGTTGTAATATTTTTCGGTGTATTTGAATAGGCGTGTTTTCGTAATGTCTTGAAAAATAATTGTACGCAAATAATGGTAATTATAGCTCGTCTATTATATTCGCCTGCTGAATGTTTATTTATTAATCATTGTTATGCAAGGCCAGTGCGTATTATATCGACAAGTAGTATTATCCTGCCCATTATGGTACATCTGGGCTTGAATTTCTATTGTCTGAATAACTATTGATGTTCAGATACAGTATAAACTAAAGTACATTTTTATGTTGATTGAATAATTGAGGGTGTGGGCGGGGACAGTTACCAAACCGCCACCAGATTTAACATACCACATTTCGACAATCCGTTTTCCTGTTACTATTAACCTAATAACTACCTATCAAATAGTTCCCTGCTAATGCTGATAATGATAAATAATGCATTCAAACAAACTAGCCATATATAATATGATGCCTTTAAAAACGAATATATACACGAAACAACAGAAAACTTCAAACTTCAAATAAGACTGTAATCATACTGAGTACAATATCGGCGGACGAATATGAATACTCCAGTATATCGCGCCAAATCTTACAGCGTTGAATAAAACGTGTAATCCGAGCCGCGGTCCTCATCATTACGAAAACACGCCTATGCAAATATATGGAAAATTACACCCTCAAAAACTGAAAATATTCGGATAAAAAACTCTGATATTTTACATATTTCTGCTCAAAACATATATTGTGGGTACTCGTTAGAACCGCCTCGACGAGGCGGTTCTAACGAGTACCCACAATCTATGTTTTTGAGCAGAAATAAGAAAAATAATGTATACCCCTGTTAACCCCAGTTTTACTATATAAAAATGGGGTTTAAGGGGGTCAATATTATATAGGCATGGTTTCGTGATGTATTAAACACTGTAAAGGACCTTTTTCACCGAAAAAGGCCGAAAAGGGACTATCGGTAGCGAAAAAGACTTTTTACATACGATATTAAAATTTACATATGACTTTTGACACTGAGAAGAATATTTAACACCAAAAAAGGGATATCAAGTACCGAAAACAATCCCTGTGTTTCACAAACACATTTTCTAGCTTAAAGAAAATTTCATAGTTCTTACACAGCGAGGTAAATCCTTAATATTGGGACAGATGAACCTGATCAAACATTGCAGAATATGATCAGATTAACTGCTTCTAAGAGCAGTCTGATCAGAGTCTACTCTTTGCCGTTCTGTTTGAGCTGTTGGACAATTACTGCATAACTACATGGTATAGAGGTTCTGACTGGTTTACAAAAGGCAGGCATATTCTTTGAGGTTAGGATTACTTTTCCTGCAGTTTCAGTTTTGTTTTTCACCGGATGGAGAGTCTACCTTACATGTATATAATGACTGCCAAAACAATTGGCATTATAAGCAAGTAAGATTTTTAGCAGGGCAACTTAGAAAAAATTGCTTTCCCAAAGGGGAAGTAGAAATATTTGCTATTTTTCAGACCATGCCTCTTTGATGGCATATTGTTCTATTCCAAAACAAGAGAACCATGATGATCCTATATTGCTCACCTGAGCTAACAGAGTTACATACTTATTACTGAAGTTTCACATTTGTAAGTAGACTGCTTGATAAGTGTATCTAAATTTATTAATCCCCGGGATTGGGCCCGTTTGACCCTAGGGCTATAATTTGAACAACCTCAGTTTAGGCCTATTGGATGAAGCTACATACCAAATATCAAATGCCTGGGCATTCCAGTTTCACAAAAGAAGATTTTTTTTTTATCCTATATGGGTGTATGTAAAACGAGGGCGACCATCTTGGATTTCCGATCAGAATGATTTTAGCTATTTTTCATCTACAAGTCACACTGAGATTTCTTTTTAAGCTTTGAGTCAATGAGCCTTCGGTTCAGGAGAAGAAGACCAAAATAGATTTTCAAGAATTTCAACTTTGGTGGTCATCTTGTATTTCCGCTCGGGCCGATTCTAGATGTTGATCTACAAGTCATCCTAATGCTTTCTACCAAGTTTCAAGTCAGTTGGTTTTTCGATTCAGGAGAAAAAGTGCAAAATAGATTTTCAAGATAGTGGCCATTGTGGCCATCTTGGATTTCCAATCGCAACAATTTAGCTATATTTTTATCTACAAGTCACCCTGTTGCTTTCTGGCAACTTTCGAATCAATTATCCTTTCGGTTCAGGAAAAGAAGCGAAAAAAATATTTTCATGTGGCGGCCATCTTGGATTTCCGAGCCGAAAAAATTAAGCTACATTTGATCTACAAGTCACCCGATGCTTCCTACCAAGTATCAAGTCAATTGGTCCTTCAAATTGAGGAGAGGAAGTGAAAAATATATTTTCAAGATTGCAGCCATGGCAGAAATCTCGAATTTCCGATCGGAACAACAAGCTATTTTAGATCTACAAATCATCCCGATGCTCCCTAACAAGTTTCAAGTCAGTTGGCTTTTCGGTTCAGGAGAAGAAGCGAAAAATAGATTTTCAAGACGTAGGTCATGGTGGCCATCTTGGATTTCTGATCGGAATGGTTTTAGCGTTTTTATCTAAAAGTCACCCCGAAGCTTCCTACCAAGTTTCAAGTCAACTGGCCTTTCAGTTCAGGAGAAGAAGAGAAAAAATCAAGATGGCCGTCATACATCTTGGATTTCCGCTCATACATCTTGGATTTCCGATCAGAACAATTTTAGTTATAGTCATTAGTCATCCCGATGCTTCGGTTTGTGATTGTGGCACTCCCTGGACTTTTCCTTTACCTTTTTTCCCTACAAAGTTTCGATTCAATTGGTCTTTCGGTTCAGGAGAAAAAGCAAAGGATAGATTTTCAAAATCACCGCCATGGCAGCCAGCTTGGATTTCTGTTCGGAACAATTTTAGCTATTTTTAATCTACAAGTCACCTAAATTCTTCCTGAGAAGATTCAAGTCAATGAGCATTTTGGTTCAGAAGAAGAAGTGAAAAATAGATTTTCAAGATGGCCCCCCACAGGGGCAATTCCGGATTTCTGATCAGAACGATTTAAGCTATTTTTGATCTACAAATCACCCCAATGCTTCCTACCAAAAAAAGTAAAGGAAAAGTCCAGGGAGTGCCACAATCACAAACCGCAGGCTTTCCCAAACCCCAAGAGGAAGAGGAAACCGACAAATCTAAACAAGCACAAACCGAACAAATGTACGAAAAGCACTAAGATTAGCTCTCTCTTCCCCAAGCGAGGTAATCGCAATACTAAAAGGACTGAAAATCACAAGAACAAAATGACACATGGAAAGACATACAACAAGTCGCCTCGTAGAATAAACCACAAAGCAACAAGGAGTAAGACTAACACCGGGACCACCGCCTTAGAACGGTCCGTAGAGCAAACCGCCGGGGGTTTAAAGCACTTTTACAGCTAGCTAAGTTTCAAGTCAGGAGAAGAAGCGAAAAAAAGTTTTTCAAGATGGCGGCCATTCGGATTTCCAATAGAAACGATTTAAGCTATTTTGGATCTATAAGTCACCCCAATTCTTCCTGAGAAGTTTCAAGACATTTGGCATTTTGGTTCAGGAGAAGAAGCGAACAATAGATTTTCAAGATGGCGGCCATGGCGGCCATCTTGGATTTCCGAGCAAAATGATTTTAGCTACTTATGGTCTACAAGTCGCCTCGATGCTTCCAACCAAGTTTCGAGTCAATTGGTCCTGGGGTGTAGGAAGAGCAGGCTTATAAAGCAATTGTTGACGCCGAACGACGCACGACGCACATTGACTGACCACAAAAGCTCAACTCGAGCACTTCGTGCTCAGGTGAGCTAATACATGTTCATACACAATTCTGATGTAGGTGGTCGTGTGTGGTGAAGGTGTCGTGTATCTTACGACACCGGGGCGTCCAAATGATATCGGTTTATAGTTGGGCAAGGCTTGCTATCCTTGTAGCAGGTAAGAGTAGAGGGGGTGTTTTTATTTCTTCTGTTTCTTCACATCTATTCCTGCTCCTCAGTCTTCCCTGTCCCTCTCTTTCATATCCTATACTATCTCTTCAATCACTTTTCTCCCTTTCTCTGGGAGACGACACAAAATGACCTACAAGAAAAGGTTGACGTGCCGTTGAACCCCAATACACTAAATAAATAAACACATGTCTAATATTAAGGTATGCTGGTGATAATAACAAGTGTCAAATAGCAGTACTTATTAGAGTCTCCTGCAAAAAAAAAGGTCAGAAAAAAGTCCAGGGAGTGCCACAATCACAAACCGCAGCCCTTCCCAGACGAAGAAACGGAAACAGACAAAACCAAACAAGTGCAAATCGAACAAACGTACGAAAACCGCTAAGGTTAGCTTTCTCTTCCCCAAACGAGGTAATCGTAATGCTAAAAGGACAGAAAACACAAGAACAAAATAACACAAGGGAAAACATAAAAAAAAATCGCATCGTAAAATAAACCACAAATCAACAACAAGTGAGACTAACACATGGTCCCCGCCTTAGAACGGTCAGTAGAATAAACCACAGGGAGGTTTAAAGCACTTTTACAGCTAACCAACTTCACACTGGATCCCGATGCTACTCTTAATACAGACATGCATAAAAATTCGGTTTGCATAAAGGCTCCCAACTCAGTGTATCAACGCTCAAATTAATCACAATGATAAACAAAGACGAATACCCATTGCTAATTCTACTCTATGCCAGAGTAAATGAAAACCAATAGTTGAACCAGGGCGGGCCAAGCCAAAGCCATATCGTCAAGCTTCAACCCACTGTTAAAAGTTTTAAGAAGAGGCCGTCATTGAATCTGAGGCCCGAACCGCCGTCGTGCAATTAAAGAGTGAAGCATAGCCATCAACAATGAATGGGTTGACAACCAGGCATTCAGTCTGCAGCATAATATCCAGGCTATAGCTAATTCTTTTATAACGGTTAATTAGTTTTCTGAATTGCTCCGAAAAGTTAGATTTTCCCACATTTTTTCTAAATCTGTACACGAAGTCACCGTAAAATTCTGATTCCGATATACCTTGTTGCAGAAGGTTATGATCATAAATCATTTAGGAAGATAAAAAGCAGAAACCAAAACTTAACGGACGAACGGACGTATGGATGCCCGGAAAGAAAACATGAAAATATACCCACCACACAAACAACCACAGTTTTTGGGGAAGGGGTATAAAAAAGTTTAAAGAGCAGCAATAAAGTAGTACAAGCTGCGGGCGCCCAAATACCGGCTAACGTAACGTCCAAAAATCGAAGATAAGCTTTTTAAAAAGTTAGGCTTGTCTTTTCCTAACAACTTAAGGCGATAGTTTTGGGCCATATGTAAGAAATAAGTTCTTCTGTCTATAACTTCGAATACCGCTTAAGCCGGCGGCCGTAAAATGTCTCTCCGCTACATCATCACAGTGCAGGCTATATTTCATTTCCTTTGGTATCATTGAGCCCATCCTGGTTATTTTGAAAATCGAATACCGCTTAAGCCGGCGCTGGGGGTCGGGGGATGCGTATGCAGCTTCGCAAACTACAGTTTTGCATATGAAGAGACTCAATTAAACCGAGTCTCTGATTTTCGTGATTTTGTGTGTTCTTTGTTTCCAAAGGCAATTCTTTTTCACTTTGATTTTATAAACAGCCCAAACTGGTTTGAGAAACTTACTCCAGCTGCTGATATATAGTGTTTCTTCACTGTTCTCCTTAATTTTGAAAAGATGCATTCCAACATAACTGAGAATTTTGTGAAAATCATGCAAAACAAATGTTTACTTGGATAAATAATTTGACATATATACTCTTTGATATAATGAAATGCGTACAGTATGGTTTATATTATAGGAAAATTTGTCTCAGAAGCTAAATTTAACAAGAAATATGACAAGAACATTCACATAAATATTGCTGTATACAGGCATATGTCACAGTGAATTACGTCAGATTCTTTAAAATTATCTCTACTAACAAACATGTCAGCTATTGACCTCATGGTCAAAAAAAAAAACTTTACCAGCTTAAAAGAATATCAACACTGGTAGAGATGTTAGTTTATATAAAGTCAGTGCCAGTCTTTTTTTTTTTCAGTGCTTCAGTATCATTTCACTCATTTTGAGCCTATCGCATTCATCTGCAAATAACTCAAGGATTAAATCTGAACATATTTAAGCATTATATCAGGATCGGAAAGGAAGGAGTAGTCACTGGCTCTGGGTAGTTTTACTTGTGTAGTTTCAGCCTAATACTACGGCTTATTAGGTGAGTCGTCTCTGTCATGACTTGAGTCCTTACCCTATCCTACTTCATCCTACTGTACCACAACCCTTTTCTAAGACACCTAATCATATCCTTTATATCATACTTCTGTATCATTCTAACCGTCTTAAATTAAGCCACCGAACACTTTCTTTACTACATACCCAAACGTGCATTTCATGTTACACTGTTGGGAAGGATTGATTTAAAAGAAGTGTGTGGTCGATCTACAATAGCCATGAAGTAAACTGGCTGTAGACAAATGGCAAATTTCCGACAAACAGACATTGGTCCTAAAGGATCCAAAAGGAAAAGGTGTAACAATGTATATGGGAAGGTAAGAATTACATGGTAATCATGTTTCACCCCACCCCAATGCCTAAGATCTCAAGCCAAGAAAAGCAGGGAAAGAATGTGAGAAAGGAATAGTTCTGGGACTTTGAAAGACTGCATTTGTATGTCCTCTTTGTGGCAAAAGACATGCAAAATAGCTGGCAATATTGAAGGGATCGATAAGATCCTAATGTCTCCCACAGGGCTAAAATGACTTGGGCTAAATCAAATAAGGGTACCGGACAACTCGCCAATAATATATTTTCCCAGCTGCAGTAAATATTGGTCTAAGAATTTTGAGACCTGTACATTGACACCATAAACCAGTTGGAAAAAGCTAAACTCTTCTGGCACTTACCATATATTTATAGAAATTTAAAAGAAACAGACAAGGTATACATGGATAACAAACTCTATCACTTTTCTCTGTTGAGTTAACAAAGTAATGATTTCGTGTCCTAAATGTGTTCTGTGTTTCCAAAGGCAACCTTTACCTTTTTTACGTTTATTTTACTACACTGCAGCTAGTGTTGGTGCCGTGTGGCGGCGGTAGAACGTCTCCCCGTGCATCACCATAGTGCAGATTATATTTCATTTCCTTTGGAATCGTTGGGCCAGCTGTGGTATATTTGAAAATGGGGTTCTGGCCAGAGGGAGTAAGCAGTGTTGCAAACTCCATTACTGCTTATGAAGAGTCTCAATAAAACCGAGACTCACATTTTCTAATCCGGAGTATGGTCTGTTTCCAGAGGCAATCTTTTTTGACGTTTATTGTCATTTACAGAACTAAGTAATCGGGGCTGTATAAGTCCCCTGCTACCGGCTTATGTGCAATTCGATTTTCAAAGTAATCAGAATGGGCTCATTGATCCCAAAGCGGCAAAACTGGCACCAATGGAAACAGAGACTAAAGCAGATCTCGAGGTTAGAAACAGAAAGGAAGACAATGATAAAGAATCGATACAATTACCTGACATTTTTCGTACAAGACATCAAAGGGACAAAGGGACGCACTTAACAATGGCACCACAATCAAAAACTACAAATAGAAAGCCAAAAGGACATTTTTCTTTCCAAAACATTGTTGAACGGCTATCTAAAACTTTCACCAGGACATACATGCAAAGACATACAATGACAGAAATAATTAACCACAGCTAAAGCACCACCTTGGAACGGTCAGTACAAAATTACTGGGGTGGGTTGGGGTCGGTGGGGCTTAAATCGATTTTGCGTGGCTACAGCCCTCGTCTTAGACATTTGTTCAGTCTGCGTGAAGGGTTTCAAACTCACCAGTGCAACATCTCCGAGAACATAAATAGCAAACGAATATAGAGATGAAACAACTCGACAGCAATAAATGATTGAAAGAAAAATATCAGTTGGACTCCAGTTGGCCCGACCAGAGCCAGAGCATCAGGTAGCTACCAACTTATTTAAAAATATTCAGGCCGGAGCCGTCGTAGAGTCTGAGGCCCGACCAGCCGGCGTGCAACCAAAGAGAGAAGCAAAGTTATTAACCGTGAATGGGTGATCTACCATATTTGCAGTCTGTCGTATTACATTCATGTTGTACCCAATCTTTATATATCGAATGATTTTACGAAAGTGAGTGCTAAAATGGTTGCAAGCATATATTTTTCTGAATTTATATACTAAGTCACCATAAAATTCAGGTTCCGATTGGCCTTGGTGCAGAAGAGATTTAAGTTCAACATTAAATTTTTAAACTAACTAAATCGAAATAACGTATATAAAATTTATAAAAGGCTTTGCGGAGTTCATGGTACCGACAACCCTGATTAAGAAGGTTAGCCATTAATAATTTATTTCGAGTGCTGAAGTCATTAATATGACTAGACACTCTGGCGAACCGAATTAGTTGCGATATATAAACACCGTAGGATGTTCGACGAGGAACATCCCCATCCAAGTAAGGAAAATTTACCATCTTAAAATCAAAATCATTTTGTCTATCATAAATTTTGTATAAAATAAACCCTTCTGAAATAGACAAATGCAAATCCGAAAACGCGGCTCCAGTTTCAGAAGATTTTGCTTTATTTAATTGAAGGCCTGAAAGATAAATTTAACTGATCAAAACATCGATCATTGTCAATATTTGATAAATCGTCCAAATATCTAGACGTTAAGCTGAAAGCGTCAATAACTTCAGATTGTTTTTTTTTTTTTTTTTTTTTTCAAAAAGGGACATCATAAGTCTCTCTCATAACACAACAAGAAAAAATCAGCCACAAGCAGTGCGCATTTCATACTCATCGGAATACCCAGAATTTGTCTAAATAGCTTAGTACCAAATCTTAAATAAATATTGTCAAGTAGAAAGGTGAGAGCTTCATACACTTTGTAACATGACCAGAATGTAAAAAAAAAGCATTTCTTCTGTTCCATGCAAGATAGAGGGAACATACCCTATGGAATGATCGTTCAATTAAGTCATTTAGTTTTTTTTTTCTTTTATAAGATTATGAGGCAGTGTAGTGTAAAGCTTGGAAAAATCATGCATAGACAGACCAAATGTACGAAAACTTCTTGATTTTAGTTTATTCAAAACTTCATTCGAAGTTTTAATGGACCAAAACAGATTCTTACCTGGTCTTTCAAAGACTTTGTCGCAATATTTCTGATGGCAGTAAGACAAGAAGTCAACAATTTAGAAAGTTCAGTAGTGGTACAAGAGCTTGAATTTTCAATAAACCGTGCCTTGTGTTGTCCTTTGTGAAGTGTAGAAAAAAAGGTAAGAGAAAAGTCCAGGAGTGCCACAATCACAAACCGCAGCCCTTCCCAGACACCAAGAGGAAGAGGAAACCGACAAAACCAAAAAGCACAAATCAAACAAACGTACGAAAAGCACTAAGATTAGCTCTCTCCTCGCCAAGCGAGGTAATCGCAATGCTAAAAGGACTGAAAAACACAAGAACAAAATAACACAAGGTAAGACATAAAACAAATCGCCTCGCAGAATAAACAACAAAACAACAAAGAGTAAGACTAACACATGGACCACCGCCTTAGAAGGCAAATACAGTTGACTCCCGTTATCTCGAACTCGCTGATCTCGAATAACCGCTTATCTCGAAGTAAAAATCTGGTCCCTGCCTAAGCATGAAAATCTAACAACATGTAAAAAAATATTGTGGAAAAGAGGAGAAATTGCTCCTAAGGAGCAATTTCTCCTCTTTTCCACAATATTTTCAATATATCTCTAACTTAAAGGGTCCAACTATACATATATTTGTTAAATGTGGTTAATCAGATTAGTTTTTACTCAATTCTGCAAATCTGATATGTCGAAGTACAGATATCTCGAAGTATTTCAGAGGGTCCCTTGGAATTCGAGATAACGAGAGTCGACTGTATATATAACGTGTGAAACTTCTCTTGGCCTTCTTTAACACTACAGTAAACTCGGTGGCTGAACGATATACAGTCGACTCTCGTTATCTCGAACTCCAAGGGACTCTATGAAACACTTCGAGATATCCGTACTTCGACATATCAGATTTGCGGAACTGAGGAAAACAATAAATCGAACAACCACTTTTAACAGAATGAATATGTAATTTGACTCCTAAGTTAGAGATATATTGAAAATATTGTGGAAAAGAGGAGAAATTGCTCCTAAGGAGCAATTTCTCCTCTTTTCCACAATATTTTGTTGCCTGTTGGTAGATCTCTGTATTAAAACAGGGACCAGATTTTCACTTCGAGATAAGCGGTTATTCGAGATAAGCGAGTTCGAGATAACGAGAGTCGACTGTAAATCTTTCGTGCTCAACCCAGCTGAGTCCAAAATTTGTCTTGCTAATAAATCTCAAATTATTAACAATTTAAGCTTCTTTCTTGATAAACATAGTTGAGCATGTAATTTTCTCTGCTAAACAACAGCGTGCCCTATAATCGCCTTGTGGGTCCGTCTGTCCGTCTGTCCATCCGTGGTCAATTAACGAAAATGGCCATAGCGCTTAAACCGTTGGGAATATTTTGATATTTTGGCACACTAACACATACCGACAAGATCTAGCCAACGGACTTACCAGCTGCTACTTTGCATTGACTATGGTAACGCCGAGGCCAAAAATGTGAAAGTACGGAAATCACCGAAGGTCTTCAACCATATGGTATATTTTGATAAAAGTTTGCATACACATTAATATTGACAAGATCTAGCCAAAGGATCTGTCAAATGCCACTTTTCTTGACAGAGGCGATACCAACGCCAAACCATGTGACAGTTAGCGGAAATAGACGTAACTTTTGGATCGCCGTAGCTCATAGATCTTCATCCATATAGGGGTACATGTATTGTGATAAAACTCAATCATTGTTGATGGCTATGCTTCACTCTTTAATTGCACGAGCCTCAGACTCAATGACGGCCTCTTCGTAAAATTTTAACCAGTGGCTTGGGGCTTGACGATATGTCTTTGGCTTGGCCCGCCGTGGTTCAACTACTGGTTTTCATTTACTCTGGCATACAGTAGAATTAGCCATGAGTACTCGTCTTTGTTTATTATAGTGATTAATTTGATTTTTATGTTTTCGCTTTGATGCATTGACTGAGTTGGGAGCCTTTATGCGAACCGAATTTTTATGTTTTTATATTGTTTTTATGTAAAAGTGCTTTAACCCCCACCTCGCCACCCCCCCCCCCCCGCCCCCCCCCCCCCCCCCCCCCCCCGGTGGTTTGCTCTACCGACCGTTCTAAGTCGGTGGCCCCGGTGTTAGTCTTACTCTTTGTTGCTTTGTGGTTTATTTTACGAGGCGATTTGTTGTATGTCTTTCCGTGTGTCATTTTGTTCTTGTGTTTTTCAGTCCTTTTAGTATTGCGATTACCTCGCTTGGGGAAGAGAGAGCTAATCTTAGTGTTTTTCGTACGTTTGTTCGGTTTGTGCTTGTTTAGATTTGTCGGTTTCCTCTTCCTCTTTGGGTCTGGGAAGGGCTGCGGTTTGTGATTGTGGCACTCCCTGGACTTTCACTTACCGTTTTTGTATACACATTAACATTGAAAAGAGGCGGGTCGTACATCTTTGCGATAGTTGATTCCAGTGTTATTAGATGCAGTCACTAAACCAAAATAACTAGAGCTATGTATTAGTGCAGTACGTCATTTCATTTATAAGTGACCAAGAATGTTTATAGCTTCAAAGTGATGTTTTCTCTTCAGACAGATAATGATTGCATGCAGGTAAGAAAGTGTTTAAAAGTTTTCCCTTACCAAAAGCTTGTCAACAAGTTCACACTTTCCAAACATACTTCCTTGCTGTCTTCCTTGGAAGGATACGTTAATCCTTTCAGCCTAGCAGACCAAACCAGACACTGTTGCAAACAGTTTAGATCTAGATGAGACGGCTCATCTAGATATTTGCCATTCTGTTTATGATTTTTGACTCTATTTGGAACTATCATTCTGACCAGATTTAAAAGATGGAACAGTCTACTTCAGAAACTCAGGGGTGAAACAGATTAAGTAGCTTTCCTCTGTTATGTAGATGGATTCCTAAATGCAAGCTAGTATGTTTCATAACTAAGGGGGTAACCAACTAGAAACCCCATTGCATTGTTGACAAAGCCAGACCGGGACCATTCGTAATTTTTATAATACTGTCTACTTTCGGTTTCCAATGCCCTATGTACCTACTTTCTGTTGTTCTTGACCGATGTTCAAAACTGACAGAACAAAATAAAATAAAATGAAATTTCCTGAATGAAGCCCAATAGTAAAATCAACCGGATATGCTAATGGTTTATACCTAAAATCTGACATCATCATTTGATCCGCGTCAAGCGAAAAAGTGTCTTCGAACATGCACAAAATCCACAGATTCAGTTCATTCTGCGCATGCGCAAAATATCATCCGGATCTTTGCTCTCCATTCATACATTCTGTAGTAGCCAACAGTAGTATAGGGTGTCACTACTGCCAACGAAACTGTTAGCGAACTTTAAAGGTCCTGATCAAACTGCGCGGATGCGCATGCTGTTCTGAGCCTTTAAATGTCCGTATATGCCCGAAGAGACGTTTCCGCACAGCGCGGCCAATTGTATGATTTAACATCATGCTATAGACCAAGGTCACTATGTCAGACCATAGGTCACTTTACTTACGTTTTTGAAGAAATTGCGTGACATTTGTTTCTGCTTATGTGTTAACATCTGGGCCCAGTTGTTAAAAGCGTCGTTAGCTTAAGGATCATTTCGTTAACTGTTTTAGCAGATTCAATATATAATATTCTGACATTTTTTCAGCAAAAAAATATAGCATATTAGCGTATCACGCGATGTAAATTTTAACGAATCGTTAACTAACGACATCGTTAATTTTGAACAACTGGGCCCAGATAGTTAAGGTCATTGTGCAAGACCATAAGATTCTTTACTCTACTATTTTTTGAAGTTGCGTCGCAGTGATTCACCCATATATGTCTGGCGTCCAATAAAAAGGACATTGGCAAACAGTATAGACCCAGATCAGAACGCAGCGTCTGATCAGGGTCTAAATTGTTTGCACTAATTATAGGAATTGCTGCAGAACTTGGAAATAATAAAAACTAACCATGCACAATAAAGATAACTGTGAACTACAGTTGACTCTAGATATCTCGACTTTACTTATCTCGAATAACCGCTTATCTCGAAGTGAAAACTGGCCCCTGTTTAAACATGATAATCAAACAACAGGTAACAAACTATTATGAAAAAGAGGAGAAATTGCTCTTAAGAAGCAATTTCTCCTCTTTTCCACAATATCATTTTCAATATATCTCTAACTTAACATCACGAAAACATGCCTATATAATTTTGACCCCCTTAAACCCCACTTTTATATAGTAAAACTGGGGTTTACAGGGGTATACATTATTTTTCTTATTTTGCTCGAAAACATAGATTGTGGGTACTCGTTAGAACCGCCTCGTCGAGGCGGTTCTAACGAGTACCCACAATCTATGTTTTGAGCAAAACTATGAAAAATATCAGAGTTTTTTTTATCTGAAAATTTTCAGTTTTTGGAGGTGAAATTTTCTATATATTTGAATAGGCGTGTTTTCGTAATGGAGTCAAATTACATATTCATTAGTGTAATGTCGTTGTTCAATTTATTTTATTCTTTAATTCAACAAATCTAATATGTCGACGTACGGATATCTCGAAGTATTTTAGCGAGTCCCTTGAACATCGAGACAACGAGAGTCAACTGTACGTTTTTTACAAATTGGGTCACATCAATCTCTGATCCCAAACACGCGGAACAGTCCAGACAGGGAATTTTAACACAATAAAATCATTATGTAAGACTATAGGTCACTGTGACCTGCATGTTTAGAAATTTGAAGTCATATTTCGGGAAAGAAACATTCTGTAAAATGCATACATGGAATTTAACCTAACCATATCAGTCAAGGTAACTGTGGCAATTAACAAGCCGTTGTGCCCTACTGGTTTTTTTTTTTTTTTTTTTTTTTTCTTTTTTTTCTTTTTTTGTTTGTTTGTTTGTTTGTTTGTTCGTTTTGTTTTTTTTTTGTTTTTTTTTTTTTGTTTTTTTTTTTTTTGTTTTTTTTTTTTTTTTTTTTTTTTGTTTTTTGAGAAATGAGTCACATAGATAGTCACATAGATAGTCACATAGATAGTCACATAGATATCTAGGACTTTAAAATGCTAACACGGTTAATATTTGGGATTAACATCGTCACATTGAACACGTTCACTGTGTTAGACCATAAATTATTTTTTTTTTTTTTTTTTTTTTTTTGCAGAAATTAAGTCAGTGTCATGTCTCAGGCCCCCTTTAAAACAATTGATTTAAAGTATATATATATAATAAGTTTCTATTTGTACGCGTATGTCCTTGCAACTCTCAGTGCAGTTGAACTTCAATGGCTCGATTATCTTTGGGACGATGGCATTTGGTTCTAGAGTTGGGCAGTTCGAGCTGCTTAAGGTTAATTATAGTGCAAGGTCTGGCGGCAAATGGGGATAATTGAGAGTTGTATTTTCGATCTTCTATAAAATAATGGTATGTTGTGTACTCATTAGAAACGTCTCGATGATGCGATTCTAGTTAGTACACTAAAATAAGAAAAATTCCTTAAATAGTCGAACCTCAATGGCTCGAAAATCTTTGGGACCATGGAAATTCGTTCGAGATATGTGTAGTTCGAGCCACTGAGGGTTAATCATGGCACCAGTTCAGGAAGCAAATAGCAATAATTCGATTTTGTACAAAATGATTGTATGTTGAGAGTACTCATTAGAATCGCCCCGATGAGGCAATTCTAATGAGTACACACAACATACAATTCCATGATAAAATAAGAAAAAAATCATTAAATATTTGTTTTCTTGAGCTGTTGGGAGAATTTTGTAGGGACTGAAAAAAGGGTTCGAATTATCCATGGTAAACGAGCCATCGGTGTTCGAGCTATCGAGGTTCTACTGTATTGGTTTCCTTGAGCTATCGGAAGAATTCCAAAGGGACTCGAAACGAGTTCGAATCAGCCACGGTAAACGAGTCCTCGGTATTCGAGACATTGAAGTTTTTTTTTGTTTTCTGTTTTTACGTTTTAAGCTAGGAATTCGAAAGCAAATTCGAATCAGCCACGGTTAACGAACCATCGATGTTCGGGTCATTGAAGTTTTACGTTTTAAGCATGAATGGTTGTTAACCCAGTTATTGTTGATAACTTTGCTTCCCTCATTAATTACACGACGGTAGGTCAATCCTCACAGTAAATGACGATTCCCTTCTAAATTTGTTTTAAATGGTGCGCACCTGACTATCAATGTCTGTGGTCGGGCCCATTGTGGTATTTTTTGTGGTTTTCTTGTGTTTTGGCTTCAGATCGACATTTCGACATTGAGCCCTTTGCTTTGTTTCAACACAGTGTTTTTGACTATATGTGTTTCACTGTGATGTTTCACAGATGAGGTAGAGGATTCCGATTGCAGGCAGAAAATATATTTGTAATTTGGAGCTGCATCAGAATTAAGGGCGAGGTTTCTCGCGAGTAAAACTGGTTTAACTTTTTCACTGTCACATGCGATAATACATTTTGTAATAGCTTTTGCAAACAGCATAGATCCAGATGAGACGGCTCATTGAGCCGTCTCATCTGGATCTACGCTGTTTGACATTCAGTCTTTCAACTTATAAACGTCTTTCCAAGCGATGGTTTGTTAAACGGCTGAATGTCTACACGGCTAAATGAAGATAACAATGCAACTCCAACATCAGACTTAACTAAATTAATAAATTTTATCAGTAACAAAATTCCCGAAAACATATATTTCAAGATACCACCAATTACTATACAGCAAGTTTCTTCTTTTATACAGAATCTTGACTCCTCGAAAGCAACTGGTCTTGATGGCATCGGACCAAGGCTATTAAAAATTACCCAAAACATTATATCGCCTAGTATTGCTGCCTTAATAAACAAAAGTTTGACTACAGGAATTTTCCCTAATCAATTAAAGATCGCCAAGGTATTTCCAGTCTTTAAAAATGGTTCGAAATCTGACCCGTCAAATTACCGACCAATTTCAATTTTGCCAACAATTTCTAAAATATTTGAGAAACATGTTAATAAGCACTTAATGGGATACTTAAACAAATATAATCTTATTCATGAATGTCAGTCTGGTTTCAGACAAAAACATAGCTGTCAAACAGCTCTCGTAAAACTAATCGACCAATGGATGGCCTGCATCGATAATGGAGATATAGTAGGCACACTGTTTATTGATTTTCGGAAAGCCTTTGATATGGTTGACCACACATTACTTATACAAAAACTTTCACTTTACAAACTAACAAGCACAACCTTAGATTGGTTCACATCATATCTAAATTGTCGGCTCCAAACGATAGTCAATGGCCAAAGTCGGTCAAGCTTCTCTCAGTTGCAGTCAGGTGTCCCTCAAGGTTCTATATTGGGACCTACCTTACTCTTATTATTCATCAATGACTTGCCTCTTTTCATGAATCATTGCTCAACCGACATATTCGCTGATGATACCACTTTTCATATTAATGGTAAAACTATTAAAGAAATTGAAACAAAACTGCAATGTGACTCCCATGAAGCACATGCTTGGAGTAAAAGCAATAAATTGCCTATAAACTATGATAAAACAACTTCTTTGACTATTGGCAGTAGACAAAGATTACATAATAATCAATCATTAGAAATAAATATAGCTAATAATCCTATTGTCAGCGTAAACAAACAAAAGCTTCTTGGAGTAGTCATTGATGAACATCTGCTTTGGACTCCTCATATAGACTATCTCTGCTCCACAATTTCCTCTAGAATTTCTCTTTTGAAACACATTGCAAACTCTGTGCCAATAAAGGTTCAAAAAATGTACTATCAAGGTTACATCCTACCACTCCTCGATTATGGTTCAAACACTTGGGGCACGACGTATAAAGTAAATATAGATAGACTCAACAAATTACAAAAACGCGCAGCACGTATCATCTTAAAGGCCGATTATACCAAGCCATCTACAGTGATGTTCAAAGAGCTAGACTGGATGTCTGTTAGCAGTCGATGTAATTACAATAAAGCCGTATTAACTTACAAAGCTTTAAACCAACTTACACCACCATATATATCAGATCTACTCAAGCCCGTTTCACAAACCTGTACACGTCAGTTAAGATCTTCTGAAAACGGCTCACTGGCTGTGCCCAGGTCGAGAACGACGCTCTATGACAAATCATTCACATGTTCAGCGTCAAAACTATGGAACACTTTACCATGTGCCATTAAATCAGCTCCGTCCCTAAGTTCTTTTAAAAAGTGTGTAAAAGAATATCTTAGCTAGTGTTAAATGTCAAGACCGTCCCAATTTTAATTATAAAAAACTTTGAATGAGTTGACCGTAGTTTTATAGCGCAGGCTATTATTAGCGTAAACATGATTTTATCAACTTTTAATTCTGCTAGATGTCCGAATTTTATGCACCCCCTAAATTATGTGCACTATTATGTTTGATAACAAGTGCGACAGTAATTGCACATCTTAATCATCACTGCAAATGGTATTTATATGCTTTTAAAGTAGCTTCGAAATGTTCTTAATAATGTCCTAATGTTCTTACAATTCTTGATGCAATTATACCATTTGATCTCTTAATTTTAGATAAAACTGCATTTTTAGAATGTATGTGTGGCGATTGTGTATATATGTGTATATTATATTTTTGCTCTTTTCAATAACATGTGTTTTTAGAGAATTTAGTATGTTAGTAGAGGGCCACTTGGTAGAATGGCTAATTTTAGCTAAATGTGTCACCCTCTTAAAATATTGTGTAAATAAATAAAAAAAATAAAAAAAGACAGACAACAAATGTCCTCTGAAATTTGGCACCGAAAGAGTTAAGGCCTCCTCCCCACGTAGTTTTCTTGTGGCCGTTCCAAAGTAGTTTGTCTTCTGCAGTCCTTTTTTGTGCGTTGTTGTTGTTGTTTGTTTGTTTTTTGCTTGTTTTTCCTTGTTTTTTTTGTTTGTTTTTTTTTTTTTGTTATGATTTGTTCCTTGCTCTCCGTCTTTTGATGACTCGGGAAGGCTATGCTTGTGATTGTGGCGTTTCCTGGGTATCTTCACTTATAGTTTACTGTGTGATGTACTGTTATGTTATACAGTTGACTCTCGACATCTCGACATCGTTTATCTCGAATAACCGCATATCTCGAAGTGAAAATCTTGCCGCTGTTTAAACATGATAATCTAACAACATGTAACAAAATATTATGGAAAAGAGGAGAAGTTGCTCCTAAGGAGCAATTTCTCCTCTTTTCCACAATATTTTCAATATATCTCTAACTTAAGGAGTCAAATTACATATTCATTAGTGAAATGTGGTTGTTCAATTTATTTTTTCTTTAATTCTACAAATCTGATATATCGAGGTATTGATATCTCGAAGTATTTTAGAGAGTCCCTTGAACTTCGAGACAACGAGAATCGACTGTATAATATTTGTCAATTGTTTGTAAGTCGTCGGTTAATAGCTATTCATATCAAATGTTAATTTGTAAACTCTCCGAAAACAAAATTGTATTTTATATTGTATTTGTTAAGTACCGAAAAACAGGCCTATACAATCGATGTATAGACCCACATGAGACACCCTAGATCAAATACCACAATCAAGAAGGAATGTTTTCCCGAGGCTCTGAAAGAAGAAGAGATGAGAAACAAACAATGACGAAAACGCCGAATCTGAAACCACCGACGCACAAACTAAGAACTGCAACAGAGGAACCTTCTTAGAATGGTCAATAGAAAAACTACCGGAGGCTTAAACCAGTTTTACTCGCGCGAAACCTCGCCCTGAATTCTGATGCCGCTCCAAATTACAAATATACAGTTGACTCTCGTTATCTCGACCTCGCTTATCTCGAAGTGAAAATCTTGTCCCTGACTAAAAATAGAAATATTACAACAGGTAAAAAATATTGTGGAAAAGAGGAGAATTTCTCCTCTTTTCCAGGATATTTTCGATATATCTGTAAATTCAAGAGTCCAATTACATATAAATTTGTTAAATGTAGTTGTTCGAATTATTTTTTCCTCATTTCTGCAAATCTGATATGTCGAGGTACGGATATCCCGAAGTACCACTTAGAATTCGAGATAACGAGAGTCGACTGTATGTTCGCTCCGCATAGGGGTCCTCTACCTCATCTGTGAAACATCACATTTAAAAAATTGTAATCAAACACTATGATAAAACAACGCAAAAGGCTCAATGGCGAGCTGAAGCAAAACATAAACAGGACCACGATGGGTCCGACCACAAATATTGATAGTCAGGCCCAATCGAGGAGGGAGCAGTCATTTAGTCTGAAGACCGAATCACCGACGTGCAAAGGGATGTGTGTCGGGGGGGGGGGGAGGGGGCGGGGGGGGGCGAGGGCAAAGCTATCAATCTGAATTTATTTGATAGCTATGCATGCCATTTGGCACAAAATACCATGTTGTAACCTATCTTTTTGTAAAGAGTGACAATGCTTTTGAATTGAAGGATCGGTTTTGCCAACTATCTTTCTGAATGTATAGATCAAATGCCCTTTAAATTCAAGTTCCGATAGATCTTCTTGCAGAAATGTTTTCAAACCACATTATATTTGGATTTTAATTCAGAATGACGGCGATAAAACTTAGAAATTGTTTTACATAATTTATGATATAGGTACCCCCTTTTTAAGAAGTTAAGTTGTTAAAATTTTTATTTCGATTATTAAAATCACTGACTTGACTTAATGCTGTAGAAAAAAAAAACGTTTCAGCTGAGAAATATATGCAGCAAAGGAGAATTAATGCTTAGGTAAAATTTTCAGCAGACGACATTTTGATTTTTTTCTGGTTTTCACAATGGAGACAATTTGCATGAAATATCATGTTTTCTGTAAAAAAAAAAAAAAAAAAAAAAAAAAAAAAAATATCACGAATTTGTCGTCTGCTGAATTAGCCCAGAGAATGGTAAAGGTTATAGCAACTAAATATAAAAATACACGTGCGTTTTCTACAAATGTTACCGCTGCTTTTATCCTGAATGGCACTAGAGAACTTAAAATTTGCTACATTAAAGTATCAATTAAGACTATCGATATGAGATGTCTGCCCTTGCCCATTGTATTAACCTTTACTTAACTCTTGGCTTATTCAGCAGACGACAAATTATTGATATTTTTTCTTATTTCCCCCCCAGAAAAAAAGGATTTGACATTTCATGCAAATTGTCCCCTTTAAATACGTTCTGCATAAAATGTCAAAACCTGTTTCCAGGAAAAGAAAGAAAAACATTTCAATATGTCGCCTTCATAAAATCTTACCCAGAGTGCTAAGCGTTAAAAGTCCGATTATATACGGAATCAATTAGTCGTTCCCAAGAGACAACGGCAAACCAATCATCTTCTTGTTAGTACCACAATAGGTACGCTATTTAAATGAATATTCAAGTATTTGAATTGTTCTTATAAATTGATTCGAATTTCAAAATACCCAGGACGGCTATCATTACGAAAACATGCCTATTTAAATATATTGAAAATTTTACAACCAGAAACGGAAAATTTTCGAATAAAAATATTCTGAATTTTCTTATATTTCTGCTCAAAACAATCGTTAGCGAGGCGGTTCTAACAAGTACTCCCAATCTATGTTTTTGGGCTGAAGTATGAAAAATAATGTATACCCTTGTAAACCCCAGTTTTACAATATAAAAGTGGGATTTAAGGGGGTCAAAATTATATAGGCATGTTTTCGTGATGTATTGCTAGCTAATCCATAAAGGCATTTTGCTAACGTCATCTTCTCTGACAGACAGTATGTTCACAGGGTCATGGTCTTCCAAGGTGACCATTATAAGGGGACTAGATTACTACATTTTCCAACATTTTCACAAGGGATATAACTTACGTTACTTCTATTTCCTTTCTTGCAGATTCATTCTGAAAGGGGGTTTACTCCAAATGTAAGCAAATTCTTTCCGTTGCGTGTAGACGCTTTTACAGAAGGGAAACAAGAAAGAAATTAAAAAAAAGAAAAGTTTTAATAGAGCTGTCGCCCCAACTCCGCACTCACGCCCCAGAAAATTATTCCATGCCCCTTTACTCTTTTGGTGCCAAAATTCAGACGACACTTGTCGATGTTTTCTTTTCTTTTTTTTTTTTTTTTTTTTTTTTGTTAATAAAGTATCACTTGGAAAGAAGTTTACATCTAAAGTTGAAAGATTGAATAGCATATAGCGTAGATCCAGTTGAGACTGAACATAACTTTTAGGTATTTCATCAAAATTTGGAATAATCTAGAAATGCGTTTTTGTAAAACACTATATGCACCCTAAGTATAAGCTTGTCCCTCAAAATGCCTAAGTTGAAAAGGGCATATTTCTCACAAAATTTGTCCTATTGTTTTCCAAACGTCTATAGGTATAACTCTACTCCACAGCCCAAATAAGTTCACCAAATTTCAAGGCCCTGGCTTAAACGGGTGTCGAGATATCTTGCTGACAAGTAAGGCAAGACGAACTTCCTAGAAGGAGCATATAAATAGGATAATGAATAATGGTATATATCCGCTCAAGCCTGTGCTAGGGGCGCATCACGAAAACATGCCTATATAATACTGCCCCCCGCCCCCTTAAACCCACTTTTGTATAGTCAAACTGGGGTTTACAGGGTATAAATTATTTTTTACATATTTCTGCTCAAAAACAAAGATTGTGGGTACTCGTTAGAACCGCCTCGGCGAGTCGGTTCTAACGAGTACCTACAATCTATGTTTTGAGCAGAAATATGAAAAAAATAGCAGTTTTTTACCTGAAAATTTTCAGTTTTTGGAGGTGAAATTTTCTATATATTTGAATAGGGGTATTTTTGTACTGGTGTGTAGTCCTGCAAGCTACAATGCCGTCATAGCAAGAGTCTTCTTGAAACCGAGACTCTGAGTCCAGCTTCTTTATGCGTTCATTGTTTCCAATAGCAATATTTATAGATTTTATTGTCAAACTTCATGATTCAGGGTATTCATTATCCTGTCGCCTGAAAAGGAAACCCTGTCCCGGACATAAATTCAGATTTGTAGCAAAAAAAAAAAATTGAGTTAGGGCACAGCATTACCAACAAGATTGCATGCGCGCTCGAGTTAAAACTCGACAAAATCTGACGGGATTTGTCATATCCTGCAAGCTCATCCTGCAGAGTCTGATCTGAGTCTTTCAAGGCACTCTCGGGTATGCAAGGGACCAAAGCGTCTTCAGGCTTCAGGCGGAAAGCGAAGACTTCTAAACATAAAGTGCATAACAAAATAATGTAGTCGCTAAAATTGGCGGATCTGGCCAACGCTTGTCTGGCACAAAGAAACGAAGAAGAAACGCAAATAAAGATAACCATTTGTTATGAATATGGATCATTTTCACTAGGACTTGAAGCTTTATGTCAGTTCCATATGGCATGTGTTGGCATTTGAAAGTTTATCTTTCAGTTAGGGGCAAGTTCAATATGGTTTATATTATTCTGAAAGCTAGGGTCACTTTAGAAATGTCAGTTTTAAGGTTTCAATGTTAGTGTGGTCTGGTAATGTATCTGTTTTACTGTTTTTCGCAATGAGTCAATTAAATAAAATGTGATATCTTTTATTTAAATTCCTGATTGGTGTATATTGTAGTCTCATTATGACATCTGTGAAATATGGTCATAATCATTATTGCGACCAATTGGTTGTTGCATAGTTTTAAATTTCGAGCCTAACGGCTCGCAACTTAAAACTAAGCAATAACCTATACAAACCTTTCAACTTGGTATCCAAGATATATTGCCTTTGTTTTAGTCTGTGATTTTCTATCAATTTTACCATATCATTTTACTTTTCAACTGGGCTTTGTAGGGTAAGGCATGATTCTGTGTAATAAAGTCAGTTGTCAGAACGATGTGGGGTTTTTTTTATATAAAGTTATATAGTTAAGTAAAGAACCCAGCTACCGTATAACCTGTAATAGTTGGTTACAACAGTGTTAGATATGCTGAGCACTATCATACCAGATCTAAATAAGTCATCGGCGCATCGCTCATTACGCATATGAATATGTGCGTAAGGAAAAATATTTGCAATAAAGCGATATCACTCAACCTTTAAAGCGCCAAGCAAAATTTGTAGCATACGACATTGTTCCTTTACTATTTTTTTTTTCAGAGAAAACAAGTCTTGTGCCAAGCAGACGATTCACATGAAATGACAAGACTTGTTTTCTCCGAAAAATAAAAAAATAATAATAACAAATTCTCGTCTGCTGCAATTGTGATTGGCGCTTTAACGGTTAACATTTCTTTTATCATAATGGCTATTCTTAAGGAAAGAATTTGCTCCCATAGGGAATGGTTGCAAATTCTTTCCTTTAGGAGTAGTCCTCGTTTTGGAAGCATTACTAAGGAGAATTTTTTCTACATATTTTCATGGGTGTGCGTAAAAAAATAATTGGGTTCTGGCTACGGCACTCTGAATGTCTGAATTATTTGGATTTTCAATTTGATTCGCTATGATTATAATATGCTGAATTGAATTCTTCTTAATTAGGCTGACTACATACACAACATAACGACCGAGGCATCACCAAGATAAAACATGTAAAACTTTGACTGAGCTGCCGTAAGTCTAGCATGTGGTCACCTGCTTTCCGACTGCCCTCGGTTTTGGTTTCATAGGTTATGTTTTCTTATTGTTACGTTATTGTTCTTATTGTTATGCTAGCATTGAGGTCAACTTCTTCAATGGCTTCCCACAACACTTTCTGTTTTCTTTCTACTTGTACTTTCGTTTGTTTTGTGTTCTCTTCTTGTGTTAATGCTGGAGCTGTTTTAGAAGATAAGAGTCATTACGAAAACACGCCTATTCAAATATATTGAAAATTTCACCACCAATAACTGAAAGTTTCAGATAAACATTCTGATATTTTTCATATTTCTGCTCAAAACATAGATAGTGGGTACTCGGTAGAACCGCCTCATGAGGCGGGTCTAACGAGTACCCACAATCTTTGTTTTTGAGCAGAATTAAGAGAAAATAATGCATACCCCTGTAAACCCCAGTTTTAATATATATGGAGGTTTCGAACTAGTAAAAATATATGTACTTAAAAATACCCAGGAGATGCGCCGTGCGTCGGTGATTTCATATGTGGCGCTTGTTTTTTCATTGTTTCTTCCTCATTTTTTCTACTTTTAGTGGCTCGGGGTGGCTTGCTTCGTCATTGTGGTATATCCTTAGTAGTTTCACTTATACACTTATAATAATGGGGTTTTCTCCTCATTTCCTTTTCTTTCAGTGCCTCGTGAAGACTGTACTTCGTGACTGTGGCCTCTCCTGGGTATCTTCATTTATACGCCTGTTCAAATATATTGAAAATTTCACCACCAAAAGCTGAAAGTTTTCAGATAAAAATTCTGATATTTTTCATATTTCTGCTCAAAACATAGATTGTGGGTACTCGTTAGAACCGCCTTGGCGAGGCGGTTTTAAGGGGTACCCACAATCTATGTTTTTGAGCAGAAATTAGAAAAATAATGTATACCACTATAAACTGTACGTTCTGCCGATTCGTGGGTCTGTAAGTTATTAGAGGTTTCTCTTGAAATACTTCCTGCAGATGTCCTCAGCCGGAGGAAATTGTATTCCGTGCCGATGATGTTAGATAATTCGTAATGAAAGGTTGGCGTTTTCGTATTCTTTGGCGGCTTTGGTTTGTATCTTAGCAACTAACAACTCTAGCCGACCGTATTTACATACATACATACATATATATATATATATATATATATATATATATATATATATATATATATATATATATATATATATATAGAGAGAGAGAGAGAGAGAGAGAGAGAGAGAGAGAGAGAGAGAGAGAGAGAGAGGTAATTATTTCATTTTTTTTCCGCATCAATCAGTTTTGAAAAAAATGCCTCCCTTGAATGAATATCCATACTTTTCCCTTAATATAAGGAATATAATATACAAATTAACGTAGGTTGCCACAACATTATATGGGCCTCGCCAAGCAAAAATGTGTCTTCGAGCATGCGCAAAATGCATATATTCAAATTTATCCTGCGCATGCGCAATTCTCATCTGGGCATTTGCTCTCCATTGATGTATTTTATTGTGTTCATTGATTTAATTAGCGGACAGTGAAGGCCACTATCAGACTGCGCGGATGCACAGTCTGATCTGGGCTTAGATATCCTCATATTTTTGAAGACATATTTTCGCATGGCACGGCTCATATGCAGTATTAAGTATGTTAACAATCTGGAAGTCAATTTGTCTTTGCAAATGATAGCATTATATAATAT
Source organism: Anodontia alba (assembly GCA_964016985.1). Lineage (NCBI taxonomy): Eukaryota > Metazoa > Mollusca > Bivalvia > Lucinida > Lucinidae > Anodontia > Anodontia alba. Next base: position 6,492,218 of record OZ024824.1, read on the forward strand.
TAATTAACAGTCAAATTAACTGATTATCTTTTATATTTCTGTGATTTATTCTTAAAAATATAATCTAGTAACATACGTTACTGATACAATAACGTGGTTTCAATGATTAGATAGAGTTAAACACAATCAAGCAAAAAAAAAAAAAAAAATAAAAAAAAATAAAAAAAAAAATCATTTGATCAGTAATAGTTTATTTTGGGTATGTAAGAACAGGTAACTTATATAACGGGTCAAAACTGACGAAAGTCAGTGCCTACAAGTTTCAAATAGCATTTACTTTTAGGATATCATACCACCACTTCTTTTCGGATATGGAGGCTGTCTGTTGGCAACTCAGAGTCAAAAATGCATGTGTATTATTGATAAAAATGACAAGGGTATGATATACAAGATCATTGCCTGTGACGGTAAGAATGCTCACAGAAAGCCAAGGCACATCCTGTTGTAAATACTTTAGTTTGTGGTTTAGATAATGCCAATTTCACATGATATTTTCCAGTGGGCACATGGCGTTGATACAGCGTCGTATCAATGCCGATGCAAAGTAATGAAATCGACGTCTCAACGTTGCGTGCCTTCTAGGTTAATGCTTAATTATTAGAAGAACTGACGGGAAGTGAAAACCTAGTTTTATAAGTGGAGCGCTTCGGTGCAGTGGTAAAGCGTCGGACTCGAGATCGAGAGGTACCGGGTTCGATCCCCACTAACTGCAAGTGTTGTTTCCTTGAGCAAGAGACTTTATCCACATTGCTTAGTACTGGTTTCTACCCAGGAAAAAAGAGGGCCACATGGAAGATTAGTACTAGATTACTAAACGTGTTACCCTCTATAAATAAAGTCGATTATTATTATTTTATTATTATAAGGGTAACCTACGTTACCTATTTAACAACAGACCAGAGCATTCTGAAATTCTCTAAAATTGTAACGTTACAATGATAAATATTTCTTCTGAAAATCTTTTACTTAACTTATTCTCAGATTCACGCGTAATTGTCATAATATTTGGTGCTTTAAATTACAGTATGAATTTAGAAATTAAGTCTGTGATAAAGTATTTAACTTTTTATATAAGGGTAAAGTCTCAACAGTCAGAGTGCATTTTTTTATTTATTACTTTTGGCTAAAGTCAGGCTTTCTAAAATATTTGTCAACAGAATTCCCTGAGATGATGCAGCCTTATAGCCTATGACGTCGATCGTAGTTTCGCGCCAAATAAACCTTCTTTCCTACATTTGAGCCGCAACGTGAGACAACGTACCTTCTGACAAGCATGCACAAAGAAGACTTCCTTTATGTATTCGCGCAGTCTGATCAGAGTCTTTACTTTCCGCACGAAGAAATTTTCCTTTCTTGGCCCAGCGAAGATTCTGATCAGACTGCGCGAATGCGCAGACTGATCTGAATCTTCACTGGGCTCATATGTCCAAGGGTACATTTCCTGACGTTTCGGCTCATTTGTAGATTCGTTTGTCCTTCAGAAACCTTCGGTCATGGGATTTCAACACTTTCTTCGGCATGTGAATGTGAATGCACAAAAATTCATGGCTGAACCTTACAATATTGCGACGCCGTTTCATTATTGAAAAGGTTACTCAAATGTCATTGCAAACACTCATAGTTACTGGTCCGATATGACTGAAATACAATTTAAGGGACGTAAATTAGCTCTTGGATTGCACCAATTAGTATCGCGCTCGCTGATCACGAACTCTACAGATTCGTGCATTAAAATAAAAAAGATCTCTTTGTCAAATTGGTTCCTGCAAATCAGCTTTCTTACAACACACCGACATATTGATTCAAATGCTACTGCAGTAGAGATATGATTCACTCTCAGTGAGAAAATATATTGAGCGTAACTTTTGACCCCACTGTGTATAATTTCCCATTCATACATCACTTCATGTCGTTTTTACTACCGGAATTTTTACTACAACCAACGGCGTGACGGTAGCAACGACGTACAGGAACGGAAAACACGCATGAAAATATGGAAATTTCGAATCACTCAGGTTGGTAGTGACTATTTATAGTTTTTCGTTTGCAGCAGATTTTAAACGTAGGTTTTATGATAAACAGATAGAAATCCTTTTTGCCAGAGGCACTGGCCTGAGGTTTAAATGATTCAGATAAATAGTATACGGTAGTTGTTATCATATCACATTCCTTCCTCGTTTGATGGCTTTTATCGTATTTACCTTAAATACTGGAACAGAAACAGACCAGAGGAAACAGTGTAGACCCAGATCAGACGCCGCAGAATCTGGGTCTACGCTGTTTGCCATTCGGCCATCAATTTTAGACATCAATAGTTTGTTAAAATTTAGAACAAATATGTTAAGGAGATATGGTGTTCGACTATTCAGGGTAAGTATAGCATATAATATTTTCCTGTAGCCCTACATTGAACATATTTTTTCAATTTTTTGTTGCCTACATTTCACAAGGTCAGAATACAATACGAAAAAAAGTCATGAAGTGGAACGGCTATCTCCTAATATGTGCGAGAGAGAGAGAGAGAGAGAGAGAGAGGGAGAGAGAGAAGGAGAGAGAGGGTATCCAATGTATCAAAAGACCTAGAAGCGCATTGGTTTACGTAAAGAGAGAGAGAGAGAGAGAGAGAGAGAGAGAGTATCCAATGTATCAAAAGACCTGGAAGCGCATTGGTTTAAGTATAAACAATTTCTCTATATTCAAAACTACATGTACTTCTTAACATAAGCCAATCTTTGTTGAAAGACACAAAACTAGCTGTAGCCAATTATGGAGAGTTTATATATATAGAACAACAACAATTTACCAGGAAAAGTGACTGTTATAGGGAGGTACCTGTTGTCATTACGAAAACACGCCTATCCAAATATACTGAAACTTTTACAACCAAAAACTGAAACTTTTCAGATAAAAAATTCTGACATTTTTCACATTTCTGCTCAAAACATAGATTGTGGGTACTCGTTAGAACCAAGTACCCACAATCTATGTTTTCGAGCACAAATAAGAAAAATTATGTATACCCCTGTAAACCCCAGTTTTACTGTATAAAACTGGGGTTTAAAGGGGTCAAATTTACATAGGCATGTTTTCGTGATGTAGAGAGGTGACCATTTGTGAAGGTTCTACTGTAAGGACACAAGAGGATATAATACACGATTGGAAATAAAAGATGAAAGCTTATGTTAACCTTTACCACTCTTTTGGCTAATACAGCAGACGACAAATTGATGATATTATTATTGTTCCCAAAAAACAGAATGTGACATTTCATTCAAATCAATTTGCATGAAAATGTCAATATCTATTTTCAGGGAAAAATAAGAAAACTATTTCAAAATGTCGTCTGCTGAAAATTTTACCCAGGGTGCTAAGCGTTAATCATCTGTGACTAATGGCTGCGAGTTTGACAATAAGATTCTATCAAATTGAAAGTCTGTATTTCTTTTCTCTGAGGACCGATATTAACGCTTAACACGCCGTGGTAAAATTTTCAGCAGACGACATTTTGAAATATTTTTCTTATTTTCCGTAAGACAGGATCTGACATTTCATGCAAATTGTCTCCATTGGAGACAATTTGCATGAATTGTCAAATCCTGTTTTCTGGGAAAATATGTTCCTATTTTTCTCAGAAAACAGTATTTGATATTTCATGCAAACTGTCTCATATTTCCATGAAATGTCAAATCCTGTTTTCTTGGATATATGAAAAATATCATCCATTTTGTCGTCTGCTGAATTAGCCCAGAAAGTGGTAAAGGTTAAGAGTGCATGTATTTTTGGTCTGAAAATCGATTGATTTAGTACCATTTTTTATTTCTGCATTTGGTCGATAGATCGATCAATTTTAGATAGATAGAAGTGTGCCGAAACATTCGGACAGGCATATCTTAGTAGACAGTGTAGAACTGTCTAAAACCAAACTCATTCATCACGAAAGACGACCCCAATAAAACCCCACTTTTATATAGTAAAACTGGGGTTTACAGGGGTATACATTATTTTTCATATTTCTGCTCAAACACATAGATTGTGGGTACTCATTAGAACCGCCTCATCGAGGCGGTTGTAATGAGTACCCATAATCTATGCTTTGAGCAGAAATATGAAAAATATTAGAGATTTTTTGTCTGAAACTTTTCATTTTTTGGTGACAAACTGTTCAGTATATTTGAATAGGCTTGGTTTCGTAATGTTTAGTTTCAGGATCAGTTTAATTAGAATCTACACCGTTTTGGTTTTTTATTGGACAACACATTTCAGACGCATATGTCGTAAATAAATAAATAAATGGATTTATTTTAAAAAAAAAAGCAAGGGGTGTAATATTTCTCATGGATGTGTCCCAAGGGGTGGTGAGGGATCGGGAGGGGGTGGCGGTGAGTTGTACAGTGCTGCATTGCTCAGTGAAAATAGGCTCTGATATTTAGTTTAAACATATTTTTCCGAATAAACTCTACATATATTCATACAATACTGACAATAAGTGATGGGATTCTGATATTTCATGCAAATTGTCTCCTTTGAACCCTAGTTCTGGGAAAAAATAAGAAAAAAATATTTCAAAATGTCGTCTGCTGAAATTCCAGTATGCTGGGCGTTAACCCTTAAAACGCCAAGAAAACCTAAAGGAGCAGTCTGATCTGGGTCCACACTGTTTGCAGAAGTGACTTTTAAAGTAACCAGCAGAAGACAAAGCAGACGACAATAGTTGTGATTGGCGCTTTAAGGGTTAAAACATAAGATATGTACGGTACTTGGTGTAATATTGATTATAAGTGGCATATGCTGGTTTTGGAAGTTCCAGTCTTTGTTTACATTGGCCTTTCTCAGACTACACCAACTTTAACGCTTAGCATGCTGGATAAAACTTTAAGCAGGCGATATTGTGAACTATTTTTCTTACTTATTCCTAGAAAATAGGCTGTGACATTCCACGCAAATTAGCTCTCAGGGAGACAATTTGCATGAAATGTTATAACCAATTTCTGAGAAAAATAAGAAAAGTATTATATCAGTTTGTTTTTCTTCTGGTGAATCTGCCCAGAGAGTAATGCAAGGTTAAAATAGTTTCAGTAAAACGCACGCGCCACATGTAACCTCGTTAACCTTATCATCTGTCAGAATAAATGCTGCAGTAGCAGGTAATTTACATTAATTTCAGTCAATTACAGATTGTATGAATGGAATAAAAGGATATGAATGAGTTAAACTATAACCAGTGAGAAAATATATAACTGATGATATATGGTAAGATTCAGGATGCACAGGCTGATCAGTCTTCACTGGGCACTCTGTCGGTAGCTATTTAAGCACCCAAGCCCAGTCAGACTTTACCTGAGCAACCAGTGTAGACTTAGATCAACTGATTTATTCAGTGGATTTACTCTACTCAGATCCTAATAGAAATGTTGTAAACAGATTCTACAAGGAATGTTGCTTGAGAGCAAGTCTGAATTTCTGTTCAGCATTTTGCTGAACAGAAATTCAGACTTGCTCTCAAGCAACATTCCTTGTAGAATCTATTTAAAACATTGGACTTTCTAATGTATCTTCTCACTCATAACGTTCGGACACTGAACTCCGAACTATATTCACATACAAGAACTAGCCTTGTCCAGGGCTTAGGAATGGGTATTTAGGCTTCCTTAGTTTGAAGTAAAAAATATAGTTTTCTCACCTTGTGCCGATTTCTTAGAAATGAACATCAGACCAACCTCTTAGTCATCAAAGAGAAAAAAAGAAGTGAATTTGAGTGCAAGGATATTCTATCATAATATCATTGCTTATATAAGTAATATTTATAAGCCTAATGCAAGGCTAAATTTGAAAAAGTCCAGCTGGCAATCTGCTGATGTGAGTAAAATCTACTGGATGAGTGGCAAACAGTATGGCGTCTGACGTGGCTCAGTTTTTAGGACAGAAAAAAAAACAACAACACAAAAACGGTTGTATCACTTTTAGATTAACTGCTAGCCTGATAATAAGAGTCTGATCATTTTTATATATGTTAAAAGACAGTTTTCTAAATGATGGCAAGTCTATTTGGTAGAGTCTCGCTAAGTATTATCAAAATTGAGAAAGGAGACAAGACAAGCTAAAATATTATACTATTCAATTTAATGCAAATAGATGGCTTTGTTGCCATATATTTCATTTTAACGCTTTGTGGCTAAGCTATATCAAACATTATGTTTGTCATATGTCAGCCGCGTCACAACTCAACCTACCTTCGAAAGAAAAAGACCAAATGCTCATACTCAGCTCATGCATTGTGGTCTTGACATTCGCAGTTCTCATTATAAAAGTACTAGTAAACTTGATAAAGTTTCCGACATTTTACAAGGGATACAACTGTTGTGACTTCCAGTTTGCTTTCCTGCACTCAACTCCCACCCCCACCCACCCCACCCCTCCTGGGTCTACTTTAAAGGGAACTTGAAGAATTTGCCCCCATAGGGCGCAAATTCTTTCCTTTTAAAGCAGACCATTTTCAGAAGGAAGGCTAAATAATTTAGACAGAGTTGCCTCCCCTGAAAGTGTATAATGCCCCTTTAAATCTACATAGTAATATCCGAGAATGCTCAATTACAGTAAAACCTGTGTAAGAGAGCCACCTTCGAGATTGACTTTAAATAGTGGTTGATGTAGAAAAAGCTGTCTGTCTTATAAAGGTACATGTCATGTAATTTTGCTAGCAAAATTACATGACATGTACCTGTATAAGACAACCACCTTTCCACATCGACAACTAAGGTCAGTTTCAAAGGTGGCTGTCTTACACAAGTTTTACTGTATAAACGAGATTTTGTGGGGTACTGTATTTATGCTAAATGTCGAACATTCCTTATTATATAACTGCCATTTTTTGTACCTGTTGGCTAATGAGTGGCCATTAATCCTTACCATACTAGTCCTGAAAGTTAAAGAAATTTATTTTACTCCGTGTTATGCGTCCAAACATTGCTTAATGAGGGAAAACCGTGTAGGTCCTGATCATACGCCGCGTTCTTCGGCGTCCAATCTGGATTTTCACTGTTTGCTCAGGCGTGTCTGGTCGATTACTTAGGGTAAATACGGTGTCCACAATTTCTCATACATTCAGAAGAGAGGTAATGACACAGGTCATAAAATTTAAAGGTTTATGTCTGTACACAAAACATAAAGGTCAAATCACTTTAACAAGATTTTGGAAGAAAACTCTAATCATGCTTTATAAGTGCGTCATAACCCGAACCGCGAAGCGGTTCGGCGTGCAGATGCACTACTATAGACTAACTATGTGACCAGTGATGTGTGTGACCACAAATGTACTGGTCCAACAAACGCTTTGGTGGTTCGGTGCTTATCCTGAAAAACAATAACAAATAATTTGGCAGAGACTATTGACACGGCGGCCGTGCCGACAATAGCAACAAAGGAAATAACGCCAAGTATTCCAATTGCAGGGGGTTAAATCCTGCGACTCATGACGTCAGCCTTCCAAATTAGTGATCGCCGCCATTTTGAACTTTGTCTCCACTTCCAGTTTTATTTCTATCCATTCTCAGTCTCTTTATAAGCTAGGCATGATTCGTTTTGTGCATAAAGTACACTTTGATGTAGATTTTTTGATAACACATAGACTGTACGCTCTTTTCACGTGATAATCTGAAAAAAACTTCGACACAATAATGTGTTTGTTCGACTGGTTTGTAAATTATGTAAATTGTTGTTACTTTTATGCTTCTGCTTTTCATAATGTGTAGACTCGCAAAAAGACCAAAAAGAAACAAAGAAAAAAAAAAACGCACAAACGGTCAAAAGTCTTTAGGAAAAATCCTGAAGCAGTAAAATGGATTTCAGGTAGCGAACCATAGTGTATGTCGTCGTGCCTGTTACCGGCATACACTAGTTTTCGGTTTTCGGAAAGCATGGCCCTCGCCCATCGGGGCCCCCGAAATAAATGGGCTGCCTAAAGCTTCCATGGCAGAGCTGCTAGTAACAAAGCAGGACCCAAATTCATTTGATCGGGTCGGATAAAAGTCCCACAAATTTGGAGGCAATATCTCTAAACTACTGAAATATTGTTGACGTGGACGTTATATAGCAATTCATGCAGTGGATTCAGAAGTCAAGCGTGGCCTGAAATCAATTCAGTTAGATCTGGCCAACCCACCTATGAAGTATGTGATGATAATTTGGACGCACGGATATAGGTAGCACCTATTAAATTCATACTAACGAGCTTAAGCGACCTGAAAAGCAGGTCGCCACCTGCGCAGCAGGTGGCGAAGCTTAAGCTCGTACTATAGGTACCGTGAGTCTCTCACATACTGTAACGTATTGACAAGAACACGGCGGAAGCTGGGCATGTTTATTAGACAATATTTAACTCCAATTTAAGAGTAGCTTAAATTATTAAGATAGCAATAAACAGATTACTTGTTAAGGTAGTATTGAACAAGTATAATACGTTACATCCTCCCTTTTCTGAGGATAAGAATTTCTAATAAAATTCTGACTAGATTTACTTTAACTTTAAAGTTAGTAATCTCATACCATTCAATAGTTCTTTCCCTTTAAAAGGATCTCAATGACCAAGTGATATACCTTAGAATAGAATATTACCATACTAAAACTATTCAACACCCAAATATTCTCTTGTAAATTCTCTAAATTTACTACTGTATGCGTACTGTATAAAACATGTTCTTAATTGTAAGTAAATATCTGTATCTGAGACACAACCCAGTGTTTTGATTATAAGTGAACTAAACTACATGTAATAAAGCAATTAAAAAATATAAAATCTTCCATGTTGTTATTTCTGCTCCAGGTGTACTTGGTTGAATTTCATTATTGAGTTATATCCCTTTGACCAGATGTTGAATTCTATCATTCTGAATATTGAACGTTAACACAGATTTTCACTATTATTTACTACAAATATCACAACTAAATGCTTCCTCTTGGTCCTGTTAAATCATACTTATTTGACTAATAATTTTGAATTTTCAATAAACTTACCAAAGTAAGACTGGTAAAGTAACCTATATATGTATCTAACCATATAAGCCAAAAGATTGAGTTTGAAGGTTAGAAGAAACATTAGCAGTGAACACTTTAAAATGATTTTACAGCACTTCCACATTTTCTGATTACACAAACATTTCACTGATTTTTTTTCTTTTTTGATTACATTCACTTTTCCATCCATTACGAAATCACTGAATCGAGAAGGTGGTTTAACTGATCTTCACGAACTACTTTCATAATGCTTCTCCTGACTGCCTGACTGTGACTGAGCTGACTGACGATTATCTGTCGACTGACTAGACGATTTATCCGCTGACTGTCGATTCGACAACTGCTGACTAGATGACTGCTGACTAGACGACTGCGGACTGGATTGCTGACTGGATGACTGTTGACTAGACGACTGCTGACTGGATGACGGATTCAGCAGTGGCGTATCACCGGCTATTATTATGAGTTCTGGTTCTGTCTGATGAAAACTAGCACCAGTTTGTTTCAGATGACGTCTATTTCGCCTTATTTTCTTACCACCAAGGGTTTAAATAATGTATGAACTTGGCGTATTATGCTTTTTTACAACTGTTCCTGGTACCAACTTTGAGTCATATTTGTCTATCATAACTGTGTCATCAGGTTTGAGATTTCTGAGAGGTTTACCAGCAAACCGTTTGTTATAATAATACTGCTTTTTTCTGTCTCTTTCTGTGACCAGTTCTTACATTTTCTGGACTTACAGCCGGCTTCAAAGCTGCTGTTGTTGCTGGTATATTCGATTTTAGTCTACGACCTGTTGGTTGTTGTGCTGGTGAGAGTCCAATTTGCTCTAGAGGCGAATTTGTATAGTCTAACATAGACTGATATTGGTCTTTACTCTTTCTTATCATGTTCTTAACAGTTTGTACATAGCGTTCGGTTTGACCCATGCTCTGACTATAGTATGGTGAACTTGTTGTGTGAATAAACCCGTATTCTATTGCGAACTTTCTGAATTCTTCACTCGCAAACTGTGGTCCGTTGTCCGTAACAAGTTCATCAATATATCCAAACCTTGCAAATTGCTTTTTTAGGTAACAGATCACGTTACTAGAACTCCGATTGTCAAGTTTTTCAACTTCCGGCAATTTCGAGTATTAAAATAGAAGGGAAGGCAAAGATCAGGAACCGATACAATTATCCCACACCTCCCATCAGAGACATCAAACGGAAAGAAACACGAAATAACTAGACCCTAATGGAAACATCACTAGCGGAAAGCCAAACGGACAGTTACTTTCTCACAAAGTGGCCAAATGGCTACCCAAAACAAAATCTGTAAGCGACACACACACATTCAAAGACGAAATATAACAAAAATAAACCATGACAGAAGAACCGCCTTGAAACGATTTTAAGCTCCCCAGCCCTACTGTTAGTAGGTAATGTTTGCCTTGATACTCGAATAAATCTGCTCCTAGCTTTGCTGATGAACGATCCGGAATCTCGCTGGATAACATTGGTTCTCTCCTCTTTCTGTTTCGATTATGTATCGCACAAATCTCGCATTTTGCCACAATATCTTCTATTTGCGCCATCATTCCCGGCCAATGCATAAATTCCCAGGCTCTTGTTTTACATTTGACTACACCTAAGTGTGACTTATGTACCAAGTCTAACATGTCTTTCCTGAGTGTCCTGGGAACTATCAATTTCCATCCTTTAAATACCAAACCATCTATCATAGTAATTTCATTCCTGAAAGGCCAAAATACTTTGATATCTTCATGTACATCAACTTTCTTATCTGGCCAGCCTTCTTTAACAACTTGTATCAACATTTGCAACTGATTGTCTTTCTCTGTCTCGTCTCTATTTGAAATTGTTCATACTTTTCTGGAGATACTGGTAAATGAGAGTTTAGAGTTATTTCATTGATCTCAACTTCAGTAGCAAGATTTTCTGATGATTCTGGTAGATTTAGTCTCGATAAGGTATCTGATAAAAACTGATTTTTACCAGGCTGGTATCTCACTACAATGTCATAATTTTGTAACTGTAACAGAAATCTGGCCAATCTTGGTGGCGTTTGTGACATAGGCTTTCGAAAAATGTTCTCTAACGGCTTATGATCACTTTCCACTACTACTGATCTACCATATACATAATTGTGAAACTTCTGTGTCCCAAATAATACTGCAAGAGTCTCTTTCTCTATTACACTGTATCTTTGTTATGTTGCGTTTAATGCTCTCGACGCATATGCTTTTAGTCTTCCCTTCTGCATTAAAACCGCGCCTAATCCATATGCACTTGCATCAGCACTCAATATTAGTTCTTCCTTTGGATCGTAGAAAGCCAATACTGGGATTTCTGTTGTCATTTGTTTCAGTTTCTGAAAACTGGTCTCCTGTAACTCTTCCCAGTGCCATTCTACTTTACTTTCTAACAACTGTCTTAATGGGGACTAACATCTGACATGTTAGGAAGAAACTTTTGTAGGTATGTAATGAACCCTAGGAAAGTTTGCAGTTCCTTTTTATTTTCCGGACTTTTTATATTCAACACTGCCCTGATTTTCTCATCTGCAGGCATTAGTCCTTCTTTAGTGATTTTATGGCCAACGTAGTCTATGCTATCTTTTCTAAACTAACACTTTGACTTACTTAGTTTCAGATTGTTCTCTCTTAGTCTATCTAGTACAAATTTGAACCTCTTATCGTGTTCCTCAACTGTGGTTCCCCACACCAGAATGTCATCAGCTATGACCTCAGCACCAATAATGTCTTCTAGCATCTCTGACATTCTTCTTTGGTACATTTCTGGAATAGACTTTATATCGAAAGGAGCTCGTAAGAATCTGTATCTTCCAAATGAAGTATTGAAAGTAGTCAGTTTGGAACTTTCTTCATCTAAGGCCAACTGCCAAAACCCTGACGTTGCATCAGGCTTTGTAAATACTTGTGCAATTGGCATTTCAGCTACAACTTCTTCTATAGTCTTCATGGGGTAGTGTTCCCTCTGTATTGCGTTGTTTAAATCTCTTGGATCTCTACATATGCGCATGTCACCGTTAGACTTTACCACTGTGACCATGCCGTTTACCCATGGTGTAGTGTCGTTTTGCCTAGTGATGACATCTAACTTTTCCATTCTACTGAGCTCTTCTTTATCTCTGCTTTTCAAAGCGATTGGCACTTTCCGTGGGGGATGAACTTTAGGTGGAACAGTTTTATCTATCTTTATAGTATGAGTTCCTGGAAGACAGCCTAGTCTTTGATAAAGATCTGAGTAAGTTGTCTCTATGCTAAATATTCTTTTAGTCAACCCTATTCTCTCACAAGTTGCAGCACCAATTACTGATATTGATTTGGTTTCAACCACATAAATCTCTATGTTCATCTCTTGATCTTTGATAGTAACCAGAAGTGTTATAAGTCCTTCTGATTTAATTCTTTGTCCTGAAAATGACTTTAGTTTCAGGTAGCTTGCTTCAAAGGACCTTTTATGTTCAATGTGTTATAGTCACTTTTAGATAATACATTACATTTTGCTCCAGTATCTAACTGAAAACTTAACTGTTTATCACCAACATACAGATTTTCCACAAAAGAGTCATTTAGGTCACTCTGGTCTGATGATTTACTAAAGTCTAATGCACCAACATAAAGAGCTTCAAAGTCTGATTCATAATCAGTTTCATCTATTTCATGTACCTGTCTGTCCTTTTTTCTACACATAACTGCAAACTGGTTTGGCTTTTTACAAATGTTACATAGTTTACAAGTTGCAGGACATTTCTGAAATTTATGAGAGTTTCCTCATCTGTTACATATAGTGGTTTTTGGCTTTGCACCTTGTTGTACATACTGTTTCGGTCTATCAGAAGATTTCTGTTTGTTTCTCGGGGTACTTTGTGTACTTCTAGGTTTGTACGGTTGACTTTGTGGATAAAAAAAAAGTAAGAGAAAAGTCCAGGGATTGCCACAATCACAAACCGCAGCCCTTCCGAGACCCAAAGAGGAAGAGGAAACCGACAAATCTAAACAAGCACAAACCGAACAAACGTACGAAAAGCACTAAGATTAGCTCTCTCTTCCCCAAGCGAGGTAATCGCAATACTAAAAGGACTGAAAAAACACAAGAACAAAATGACACACGGAAAGACATACAACAAATCGCCTCGTAGAATAAACCACAAAGCAACAAGGAGTAAGACTAACACCGGGACCACCGCCTTAGAACGGTCGGTAGAGCAAACCACCGGGGAGTTTAAAGCACTTTTACAGCTAGCTGACCACCCTGGGTCCTGATGCTACTCTTAATACATAAATACATAAAAATTCGGTCCGCATAAAGGCTCCCAACTCAGTCAATGCATCAAAGCGAAAACATAAAAATCAAATTAATCACTATAATAAACAAAGATGAGTACTCATGGCTAATTCTACTGTATGCCAGAGTAAATGAAAACCAATAGTTGAACCACGGCGGGCCAAGCCAAAAACATATCGTCAAGCCCCAACCCACTGGTTAAAGTTTTACGAAGAGACCGTCATTGAGTCTGATGCCCGAACCGCCGTCGTGCAATTAAAGAGTGAAGCATAGCCATCAACAATGATTGGGTTGACAACTAGGCATGCAGTCTGCCGCATAATATCCAGGCTATAGCCAATTCTTTTATAACGGTTAATAAGTTTTCTGAATTGCTCCGAAAAGTTAGATTTACCTACAATTTTTCTAATCTGTACACTAAGTCACCGTAAAATTCTGGTTCCGATATACCTTGTTGCAGAAGTGTTTTCAGACTGACGCTATATTTTTCTAACTAGGCACTGTGTCTGCGATAAAATTTCGAAAACGCCTTACGAAGTTTAAAATAACGATAGCCCTGCCTAAGAAAAAAAAAAAGGTAAGAGAAAAGTCCAGGGAGTGCCACAATCACAAACCGCAGCCCTTCCCAGACCCCAAGAGGAAGAGGAAGCCGACAAATCTAAACAAGCACAAACCGAACAAACGTACGAAAAGCACCAAGATTAGCTCTCTCTTCCCCAAGCGAGGTAATCGCAATACTAAAAGGACTGAAAAACACAAGAACAAAATGACACACGGAAAGACATACAACAAATCGCCTCGTAGAATAAACCACAAAGCAACAAAGAGAAAGACTAACACCGGGACCACCGCCTTAGAACGGTCGGTAGAGCAAACCACCCGGGGTGGGGGGGGGGTGGGGTTAAAGCACTTTTACAGCTAGCTAACTTCACCCTGGGTCCCGATGCTACCCTTAATACAAAAATACATAAAAATTCGGTTCGCATAAAGGCTCCCAACTCAGTCAATGCATCAAAGCGAAAACATAAAAATCAAATTAATCACTATAATAAAAAAAGACGAGTACTCATGGCTAATTCTACTGTATGCCAGAGTAAATGAAAACCAATAGTTGAACCACGGCGGACCAAGCCAAAGACATATCATCAAGCCCCAACCCACTGGTTAAAGTTTTACGAAGAGGCCGTCATTGAGGTCCGAACCGCCGTCGTGCAATTAAAGAGTGAAGCATAGCCATCAACAATGATTGGGTTGACAACTAGGCATGCAGTCTGCCGCATAATATCCAGGCTATAGCCAATTCTTTTATAACGGTTAATAAGTTTTCTGAATTGCTCCGAAAAGTTAGATTTACCTACAATTTTTCTAATCTGTACACTAAGTCACCATAAAATTCTGGTTCCGATATACCTTGTTGCAGAAGTGTTTTCAGACTGACGCTATATTTTTCTAACAAGGCACTGTGTCTGCGATAAAATTTCGAAAACGCCTTAAGAAGTTTAAAATAACGATAGCCCTGCCTAAGAAGTTTGGCAGTAAGGGCTTTATTACGGTAGTTAAAGTCATTAAGATTTGAAGAAGCTCTGGCGAATCTTATAAGTTGAGATATGTATACCCCATATGAGGTACGCCGGGGGACATCGCCATCCAGAAAAGGGAAATTGACTATATCAAAATCAAAATCGTCCCGTTTATCATAAATTTTGGCGGAAACTGTACCATTAGATATACATAGATTCAAATCCAAAAAAGGTGCCTCGGTATCGGAAGAATTTGCTCTATTTAATTGGAGTTCTGTAGGGTATATACGGTCCACCATTTGGTCAAAGTAAATATTGTCAATATTTAATAAATCGTCAAGGTATCTTGAAGTTGAATTAAAAGCCTCAATAATGTCAGCCTGATTTTCACGTGAGAGAGACTTCATGAAATCTCTCTCATAACAAAAAAGAAAGAAATCTGCAACAAGAGGAGCACAATTAGTTCCCATAGGCATACCAATAGTTTGTCTGTAAAGTTTAGTTCCAAATCTATTAAAAATATTGTCCAAAAGATAAACAAGGGCATCACAGACTTTTTGACATGACCATAAATTGTGATTATCATATACATCAGAAGTGAAAAAAGCACATTCTTCGTTGCAAGCCAAATATTGGGTATTCTCCCGAATAAACGTTCGGTTAATTAAATCAATAATTTATAAGATGATGAGGTAACGTAGTATACAATGTAGAAAAATCATATGTAGACAATTTAGAAGCCTGAAAGTTTTTAGATTTAAATTTATTGAGAACATCATTAGAATTTTTAATTGACCAAAAATAGTTAATTCCGTCTCTTTCGTAAACAGTATCATAGTATCTAATCCAATGTTTTTTAACAGCAGTAAGACATGAAGTTAGCAGTTTGGACAAAACAGTAGTCGTACAAGAACTAGAATTAGCAATGAAACGTGCTTTATAAGGTCGTTTATGAAGTTTCGGTAACCAATATAACGTAGGAAGTCTGTCTTGCTTTTCTTTAATACTCACTGCAAACTTAGCAGTTATATCGAAAGAATGGGTATTGACAATAGATCTCTCGTCAGTAGAAATCCGTTCATATGTTTTGGTACTGCCAAGTTCTTGTTTTAGAGTATTGATATTCGGGTCTTCCCCTGTATTTATAGTCTTTAAGTGTTGCTGTTCTAGTTCATATGTGCGAGCAATATCTATAGCTTTCTCAAGAGTCAGATCCGATCCCTGATTTATCAGCTTTTCCCTTACTTTAGCATGTTTTGTTCAAAAGACTAGCTTATCTCTGACCATTTCATCTGCATTTGTATATGCACAGTCTTTTGCTAATACTTTCAACTCTATGATGAACTGTTTGCAACTTTCTTGCTCTCCCTGTTTCTTACACTGAAATTTATATCTTGAGAAGACAACGTTTGATTTGGGCTTGGCATAAGTTTCAATTTTTGTGTACAGTGCATCAAGGGACTTTCTCTCTTCGTCTGTGAAAGTCCAAGTGCCATATACTTCTCTCCCTTTCTCTCCTAGCCAAATCATAAGGTAGGCACACTTCTCTTCCTCGCTCTTGGCTTTGAGGGGGCCTTTAAACATAAATTCTGAGTGAATTTTAAAGTTTTTATAGGCTCCTGGGAGATAACCACTGTCCCAGTTAAACTTCGGCATTCCACCGGTCAGACCTTCCATCGCCATTTCTCTTTACGATAGAACGATGAAATAATGTTTATATTTTTAATATTCGAAGATCCTTTCCTTCGTTGGCAGTTTCACAAGTGGAAACGGGCTCGATTTCGACGACTGCCACCATGTAACGTATTGACAAGAACAAGGCGGAAGCTGGGCATGTTTATTAGACAATATTTAACTCCAATTTAAGAGTAGCTTAAACTATTAAGGTAGCAATAAACAGATTATTTGTTAAGGTAGTATTGAACAAGTATAATACGTTACACATACTATACAGAAGAATTCGCATGCGGCGGCTGACTGGTTTCCCAAATCTATAGAGGAGTTTATCGGCTAAATGTTGAACCCGAAAATCAACGCTAATTTATGTCCGTTGCCAGCCTGGTTTCCGAAAAATTTGATGATCAGATACGCTCCTCTGCAAACATGGAAAGCCAGTCAGCCGCCGCAAGCGATCTCATTGGCGGTAATGAATCATATACTAATGAAATAGAAGGATACATTTTTTACGACATTGACACGGATGAATGCGTGACTGATCTGCATTTTAGCCGCCATATTTAATCTGTGACTTCTCTCGCATTAAACAACATTTTCGCTTATTTAAGTGTAAATACTGAAGTTTGCCGTAAAAATGGATTACAATCCTACAGCACATAACAGGAATTATGCATGGAGAAGAATTTGTCGCTGACAACATGATAAAGGTAGGATATGCGGTGATTTCAGTTGACTGGCGATCAGCTGATCGTTCACGGTATAGCTATTTAAAAGGAGAAATCAGGGGTTTTTTTTTCGTTTTTTTTTTTTTTTTTGTTTTTTTTTTGACGAAATCAGCCTATAAAAATAAATTTTCGGGGCACATGCATAATTTCTTTTTACTATACGACTAAATACTTATTTACACACTTAGAAAAAAAACCATTTATGCCACGACCGGGGATTGAACCTGGGCAGTCCGCGTGACAGGCGGACACTCTACCACGTCGCTATAAAAGCTAACTTGTACCGCAAGGGAGTACAAGTGTATCATATACCTATACCCGGTGACACACTAATGTGCGAAAAATCATGAAAAAAAATGTTCGATATTGTGCACTTTGCCTCAGACCTACATTTAAACAGGTTTTGTCTGGTCCGCCACTTTGCATACCTGATGATAAAAAAATGAATAAAATGCTTAAACTCGTTTCATAGGTAACACTTATTTATTTCATATTACTTCAAAGCAAGAAACTTTAACACTCTGCTTGCTGGGTAAAAGTTTCAGCAGACGACGTCTTGATTATTATCATTATTATTTTTATTATTACTTCAGAGAAGAAATTTTGACATTTCATGCAAATTGTCTCCACTGGAGACAATTTGCATGAATTGTCAAACTCTCTATTCTAGGGATTATAAGAAAAAATACCATCGATTTGTTGTCTGCTGAATTTGTCTAGAGAGCGGTAAAGGTTTAAATGTTCATGTCAGTTGTGTTTGAAATGCACACAAAACATCATGGTCGAATTTCATATGAACAATAGGAGGAAAACTCTGAATATTTGTTGTTACTTATACAACAGTTATTTGGCTAGTTCCGGGTAAGGCTATGCTTTATAACGATCTCAAAATGGCTGGGCGGAACAAAACTGGATATTTTGCTTATACCGACTATTTACTATCCTTCCGTTAAATACCACACTAATAGCTGTCATTCGCCTTCGGTTATCTGCCCTTGAAATAGCTGTGAAGTACACCACTGTACTTGACTAGTTCCGAATAATTTTGCTAGTTCTGAATGATGCCTGAGAAATCTTTAAAAAAAATCGCTCGGATAACGCAACAACCTCTAAATACGACTTTATTAGCTTGCAATATGTGTGACAGAGAAAAATAATTTAAAATAAAGACATTCTTCGCAAAGGAGCAAGTTCACACAGACCACAAAATCGGCCCTGAAAGTCAAAATCGCATAACTCATGGCATAGCGATTTTTCGGCATGTAAACTCTCCTTACTGCAAGATTTAGCTCCTTTTTATATATCTTCGCCGCTTGCATACATGTTTACAAATAAAACAAATACAATTGTATTTCACAAATTACAAGCAAATTCCATAAGGAATTTATGTCCCTCGCCTTATTTTTATTTGAGCTGTTAAAAATGAGTAAGTTAACCAGAGGACCGTTGGTCCTATATCACTTACCTAAGTATTGAAGCAGGAAAAAAAAATGAAGCTAAAAATGTGGAAAAATTAAAAAAAAACAGTAAATAAATAAAAAAAAAAATAAAAAAAACCCACATAATTTCAAGATTCCAAGAGCATCCTCAGACTACAAGCAAAATGCCTGTAAAGTTTCAGAAGCAGTGGAAGGAGTTGTGCTCTCAAGGTACCTACTACTATATGCACTTTAATAGTTTTGAAGCATGGAAAAGTCTATGTTAAAAGTTAAAAATGTGAAAAAAGTAAAAAAAAAAGTAATTTCAAGATTCTGTAAAAAGCATATGCACACCTTCAGACTATGGTTAAAACATCTGTATAGTTTCAGTGGGAATTGTATAAAACTGTAGGAGGGGTTGTACTGACAAGGTACATGTACCTACTACATATACACTTTCATAGTATTGCAGCATGAAAAATGTGAAAATTTTGAAAAAAAAAAAATTTCAAGAATCTGTAAAAAGCACATGCATATCTTCAGATCATGATTAAGATACCGATTTTAACAAACTTATTACGGAAGAATGGGCACGTCGGAATGGTCATTAATGAAGATATCTAATATTTAGAAATTTCGTTGGTAAGATCTTGTCAGGATTATACACACACACACACACACACACACATATATATATATATATATATATATATATATATATATATATATATATATATTAACCTCTTATGCAAAGCTCTAGGAGACTTTAATGTTTTCATGTCTTATCTGGAGCCTTCAAACACCATTATTTGCTTCATGAGGAATACACATTAATTATACCTGTCTGCATTCGACAATTGTACTGGTCAGGTCTTGTCAATATGTATCTGTCAAAAATTATCAAAAGTTTTCGAGAAATGTGAAAAAAAAAAAAATGATAAGAAATGCCAATACAAATGTCTAAGGTGTTCTTACAGTCATTAAAACATATCAGTTTATCATTCATCACACTACATGCATTTTCATGTCGTTAGCCAAAAATGCGATAGTTTTCTTATTTATGCTCCAAACATAGATCGGTTCTAATGAGCCGAATAATTCTATGTTCGAATCATAAATAAGTAAATTGAGTTTTACCCCTGTAATTCCAATTTTTCTCTGTATAAAGTGAGGTTTAGCGGGATGCTCATTGAAGGAACTTGTTAAAGTAAAGTATGTTATTCAGTTTGAGTTGGTATGTTATCTTACTTATGTTTGGATTACTTGTTTTACTATGGGACTTGTCGAAATAAAATTTATAAATAAACTTAAGAAACTTCGTTTGTTTTCTCCTTACATTCCAGTAATTATATCAATGCACGGCATGCAGGGATTTAGTTTCAGTCGTATTATGTACAAATACCCAACATGAAATATGAGAGACCATTCAGTATCAAAACGATGGGAGATAATGTGAGAGGCACAAGAAGAGCCACAATCATAGAATACAGCCCACCTCATGCATCAAGAGGAAGAAATAAATAGATGACAATAACATACATGTACAAAACCAATGGCAAAACGACCAGATCCTACTTCCCACAAGAGGTGTTGTCAATGTTTTATCAAAGTTAAAATGTTCGAATAACGACGAACTAGTAAAATATCCACCTGACTGGTAATAAAATTGCTATTGTCAGTCGACTGGTAATAGACCGTTCAAAAAGAATATCACACATTTTAATTAGAATCATCAGACCTTGTTAAGTGCGCACAATGTTAATTTTGTTGGATTTGTTTAGAATACCTGTATTAATTTTACAGACAACTTGAACATAAGATGTAATTATATGCTACAAGACGAAATATTTAGACGTAAACGTCTAAGTACCGGCGCAAATTTTGTTCCTGTTTACTTAGAGATATGGGACAAAGGTATACTCGAGTTTAATAAATTTTCAATGTAACAGGTAAAAAAGAACAGCAATGTGAGTCTTTAATGTATGCTTTTATTTAGCTTTATGAAATTTCTTGATTGAATAAAATAAAATAGGCATTAATCTGTTTATAACACAGTTTGATATAAGGTAGTTTTAGATATAGCATGGTTCAAAGATGGATTCGAAAAATGTATAGATTAACAGATACATATTTTTATTTGGATATAACAAGATTAGTTAAATAATCCAACCTATGCTTTGGATTCCAAAATTTGTGTTATAAGCAGATTGTAATGCATTACATTTTTATAAAACCTATTGCCTGACAGGATAGTTCGCCTGAAGTTGACTTTAATTAAACCAAAGTCTGTTGCAGTAAAACCGGAAAATGAAATAAATCACCAACAACATAAACATAGAACAGTAATAAACCACAAGAAAAGAACTGACTTGGAACGGTCAGTTATAATCCTCGCCCTCAACTTTTATTGTGGTTCAAAACTTTTATTTGTGCGGCTCGCTGAGCGATCTTCTAACTCATTGCGCAATTGTGCAATCTCGCCAGAATCTTAGCTACTCGTAGTTGCTCATACGAGCATTCTCAGCCAAACATTCGGGTCCTAGCCCCTCTGAGTGTCTCAATATACGCATTCAAAGTTAGACATTACCGAATCAACAAAGTTATTGCTTGGATGATGAAAAGTCAGACACTGGTGTTCTCGACAGATACAAACACTTAAATGCGTAAGTGAAACGTCAAACACCGACTATCCTGCAAATATAAAAACCGACGATCCCGGCAAATATAAAAAATCCTATGTTAGCTAATCAAAAACTCTACCATTTATAGCAAGAGGACATATGGTCCTAAACCGCTCACCTGAGTGTTGAGTGTTTTTTATTTATTTATTTATTTTTTTTATTTTTTTTATTTTTTTTTTTTTTTTTAATGAATTTGAAGGTCATTATAGAAGACTGTCCCATGGGCCGTTAATATGCTTATTGGAAGCCAGGCTCATGTTATGGGGCTTATGCCCCTCCTTAGGATCATGAACCAGGGGGTTGTACCATGAGTTTATTTGCTGATTGTGTTAAATTCTGGGCTAAGATCGAAAGTCAAGGAGTGATTCTGACCTTTGATACACATGTAGCTTCATCTACTCATTTAGTTGATTGCAAATACAAAATTAAAATTCACAGGCAGCAATAGTTTCCAGAAAATTAACAATTTCTACTTTGCCCCTTACAAAAGCATATGCGACCAAATTTGGCCTTGATGTAAATTGGGTCAAGGTCAAGCCAGTCATCATTTGAATAAACTACGATGAGCTCTGAGACCCAAATACTACGTACCAAGTTTGAAGGCAAACAAGTCCATTGGTTCCGGAGAAGAAGGATTTTAAATGATTTTAACATATACGGCCATATTTGTCATGTGACCAAACTCATATTGATTAATGTTCATTTCCTTGTTTCTAAAAGGTTTTGTCATGAAATGTGGTCACAAAAGGCCTAGTGGTTTCTGAGAAAACCAAGTTTTAATTTTCATATCTGAATGACCTTGGGCCTAAGTCAAGGAATGACCTTGACCTTAAATACTCATGTAGTTTCATTTATTTGTTTAGCTACCTGTATCTACAAATTTTCAGATCATAGCCTGGAATAGTTTCTGAAAAATACACAGTTTTGACTTTTTCCCATACAAAAGCCTATGCCGCCAAAGTTGACTTTGGCTGAAATAGGTCGAGGTCATCCAAGTGTCATCATTTCAACAAACTGTGATTAGCTTGAGTCCCAAATGCTACAAACCAAATTTTATGACAATCGGCCTACTGGTTCAAGAGAAGAAGATTTTTTAAGAGATTTTAACTTATATGGCATGGCGGCCATAGTGGTCATGTGACCAAACTCATATTAATTAATTTTCATTTTCTTGTTCCTAAAAAATTCATATGAAATTTGGTTACAAATGGCTCAGTAGTTTCTGAGAAAACATGTTATAATTTTCATATCTGAGTGACCTTGGGCCAAGGAATGACCTTGACCTTGAATACCCAAGTAGTTTCATTTACTCATTTAGCTCACTGCATCTACCAATTTTCAGATCACAGGCTGCAATAGTTTCTAAAAAATACAAGGTTTTGACTTTTTCACATACAAAAGTCTATGCAAAAAAATTTGACCGTGGCCTGAAATAGGTCAAGGTTATCCAAATGTCATCATTTGATCAAACTATGATTGGCTCGAGTCTCCAATGCTACATACCAAGTTTCATGATAATCGGCCTACTGATTTGGGAGAAGAAGATGTTTTGAAGGGTTTTTACCTTATTTGAGCATGGCGGCCACCTTGGTCATGTGACCTTGACCCCGCGAACAAGCTTTCGTTCCCCCATCCCGTGAATGCTCCACATGAAATTTGACTTCAATCAGCCCAGTGGTTTCAGAGGAGAAGATGTTTGAAAATGTTGATAGACTACAGACGACAGACGACAAAAGAGGCTAGTCATACTATAAGCTCACCAGTGAGCCTTCGGCTCAGGTGAGCTAAAAATCCAAAGCTATATTAAGAGACCGGCGTGATTCCCGCGCCGGTCAATAACATATTCTTAATCGACTTCTAACTGATAATTTTGTGCTCGCTTTTCGTTCTTTACACCCCTCGTACACTGGTTCCGCGTTGAACACCAGGGAGAGAACCACTCGATGTAAACAGCAGCTGCTTGGTGTCATGTTACATTTTGCAGCAATTAAAACATGCATCAAGGTGCATTATGCTGACACGACTTAATAAGTAGTAGTTTCTAAAGTATTGATTATTTTAAGAACATGCGCAGAAGTTATTTAAATGTAAAAAGTTATTAAATTTAAATGATTAACTCTGTGGAGTTTGGACCTTGGTGCCAAAGGAATTTTTTTTTTTCTGTCATAATGCTGAGACTGTTATTTATATATGTGATTTGGTCTCAGATACCCGTAGATTTTGCAAATGCTGATGTCAAGAAAGGTAATTATTTCCTAATACACGTATAAATTTGGACGTTTAGAAAATTTTGGGCACCGTGTTTGCTGTCCTATCGCACTGTGTATAAGCGGACAGTAGTTTTAAGCGGAAGTTGCGACTATCCGATCGGTAATCGCAACCGTGTGTAAAGATTTCATGTAGGTCTTCTTCATTTCAGGTAGGTCTCCTTCGATATATTATTTTTAGGTATAAGCAGTAGTTCACTGTTGTCGGGTTGGCTGTCTGCAGTCTTGACACCAGTACTGTATTTACGGTTCGCAAATTTGTAATTATAAAAAAAAAATCTAGGGACGGGATTTTCAATCTATCTATACCTCACACACACATGATAGATGCTTATATTTAATCGCACGTTTGCGGACAGTCCAGACAGCACTGGTGGCATAATTGCGTACAGTCATCTCGAACACAGTGCACTACTGTTTATACCTAGAAAGTAAAATATCGGGGAAAACTGGGTGACAGAGTGGTTGTATATGGCGTAGGAAATAATTCGCGTTCAAAAGATCAAACTTTGATCGGGACAATTATTGGAAAAGACATTCGGCTGTTCATACCCAGTCGAAGTGAAAATCTCATATTCGCCGTAAGCGACACGGGCGTCTTGGAGTCTCCACCGTCTAAAAGACATTTTTTCCCGTATTTCACTATAATGCGGAAGCAGTTATTATCTTATCTCGTTTCTGTAATCATCACAATTGGCTGGCTGTATACAAAACTAATAAAAAGTAAAAAAAATAAGCAGGAAACCTACCTGAAATGTTTACCACACGTTTGCGATTACCGATCGGACAAATTTGCAAGTTTCGTTTGAAAGTACTGTCCGGTTAAATACCGTGCTTCTTTCCACGCTAGATGTTTTACTTGTCATCTTGACATAGACTCACTGTCTTGCCTTTACTTTCCCCCTTTACAACACGATACGCAGACCCTGCCAAAACTGGTCGCGAGGGCGTAGGCAGTACTCGAAGACAGATAGATAGAACGTTAAATCAGCCTCGAATAGACCTACACACTGATACTGAGTTAATTTTTCTACCATGTTTGCTATTGGTTATATTTGGCCATTAAGCACATGATTTTTACAGTAAGGATCACTTAGGATCAATTTTGTCTCAGTAGTGGGATCATTCACCTGTTCATGGAATGTCCCTGCACAGTGTCCCCCAGTTAATGTCCTGATTAGTTCTGATCTCTTGTCCAATAGACGGTCCACTGGCACTCCTTGTGAAGAACGAAGACATGCAAAGGTCATGCAAGCAGGTCTGTGTACTGATTTGAAAGGTGGTTCACTGTATTAGCTTCATCCCTGCCAGTGATGCTAAGGGAGCGTAACCTCGCCTTACTGGACACCACTGTAAGCTGCTAGGCTTGTAAAAGTGATACACCCTGGCAGTATACTCTGACGCAGAAACTGTCTCTTTCGAAGTGGGAATCCAACCTGGGACCTTTAGCACCAGATACCAGTGCAGTAATTACATATAATGTACTATACCAAAGCTGAGTAAAACATAAAATAGTAAACGTTTCATGTCCATTTATGAATTAAACTTTAGCTTGTGAAATTGTATCCAAAGTTTCATCTTTTCCAAATTTAAATTTCACGATAACTTTTTTGAACATACTTTTTTGAAAAAAAAAAAAAAAAAAAAACTTTCATGGATAAAAGTCGTAGAGAAAGACAGGTGCCGATGTCCCAGAGAGGTTTCAAATTTCAAATATTCATACGTTTCACTAATCAGATGGAGGTTTTACTGTTTTCTGAAATTCCAAAGAATTTTAGTCGAAGCGCACCGCCCTACTAGACCTCAATGATTGTCGAAACTCAAGATCAAATTTATGATTAAAAGATGAGATATTTTTGGCTATTACTATTCCCTACACAAATACGCACATTCTTGAATTCATTAGAGTGATTTGAGCGAGATGATTCTAAAAGGATCTTATTACGTCACTTAATTTTCTTAAAGAATAAAAGGGGAAAAATGCAAAATTATTTAACGCCCTGTAAAATTTAAGGCCATGGTTGACTGAATACTTATAAATAGCAATGAAATAGCAGGTATTAAGCGATTACTGACTATCGATAGTATACTTTACCAAAAAGGTTCACGTGGATTTCATTTTTATGGACCGAGAAAATCTGCAGAAATTATAATTTTGAAAATCAATATACAGCCTAACTTTTCAATATAGAGTCGAACCTCGTTATCTCGAACTCGCTTATTTCGAATTACCGCTTATCTCGAAGTGAAAATCTGGTCTCTGTTTTAACATGAAACTATGAAATTAGGTAACAAAATAATGTGGAAAAGAGGAGAAATTGCTCCTAAGGAGCAATTTCTCCTCTTTTCCACATTATTATATTTCTAACTTCAGAAGTCAAATTCCTTATTCATTTGTTAAATGTGGTTGTTCAATTTATTGTTTTCCTCACTCTCTCAACTCTGATATGTCGAGGTACGGATATTTCGAAGTGTTTCTGTGAGTCCCTTGGAATTCGAGATAACGAGAGAGTCGACTGTAGATGTCCATGGAACTTTTCGAAGGTGTCAGCGTCTATCTTCCTCTACAACTTTTATCTTGGATAGGTTTTATAAAGCTTTGTATGTAAAAAAGTTATCGCGAAAATCTAATTTGAAAAAGACAAGCAAGGCCTTGTGCCATATCAATATTTTCGGCAAAGTTTTTTGACGTCACTTGATATGGAAAAACTTTGATTGCCAGTGCTTCATTCCCAACAAGCTAGAGAGTTTTAGTGGAGTTAGAAACTTTATTTTAAATGTGCATACATATATCTCTTTCTCTGCTCAGAGTTACAACAGACAATTAACCCATTATGCCTAGCGTCTGATAAATTGGACATTGGCTGGCAGACAGTATAGACGCAGATCAGACGCCGCAGAACGCGGCGTCTGATCTTGGTCTACACTGTTTGCATTAAGTTCAGAAATTTCTACAAAACATGACAATAATAATGACTAACCAGACACTCCTTATATAGAAAATGAATCTGTCCAAAGAGTTAAAGTAGAAGAATCCACGCGGCATAAATGGGTTAATTATCTAATATGATTTACTGCACACCAGAACACAAGAAAAAGCCGACAGAAATTTATTGAGCTGGACTCATTATAATCGAAACAGGAAATGAAAAATGACCCTGGCAAAGAGGAGGGCATACAGCAAATTGAGATGAAATCCCTCAAATAGTGTAAGAAGAAATAGAGTAGCAGACCAAATTCAGTACTATGATACTTAGGGATAAGATAAGAGTGGGTATCCAAATAATTCTTTTTCTTATTTCTCCACAAAAAAACATACGAGTGTTGTGTATACCCACAACATGTATTTTTATGGAGAGATAAGACAAATATCAACGCATTTCAGTTGAAAATTTGGCCTTACCTGGAGCTATGAACCCCCGCCGGGTCCGACAACATTCATTCTTTCGTGGAATATTTTCTACGGTCATTTTCTCTCTTCCGCTGATTCAAGAGGCGCGATTGTCTGGTTCAGGCTAAACATTACGAAAACATGCCTATTCAAATATGTAGAAATTTTCACCTCTAAAAACTGAAAATTTTCAGATAAAAAATCTCTGATATTTTTCATATTTCTGCTCAAAACATAGATTGTGGGTACTCGTTAGAACCGCCTCGGCGAGGCGGTTCTAACGAGTACCCACAATCTATGTTTTTGAGCAGAAATAAGAAAAATAAAGTATACCCCTGTAAACCCCAGTTTTACTATATAAAAGTGGGGTTTAAGGGGGTCAGAATTATATAGGTATGTTTTCGTGATGGCTAAAGAATGTGCACAAGTACTTGTTAACTGCTTAGATAACTAAGCCTACCCAGGAGGAAAGATGTGGTTAGGTGAACTGACCGGCTCGACATGGCCTCAAGAGTGTTGACTGGGCTGTTAAACTCCAAACCAACCAACCAACCTACTTTTTTATGTTTGTGGTGTCCTTCTTGTGTCATCACGAAAACATGCCTATATAATTTTGAACCCCTTAAACCCCACTTTTATATAATAAAACTGGGGTTTACATGGGTATACATTATTTTTCTCATTTCTGCTCAATAACATAGATTATGAGTACCCGCTAGAACCGCCTTAGCGAGGCGTTTCTGAAGAATACCCACAATCTATGTTTTGGGCAGAAATATGATAAATATCAGAATTTTTTATCTGAAAATTTTCCTTTTTTGGTTGTAAAATTTTCAATTAATTTGAATAGGCGTATTTTCGTAATGACAGTGGCCACCTCGTGAGCTTTTTGCTGCAGGCGTCAGTTTTCTAGTTCTTTTTTTATTATTTTAATTTTAAGTTTTACGACCAAATCGACATTGTTAAGATCATGGCGAGCCGGTCATTTCCTCGGCTTGACCAATAGGGGTTAACTAGTACTCTCGCCAGTAATAGCGTTTTCTAGTTCTGGTTTGTTTGTTTGTTTGTGTTGAGGTTTTACGGCCCAGTCAACCTAATGGGGTCATGTCGAGCGCGGTCAGTTTACCTAACCACACGTTTACTGGGCAGGCTTAGTCCTCTAAACGGTTAACCAGTATTGTGCACATTCTTTCGCCAGAAACTGACAACTGCTCTTCTTGAATCAGCGGAAGGGAGAAAATGACCGTAGAAAATATTTCATGATCAATTATTCATAGTTCTGACTAAGAGGGTACCCAAATTTAATTTCTTATTTTCCTCAAAAAAAATAAAAACATATGTCATGGGTACTCATCAGAAGCGCCTCGCTCAAAAATAAAAAAGTTTTTTATCTAGAGCTTTGTTTGTATTTGGTGGAATTTAAAAAAAAAAAAAAAAAAAAAAAAAGAAAAAAAAACAACATTACTTATCCGGGAGCAAAATGTTTAGATGAGCAATTCCGGACTCATTTGGGATACATTTAAGTGTTTTTCCTCACAATTAACAATATCTTGCAATACAATTCAAGCAATTAAATCCTTTCTAAAATCTACTTATTTACTTCCGTTCCTAAATCTTTTACTTCCTTGTCATAAGACCGTATTTACCATACGGATTCGGTCAGACCTAAGCAAACAGGGTGGATCTAGATCAATGCGACACCTGACCAGGATCTACATTGTTTACCATTAATCTAAAAGTTTTAGACACATAAACAAGTAGTGAAGTGGACTGCTTTAAATTTTAGGACAAGCATGATATAGAGTTAAGGTGTCCCATTATTTTGGGTAATAATGGTAATAATTGCGCCGTAGTGTACGATTGGGGATGTCTCAAGCGAAAAGGAGCCTTCGATTAGCTGTGAAATGAGCAATTCTGACAATCCTGTGCATTTGTACACACCCATCAGGTATCTGCTGTTCTTTCATAGAAGGATTTCGTAAGTGGACAGCGAAACCCAGATCAGCCTGCGCATACGCGCAGGCTGATCTGCGCTTCGCTGTCCCCATACCCGCGAAGGTACCTTTTCGTTTAACGAAGTCCGTTTCATAGAAACAGCGATTATGATACGGAATAATTATTGTGGAATAGACATGGAAGACGAGCCAGACAAAGATTTATGGGAAAAAGACAAGGGTAACTTGATTACGCCTATTTCTCTTTTTGTTTTCTCTGTTGTATATGAGTTTCATACAGTTTAGATACCAAAGTCACGAATATTTTTCTATTTAGCAGTTGTTAGTACCGTGTGACAGCCGTTAAAAGTCTCGATGTACTTTAATGTAGCTTTTATTTCCCGGTCCTTTGTGATTGCTGAGCCCATTTTAGATTTTATGATAACCTATAAGGCTCTCTGATGAGGCCCAGCTAGCCGAGACTAGGTAGTCTTATCCTCATTACTCTCAAGGGTCATTCCTTTTAGAATCCAGTTGAGCCGCAACGTCCGAAAAGATACCTTTGGACATGTTCACCCAATAATAATAATAATAATAATAATAATAAAGATTTTATTTTCAGTGGGTAACACAATTAGCTACAAACTACTCTTCCTTGAGGCCCATGCACTACAAATACTTTACAAATATACAGGTCAGAAATGTATAGAAAACAGTAATCTAAAATATTCAAACAATTTAAACTAAATATTACACACACACACACACACACACACACACACACACACACACACACACACACACACACTTACGACTGAAAGTACAAAAATCCGACATGATTAGCATGTATTATATACATGTATATTAAAGAAAAGAAAGGTTAATATTTCATCCATTGTATGCATCGTTTATGGAAAATTGATATATTCTTTGACAATTTTATATGTTCCGGTAAAACGTTCCAAATAGGTGTTCTTGAATAAGACAAAGTATCTTTAAATAATTCTTTGTTTGGTTTTGGAGTTACAAAATTATTATTTGAAGAGGACCGTAATCAAGATTCAGATCAACCTGCGCATCAGAATCTTAACTGAGCGCATTTTGGCTAGCTAAGGATGCAAGTTTCGTTCGTGCGGACAACGAAAACTGATCAGACTGCATGGATGTGCAGACTGAATTCAGTCTTTGTTTGCCGAAGATGTCAGAAGGTAAGTTTTCTTCCACTGCGATTCATTTATTCTTATTATTATCTTTTCAGTAGTGAAGAAATATGGTATAAAACCCAACCTTGAAGAAGAGGCCCTTGAACTTATTAACCAGGTAATTTGCAGTGAAATAGTAGACCCTTTTGAGAAGGGTACAAAAACAATTTTGAAAGAACACGAAAACACGCCTATATAATTTTGACCCCCTTAAACCCCGCTTTTATATTGTTAAACTTGGGTTTTACAGGGGTATACATGATTTTTCTTATTTCTGCCCAAAAACATAGATTGTGGGCACTTGTTAGAACCGCCTCGATGAGGCGGTTCAAACGAGTTCTCACAATCTCTGTTTTGAGCAAAACTATGAAAAACATCAGAGTTTTTCATATGAAAATTTTCAGTTTTTGGAGGTGAAATTTTCTATATATTTGAATAAGTATGTTTTCGTAATGGATTTGTCCCCCTGAAAGTGTATCAATTCCCCTTAAGGTTATATCCAACTTTCCCGCGGACTGTGCGGATGTGCAGTCTGATACCGGTCTTCGTTGGCTATATTCACCTTGACGACAAATCCATCAATTGTAAATACAGTAAAAACCTTGGTGATTCGAACGCTTTTTTTTCGAAACTGTCGGATTTTTCGAAGATCGCTCAGTCCCGACGTTTCATGCAATTATTTATAGTAAAAATCTCACCGATTTTTCGAATTTCGATTATACGAAAATTTCAGTTTTCGAATAAATTTGTCGATCTCGATCAAAAAACATCATATTAAGACCCGCCACTAAATTCGGAGTCAAAGTTTGCACATCAAGGTCACGCATGATCTTCTTGCTTACTTTGCGCGGCATCGGTGCGGCGACATCAAGTGCTACACACCCCAGTGACTTCAGGCATATCACTTTAGTGTAAACAAGTAATTGAGAACGGATTAATTATTTGCTCGAACAAGTGACCATCTTTAATTGACTAAATGGCGTCTTTAATACACGTCGTTGATAATGATATTCTTGTTTGATGTATTCAAGTACAACATATATATATATATATATATATATATATATATATATATATATATATATATATATATATATATATATATATATATATATATATATATATATATATATATATATGTTGTTGTAGGCAATAAGCAACTTTGTATTTGCTTGATGCTGAATAAAATATTGTATTGTATTGTATTGTATTGTATTGTATTGTATTGTATTGTATTGTATTGTATTCGAGTACAGAAATTAAAAGCATTAATAAAGTTAAATTGAAGAGTTACTTGTATCGTGTAAATACTTCACGCCAAAAAAATAATGATTCTGAAAACTGAAAATAAACCGTCTTTTCGAGAATTTAAAAACTGCGGAGAGTGACAGTAGAAATTGCAAAATGTGATAAAAGCATTAATAAAGTTAAATTGAAGAGTTAGATGTACCATGTAAATACGTTAGACCTGTAATCACTGTGTACCTGTGAAACTGAAAATAGACCGTCTTTCCAAGAATTTAAAAACTGAGTGACAGAAGAAATTGCAAAATATGACATAAAATTGACTACAACGTGTGCTTGTCCCCTCTCAGACCTGTAGCAGCATGATCTTTACGGTCGCAACCACTTATGTGCTGTATTTGTATTGGTAAATTAATTCGTCAGTAAAAAAAAAAAAATCTTGTTTTACATTAAAATTTCGTTTTCACCGTTGTTGTCACTGAATCGCTCGAGGAATGTGTCAGGAAGCTCTTGATTTTGAAAGAAGCAATGGAGAAGAAAGGACTGAGCGTAAATGCAGGAAAGACGAAAATCATGATCTGCGGTACGGGCTTGGACCTCCTGCATATTTCAGGAGAGTTTCCATGCGCTGTCTGTCGCACTGGAGTGGGCAGCAACAGCATCTTTTGCAACGGCTGCAAGCACTGGGTGCACAAGAAATGCAGTGGGCTCAAGCGCTTGACAAAGGACCCTGACTACAGATGTACATGGTGCCAGGGAACTGCACGCCCATTGGACGGCAGACCACAGAAGGAAGTCCAGGTCGGACCTGACAACCTGGAGGTGGTAGCTTCCTTTTGCTAGCTAAGAGACATGCTCTCAGCAGCAGGTGGCTGTGAACTTTCAACCACAACACGTGTGAAAACCGCTTGGAAGAAGTTCAATGATCTGCTACCAGTTCTCTCTTTACGCCACCTCTCTTTCAAGACACGTGACCATGTGTACAGCTCTTGTGTGCGGAGCGCAATGCTCCACGCCAGTGAGACTTGGCCATTGACAAAGCCAAACCTCCAGCGTCTGCAGCGAAATGACAGAGCAATGATCAGACAGATCTGCAATGTCAAGCTGCAAGACATTGTAACCACCAGGTCCAGTGAGCTACTTGCGCGGCTTGGCATTGAGGATCTGGACCTCATTCTGAAGGAGAGAAGGCTCCGCTGGTAAGGACATGTGGACCGCTTCAGTGGTGCAGCAAAGACAGCCCTTCGCATACAGGTTGAGGGAAAGCGTGGGCCTGGGAGACCCAAGATGACATGCAAGCAGCTGACAGAGAGGGATTACAGAGAGTGGAAGCTCTTGGCTATCAACCCTCATGATAGACATACCTGGAGATCTGGTGTGAGATCTGCCATGCGTGCAGCAAGCTAGCTATCTGGAAGGGGGCCCACTGATGTGGATGTTGCCCCCGTCCCTGCACGTTAATCAAATATCCGATTATGATATTATGATACAAACAATATTTTTTAACTTGACCTACACCCCGCGTGCTAGAGCCTCGTTTCGTTTCGTACTAGCTTGATTGAGATACTATGCAAGACGTGATATGACAGGTTCATTGTTACTCTGGATCAGATCATAAAAGTCGTTGGGAAAGGGATGCCGCCTAATATATCGTTTTTGAATATGCCTGTTTGTTAAATCTGTATAGAAGGGACACTGTAAGACGCAGTCAAATTCATCCTCGATCTGGTTATTATTACATAGTGTGCAGATACGCTACACGTATAGAATACTCTGTGCCTCCCTGTCTCAACTTTATGTTCATGAACCGAGCATCTTAGTTTTGCCAAAATTCTTGAAAAAATGCGCTGGTAAATTGATTTCAATATAAAACTGGGCTCGGAAAATGCTATAATAATTTCTGTAATGATACGCTTTGTGAGAGTTATTCTGGTCAGAAAACCACTCTTGTATCAAGTTGTCTCTAAGTCTTGATTTAAACATTAACAGAAACACTTTTGCATTTTCAACAGCTTTAGAATGCCATGCTTATCCGAAACCCTACCTACAAAGCAAAATTCTAACTTTTGTGGTTCAAGTAACCCTTCCCGCATCTTCTAATCTTTTTCAACATTAAGTAGCACTGATGTGGATATCTAATTTAATGACCTTCGGAAAGTAATTATAACATAACCTCTGCCCTAGAGAGAGCAGAATATCTTGGAATATCTTGAAAGTTGCGCAAAATCGATCGTGTACTTTTTCTAGAAGATGGGATTGGATTTAACGTAACTCATTATTTTTAATTCTGTAACAGCCTTTCTATATATCTCTCAAGTCAAACAACCGTGCCGAAGGCAAAATTTCGAACATCTCCGAAGAACATTCGAAGAACGGGTAATTTGAAGGAAATCTTGCGGTCACTGCTGATTCGAAGTATCGAGATTGGACTGTATTCGGACAATAACTGTAATAAGTATTGTCTTCGTTAACCGGGACACTTGTCTGCTCTGTACGTCTCTAACCCCTGTCCTCCCCACCCCATCACCCCCACCATACACACAAAAACACGCACGTTCTTTGCCTATCCACACCTATAATTTCCCCTGCAATATTGTGGAAGATACCAAATCTATTGACTTTATTTTTAGCAGGCTTATCAAAACATTTCTTGCTACTTGCCCCGTATATCTTGATTGCTGTACAGTCGTACAAGGAAGTTAAATTTCGGATGGATGGTGAAGCCCTGTCGTGTCGAAGAAACAGTTGTACACAGGAAAGATAATGGTCCGCCGCATACGAACGCGTATTTTTTGGGCATATGCAGATAGCTAAGGCCCAGATCAGCCTGCGCATCCACGCATTCTGATCAGGGCCTTAACTGTCCGCTAGCAGAATCATAAGATACTCGATAATGTATGAAATGAGAGCAAAGGCTCTGATGATGCGCAGGATGATCTGAACATGTGTATTTCGTGCATGTTCGATGGCACTTTTTCGCTTGACGCGGCCGAGTTAATGGGTAGGTAAACATTGTATATCTAGATATGAAAATATTTTACTCGTGACTAAAAACAACGCATTCTATATTTTCCCTCAAGACACCGACCAATCAGTCATGGTGACCTCTTATGCTTGTTTTTTATGACGTACAGCACACGATAAGCGGGAAGAGGATCAGGTAAATATTCTTATGTCCACCACTTACGGACAGAGGGACATATTGATTTTGGTGTGGATCCCGTTGTCGTCGGCGTCAGCATCTGCGTTGACGTTGGTGTTGACGTCGACGCCAACACTATCTTGTCTGCACAATAGCTTGTGAATTAGTGGTTGGATTCTTACCAAATTTGCTTGATTATATAATTGAGACAGAACAAAGAACTGATAAGATTTTGGTGACTTTGAGCTACTTTTCAAGGTCACAGCAGTAAAAAATGAAAATTCAGTGACACTTTCTTGTCTGCATAATATGTTTTGAATCAGTGGTTGGATGCTTACCATATTTTCAAGAATATATAATTGGGACATAATAAAGAACTTATTAGATTTTGGTGACCTTGACTTAAGTTTTATGGTCACAGGGGTAGGAAAACTGAAAATTCACGGTGGGGGGACATTTGTTTTCTCTGAAAATCTGTTACGAGTTTTTCGTTCTTCTACAAGAAAACATATGTTGTAGGTACTCATTAGAAGCGCCTCGATGAGCAAGGCGCTTCTAATGAGTTCCCACAATATATGTTTTTTATGTGCAGAAAAAAGAAAAATATCCGCATTTAATGGTTGAAATCCCTAGGCGCGATTGATTTATGAAAATTTCTGTTTTCCAAAACCTCCCCATGTGTTGAAAGGCCAGTGTCACATATTGAACTGTGAATAAAACAGTGGCATGTTAATCATAGCTCTTCATAAAACGATTTTGCCAACACAAATACAATGTAAACTGATATTTTTCTTATTTCTCCTCGAAAACATATTGTATGTACTCATGAGAAGCGCCTCGCGCTTCTAATGAGTACCCACAACATACGTTTTTAGATGGAGAAATAAGAAAAAAAATATATATGAATACCACTCTTATCTGGAGCTATTGACACCGGTACTGTCTGTTGAATTATTTCCTTGGTTTAAACATATTCTATTTCAAAAGTACAATAATTATACAACCATAACTGGCATATACACAAAAGATAGGATTAGAACGGAAGCATAAGCTTATTTAGTCTCCTAATACACACATATAAATTGTACTACATCATGGCAGTTTATCATTATTACAAGTAGTACTTATTGTATCGTGGACTATGCGATATATGAACAGAGTCTCAACCAATCATTACAGTAGAATGATATTAAAACAACTATGCAGTAACGAAGGATAATATTATACCACAATGATAGTTTGAGCGACAATGAAAACGAAACAAAGAAAAAAAAAATAAGTCAAAAGAAGAAGTAAAACAAAAAGTAATCCGGAGCGAGAGTGTGCGGAAAGAGTGGCAGGCTATCACTTGATAATTTCCAATAATATCGTAGGCAGAAATATACTGATCTCATTTACCACCAGCGGGACCCGGCAAATGCTACATGTAATGCATGAAAAACTATGGGTGATCCCTATATTCGAATATTGAAATAATATTTTTTCCACTCAGTGCGAATGTCAAAATAGGATTTCGAATGTCAAAATAACATGTTTGACTCAGTGCGAATGTCAAAATAGAATTTTGAATGCCACAATAACATTTTTGACTCAGTGTGAACGTCAAAATAGGGTTATGAATGAAAAAAGTAGCATTCTTCGACTCAGTGCGAATGTCCAAATAGGATTTCGAATATCAAAATCACAATATTTGACACAGGGCGAATGTCAAATAAGGATCATGAAAGTCAAAATAGCATTTTTCGACTAAGTATGAATGTCAAAATAGGATTTCGAATGTCAAAATAGCTTTCTCCGTCTCAGTGCGAATGTAAAAATAGAATTTCGAATATCAAAATTGCATTTTTCGACTCAGTACGATTGTCAAAATAGGATTACGTATAATTTGTTGAATATCGTAAAACCGAAAGTCGAAAAACGAAAAGCGAAAAATAATTATCGAAAAACGAAAAGCGAAAACGAAAACGGAAAACGCAAACGCAAAAAGTGAAAAACGAAAACCAAACCCACTTCACCTTGCTTATAATGGAACTGTCTGCGCGTATATAAGTCTAGATAAGAGGAATATCCTCGAATTTTATTTTTCTCATTACGGAAACACGCCTATTCAAATATATTGAAAATTCTACCGCCAAAACAATGAAAACTTTCAGATGAAAAATTCTGGTAGATTTTTAAGTTTCTGATTAAAACATAGATTGTGGGTACTCGTTAGAACCGCCCCGGCGAGGCGGTTCTAACGAGTATTACGCCCCAGTGAGGCGGTTCCAACGCGTATTCACAATCTATGTTTTTGAGCAGAAATAAGAAAATTAATGTATACCCCTGTAAACCCCAGTTTTATTGTATGAAAATGGGGTTTAAGGGGTCAAAACTATATAAGCGTGTTTCTTTACAAAAACTGGAGAAGGAACAAGTGTTGAAAGATCACCAGGAGTTAAGTTATTGTACAGCTTGTAAAACAGTATCAGATTATGATTAATTCTTCTTTTTTCGAGAGTTTCCCAACCAAATCTCATTGTAAAGATTATGAATTGATATGAGTTTAGTAGCACCAGTCGCTATTCTAGCTGCTTCTCTTTGTATTTTCGAGTTCCTGTTTTTTATAATCACTGCAGTTATCGCAAACAACGTCCGCATATTCTAAAATAGGTCGTATAAATGTTTAAAAATTATTTCTAAAGATTTCCTGTCTAGTTCATATGTTAATCTACGCATAATATTAATTCTTGTCCAAGCTTTTTCTTTAATATAGTCAATATGTTTATGCCAAGAGCCATCATTTGAAAAATACATTCCGAAGTGCTTATGAAATTCAACTTCATTGATTTGCTGTCCTAACATGAGTAAGGAAGGGTGTACAGGTTTTTTCCTGGATATCAGAAGTCGTTCCGTTTTAAGGGATTGAATTGTACCAACCAAGCTTCAGACCATTTAGCTATTTTTTTCAAGATCTGCATTAAGAATTTCTGCAGAAACGTCTGGAGTATCGACAATTATGAAAAGGCTGGTATCGTCAGCAAAGAAACGAATGCTATCCTATTTTATTTACTACATCATTTATAAAAATTAAGAAAAGAAATGGTCCTAGGATTGATCCTTGAGGAGCGCTTGTCTTGATATAATTCTATTTTGATTCTACTCCCTGTAACACAACACGTTGTTTTTTACCATCAAAATAACTAGAAAAAAACATTTTAATAGTTCACCAGAGATTCCAGTTGATCTAAGTTTATGAAGAAGACCGGCATGCCAAACATGGTCAAAAGCTTAACTTATGTCACGAAAACAGCCCGAACTTCTTTGCCAGCATCAAGTGCCAGGCAAAATGTATTATACAAGAAAGTGGGCTCGTTAGTAGTAGAGTCTCCAGGTATGAAACCACATTGAAAAGATGTAAGAAGGTTATTATTACGGAGAGGATTAAACAGACGTTTAAATACAAGTTTTTCGAAGGCTTTGTCTAGATTACTCAATAACAAAATAGGTCGATAATTACAGACGTCAGAAGCATCACCTCCGCCTTCAGGTACAGGACAAACGTGAGCTATTTCAAAACCTATTGGAACCTCTCCTTGGTGCACGGACTGATTAAATAAAGAAGCTAGTGGTGTAAACAGTTCACTAGCTAGTTCACAAAGAATGCGGATACTTATTCCATCAGGACCGACGGCTTTACCCACCGGAAGCGTTTTAAGTTGCTTTAACCTCATCTGAAGTAAACACAAGAGAGCTTAATGGTTTGTTTACAATGTAATTGTCGATAACAGGAAGTATGACATTATCTTCATCTAATAAAGTTTGATCTCGAAAATATTCATTAAAATATTTGCTTTTTTCAACTTCGGCGGAATATACCAATCCATTTCTTTCCATTTGGGGAATAGCAGAAGTAGAATGCTGGGGGTGGGGGGGGGGGGGGGGGGAATAAATGTTTTTATAACAGTCCACTATCGTTTTGAAGATAGGGTTTCAGAGTTTAGCTTATTTGAGAGGGGGTCTGTGTACGATTTTTTCTTTAGTTGAGAATCATTGTAGTAATTTCTAAAGACGTCTAAGCCTTTCCCAGTTTGCTTGTGTATTTGTTCGGTTTGCTTTTTTATACGCTCTTTTATGTATAGGTATATGTTTCTAAATTAAAGTGGTTATCCACGGTGGCTCAGTCGGCCGTATTGTGACTTGTCTGTTAGAATACAAGAATCGGTAATTTCAGTTAAAAGATTATAGAAGTTTTTATATACATTTAAAATCAGGGTTTTGAAGAGAATTTCAATCAGAAGAATATGTTTTCTGCCTTAAAACATTTAATTTTAGGTTTTGAGAAACTGAATACACCAAATATAGGACAATGATAGCGAAGGTCTTGGTGTAGGAAGGGGTCGGCAACTCCACTAAATATTATTAGATCTTTGTTGCCTACCAGTAATAAGTCAGTGAGAGAAAACGAATTTCCCGTAAAATGGGTAGGCTCACTGATAGACTGGTATAACGAAAACTGTTGAGTTAGTTTTACGTGCATATTGCGAATTTAACATATTGAAGTTAAAGTCACCTGTTATGATAATATCATCTGTGCCTGTGTCGACTGCAAGATGGATAGAATCTTCAAGCGAGGAATAGTAAGTCATATCTGAGTTTGGTGATCTGTAAAATAACCCGAATAAGATATGTTTGTGTCTGAGCGTTAAATCTGTCCAATACATTCTATGCCTCTCGGCTCTATGTCAAATCTTCGCAAATAATGAATGTTTTCCTTAACATAAAGAGGTACTCCGCCATGGCTGTCACCGACTCTGTCCTTTCGTTCGGGTTGTCTAAATGTCTGAATGTGCAAATCTTGCGAAAGGACAGAAGGATTTAGCCAAGTTTCGCTGAAAGCTAGAATATCAAAATCAAAAAGCTCCGTACCTAGGATATCAAGTTTTGGTACTAGACTCTGTGCATTATAATGAGCAAAAGAAAGATAGTTCAAAAGGTTTGAAAAATTAATAACAGAAGAGTGAGTCCAGGAACTGTCTGGGATGCTGCTAGTTGATGAGGTCGAGAGAGGACCTGGACTAGGATGTATGTTCCCAGCAAGTAATAACAGGACAGAAAGCCAAGTTATTGTAACATGGTAAATATATAAAATGTTACTTCGTACGTAAACAACTGATTGGCAAT
This sequence comes from Anodontia alba, assembly GCA_964016985.1. Lineage (NCBI taxonomy): Eukaryota > Metazoa > Mollusca > Bivalvia > Lucinida > Lucinidae > Anodontia > Anodontia alba. Next base: position 6,531,909 of record OZ024824.1, read on the forward strand.
GAACACCTGTCCTTTTATTACGCGTTTACAAGAATGCTTGAATATACTGTTTTCTGCCAAATATGAATCACCTTGTATGGAGGATATGAATGCTCTGAAGTAAATATACATTACCAATAGAATTTGACAACTAATAGGAATTGAATACTATTGAAATAAAAGCAGGCACGCAGGCCAGCAATTGAACTTGTATCGCGGTACGTTATGATACGGTTGACTGAAGAAACAAGAAAAGAGCAATCGCTAGCCTACATACATGCATCATATAGTAGGTGAAGACAAGTTTAACAGAAGATTCCATTTTACACATCCCTGTTTCGCCACCCATCCCATCTCTGGAATAAGATGTAAGGAAAAGAAAAAAGTCAATAAATAAAAAGACTCGAGAGCTCATTTCAAAAGAGCAAGAGAGAAATAAATATATAAGAAAGGTTCTTTTGGGAAATTTCATTTCTTGATAGTAACTGTGAATCAACGAAGGCTCAGATCGGTAACCAGACCAGGGCACCCGCTACTCGTAAATAAGGTCTTCATGTATCATCTGTTACATGTGCATGAACTGAGCACTTAATAAATATTTCAAGAATAAAACACGCAAAGCACATCTGCCACATATGATAAGACATGATTCATGGAAAACATGCCCCTATGAATAAACCGTGCAAAGGAAACCCAGACCATAACCCACATCATCACGAAAACACGCCTATATAATTTTGACCCCCCCCCCCCCCCTTAAACCTACTTTTATATAGTAAAACTGGGGTTTACAGGTATACGTTATTTTTCTTATTTCTGCTCAAAAACATAGATTGTGAGTACTCGTTAGAACCGCCTCGCCGAGGCGGTTCTAACGAGTACTCACAATCTATGTTTTGAGCAGAATTATGAAAAATATCCGAGTTTTTATCTGAAAAATTTCAGTCTTTCGAGGTGAAATTTTCTATATATTTGAATAGGCGTGTTTTCATAATGTAACCGCCGTGAAACTCAAACTAAACTAGCAAGAGAGCTGTACAAAGCACCACAATCACAACAACGCCAAGTATAAACTACCTTCATGGGCCATGCTCCATACATGCTGGATTTCAAGTAACTTATTTGAAAAATAAGAGCCCAATTTGATCAGAATCCTCACTGTTCGCTGGTCAGATTCCGATTCTGCAAAGTATTATGTCAAATACACAGGTATAATGATATTCTCACAACATACACCTGACAAATTATTTTCTTATTTACATGATCGTAATTGTCTATGTACGTCAAAGGATTGGGAGCAGGTTAGGCTAATTTTTTTTTTTTTTTTTTTTTTTTTTTTTTTTGACTTCTCCTGGACGATACTGTGCAGTAAACCTGTATCTTGGTTTAGTATGAATGCAGCATACACCTGAAAGACGCTACCGCCATTTTGATAAGGGATAAAACTTACAAACCTTTTAAAAGTTAGAGAATAATTTGCCCTCAGAGGGAGGAAAGTGTTTACTTTAAGAGTAGATCCACATCAGAAGGGACATAAATACTTCCCTCAGAGTTGTATCTACTCCCCTTAAAGTGTATGTATACACTTTCTAAGGAAACAACCGTTTCAAAATTGTTCTGGTTCCTTTCTGAAAATGTTTTGGTTCCCTTCTGAAATTGTTTGGGTTCCCTTCTGAAAATGTGTTGGTTCCCGTCTGAAAATGGGTCTACTCTATGATAGACCCCTTTTACCGAAGGGACTTGATGTGCAGGAAAGCAAACAGGAAGTCAAAACGTTGTCTACATTGTACAAAATAATAGAAAATCTACCAAGCTTATAATGACTACTTAACGCAAAATAATAACTCGTTTTTCTTACAGGTAGAATATGAGAAGTAATAAGTCAATTTGACCTCAGTCTAGCCTACATTCAATCTACTGGCATGTACATGCGTTGCATTATGTATGTTAATATGTTAGTGATAAGTTTCTAATAAATAAACAGTTAATTTCTCGTAAATATTGTCGGATAGAGACGGCTAAAAAATAAGTTTTTTAACCTATTTATGCCTAGCGTTTCATAAAATGGACATTGACAAACAGTGTAGACACAGATCAGACGCCACAGGACGCGGCATCTGATCGTGGTCTACAATGCTTTCATTAAGTAAAGGTAATTCTATAAGAGTTGATAACAGTAAAATTACTAAGGTATCCCTTCACATTGAATTGATTGATTGATTGATTGATTGATTTCGGTATCACAGATTAGCAGATATACATAGTAAAACTATCTAAGTATGAAATGGATATGTCCAAAGAGTTTACGTAGAAGAGTCCACTATGCAACTAGACATAAATGGGTACCTAGGAAACTAGACATAAATGGGTACCCACAATATCGGGGAAACGCAAACTGTTGTTTATGTCCAGACCGGACAGCCAGCTTACGCGGTTTGACCACATGCCATGCACATCAAAATCTACCTATCCAGAGATCGTCTGGTTAAACCGTCGGGATTAGACCTGGCCTCGATGTTATAAAACTTTTTTTCATGCTCAACTCAGCTGAGCACGAAATTTGTCCTGCTAATAAATCTCAAATTACTAACAATTACAAATTCTTTCTTGCTAAACATAGCTGAGCATGATTTTTTCTCTGCTAGTAAATATTTATTAGCAGAGAAAATTTCATGCTCAGCTGAGATGGGCAAGAAAAAAGTTAAGTTTTATAACCTCGGGGCTTGAACGCTTATGTGTGTGGGCTCATCACGAAAACATGCCAATATAATTTTGAACCCCTTAAACCCCACTTTTATATAGTAAAACTGGGGTTTACTGGGGTATACATTATTTTTCTTATGTTTGCTAAAAACATAGATTGTGGGTACTCGTTAGAACCGCCTTGCCAAGACGGTTCTAACGTGTACCCACAATCTTTGTTTTGAGCAGAAATATGAAAAATAGCAGATTTTTTTATCTGAAAATTTTCAGTTTTGGAGGTTGTTCTTACTCTTTGTAGCTCATTGTAGCTTTGTGGTTCCCGGATTGCTTTCTGTTTTTCTGTATGTGTTGTGATGCTAGCATTGTGGTCACCGTCTTCAGTTGCTGCCCACTTTGCTTTCTGTTTTACTAGTTGTGTTGTGATGCTAGCATTTTGATCACCTTCAACAGTTGTTCATTTTGCTTTCTGTTTTACTAGGGTGAAGTTGGCTGGCCGTAAAAGTGCTTTAACCACACACCCCACCCCCTCCCCCGCCCACGGTGGTTTACTCTACTGACCGTTCTAAGGCGGTGGTCCCGGTGTTAGTCGTACTCTTTGTTGCTTTGTGGTTTATTCTACGAAGCGATTTGTTTTATGTCCTACCTTGTGTCATTTTGTTCTTGTGTTTTTCAGTCCTTTTAGCATTGCGATTACCTTGCTTGGGGAAGAGAGAGAGCTAATCTTAGTGCTTTTCGTACGTTTATTCGATTTGTGCTTGTTTGGCTTTGTCGGTTTCCTCTTCCTTTTTAAATCCTGCGTACAGTATTTGCAAACATTCGAAGCAAATGTAAGTGTGAACACTTCCAACATTTCCTTCGCGAAAATTACATTTTCTTCGAATGTTTGCAATACTGCATGCAGAATATGAATACGCTGTAAGTTAATAAATAGTGCTCATATTTGAATATGCGATGTACTTTGTTGTATGAAAATCGGTTGGATATAACCTGAGAAAAGTACAATTTCCTTACCTTGAATCAAGCGATTTTAATGTTAAAAAAATGTGCACCCTTCCAAAAAAACACGTGACATAGCCACCTTGGATATTTTCTAGGGGAGCTGGGCATGTCCTTAGTCTGGAATGTGGACTAGACCTGAACGCGCATGTGTGCGGTCTAGTTAACGGAAAATGGATACCCTTTTGTCCTTACGAAAAAAAAAACGAAAATTTCACCACCAAAAAATGAAAATTTTCAGAAAAAAAAACTCTGATATTTTTTCATATTTCTTCTCAAAACATAAATTATGGGTACTCGTTAGAACCGCCTCGGCGAGGCGGTTCTACCGAGTACCAACTATCTATGTTTTTTAGCAGAAATAAGAAAAATAATGTATACCCCTGTAAACCCCAGTTTTTCTATGTAAAGTAGGGGTTAAAGGGGTTCGAAATTATATTGGCATGTTTTCGTGATGTCTACATGATCTAGAGATTGTCTAGGTGAGCTGGGCATGTCCTCAATGTGGAGTCTGGAGTAGACCTGAACGCGGATGTGTGAGGTCAATGGATACCCTTTCGTGGGGACAACTCTGTCAAAAGTGTTTTGCAAGTCTGCTCAGTTTCTTCTGAATCCCATTTGTATAAATTGTCTATGTTTGTCTTAGTCTATGTTGTAATATTGCATTTATACAAATAAAATACTGCCTAAACAAAAGCTGTTTTTGCCTCCCTCAACAACAAAAGCCTGCAGTTTTTCAATAAGCATCAGATGAGTTTTGCTGGAGCCCAAGGCTGCAGCCCAAAGACTATACTTATTGCATTTGCTGTTAGTAGCAATCTGTCATTTTTTTTTCAGGAAATACGGCAAGATGACGACTATAAAGACGTCGAAGATCTCGATGAAAAACTACAGGCATTTAAAAGTAAACACTCTGCCTGTCTGTCTGTCTGTCTGTCTGTCTTTCTCTCTCTCTCTCTCTCTCTCTCTCTCTCTCTCTCTCTCTCTCTCTCTCTCTGTCTGTCTGTCTCTCTCTCTCTGCCTGTCTGTCTGTCTGTCTGTCTCTCTCTCTCTGTCTCTCTGTCTGTCTGTCTCTCTGTCTCTCTCCAGACAGAGGATTCAACCTAAAGGCTTGCAAGAAAAATCGCAAAATTTATTTTCATGTATTTCTATTTTCATATTTTTATTTTCATTAGTTGTTCATGTTTTTGATTTTGTTCATATTGTTACAGGTTTTCCAGCATTAATCTATACTCCTTGTATTCTGTTTCATAGCACCATTTTAGTTAACTAGGGGTTGTGGAATGCGAAAATGTATCTTCGGTGCATGCGCAGACAGAAAGGAATCAGATCAAACTGCACGCCTACACATTCTGATTGAATACTGTTAATCTAAAAATATTTGTTCGCATTTGTCCTGAAGACATATTTTCGCATGACACAGCTCATTTATTACAGACAACTTTATACCGACACTCGATACAACGACAAAATTCGTTATAATGACAATTTGACTATCGCGACACCTTCGCTTAAAGAGGTAACAATTAGTCAGAAATTATGGAAAAATATTGTATTTAATACTTGAAAGAGACATATGTTTTGGATATTTGTTAGAATCGCCTCACTGAGGCGATTCTAACAAGTATCCAAAACAAATGTTCTGGAGGAAATAAAAACAAAACAAAACATTCCTTACACATCAATCTGCTCATTAAGTATTCTGTACAAAAGCAAATTCATTTTAATGGCAACGTATTTGGGAACAAATGCTGTGGTTGTTACAAGGGTTCATTGTATAAACCCATATATCCCGAGTAGATTCTTCTACCTCAGCTCATCGGAAAGATTCATTTCCAATAGAAGGGGCATCCGGTTAATTTGTATTAGTGTCATGCTTTATAGTTACTCCTGTACTTAAAGCAACTTATGTAGACCTTGATTAGACTCTTCGGACTGTGGCGTCTGATATGGGTCTAGACTGCTTGTCAGTGTCCCTTTTGCGGGGCGCTAGGCACAAAAGAGTTAACAGGAATAATCCGACCAAACATAAAAGCATTTATATATGCATGTAAAATGCGTAGACATAGACATTTCATGCTAAGGCTCCTAAGGAGACAATTTGCATGAAATATCAGAATCTTTTTTCTGGAATAAAAAAAATAAAAATATTATCAATATTGCCGTTGCTCAATTTGACCACAGAAGCAAGAATTTTCATAACGCTATTTTCCTTTCTTTACAGTCAAATTCATGGAGTTTGACAAGGACGCCGATGGAAATGTTGGTATGTTCATAGCTCGTCTGCTGAATGTAGAAATTAGCAAACGACAATTTTAAATATCTTTTTCATTTATTCTTCAAGTAGCTCTTGACATTTCATTAGAGCTCAGGTCTGTTTTCAGGAAGAAATAAGAATACTGTCATACATTTGTCATATGTTAACCCTTGTCCTACTAAACCCGGATATACCCTATCTTTGAAACAGTGTAGATCCAGATCAGTTGGCTTCTGAAGAAGACAAGTGATCTGGATCTGCACTGTTTACCATTAAGTATGTGAATTTATATCAACAATCAGGATCAAGTAATCTGATTGGCTGAAAATTAGAAGTGGGAATGTCATCTTAATTTATTCAGCATGACAAGGATTAATTGCACGGTCTGCATCAAGTTTACCATCCTTTTAGAATCTAGTTTTTGTTGTTGTTTTTTTGTTGTTGTTGTTTTTTCAGCTGGTGTACTGGTGTAAGTGACGTGTGGCGGCCGTAAAACGTCTCCCCGTACTTCACTATAGTGTTGTTTATATTTTCTGGTCCATTGTGATCATTGAGCCAATTTAGCTAGTTTCGGCCAATTAGGCCTCATCAGTGACCCTCATATATATTGCCAGAAATCCCAGAATGGGCTCACAAAACTGAAAAAAAAAGCTTGGGCCTACGCTTCCTGGGTCATACTAGCTAGTTTAGGTCAGTTTGGCTTCATCCTGCCTATCCAGCCATTCTGACCAGTTTCCTCGGTGCTTGTCAATATAATTTTCAATATCGCATTACGAAAGCACGCCTGTTCAAATATCGTATATAGAAAATTTCCAAATATTGAAAATTTTCAGATAAAAAACTTTGATATTTATCATATTTCTGTTCGAAACATAGAATATAGGTACTTTTTAGAACCGCCTCGGCGAGGCGGTTCGAACGAATACTCAAATTTAATGCTTTTTTAGCAAAAGTAAGAAAAATAATGTATACCCCCTGTAAACCCTGTGACGGGATGATTCTGTAGACGAACAACGATGGTCCGCGAATGCGCATTCTGATCTTGGCCTTCAGTGTTTGCATATGTCCCAAAACAGCTCCATTTAAGGCATTTAGCTCTCTGAGCTAATTCTGCAGATGACAAATTGACTTATTTTTCCCAGAAAATAGGATTTGTCTCTTTAGGAGATTATTTCATGCAATTTACATGAAATATCAAATCTTGTTTTCTGGGAAAAATAAGAAAAATATTTCAAAATGTCGTCTGCTGAAAATTTTACCCAGAGTGCTAAGCGTTGAGGAGACTGGATGCACTTGGTAGCCCTCCTGCCATGTTTCACAAGGGAGACAACTTTTTGTCTTCTTGTAAACTTTCCAGCGCTTCAATCCTCCCCCTTCGCCCCCCCCCCCCCGCCCCCCCCCCCCTCCCTCAACCCAGAAAAGATATCTATTATAAAAGGAAAGAATCTGCTCCCTGTGTGAGCAAACTCATTCCTTTTAGAGAAGATCCCTTGTCAGAAGGGAGACAAAATAAGGTTGAAAGTGTCGTCTCCCCTTAACTCTTTCGGTGCCAAATTTCAGAAGACATTTGTCGTCTGCGTTTTTATTTTAACACACTATCGGTTTGAAAGACGTTCATATGTTAAGTTGAAAGACTGAATGTCAAACAGCGTAGATCCAAATGAGACGGCTCAACTTTGGGCGATGAACAGTGTAATGTTTTTGCCTAATAAACTTCTTTGTACTTTTGTACTTTGTTATCGCCCTCTTTATCAACCCTCGGCCATTATCTGCTCGAAGGCTAAAGCCTTTGGGCAGATAATGGGGTCTCGGGTTGATACATCGGGCGATAACCAAATCACCATGTGATAATCTCTAATTATTAACCCAGCAGGCACACAATATCAAAATGACGTCGTATCAACGTCGATGCGACGTGATCACGTCGCATCGACGTTGATACGACGTCATTTTAGCGTTATGTGTCCACTGGGAACACTTAGCAAGTTTAGCAGAATCATTGGATACTATTGAATGCGTGAATGGAGAGCAAAGACCGGATGATACTTTGCACATACGCAGGATGCTCGGAATCTGTGCATTTTGCGCCATTGTTTCACTTGACGTTACCGTGGTTTATTTGTATTCACAGGCATGCTGGGTTTAAGCCGAATGTTAGAAAAATTAGGACAGGCCAAGACCCATCTTGAGATGAAGAAAATGATCAAAGAAATAGACAAAACTAACAAAGGAACGATATGTTACAGAGACTTCATAGTAATGATGTGTGGGCCTAAAACATCTGTTTTAAAATTGTAAGTATGTTTTTAAAGAAAAGAAGCTGACTCAACATTTGTTAATTTTTATTGACGTGTGCTGACTGATCTTCGCCTTTATTGTGTCTATAAGTAATAAGGTCTTTTTTTCCACGCAGTGCATCAGTAATCTTTTTTTTTTTTCTTAAAATAGGTTTGCATAGTTTGCTCAAAACTGGTCCTTCTAAGGAAAAAATACGAAAAAGTATCTACAATTTTGATCTACGTCACCCCGACCAAGTTTCATGTCAACTGACCTTTCGTTTCAGGAGAAAAAGCCATGGCGACCATCTTGGAGTTCATATCAGAATGATTTTAACTATTTTGATCTACTAGTCGCCCCGATGCTTCCTATTAAGTTTCAAAATACTAAACTGGCATTTTGTTTCAATAGAAGAAGCGAAAAATAGATATTTAAGTTGGCCGCCACGGCGGCCTTCTTGGATATCCGACCGGAACAGCTTTAGCTAATTTTGATCTACAAGTCACCCCGATGCTCCTACTGAATTCCAAGTCAATTGGCCTTTCGGCTCAGGAGAAGAAGCGGTCATCTTAGATTTCCGATTCAAATAACTTTAGCTATTTTTGATTTACAAGTCACCTCGATGCTTCTTACCGAGTTTCATTTCAATTTGCCTTTCGGTTAAAGAGAAGAACCGAAAAATAGATTTTCAGTTGGATGTCTTTTCGGAGTGATTTAGTTCTTTTTTATCTATAAGTCACTCCAATGCTTCCTACTTTGTTTTGAGTCAACTGGCCTTTCGGTTCAGGACAACAAGCTTAAAACAGAGTTTCAAGATGGCAGCTATGGCGGCCATCTTGGAGTTCCTATCAGAATGATTTTAGCCATTTTGATCTACTAGTAACCCTGATGCTTCCTATCAAGTTTCAAGACAGTTGGCCTTTTGTATCAAGAGAAGAAGCGAAAATTAGATTTTCAAGACGGCGGCCGGAACAATTTAAGGTATTTTTTTTTATCTACAAGTCACTCCGATGCTTCTTACCAAGTCTCATATCAACTGACCTTTCGTTTCAGGAGAAGAATCGAAAAATAGATTTTCAAGATAGTGGCCAAGGCGGTGACCTTGGATTTCCGATCGGAACGATTTTAGCTATTTATCCTTTTTACAACTCACCCCGATGCTTCCCACCAAGTATCAAATCAAGTGGTCTTTAGGTTCAGGAGAAGAATCAAAAACTAGATTTTAATCGGAAAGATTTTTGCTATTTTCGATCTACAAGTCACCCTGATACGAAGTTTCAAGTCAACTGCCTTTCGGTTCAGAAGAAGAAGCGAAAATAGATTTTCACGATGGCCGTCATGGTGGCCATCTTGGATTTCCGATCGGAACAATTTTAGCTATTTTTTATCTACAAGTCACGCCGATGCTTCCTACTAAGTTTCAAGTCAATTGGCCTTTCGGTTCAAGAGGAAAAGCGAAAAATACATTTTCAAGATGGCCACCTCGGCGTCCATTTTGGATTTCCGATCGGAACGATTTTAGCTATTTCAGATCTACAAGTCACCCCGATGCTTCCTACGAAGTTTCAAGTCAATTGGCGTTTCGTTTCAGGAGAAGAAGCGAAAAATAGACTAATAACTGATTGATATGTATCTAATGGTAGAAAAAGGTCTGCGCGGAGGTGTGAGCTGTATTGCTTACAGATATTCAAAGCCCAAAATAAGTACCTGAGTGATTATGATAAAGATAAAGAGGGTTCTTATTTAATGTATTTATATGCTAATAATCTATATGGTTGGGCAATGAGCTGAAAAAAGAAACAAAAAAAAACATAAATGGAACAACGTATTTAAAAAAGAAACAAGGTATTGGATATTTAGTTGAATGTGATTTAGAATATCCTGAATATTTATATGGTTTGCATGATGATTATCCTTTCGCCCCCGAAAAACTAGCGGTACAAGATGAATAGCTATTGCCCTTATTGCAAACATCTTAAAGAGAAGTTTGATCTACAAAGTGACAAAACAACAAAGTTGATTCCAACCCTCTTTAATAAAGAGAAGTATGTATCGCATATAAGAAATCTTGAATTGTACTTAGAACTTGGCATGAAAAGAAAAAATATCTCGCTTTAATATACCCAAGAGATCAAAAGCAGAAAATAATTTCGAAAAAGATTATTTTAAGTTGCCTAATAACTCAGTCTTTGGTAAAACTTTGGAAAATTTGAGAAAGAGAATAAATATTAAGCTCACTGGCAGTGAAGATATCTTTACAAAGCATGTTGCAAAAGCCAATTTCTTGTCTGGTAAAATGTTTAATGAAAACTTATTTGCAGTTAATCAAATAAAAGAATAATTGGTTCTAAACAGGCCTATTTATATAGCTATGACTGTACTTGAATTGTCTAAACTATTAATGTATGATTTCCATTACAATTACATGTAAAATAAGTAAGATATAAACAATATTCGATTAATGTTTACAGACACTGACAGCTTGTTTTATGAAATAAAAACTGAAGATGCTTACAAGGATTTGTATGAGAAAAAAGAAGATCAAAAATATTTTATGAACTGGATAAAAAATGAAACGATTTTATCGTATCTCTGAATAAATGTTGGCAACATTAATTCAGAGCATTTCATTTTTGATTTAGCTCAAAAATGATAGACTGGTTGAAATTTTACATGGTGTCAGATGCCACATTTTATGACTGTATTAATACTCTGTATCAATTTATTAAACCTTTCTTGGATAATAAAATGTCTATTTTTTTTAGGAATATGGAGCCTTTAGATGGTTTATGGAAGTTTCGCGACTCGGGACTCAGGGTGAAGTTAGTTAGCTGTAAAAGTGCTTTAAATCCCCCGGTGGTTTGCTCTACCGACCGTCCTAAGGCGGTGGTCCCGGTGTTAGTCTTACTCTTTGTTGCTTTGAGGTTTATTCTACGAGGCGATTTGTTGCATGTCTTTCCGTGTGTCATTTTGTTCTTGTGTTTTTCAGTCCTTTTAGTATTGCAATTACCTCGCTTGGGGAAGAGAGAGCTAATCTTAGTGCTTTTCGTACGTTTGTTCGGTTTGTGCTTGTTTAGATTTGTCGGTTTCCTCTTCCTCTTGGGGTCTGTGAAGGGCTGCGGTTTGTGATTGTGGCACTCCCTGGACTTTTCTCTTACCTTTTTTTGCAAGTTTACAACCTGTACAGTTTTGCAACCCATAGCCTTTCGCGGAAAGAGATTTCGCTACCTATACAATAACCGTTTCTTTACTTGTGAGTTTGCTTCCTGTAAGTTTTCACCATTCATTGGGATAAAGTAGTTTTAAAAGGTACTTAGATGTGAAAATTCGAATTTTTGATATATACTATTCGTATACATTAGGAAAACAAATTATAAGATATACAAAATACATATACGAATTACAGACGACACGGCCCAAGACCAAAATTGTCCCAACTGAATCTGCCCCAGACCAAATTAGCCCCAAGTATGTTACCATAACGGCCACATAAGTATGAAAAGTTTATGATAATGTTACGAGCCAGGCGTAACGAGAAAGAAATGAAAGTGAAACCAGCAACAAGCTTTAAATTATTAACAATATTTATTCACAAAAAAAAATAAGACAAGATTCAAAACAAAATAATGTAAGTAAACAGTACCTTTCAAGTTTATGTCACAAAGTCCCTCAAAATAATCCGCAAGAATTTATAAAACAAATCCTTTCAATATCAGTTTCTGATCCCACAATTTAATGTTCCTGAATTCAGAATTTAAGTCCAGAATGAATAAAATAGTAAAGTAATCCAGTATAGAATAATTTCCAGTGAAAGTATACAAAGATGCCCAGATAAAAATCTTTTCTCCTTATATAATATCAGAGAACGTTCTAGAAAAAGAATTTACTACAAGCATCTCTTATTTTCTAGTTCCAATCAAGAAACTTCTAAATCTTCCATGACATTCCAAAAACAACTCAGTCCAGAATCAAGGCCGTAAACATCATGTTATTGTAACCATGTTGAACATTCCAGAAAGTTATTTTTGGAAACATAGTAAATAAAGCTATTTATGGAAACATAGTAAACATGTTGTTTAAAACAATTGAACACCCTGTTATATAACACTTCCTCTCTACAGGGAAAAGAAAGATTTATGTAATAAAGCTTTCTTTTGCCATAAAATTATCATAAAACAAAATACTGATAAAGGCAATTATTATCTTATATACAGCAAGTTACAGGAAACCACAGATCAAGACATCATGCTCTGGACAAGGCATCAGGAATAATATTATCTTTACCCCTGATATGCCTGATGTCCAGATTGTATTCCTGTAACAACAGGCTCCATCTGAGCAACCTCTGATTCTTGTTTTTCATCTTATGGATGAAAGTCAGCAGATTGTGATCACTGAAAACAACAATAGGTGAGGACGAAGAAGTCAGATAAACTTCAAAATGTTGAAGAGCAAGAATGAGAGACAAACATTCTTTCTCTACTGTAGAATAATTCTTTTGATGTTTGTTAAACTTTTTGGAAAAGTAACAAACTGGATGATCCACACCATTGTCATCCTCTTGCAGTAATATACCACCTGCACCAACATCACTCGCATCTACTGCTACCTTGAATTCTTTATTAAAATTCGGTGCCAAGAGAACCGGCTCACTTCTCAGTATGGCTTTCAGTTTATCAAAGGCATTCTGACAATCACTGGTCCACTTAAACCTCATTCTTTTACTAAGTAAATTAGTCAGTGGCTCAGCAATGACAGAAAAATTATTACAGAATTTTCTGTAATAACCGGCCATACCAAGAAACCTCATCAGTTGTCTTTTGCATGTGGGCACCGGAAAATTTGAAATAGCTTCAACTTTAGCCTCTATAGGTTTAACCTGACCATGACCCACAACATGTCCTAGAAATGTTAAAGTTGCATGACAGAATTCACTTTTAGCAAGGTTTATTGTCAATTTTGCTTCACTTAGTTTATCAAAGAATGCTTTGATAGTTCCAAGATGGTGATTCCATTCATCACTGTATATGATGGCATCATCGATGTAAGCATCGCAATGCTCGATTCCAGCTATTATGGTGTTGATTAAGCGTTGAAATGTTGCTGGAGAGTTTTTCATTCCGAAAGGCATTACTTTATAGTGATATAATCCATCAGGAGTAACAAATGCTGAGACCTCTTTGGCTCTTTCTGTGAGAGGAATTTGCCAAAATCCTTTCAGAAGATCAAATTTAGTTATATATTTTGAATTTCCAACTTTGTCAATACAGTCATCCATTCTTGGTATGGGAAAAGTGTCTGTTTTACTCAAATTATTGACCTTCCTGTAATCGGTGCACATCCGATATGTTCCATCAGGTTTTGGCACAAGAATGCAAGGTGAACTCCATTCACTTTGACTTGGTTCAATAAAATCATTGTCCAGCAAATACTGAATTTCCTCCTTAAGATATTTTTGTTTTGTTGGGTTCATTCTATATGGATGTTGTTTGACAGGTTGTGAGTCCTCAACATTCACATCATGATAAATTTTGTCAGTCCTTGTAGGAATGTCTGGAAATAAGTGTTCATATTGATAAATTAACTGTTTCAGTTCTTTTCTTTGGACTGGATCTAGGTGTGAAAGTTTCTGGTCGAGATCCTTTAGAATGTCAGAATTCTGAAGTTTTGATGAAGCAGGATCAGATTTGGTGAATTTCATGTCTTCAGAGTTCATTTCACTTTGTTCCTGAGGGACTGAACTAACAACACTAATTGGTGTAACAGAAGAGCTATCCCTATCTATGTATTGTTTAAGCATGTTAACATGACATAACTGTTTTTGTTTGCGTCTCCCAGGAGTGTTAACAATGTAATTACCATCACTAATCTGTTTATCTACAGTGTAAGGGCCGTAATATCTGGCTTGCAGTGGTTTGCCAGGAATAGGCAAAAGAGCAAGTACCCTGTCTCCAGGCATGAATTGTCTTTCTTTTGCATTTTCATCATACCAACGTTTCATTTTCCTTTGATTGGTCCGAGCAGCTTCACAAGCTTTAGACAGCCGGTCTTTAAAATCTGATACATACTGAAGTAAGTTCAGAGAACTGTCATCATTTGAGAGAAATTTCTCTTTCAAAAGTTTCAAAGGTCCATGCACAGTGTGGCCAAATACCAGCTCAAATGGGCTGAAACCAAGAGATTCCTGAACAGATTCTCTAACGGCAAACAACAACAAATGAATGCCTTCATCCCAATCTTTTTCAGTATCAAAGCAGTATGATCTGATCATATTTTTCAGTGTCTGATGAAATCTTTCAAGGGCACCTTGACTTTCAGGATGATAAGGTGACGATTTATATTGAGTAATGCCCAACTCGTGCATGACCTGTTGAAAAATTCCAGACATAAAATTAGAGCCCTGATCCGACTGAACAGACTTTGGGAGACCTACAAATGTGAAAAACTTTACCAAAGCCTTAACAATATTCTTTGTTTTAATATTCCGAAGTGGAATGGCTTCTGGGAAACGTGTAGAAGCACACATTATAGTGAGAAGATATTCATTACCTGACTTTGTTTTGGGCAAGGGACCAACACAGTCAATAATTATTCTGCTAAAAGGTTCATCAAAAGCAGGTATGGGCTGTAAATGAGCTTTTGGTATTGTCTGGTTGGGTTTTCCTACCATCTGACAAGTATGGCAAGATTTACAAAATCGAGAAACGTCAGATTTTAACCCTGGCCAGTAAAAATGGTTAAGAATTTTATGAAAGGTCTTATTTATACCTAAATGACCTGACATGGGAGTGTCATGGGCCAAGTTCAAAATTTCAGGGCGATAAACCCTAGGAACCACTATTTGGTGGTTAACAGTCCACTTGTCTTCTGCTGAGACATCAGGAGGACGCCATTTTCTCATTAAAATGCCATTTTTGACATAAAAACAGACTGGGACTTGATCTATTTCTTTCTCATCTAAAGCCCTTTCAAGCAAAGGCAAAATTTCAGGATCATTATGCTGTTCCTTACAAAGCTGGGACCTTGACACCAAGTCATGACCTTGACCTTGGTCATTTAATATTGCAGAGTAATGACTGGACTCTGACTTGTTATGTAACTCCGTCTGTTTGTCAGACAGGCTGGATGAAAGAGAATTTGTAATCTCATGTTTTAAAGACTGACCCAAAAAGGTATCAGTTAAATCAATGTCCCCATCATTCTGTTTTGCTTTCTTTGCCATGGCCCTTGTAACGGCACAAGATGGGTAAAGATCAGGGATTTCCTGTTCAATGGGATCAGGTGGCTGATCAATACAAGGTATGTTAGTCAAAAGTGGGTTTACCACAACCTTATCTCATGCTAAGTAATTGCCTAACAGTAAGTGAACACCTTTAAAAGGTAAAGAAGGTCGAATACCAACAGCCACTAAACCAGTTACCAAGTCTGAGGATAAATAAATGTTATGAAGAGGAACATTAACAAATCCACACTCAACACCCTGAATAAGGACACTTGTCCCAGAAGAAGTCTTCTCAGAAAAAGGCAGAGTATCTGCTAAAATAAGGGATTGAGAAGCTCCAGTATCTCGTAAGATTTTAATTGGGGTAGACTGGGCATAGTCACTACTTAGTGACACAAAACCATCTGATAAGAATGGTTCATAAATCTCCATAACAGTATCAGTCTCAGGCCTTTCGGTCTGGATAGGATCTTCCTCCTTAACACATGACTGTGGTTTTGACCGTAAAGAGGTAAGGCCAGTAGGTTTAAGCCCCTCTTGTTTTTCTTTCTTTCTTTTCAAATGTAAACATTCAGATATAATATGACCTGTCCTTTTGCAATAATTGCAAATTGGTTGAGATAAGGGATTTTGATCTTTATTTTCACCAGAAGGTTTGGGTTTGGGAGTAATTGTTTGGCTATGACTGCCAGGTGGATTACTAGGACTATGTTTGGATCCTGAATGTGGGAAAAATGGTCTTCTAGAGGGATTTGACTTATTAATAAAGGAAACTTTATGTGTTAAAGCATAATCATCTGCAAGTCGAGCTGCAGCTTCCAAAGTTTCAACCTGTTTCTCATCTAAAAAGGACTTAATGTCTGAATTTATGCACCTTTTGAACTCCTCTACAAGCATGAGCTGCCTAAGTTTTTCATGATCGGAGCCAATTTTCTTTGAAGAGCACCACCTATCAAATAGCTGTTCTTTAGTTCTAGCAAATTCTACATGGGTCTGCTCATTTTCTTTCTTACAGTTCCTAAATTTTTGCCTGTAAGCCTCAGGGACCAACTCATAAGCCTTAAGAATTAATTCCTTTACAGTATCATAACTGGAGCTCTGCTGGACAGTCAGCTGAGTATAAATTTCTCGAGCCTTCCCAATTATAACACTTTGCAAAAGCAAGGTCCAATGCTCCTTTGGCCATTTTAAATTTTCTGCTACTTTTTCAAAATGAAGAAAATATTTGTCAACCTCTTTTTCTTGAAAAGGGGGAACTAATCTGATGTGTTTGGTAATGTCAAAATGAACGCCAGAGTCTAAAAGTTGCCGCTTTACAGTCATATTTTGCATTTCTAATTCTTTCATTCTTAATTCTGTATCAAATTTTAATTTTTCCCTTTCTATCTGCATTTGTCTTTCTTTTTCTTTCTCTCTCTCTTCCATTTCCATTCTTTCTTTCTGCATTTGTCTTTCTTTTTCTTTCTCCCTCTCTTCCATTTCCATTCTTTCTTTCTGCATTTGTCTTTCTTGTTCTAATCTTAATTTTTCTAACTCAATTTGCTTTTGAATTTCAAGCTCTCGCATATGCAAACCTGTCTGAGTTACGAGAACAAGAGACAAAGCAGAAGAATCAAGAATTTCCTTATCAACCAAAAATTGAACCAAAATATTTTTTATTTCCTGTTTTAACATGGACTTGTTGACGGTAGTCAATTCATAGTGAGCAGCAATATCCAACAAATCAGACTTTTTGGCCAAATCTAACAGCTCCTGCGAAGGCGCAGTGATAAAAGCTTGAAGGTCAAATGACATGATTGCTTTTTGCTGGTTTTTTATCAAGTAAATTTATCAACCAGAGTTTATTTATTGATATTTTCCAAATGTCAATACTTGCTTTTTTTATTATTATTATTTACTTATATTTTTTGAAAGTCAATACTTGTTTTTTTATCAAATAAAGATTTTTATAATTACTGAATTTTTTTTAAAAGTCAGTACTTGTTTTATAGCAAACAAATATTTCTTTTTTTTTTTTTTTTTTTTTCTTTAAAAATCAATATTTGTTTTCTTTAAAAAGCTCAAACTTGTTTTAGCTCAAGAAAATGTTCGATCCCGGACGAGCCCCCAATTTCTGTTACGAGCCAGGCGTAACGAGAAAGAAATGAAAGTGAAACCAGCAACAAGCTTTAAATTATTAACAATATTTATTCACAAAAAAAATAAGACAAGATTCAAAACAAAATAATGTAAGTAAACAGTACTTTCAAGTTTATGTCACAAAGTCCCTCAAAATAATCCGCAAGAATTTATAAAACAAATCCTTTCAATATCAGTTTCTGATCCCACAATTTAATGTTCCTGAATTCAGAATTTAAGTCCAGAATGAATAAAATAGTAAAGTAATCCAGTATAGAATAATTTCCAGTGAAAGTATACAAAGATGCCCAGATAAAAATCTTTTCTCCTTATATAATATCAGAGAACGTTCTAGAAAAAGAATTTACTACAAGCATCTCTTATTTTCTAGTTCCAATCAAGAAACTCCTAAATCTTCCATGACATTCCAAAAACAACTCAGTCCAGAATCAAGGTCGTAAACATCATGTTATTGTAAACATGTTGAACATTCCAGAAAGTTATTTTTGGAAACATAGTAAATAAAGCTATTTATGGAAACATAGTAAACATGTTGTTTAAAACAATTGAACACCCTGTTATATAACAATAACTACCAAATTTTAATGAATTGCTCTATTTTTGTCAGTATAATTGTGTAGTGTGTATATTAGCACCCTTAAATATTTCTGAAGGGTGTTCATTCATAAATTTTATTTTAGCACATGAAGAAATATTACCTTGGAAATACACATTTCTTGTTTGCACATCACCTGTTACAACTCGTAATTATGTACAATTACCTGGAAAATTGGTCTGAATTATTGTTTTTTTCAACTGACACTGAAGGACTCAGAATCCCAGCGAAAATACAAATAATAGACCTAAAGATACAGTCGACTCCCGTTATCTCGAATTCCAAGGGACTCACTGAAACACTTCGAGATATCCGTATTTCGACATATCAGAGTTGAGAGAGTGAGGAAAACAATAAATTGAACAACCACATTTAACAAATGAATATGTAATTTGACTCCTGAAGTTAGAAATATATATATAAATAATGTGGAAAAGAGGAGAAATTGCTCCTTAGGAGCAATTTCTCCTCTTTTCCACATTATTTTGTTACCTGTTGTCATAGTTTCATGTTAAAACAGGGACCAGATTTTCACTTCGAGATAAGCGGTAATTCGAAATAAGCGAGTTCGAGATAACGAGGTTCGACTGTATATGATCATGGTTTGAGCATCGTTTAGGAGGAATTTTATGACATAAGAATAGCAGCTGATCAAGGCGTGTTTTGTTTTTGTTGTTGTTGTTTTTATTTACGGTAAATTACATTACGCTATGTGAACAGATATTGTTATAAGCATGTCTGACGGAATAGTGAACAATTCAGACCTTGACCAGGGTTTTTCTTAAGAGATCTGCGTCAACATTGCTGGGCATAGCATAAAAAGAAAAAATGTATGGTAATTATTGCTGCACTGTTGATATGATTTAGATCTCTACTGTTATAAATAGCCTAAAAACAAACAGTCTGCTGTGACCTTCGTCTGCACCTCAGTTCAAGTTTTTACGAGTTTGTTTATCAAAACATTTACAGTGCTTTATGGTAAACACTGCTCCTGATCTGACCTTGGTCGACAATATTATACAGAGGATGCAAAGGAAACAATATCGTCTGTCCCGGATACATGCTGTTTGCTCAGGACTGTTTGTCACAGTAATCAGTGCACTTTATATGATCCAGGACGACAGTGTTATCACTTAAAAAGAAAACATTCTGATCTGATCTGGGTCTACGCGTTTGTTCAGACCTGTTTTTTTATTCATTTACAGTAATTATGATATATACATAGACATACACGCTTTATGTATGTAAACAGTCAAAGCCAAAACTTGTCGGTGGCGAAATCGCCAGCACGAAAACAATTGCGGAAACTATCGAGTAGCGAAACCTCTTCCGGAGAGGTGAGCAAACCTCTGACAACCGTTCAAATCCCTCATTTAAGTTCCCCTATCAGTGTAGCGCATAAGTAGCACATCTGTAATTGCTGATTGTAATAGCACATATGTAATTGTTGATTGAAAAGGCTTTCGAAAAGTTTAACTGCCTGTTTAACGTAACCCAAACTTTTTTGAAAGCTAACACTTATTGGATAGAACTGGTTCACGTTTTTACCTCAAGCCAAGAATGCATGCTTAAGTAAATTATAGGAAGAGCGAAAACCTATCTGTGAATGATTCTGAATGCGTGGGACAAAAAAGTCCTTGTGGATTTTTAGCTCACCCGAGCCAAAGACTCAAGGTAAGCTATTGTGATCACTCGTCCGTCGTCGTCGTCGTCCGTATGTCCGTCCGTCCGTCCACAATCTTTAAACAACATCTCCTCCTAAACCACTGAGGCCATTTTAACCAAATTTCACAGGATTGATCCTTGGATGATACTGACAGAAAAGCTTGCAAAAATTTGGAATCCATGCAGAATTCTGGTTGCCATGGCAACCAAAAGAAAAAAACTTTAAAAATATTCTTGTCAGAAACCAATTTACCGAGTGTTTCTTTGGTGACCTTCTACAAAGCTTGTTCAAGCCATCATGGTACGTCTAAAAAATGGCCGCTAGGGAGCGGTGGCGGGGGTCTACCAAGATTGATTAGCCGTCGTGATTCGTCAAAAAACATGGCCGCGAGAGGGGCAAGGCTTATTTTTACCTGTATATCTACATAGAAAACTTTAAAAAATCTTCTTGTCAGAAACACGTAGACCGATTTCAATATAACTTAGCAGAAATGTTCCTTTGGTAACCTTCTTACAGGATTCTTCAAGCCGTCATGATACGTCAAAAAAAACATGGCCGATAGGGGGCGGAGCTTATTTTCCCTATATATTTATATAGAAAACTTTAAAACTGTTCTCGTCATAAATCAATGGACCGATTTCAATATAACTCGGCAGGAATCTTTCTTTGATGACCTTCCACCAAGATCGTTCAAGTCGTCATGATTCGTCAAAATACCATGGCAGCCAGGGGCCGGGGCTTATTTTGCTTATATATCTATATACAAAAACATTAAAAATGTTCTTGTCATATCCAATGGACCGATTTCAATATAACTTGGCAGTAATGTTTCTTTGTTGACCCTCTACCAAGATTGTTCGAGCCGTCTTGATTGCTCAAAAACATGGCGGCCAGAGAGCGGGGCTTATGTGTCTGATATATTTATATAGAATTTTTTTTAAAATCTTGTCAGAAACCACTGGACAGAGTTCAAAGTAACTTGGCGGGAATATTGCTTTGGTGACCCTCTACCAAGATTGTTCAAGCCGTCTTGATTGGTCAGAAACATGGCCGCCAGAGGGCGGGGCTTATTTTCCCTATATACTTATAGAGAAAACTTTAAAAATCTTCTTGTCAGAAACCACTGGAATAGAGAAACCTTTAAAAATCTTCTTGTCAGAAATCACTGGACCGATTTCAATATTACTTGGCAGGAATGTTTCTTTGGTGACCCTCTACCAAGATTGTTCAAGCATTATTCGTCAAAAAACATGACTGCAAGGAGGCGGGGCTTATTTTTCCTATATATCTATATGGAAAACATAAACAGTCTTCCTGTCAGAAACCAATGGACCGATTTCAATATAACCTGGCAGGAATGTATCTTCGGGACCTTTTACAAAGTTTGTTCAAGTTGTCATGATTCGTCAAAAACATGGCCGTCAGGGGCCAGGACTTATTTTCCCTATGTGTCTATATAGAAAACCTTAAAAGTTTTCTTGTCAGAAACCACTGGGCCGATTTCAATATAACCTAGCAGGAATGTCTCTTTTGTAACCCTCTACCGTGATTGTTCAAGCCGTCATGATTCGTCAAAAAAACATGGCGGCCAGAGGGCGGGGCTTATTTTCCCTATATATCTATATAGAAAACTTTAAAAATCTTTTTGTCAGAAACCACTGGACCGATTTCAATATAACTTGGCAGAAATGTTCCCTTGGTGATCCTCTATCAAGATTCAGTTCAAGCCGTCATGATGCATTAAAAACGTGGCCGCTAAGGGGTTGAGCTATATTTTTTTTTACTAAACTCTTAGAGCAGTGAACTTGGCTGAAACTTCAATAGTAAGTATGCAAATCTGTTTGCTCAGGTGAGCGATACAAGGGCCATCATACTTCTCTTGTTTTTCTTATTTTCTCTTACTTTTAAACCTCAAATATTCCTAGATGCTTCTTACCTTTTTTCATGCACGGTGTTTTATAAACCGCAGTTGGGCAGGAGATACGTTACAAATCAGAATTTCAGCAATTTTATTAATTCCTCATAGAATCTGTCATTTCAGGGCTATTTATCCCTTTGATTATCTTTAGGAGCAGTTTGATTTAGCGGGTCTTCATGGTCTGAATAGTATGCCTTGGTAAATTGGGTTCGGAATGTTATTCATGTATATCGGAATGTTATTGCATGTATATAATATATCCATAGTTATGAATTTGACATTATATTTTATTTATTTATTATTTATTTATTTTATTATTATTATTTTTTTTCAGAATTTTGCTGTTCGAAGAAAAGGCCAAAGCTGAAGAACGACCTACAGGTGTCGCTCCAAAGCGAGATTTATCAAGTCTTCCATAAAGAAAAACAGTCTTCCATTCTTCCATTTTGATGTTTTGCATATTGTTATGTTTATTCTTTATTGTCATTTCGTGCCTTCTTGTTCATTTTTGTCGTTCATGTTATTTTGTATTGAAGAGGACCAAATGCACATGGTAGAGTTTCATAAGGGAGACAACTTTTGTGTCTTCCTGTTTGCTCTCCTGCACATCAAGCCCCTTCCAAAAAAGGGATCAACTCAAAACGATAAGAATTTAAAAGGAGTCTGCTCTACAAGGAAATAATTTGTTCCCCATGTGAGCAAATTCTTTCCCTGTAGAGTAGATTCCTTTTCAATAAGAGACGAAAACGCTATGGGCTATTACCTCCCCTGAAAGTGTATCTATTCTATACAGGGAATGGATACATCTTAAAGATGCGAACAAGGTAGACCCTGATCAGTTCCCTTGTTTGTGTGCTGGACAGCAGTAGCTAAGTTTCTGCAAAATTAATCTGTGGACCATGCAGAAACTGGGAGGGAATCGCGTAGATTCTTACAGACTGTGTCATGTGCAGACTGGTTTGTGTATGTCATATGGTCGTTTTCTGTTTGGAATACCGCAGATTTGTTATTTTGTTGTCCATTCAGAGTAGAAAGGATAATTATGATAGCAATACTGAAAAAATATATGTCGGATTATATGTTTAACTGGAGAAAGAAAGAAAGAACAATTTGTATGATAATGAAATGCAGAGTCCCTATGCTTAGATGTTACAAAACTGTACACGCACTTGATTTCCTGTTAGTCATTGTGTTCATGTTTCTTTCTTTTGTCATCCTTCATGATTTGGTGTTGGACCAAGTTACATATCCCAACATCATCTAGAGATCAAAAGAGACTCTAATTAACTTTTGTGAGTCCATTTTAATGCTGACAGTATATTAGACAAAGTATTTATTTACACAAGATATATTGAATGGTGACAACATTCCTTGAACCGTACTTTGAAAAGGACACAGAAGTTTGTGAACTGTTTGTAATATGATACTATTGACCTCGGCTTCGCTTCGGGAAATTCATAAGTTCGACGGCTAGTATAAATATTGTCATGAAATCGAGAGAATAAATCACGCAGTTGATTCTTAAGGAAGTAAACTATTGTAAAACATTCATTTAAAACATTTTATGTATAATGTTTACTTCCTCCACCGACTTTCAAATTTTAAAACTATTTTAACCTTATAGATAACCTTTTATCGCAATAAAATAAATATTTTGCCCAAGAGCTGTCAAGCATTAAAATAGGGAAATGTTACCTTTACATTTGGACCGCGCCTTGGGGAAAATGTTTCTTCGCATCATAAGCGGACAGCGGTGGCCCTGATCAGACTGCACAGATGTGCAATCTGATCAGGGCCATCGCTGTCCGCCTATACATCACTGGAAACTGTAGACTATAATAACGGAAAGAGAAGGCCATGGAGAGATCGCGCATGCGCAGTTTGAACTGAATCATCGCATTTCGGATAGGCTCAAAGAAATCTTTACCCTTGATATAGATCTGTTATCATCTTTACCATGCTGCTGGTAAAATCAGAAAACGAGAAATGCTACTGCGCTAAATTTCCCACAATATTAAGACTCACAATCCCTTACCATAATGGTTCTAAACTTTGAACTAACAATCCCATTGACTATTAATTGATGTGTCTAAAACTACTGATTGAATGGCAAGCTGTGCGGGTTCCGATCAAGAAATAATTTGACAGAGTCTTCAATGTTTGGTTAAGATATCTGCCCGACTATTTAGAGTAAATGAGGAAATACTGTTAAAATTGTTTTTACAATCTTTTTTTTGTTGTTGTTGTTGTTGTGGTTTGATGCGTTTTTTTTGTTTTGTTTTTTTTTTTGTTTTTGTTGTTTATTTTTTTTTTTTTTTGTTTTTTTTTTGTTTTTGTTTTTTTTTTTTTTAAGGAAATGGGGTAGGTGTTTTACCGAATCGTTTCAAAACGGATGAAGATAATATTAAGCGTATATCCAGATAAGGCACTTCTTCAATCGAAAAGTACTGATATGTTTCCTATTTTTCCATGTAAACATATGTTGTTGGTACTCATTAGAAGCGACTCATTGAGGCGTTTCTAATGAGTACCCAGAGACGCTTCTAATGAGTACCTACAACTTATGTTTTCATAGAGTAATAAGAACAGTATTGTGTGGCTACCTCCTTTTACCTGGAGCTGTGACATTACGAAAACACGCTTATTCAAATATATAGAAAATTTCACCTCCAAAAATTCAAATTTTCAGATAAAAAAAAAAAACTCTAGTATTTTTCATATCTCTGCACACAACATAGATTGTGTGTACTCGTTAGAACCGCCTCATCGAGGCAGTTCTAACGAGTACCCACAATCTATGTTTTGAGCAGATATAAGAAAAATAATGTATACCCCTGTAAACCCCAGTTTTACTATATAAAAGTGGGGTTTAAGGGGGTCAAAATTATATAGGCGTGTTTTCGTGATGTTAAGGGGAAATGATACACGACCATGAGATATAACTCTGACATGGAAATATTTGACTCCCTTCTCACAAGGGGCTACTCTTAAAGAACATAACAATTTGATCCATCTGGAAGCTAATCCTTTGCTTTATGAATGAAAGGTTTATGTGATGATCTATTAACAAAAGTTGTCTCACTTCGCAAAATGGCGGCAAAATCGTTCAGGTTGTATCCATCTCCTCAAATGAAATACTGGGTTAAAAATATTAATTTTGTAAACTTTGAGACGAACGAATCTTATTTACTGGGAAAAAATATTTAACCTTTAACCTATCGGTATTTAACGCTTAGCACTCTGGGTAAAAATTTCAGCAGATGACATTTTGAAATATTTTTCCAGAAAAATAAGCTTTGACATTTTATACAAATTCTTTCAAGGAGACTGCAAATCTCTGCAATAGAGACAGCATGAAATGTCAGATCCTGTTTCCTTGGGAAAATAAGGAAAATATCATCAATTTGTCGTCTGCTGAGCGTGGTAAATGTCAAAGCATTGACTGATTATCAGCAATTGGCCAGTAAATCCCTTATCCGATTATCCGATTATATTCTGGGCAGTGTATTTAGCAGACGACATTTGGAAGTATTTGGAAAAGTTTTTTGTGCTTTTAGCACAAAATATAAGTTCCAACACTGCATATATGATCGCTGATAAAACTATGAAGAAAAAAAACAACAACTAGATATACCTCGCAGAATGAACTGCTGTAACCATTAAAGTTCCAATGACAACAGCAGCAGACGACAATTGAAATATATATATCAGAGAAAAAAAGCTTCACAGCTCATCTGAATTGTCTCCCAATCAAATTAATAAGAAAAGAAAATACAGTCGTCTCTCGTTATTTCGAAGTCCAAGGGACTCTCTGAAATATTTCGAGATAGCCGTACCTCGACATATCAGATTTGCAGAATTGAGGACAAAAAACAAATCGAACAACCACATTTTCACAAATGAGTATGTAATTTGACTCCTGAAGTTAGAGATACGAATATATTAAAAATATTGTGGAAAAGAGAAGAAATTAAGAGCAATTTTTCCTCTTATCCACAATATTTTGTTACCAGGGACCAGATTTTAACATCGATATAAGCGGTTATT
This sequence comes from Anodontia alba, assembly GCA_964016985.1. NCBI lineage: Eukaryota > Metazoa > Mollusca > Bivalvia > Lucinida > Lucinidae > Anodontia > Anodontia alba. The sequence goes on from OZ024824.1 coordinate 6,557,708, forward strand.
CGAGATAAGCGAAATCAAGAACGATAGTCGATTGTAGTAAGAAAAAGTGTGTTGTCTGGCATTTTGTTTTTCATATTTTTGTGGAAAAGTTTATTTGACCCAGAAAATCAGACTGTGTAGACAGTAAACTTTCTCGCAAATCATGTATCTTTTGACAGAAAACGTTGCAAAGCGTCTGTATCCAATTGGCCGCGACAAGAGAAAAAGTGCCTTCGAACATGCACAAAATACGCACATTCAGATCATCTTACGCATACGCAAAGTATCATCCTGGCCTTTGCTCTCTAATTTAACAGTCTGTAGTATCCAATGGATCTGTTAGCGGACAGGGAATGCACAGTCTGATCAGGGCCTTCGCTGTCTGCATATATCCGAAGGCACCTTTTCGCCATATTTTCTGTGAGAAAGAATAGACACTCTCAATACCCAGTCAGCATTCTACGTAAATCTATATCGGGCCGTCATCGGCCCGTCAGGGTAGCTGACGGGCCGATGACGGCCCGATGTAGATTTACGTAGAATGCTAGCTGGGTACAAAGTATTTGTTACAGTTTCCTTTGCCATATTTTGTGGCAAAGAGTCTTTGCTTTTTTAACAAAAGCTTAATCCACCCACACCGTATCATATTCTGTAACAGAATATTTAGTATTGCACATTTACCCTAGGTATTGGGACAGACAGGCTGAGCAAACAGTGTAGACAAATCAAATGCCGGAGAATGCGGGATCTGATAATGGCCTATACTGCTTGTTACTCATCCAGCAATTTTTAGACAGTAGAACAGGTAGTAAACTGATTTGCTCAAATTTTAGACAAAGTATAGTGGGGAGTTAAGGTTTCTCAGTATTTGGGGTAACCACTTCTTGTGCTTATTAATGGGCTGTGTCATGCGATATGTGTTCTCGGGCATGGTCGGACAGTGAAAGTCAAGAGGCCCAGTCTTGTATCAGGCATATGCGGACAGTGAAGGTCCAGATCAGACTGCGCATCCGCGAAATCTTATCTGGGTCTTCACTGTCCGCTTAATTTTTTTTCACTACTTAGAATGTACCAGATGACAGCAGGGCAGCAAAAGACTTGATGCCGATAGAAGTTTGCACATGCGCAGTTTGATCTGGGCCTTACTTGTACGCTTACAGAATTCTTGGCTTCTGTAGAATGTGCCAATGCCTTGGTGCTAACGGGACTTTGTGCATGAGCAAGATGACTTCAATAGGTGCATGACGCACATGCTCAGTTACCTTGTTGCATGACGTGACGCAGATAAAGATATAAAGGTAACCTTGTTCGGTGACCTGTAACATCTTGTATCAATTTTCTTTTTGACGTAATATAAACAGCTGGAACCAGAGGTCGCAGGTCACCAAACAATGTTATATTTTTGCCTATAACAGAAAGACTTGCAGTATTATGATCATGTTGACAAATTGTAAATACCGTTACTAACCGACCAGTATTATGCAAACGTCTGTGACCAGTATTTATACATACAACAAATTTCTGTGAATCAAATTCTTATAGTTTCTGTTTACTCAGGTGGGACCAAACCGGTGCTTATAGGAAAAAATATAATAGTCCGGTGACCCGAGACTTCTGATTCCCTCTGTATTACGTCAAATAGAAAATTGAAACCGGAAGTCACATGTCTCTAGACAAGTATAGTTGATACATGTCGGTTTCTATAGACAGAAATATTACCTTGTCCAGTGCTTGGCTTTTTACGCCAAAGAGAATGTTGTCACAGGTCACAGGTCACACACACACACACACACACACACACACACACATATATATATATATATATATATTCCAACAGTAAACGGTAATGGGGTACATGTCGATTACTTGATTTAGGAAATGGACCAAGAAAATTGAGGAAGGGGAAGTTACCCATTTTGCATTTTACACTTTTACGCAAATACTTTGTATGTTGAGTTTAAGAAACAGAAACTTTCATTTTACATTTTGTATTTGTTGACTCGGCCATTTATTGCTCAAATAGCCATTTATTGGCCACACCAAAAAACAAAGAGTTACACGATATGTCTTGTGAATAGTTCCCATACACTGATACCATGCAGTCAGCCATGGCGAACTATAGCTTGGAAAGAAGTTTATAGTAAAGTTGAAAGACTGAATGTCAAACAGCGTAGATCCAGATGAGACGGCTCATTATGAGCCGTCTCATCTGGAACTATGCTGTTTGCAAAAGCCTATTTTATCGCATATGGCAGTGAAAGAGTTAACGCTAAGCATGCTAGGTAACATTTTCAGCAGACGATATTTTGAAATATTTTTCTTATTTTTTCCCAAAAATAGGTTTTGACATGTCATGCAAAATTTGCCTATCAAAGCTTATTTTCTGGGAAAAAATAATAGGAACAATATCATCAATTGCTGTCTGCTGAATTAGCCCAGAGAGTGGTAACGGTAAAATGACGTTTTGATTGGTTTATACTCTTGACGCCAGTTACCTACGGATCACTATTGGTTGAGTTGAGGTTTTACGGCCCAGTCGACCCATTAGGTCATTTCGAGCCGGTTAGTTTTCCTAACCACACTTTTCCTGGCCAGGCTTTGTTCTATAAGCGGTTAACCAGTATTTGTGCCCAGTATTTCGCCAGAAACTGACAACCACCCTTCTTGAATCAGCGGAAGGGAGAGAATGACCGTAGAAAATATTTTTGATCAATTTCCACGAAAAAATGTTGCCGAACCGGCGGGGATCAAACCCTCGACCTTCTCTCTTCACACACATAGAAGCATGACTATGAGGAATCTGAATGGTGAAAGTCAACGCATTTTGCACTGTCTGGCTGGGCAGGCTGGTCTGATCCTTCATTTTTTAAATATTACATAAGGCATAATTTCACTGGATATATCGCTTGTATTTTTAATAATAGTTTTATTTGAAGAGCATTGCCTTTCCAATGAATTTTGCTCAGGTAAATAACAGGTATCGTTTGTAACTTCTGCCAAACAGCATTGTCAGATATCATTACGAAAACATGCCTATTCGCATGTACAGAAAATTTTGCCTCCAAAAAATGTAAATTTTCAGATAAAAAAAAAAACTCTGATTTTTTTTTTTTTTTTTTTTTTTTTTTTTTTTTTTCATATTTCTGCTCAAAACATAGATTGTGGGTATTCGTTAGAACCGCCTCGGCGAGCGAGGCGGTTCTAACGAGTACCCACAATCTATGTTTTGAGCAGAAATAAGAAAAATAATGTATACCCCTGTAAACCCCAGTTTTACTATATAAAAGTGGGGTTTAAGGGGGTCAAATTTATATAGGTATATTTTCGTGATGTTTATGGCTGCCCAATCAATATTAAAATTGCATGATGATTTTGTGTTACAGTGTCTTTATTGCAATACATGTGTTTTGTATCCTCTTTACAATGAAAGTTGCCGATTGAATTATGTACATTATTAATTCTATTCTCTTCTGCTTTTATTTCCCATCCCTTTTCTGTATCCATCCCTCAATGAATGAGATTCCGCAATGATATGTCAATTCTTAAAAAAAAATCATTCCGAATTCGATGTAATCTAAATATGTGAAGATACCCGGGAAATGTCACAGTTACGAAGCACAACCCTCCCGAGGGACCAAAGGAAGGAGAGATGAGGAACAAATAAGGACAATACAAACGCCACTCATGAAATCACAGACGCATATACAAAGAAGAATTGCAACAGAGGAATCGCCTGGAACTCTCAGTAGTAAGACTACAGTAGTTATGAGGAGAAATGACAAGCATGAAAGCATGTGGAGCCAATGACAAGTGACTCAAGAGCATGATATATAATATAAGACACCATATTTGCCTTAACTATTAGGACACCATAATTTCTCACCATACAGTAAAACCTCAATGACTCGAACACCGATGACTCGTTTACCGTGGCTAATTCGAACTCGTTTTTGAGTCCCTAGGAAATTCTTATTAGTTCACCCGAGCACGAAGTGCTCATGGTGAGCTATTTGTGGTCAGTCAATGTCCGTCGTCCGTCGTGCGTCGTCCGTCGTCCGTCATGCGGCGTCAAAAATTGTTTTAAAAGCCTACTCCTCCTACACCCCTGGGTCAATTGACTCGATACTTGGTAGGAAGCATCAGGGTGACTTGTAGATCAAAAATAGCTAAAATCGTGCCGATCGGAAATCCAAGATTGCCGCTATGGCCGCCATCTTGAAAATCTATTTTTCGTTTCTTCTCCTGAACTGAAAGGCCATTTGACTCCAAACTTGCTAGGAAGCATCAGGGTGACTTGTAGATCAAAAATAGCTAAAATCGTGCCGATCGGAAATCCAAGATGGCCGCCAGGGCCGCCATCTTGAAAATCTATTTTTCGCTTCTTCTCCTGAACTGAAAGGCCCATTGACTCAAAAGTTGCTAGGAATTATCGGGATGACCTGTAGATAAAAAAATAGTTAAAATGGTGCCGATCGGAAATCCAAGATGGTCGCCATGGCAGCCATCTTGAAAATCTATTTTTCGCTTCTTCTCCTGAACTGAAAGGCCAATTGACTCCAAACTTGCTAGGAAGCATCAGGGTGACTTGTAGATAAAAAATAGCTAAAATCGTGCCAATCGGAAATCCAAGATGGCTGCCATGGCCGCCATCTTGAAAATTTTTTTTTCGCTTCTTCTCCTGAACTGAAAGGCCAATTGACTCCAAACTTGCTAGGAAGCATCAGGGTGACTTGTAGATCAAAAATAGCTAAAATCGTGCCGATCGGACTTTTTTTTTCTATGGGATCATTGGGATTATTGAGCCCATTCTGAATAATTTCAAAATCGAATACCGCTTAAACTGGTACTAGATTGGGGCGAATGCAAGCTGCATATGAAGAGACTTAATAAAACCGAGTCTCCGAATTTTGTTCTTTTGTGTGTTCTTTGTTTTCAAAGGCAACCTTTTAGATGTTTTATTTTACCGTATGTATTCATGAGAGCAGAGTTTCTCAACGGAGCGTGACTATTTGAAAACAATTCAAGCCGATTCAACAGAAGGCCCCACGTATACTTGGAAATTGAAGGAAAATTGGTCCAGCGGTGCCATAAAAGAAGTTCTTTTAAGGGTTAATGACTTATTACATTTAGATAGCCAAGAGGCATGAGCAGCTATTCCCGTGGGATTATATTTTGATTGTAGTTGAAGGGAATTGCTGTTTCAGACATACGTTGTATGCTTCAACCATAAGTCTTTTAAACATTTGAGAAAACAGTTTTCTCCATCATGAAAACACGCCTATATAATTTTGACCCACTTAAACCCCACTTTTATATAGAAAAACTGGGGTTTATAGGGGTATACATTATTTTTCTTATTTCTGCTCAAAAACATAGATTGTCGGTACTCGTTAGAACCGCCTCGACGAGGCGGTTCTAACGAGTACCCACAGTCTATGTTTTGAGCAGAAATATGAAAAATATCAGAATTTTTATCTGAAAAATTGTCATTTTTTGGTGGTAAAATTTTCAGTGTATTTGAATAGGCGTGTTTTCGTAATGATTGTCTACGCCAGCGTATACTATATAGACATGAGGCGAGTCTAGCTGGAGCACTGTACAGAATAAATAATATTTACATACACTGTTTCGGCACATCATATTTATGTAGATACAGTGGCTCTAGTTATCTCGTAGTCCACGGGACTCTCTGAAATACTTCGAGATATCCGATATAAACCGAACAACCACATTTCATAAATGAATATTCAATTTGACTCCTAAAGATATGGGACATACTGAAAATATTGTGGAAAGAGGAGAAACTGCTCCTTAGGAGCAATTTCTTGCTCTTTAGGAGCAATTTCTCCTCTTTTCCACAATATTTTGTTACCTGTTGTTAGATTTTTATGTTTAATTATTTTAATTTTACATTATGGAATTTAAACGATTCCGCCAAGATTTACCTGTAAAGAACCCAAGATTATTCCGTATCAAAATCAGTTTTTTTTACATATAACGAGTATTGGGCGTAGACCAAGCTTTTTGTGAAAACTTATACTTGCATAAGTTAAAAAGGTCAAAGTTTGCCTAAGATCATTATTTGAATAAACTTGATAGATTTCTAATTCTAAACCTGAATCCAGTTTCAAAGTTTTCTTGGCTCTGGAGATTTTTTAAATGTTTTTCACCATATATGGGCATTAAGGCCGTCTTGGTCAAGGAACGTGACCGTTTTGTTACAAAGAATCAGTCCCTTCAACTCTACATGGAGTTTAGCGTCCAACGGTTTCAGAAAAGATATTGCTTAGACTTGCAGAAGACGGACGACAGACAAAAGAGGGATTGTGATTATAATGGCTAATCGTAACCCTTCGGCTCAGTTGGGCTCAAAAGAATAAAGAGGAGCTTTCAGAAATTATAAGCCTCTGTGTTCAGATCGATCTTACGACATTTCTATTTCAGATCGACATTACATTTTCTACTTCGGATCGATATTACACTTCTGTTTCAGATCGATATTACAGCAGTCAAGCATGTTAAAGAACTTCTCAGAAGAAAATACGTCTTGAAAAAGGACAATATTGCCGATAGGTGGCTTTCAAAGACCAACGTCGTTCTGAGGTATGCACGTGACTTGCCAAGACAATGAAAGAAGTAAGAAAGGAGGAAGACAACGTTAGTTAACGTAACGTCAATTAAACTAACGTTATACGTTGCTTGGTAACACCCACAACGTCCTGACATTAATCAGCGTTGGTGATGGCAGCCACGTAAATCGCAAAATGTCGTTTAAAATCAACGATAATTTATGTAAGTTTTGAATAATTTATTTTACAAATGATAGTTGGCCACATGAGTTATTTTTGCTGAGATCTGGGAGTTTAGAAAGTAACGATAGTGAGATGTAACTGTATATCATTAGTTAGACCCCAGGTCGAATATGCATCCTCAGTCTGGAGTTTCCATACTAAACAAAACATAATTAAAATTGAAATGACTCAAAGACGAGTTGCCAGATGGGTAAAAAAAAAAAAAAAAAAAAAAAACTACTCCCCATATGAGAGCGTCTCAAATATGCTTGATGACCTAGGTTGGCGATCCCTTGAAAACCGACGCATTGACTGTCGTCTAGTCATGCTTCATAAAATATACTATTCAAACCCGGCGTTACACTCGTTACATGCACCCTCTCGCTTTCAGACAAATCCATGCATCTGCCAGTTTTTACCAACAGTCGTTTTACCCAGCTACAATTGTTCTTTAGAATGCTCTGCCAGTAGACATTGTCCTAAGAACTGATCTTGACTCCTTCAAAGAAAGAGCCTGTAAGATCGATCACAAATCACCATTAGTTGTAAACACTGTTTTTAATCTGCTTTTAAACCGTACTCTTCATTAATAGTTGACTCTCGCTATCTCGACCTCGCTTATCTCGAATAACCGCTTATCTCGAAGTGAAAATCTGGTCCCTGCCTAAAAACATGTAAAATATTGTGGAAAAGAGGACAAATTGCTGCTTAGGAACAATTGCTCCTCTTTTACACAATATTTTCAATACATCTCCAAGAGTCCAATTACACATATATTTGTTAAAAATGGTTAATCGAATTAGTTTTTCCTCAATTCTGATATGTCGAAGTACAAATATCTCGAAGTATTTCAGCGAGTCCCTTGGAATTCGAGATAACGAGAGTCGACTGTATTATCATTTTTTTCTTATCATGCCTCACTTTTTCACTTTTTAGCCTTCTAGAATCTGGCTTTTACCGCAAACTGCACATAATACTCGTGAGAGGGTGCTGCAGTATGAAACGACAAATAGATGAGATGTCTGTCCTTTAACGTGATTCGAACACTGATTATGTCTTAACCTTTACAGTCCTGCAGACCAAAACAGATCCTGTTGACTCTCGTTATCTCGAATTCCAAGGGACTCGCTGGAATACTTCGAGATATCCGTACTTCGACATATCAGATTTGCAGAATTGAGGAACAACTAATTCGATTAACCATATTTAACAAATATATATGTAATTGGACTTGAAGTTAGAGATATACGTAAGAAGGGAAAACAGAGAAACAAATTACACAAAATGATACAAAGAAAAACAGAGCGGGAGAAAGAAATGAAGAACTATGGAGCAGATCTATACGAAGACTACGAATATAGTAAGATGTTACTGGGGACTGTGAGTGGTGCTGGAGAGGTCCGACACAGAGCACGCTCTTTTTTTCAGAAAGAGACAAAAACAATTTTGACAGAGTTGTTTCTCCTAAAAGTTCATCTATTTTTTCACCAATAGTCTGGCAAATGCGGATATGTGCGGTAACTACGTATAATACGGTATGAGCCTCAGCGTTACTGATCATTATGAAAACAGCCCAGTAAGCATTCTTTATAAATCTACAGCGGGCCGCTATCGGCCCGTCAGGGTAGCTGACGGGCCGATAACGGCCCGCTGTGGATTTATAAAGAATGCTAACTGGGATGCCTATTCAAATATACTGGAAATTCTACCACCACAAAAATGAAAAATTTCAGATATAAAATTCTGATATTTTCATATTTCTGCTCAAAACATAGGCTGTGGGTACTTGTTAGAACCGCCTCGACGAGGCGGTTCTAACAAGTACTCACAATCTAGGTTTTTGAGCAGAAATAAGAAAAAATAATGTATACCCCTGTAAACCCCAGTTTTTCTATATAAAAGTGGGGTTTAAGGGGGTCAAAATTGTATAGGCATGTTTTTGTACCTTCTGACTTTAACACCGAACGAAGACTCAAATCAACCTGCGCATCCGCAATAACTGGTCACAGTCTTCGTTGTCCGCAGGAAGAAACATCGCATCCTTGGCTTTCCAAAATGCTCCCAGTGAAGACTCTGATCAGACTGCGCGAATGCGCAGGCTGATCTGAGCCTTCACTGGGTGCACATGTCCGAAGGCACTTTTCCTGTATGTAGACTTTCTTGCTTTACCTTCTTATTTCAGGTGGGAAGAAGTATGGTATAAAGTGTAACCCTGAGGAGGAAATCCTTGATACAATTAACAAGGTAAGTAAATCGGTCTCATTGTCAGAAAACATACCTTCGGATAGCTGCACCCAACAAAGATTCAGACCAGTCTGCGCAATTACGCATTCGTCTGGGCCCAGTTGTTTAAAACTTAACGAGGTTGTTAGTTAACGTGACGTTAAAATTTCAATCTTGAAATATGGCAAATACATTGATATTTATGCTGAAAAAAAAATGTGAGTAGCTTTTGCTTTGCAAAAGCTACTCACATTTTTCAGCAAAAATATCAATGTATTTGATAATACATTAGCTACAGCAGTTATCGAGCTTGTCATAATCGAGCTCGTTAAGCTAACGATGCTTTGAACAACTGGGCCCAGATCAGTATCTTCAGTGGCCGGATTTTGGATAGCCAAGGGTGAAAAATTTCTTCATGCGGAGAACGAAACTGATCAGACTGGGTGGATGCGCAGAATGATTTGTGTTTTCTTTGTGCGCACATGTCAGCATGTACGTTTTTTTCATGTTGCGGCTCAAATAGTCACATGTGGGAGTAATGTAAGGCTACGCCGGAAGATTTTGCAGCCGTTCTGTTTCAAAGGGAAGCAATTTTGCGGCAGGGATTAAGTTCCTTTTCGAATATGGGGACTACATAGAGAACTTGAGAATTTGCTCGCAAAGAGAGCTTGTTCTTTTCTTTACGAGAACAACAAATGAGAACGGAGATATATATTTTTGTGTCTCATCAGGGTCTAAAGGGTCTACACCTCATCAGGGTCAACAGTTTGCCACTCATCCAATTTTCAGACACAACATCGGGTACTAAATTGTACTTGTTCAAATTTTAGAACAAGTATGGTAAGGAGTTGAGGTGCCCGAATACTTAGGGTAAATCCGTAATTAGGTCATTTGAATGTGAATGGATACATCTGAATCATTTTACCGCCATTTTGCAAACAGAATTGGTTCTAAATAAACACCTTTATCGTCTTGCAGCAACTGATTGTCATTGTACATCGTACAACAGCCTGTTTTCTGTAACATTTACGTTTAAGCCAGCCATTACGAAAATACGCCTATTCAAATATGTAGAAAATTTCACCTCTAAAAAAACTGAAATTTTTTAGATAAAAATTCTGATATTTTTCATATTTCTGCTCAAAACATAGATTGTGGGTACTCGTTAGAACCGCCTCGGCGAGGCGGTTCTAACGAGTACCACAATCTATGTTTTGAGCAGAAATAAGTAAAATAATGTATACCCCTGTAAACCCCAGCTTTACTTATAAAAGTGGGGTTTAAGGGGGTCAACAGGCATGTTTTCGTGTCATTCGCTGGCTCATTTGTACTGCTCTTATTGTAGAAAAGTTTGGTAAAATCTGTTCAATGCCAATGCTTACTTCCCAGTTCCTACTTCTGGCGTCCTAATTTTCACATCCTACTTCTGCCTTCCCTCTTCCGAATTCTCATTCTCCATTTGTCACTGGCATATAAAACTACTTAAGACAAATGCAACGTTGGTGAAGAATGTATTTCAGATGTATCTGAGAAGCTGTCAAACCATGCAAATTTGATCAAAATCGAATAAGTAAGTTACCATGATTTGAAGATATCAGCGCATGACAAAACTTACAAAATGGCATGTGCGCCCAGCGAAGACTCAGATCAGCCTGGGCATCCGCCCAGTCTGATCAGAGTCTTCGCTGTCCGCACGAAGAAAGCTTGGGACCTTAGCTACCAAATGAGCGCACAGCGAAGGCTCTGATCAGACTGGGTGGATGCCCAGGCTGATCTGAGTCTTCGCTGGGCGCACATGCCATTTTGTAGGTTTTGTCATGCGTTGGCTCAAATGATATTTGTGACAATATCCAATCCATGTATTTTAGTGTATAGCTTCTCCTATAGGCATTTTTTTTTATTTTTTTTTTTCTATCAGAACCTCACTGAATATTCAAAACGGCAACACCCTTAATAATAACTTTGAAATCTTTAAACGTCTTTAACTTCCTTATTTTTTATCCTATTCTGATCAAATTTACATCACAATGCATGGTTTGTCAAGACCTTTGATCTCAGATACGTTCTGCACCAACCTAGCGTTTCTCTTAAACTAAAAAGTGGGAAGTTGAAAGTTATAAGAAGGAGCGGAGAACTAGAAGGTCACCACCGGTCTTTCATAGTAGAACGTTGTTACTGCTAGCTTCACGATAATTACCATTTCTCTTTCCCAGGAATTTCTGGAGAGTGAAACGTTCACCGGGATTGAAGACCTAGAATATCAACTTCAGATGTACAAAGGTACCGAGCTCAGTGAGCCGGGGTTCAACATTTTCCACAAACCCAGCTAGCATCTTTATAAATCTATAGCGGGCCGTTATCGGCCCCGCTATAGATTTATAAAGAATGCTTACTGGGATATTGCATGTGCGAACATTGCATTTGCGCCCAGTGAAGACTTAAATCAGCATGCGCTTCAATGCAGGCTGACCAGCGTCTACATTGTCTATCTGAAGATGCTTTTTGATGCTGGCTACCCGCCGGGTGTTCTGTGAAAACTCTGATCAGACTGCGCGGATGCGCAGGCTGATCCGAGTCTTCGCTGGGCGCATATGCATTCTTGTAGGAAAGGCTGTGCCCCTGCTAAAATGTTCTTTCTTATAGCGCGTACCATAGCAACCCTAGGTACAGGCATGCATGACTAAAATGTAGACCCGGATCAGACGCTGCAAACTGCGGCATCTGAGCAGGATCTGTTTGCCATTGTTTTTAGACAGGTCAACAGTTAGTAAAAGAAACTTTTTTAAATGTCAGGATGAGTTTGATAAAGAGATAAGCTGTCCCAATGTTTTGGGCTAATACAATAAATATTCAATGACTCGAACACCGATCACACATTCGCCGTGACTGATTCAAAATCGTTTTCCAGTCCCTACCCAACAAACACATAACGTCGTATTAACGTTGTTTCGACGTCGAAACGACGTTACTATGACGTTGTGTGTTTAATGGGTAGGGATTTCTTCCGAAAGCAAATATTTAGGGATATTTTAGGGAAATTTATGTTGTGTGTACACATTAGAATTACCCGTGGATGCGAGTCTAATGAGTACACTCAACATACCATTATTTTATAGAAGCTCGAAAAGATATCCATAAATCATCCTCATTGGCCTCCTGACCTTGTGCTATGGTCAACCCTCAGTGGCTCGAACGACCCATTTTATAGCTATTTTAGGGCAAAAGTTGGGCTTTAAATTGCAGAGCCCAATTCCGTGCCAACATGGGATAAACATTATAGCGTCATTTCCCACCAAAGCGAGGCTATAAAAATGGGGCCATAGTGCCTGGTTATACTACCCAACTTTAAAAGTGAACGGCATATTGAAGGATTAAATATTCAATAGCTTGTCAACTTAATTGTCTTTATCTTACCACTCTCTAGGCTAATTCAGCAGAGGACATATTGGTGATGTTTTTTTTTCTTATTTTTCCAGAAAACAGGATTTGGCATTCCATGCAGATTGTCTCCATTGGAGTCAATTTGCATCAAATGTCAAATCCTGTTTTCTGAGAAAAATCAGAAAAAAAAAATAAATGTCGTCTGCTGAAAATTTTACTCCGAGTACCTAGCGTTAACCCTTGTCATGCTGAATAAATTAAGATGCCACGCTCATTTCTAATAATCAGATTACTTGATCCAGATTATATAAATTCACATACTTAATGACAAAGAGTGCAGATCCAGATCAGTTGGCTTCTGAAGACAAGGCATGTCGTGTTTAGCAAGAGAAGGGTTAATTTAACGTTTCTTATTTCTCCATGAAAAATTACATTGAGGCTTATAAAAAGTTAATCTAACAGTCAGCCTACACTGTTCTCAACAGAAACCATGTATTGAACATGAATGAAATGTCAACACTGCATACGAACGGTGAACACTGCATACGAATATATGTCGTCTGATCATTTTGTCTTGAACGCACCTAATGGCTAATTATTTTGTTTCTTTCATTTTTTTGCAGCGAAGTTTCTGGAGTTTGACAAGGACCCGGAGGGAAATATAAGTAAGTTTAGCGTCTTAAAAAAAAAAAAAAAAATAGAAAAAATTTTTTTTAGAAAAAAAAATGTCTCCCCCACCACCCACCCACAAACACACACCCCGCAATTCCCGCCACAGTTGTCATTCTTGTACGCAACACGTCACCTCGTCCTGTTCTACATTTGTACCAAGCATCATCAAAATATTCCGTAGGGTATCCGTGTTACGGAGCAGAGACAAGAAATCAAATTCAAACACAAAAAGGGGAAATAACTCCAAAAGTAAAAAAAGCCGAAGTTGTCATTATTGTATTTGACATATCGTCTGATCCTGTTCTTCATTACTACCGAGTATCATCAAAATCTGCCAAAGAGTGTTGGACTTACATAGCGGACACGAAAGCAATGCATAATCAATGTCAAATATAACAAAGGGCGAAAACAGCAAAAGTAAGGAAGGCAGAGTTGTCATTCTTGTAAGGAACACGTCGTCTTGTCTACAGTTCTACAAGGTACCATCAAAATATTCTGAAGGGTATTCCAGTTACAGAGTAGATGAGAAATCTATTTCAAACAAAACAAAGGGAGACAACTCCAAAAGTAAGAAAGCCAAAGTTGTCATTCTTATACGCGACACGTCGCCTGGTCCTGTTCTACATTTCTACCAATCAATGGATAATCATTGTCAGACGTTCCGGGTCATTTCGGCCCAGCGTCGTTTCGACCCACCCCCGAAATTGGCCGAAACGACCCAGGACGAAACGACCCAGGGCCGAAACGACCCGGAACCCTGTCAGACATAAGAAAGGGAGATACTTGCCAAAAGTAAGAAAGGCAGAGTTGTCATTCTGGTACGCGACACGTCGTCTGGTCATGTTCTACATTTCTGCCAAGTATCATAAAATTATTCTAAAGGGTCTTTGACTTACAGAGCGGACACGAAATCAGTGGATAATAACTGTCAGATATAACAAAGGGAGATAACGCGAAAAGTAAGAAAGGCAGAGTTGTCATTCTTGTACGCGACACGTCGTCTGGTCCTGTTCTACATTTCTACCAAGTATCATAAAAATATTCCAAAGGGTCTTTGACTTACAGAGCGGACACGAAATCAATGGATTATCACTGTCAAATATAACAAAGGGAGATAACGCGAAAAGTAAGAAAGGCAGAGTTGTCATTCTTTTACGTGACACGTCGTCTGGTCCTGTTCTACATTTCAGTCAAGTACCATCGAAATATTCCAAAGGGTATTTGAGTTACAGAGCGGACACGAAATCTTTTTCAAATAACACAAAGGGTGATAACTCCAAAAGTAAGAAAGGCAGAGTTGTCATTCTTGTACGCGACACGTCGTCTGCTCCTGTTCTACATTTCTTCCAAGTAGCATCAAAATATTCCAAAGGGTATTCAAGTTATAGAGCGGACAAGAAGTTTTACGCCGACGCCAACGGTAGGAGGGGGTGGGTGGGGGACAAATAAATAATAATAATAATAATAAAAAAAAATCTGATAACATTTAAGGGGAATACATATACTTGGAGGTGGAGGAGTTCGTGCGGGGGGGGGGGGGGGGGGTGATGTGGGGGGGGGGGGCGCATTTTATTTTCCCTTATAGAGTAGACCCTTTTTCAGTAGAATCTACCGTGTGTATCAGCTCACCTTAATGTAACCGAACATACGTTAAAAATAAAGATTTTGCCACCATTTTGCAAAGGGAGGCAATTTTACTGACAGTAAATTGTCAAACTTGTATCCGTAATCTTTCAGGGAAAAAATACTTTTAAAGGAAATAATTTGTAAACTCTTGCCTTTCTAGAGTCAGTTGATCAGGGGCGGATCCAGGATGATTTCTGAGGGGATTCGATTTGATAAAATTACCATACTCATTCTATGTATTCGGACAGACAGACCCTAGAAAACAGTGTAGACCCAGATCTGACGCCGCAGAACGCGGTGCCTGATCTGGGTCTACACTGTTTGCCACATATTCAGTAATTTTACACACGCTCACAGACAGTAAATGGACTTGTTGAAGAGAAGTATAAGGTAAAGAGCAAGTTTGTGAATATTTATCAAATTTATCCAAAATTTCCACTGAAAATGAAGTTTTGCGTCAAGGGTGTGTGTGTGTGGGGGGGGGGGGGGGGGGGGGTGCGGGCTCGAGCTCGACCGAACCCCCTCTGAATCCGCCGCTGGTGATAATGGAGATAAACGTGTATTGTCAGAGTTATTCTCCTTCAGGTCTTAATACAATTGGTAGATTTACAGGGGAGACAACTTTTGTGACTTCCTGTTTGCTTCTCCCACATACCAATCTTTCTGAAAATGGTCTACTCTAAAAAAGGAAAGAACTTGCTCCCCGTGGAAGCAAATTCTTTCTTTTAGAATAGGCCCTTTTTCAGAAGGGGTCAAAACACTTTTAACAGGGTTGTCTCCCTTAAATGTGTATCCATCTCCTTCGAAGATGTTTTGCTAGATTTTGATATTGAAAATTCAAGCATAACGGGAGTTTTGCCCTCCATGTCCCAGTAAGCAGTCTGCTTAAATCTATAACCGACAATAGTCTGATACAGATTTGAGCTGAATGCTGACTGAGTTGATGTCTCTTGGAAATATGTTTTTGCTTAGTATTTCAGTCTGAATAAATCATACAAGGACACTTTGGTAGTGTTTTCTTTATTTTATAAGGGAGAATATTCGTCTGACTTATATGTTTTTTCTTCACACCAAATCCCTTTAGGGAAGAGGTCTACTCAAAAAAGAAAGTTGCTCCGAATGGAAGCAAACCTTTTATTTTTACCATAAACCCTCATTTCAGACGGGATGCAAATACAATTTTTGTAACTTTCCATAAAAAGTGTTTTCATTCCCCTTAAAGGCTCCATATTCCTCAAAAACAGACATTTCATTATCCAAGAAAGGTTTAATAAATTGGTATATGGAATTAATAAGATCAAAAAATGTGGTACCTGATAGCTTGTAAAATTTCATTTGGTCTCTCGTTCTTGAACTGGATCAAGAATGAATTGATTTTTTATCGTATCTCCGAATTCATCTAAAAACACTGAACAGTATTGGTCTTTTAATTGCAGACGTTATGG
Source organism: Anodontia alba (assembly GCA_964016985.1). NCBI lineage: Eukaryota > Metazoa > Mollusca > Bivalvia > Lucinida > Lucinidae > Anodontia > Anodontia alba. The sequence continues at coordinate 6,573,825 of OZ024824.1, forward strand.
GCCTGAAGAAGATGTTAGAAGAGTTGGGTCAGCCGAAGACACATCGCGAGGTGATCAAAATGATCAGACAAATAGACAAAACGAACAAAGGAACAATCTGTTACAGAGACTTCGTAACGATGATGTGCAGCCCTACAGCGTCTTTTCTGGAGCGGTAAGTACTTTTAAAACATTTTATACCAAAATAAACGAAACCTTTTGTATAATGACTTGCATCATGTTGTAATGAGTTTTGCTACAATAAAATATGTTTAAACCAAACGAAACCTGTGTTTTAACGGAATTAAAGAACATTAGGATACCGGTGTGTTCATGTGACGTATTTATAAATGGAAACGTGTCTTCGGGCACATGCGGACAGTGAAGGCCTAGATCAGCCTGCGCATCCGCGCAGTATGATCCGCAGGCCTTCACTGTCCGCTAACAGAATTATTGTATATTGCAGAATGTATAAATGGAGCGCAATGGCCTGGATGATACTTTGCGCATGTGCGCAGATTCATCTCAATCCGCGCATTTTGTGCATGTCCGAAGGCATTTTTCGCTTGACGCGGCCTAAACAACAGTCCAAATACGATATTTTTGTCAATGTGTCGTAGGAAATCACAGTAAACTGGTATGCAAGTAGAGCTGGAAAAAATCTGTTATACCGGTAACAAAATTTTATATGCAAAATATTAAAGCCACAGCTACGCCCTTGGTTACCTTTGCTATTGCAACGCTTAGTATGGTGTGTAAAACTCTTAGCAGTATGTTTAACTTTTGAACTGATAGGAATTTTTGCATGCATTTTTTGCATTTGACATTTTAGTTATTACGGCATTTTTACTTAAATTTGTAAATTTATATTGGACTGTTATCGGATGCGATACAGATTTTAATAAAATGGTAGCTGGGTATGTATGCATTTGGATTTTATGATACACCAAGTGGAAATGGACTAGTATGATATTCCAGTTTACCAAACTGATCCAGGAATGAGCCTGAGTTATCCGATGAAAAGTTTCCATAATACATATAAAAATGCCTGTCTGGCAGAGCTGGTATTATCCGACCCTAGAAATATTTGCTCTGAGCCGGGACACAGCATTTCCAACAAAAATGCACGTGCACCTAGCGAAGACTTAGATCAGCACAGACTGATCAGAGTCGTTGTTGCCACATGAAGAAGCTTTAGATCATTGGCTACCCACAGAATGCCATGCGAAGACTCTGATCAGAATGTGCGGATGCGCAGTCTGCGCATCCGCACAGTCTGATCCGAGTCTTCGCTGAGCGCACAAACTCGTAGGAAGTGCTGTGTACTGACTCACATTTTTATTCATTTTTCGTTCCAGAATTTTGATGTTTGAACAAAAAGCGAAAGGAGACCAACGGCCCAGTGGTGTTGCTCCAAAGCGAGATTTATCAAGCCTGCCATAACAGCTACTGCTAATGCCTTGTTATAATTATAATAAAACATAAGTAGTATAGACCCTATATTACTAACATAAATATAGTTTGTTTGTCTTATTCTTAACGCTTAGTATACTTGGAGATGACATTTAAAATATTTTTCTTATTTTTAGCAGACAGTAGGCTTTGACCTTTCATGCAACCTGTGTCCTGTGGAGACAATATGCATCTGAGGTCAAAACTTAATTTCTCGAAAAATAAGAAAAAAATATCATCAGTTTATCGTCTGCTGAAATGTCTAGATACACGTTTGAACGTATCAAGTACTTGACAAGTTACCAAAGTATACCCGTAAAACATTTTAGCGTGAATGCCTACATCTCTAAGAGAGATCAGTCCGATCCGAGATTATTATTCTTCCTCCTCTAATGGGGATATTTTTAAAGAAAAGAAATTGATCACACTGATAACATTTTTCCTTTACCGTACAAAAAAGGGGGATTTCTGTCTTAGGGAGAAAACGTTACTGCTGGAGTGGTCTCCTTTCTTAAATTAAAAAAAAATCAGCTTAGAGTGCTCTCTCTCTCTCTCTCTCTCTCTCTCTCTCTCTCTCTCTCTCTCTCTCTTAGGTGTACCCATTCACCTTAAGGGGGCTGGATACACTTGATACAATCTCGCTATTTTTTTTTTTTTTTTTTTTTTACAAAGGAGACAACTTTTGTGACTGTTTGTTTTCCCGTGTGCCCAACCCTCTCTGAAAAGGGGCTTCTTTAAAAGGAAAAATGCCCCCACGTGGAACTAATTCTTACCTTTAACAGCACATCCTTTTACAGAATTGGGACAAAACTAATTTGATAGAGTTGCCTCCCTGAAGGAGTATTAATTTTCCTTATGAAAGTGGTAAGAAAAAAGGCCAGATGAATGTAAAGCAAACCTCTTTTAAATAAAACGGAAATTGTATTTATATCCAACTGATCTTGTTTCTCTTATATTCAAGGTTTAAATATGATAAAAGACAGATTCAGCGTGATACATTTTGTCAAAGAGTGACGTTCATTCAAAACATTTTCATTTTTATGGCACCGCAATGACTTGGTAACATGGCAACCTCGATTGCCAGGTAACACTTTATTGCATAGATGCAGCCGATTCAAGCTACTCTAGAATTACGTGCTAAATAAATAGATACGTTTCCAGGGGAGATAATTATTTAAAATATTAAAAAATGCTGTGTTTCCCTTCTGAAAAGGGGTCTACTCTAAAAGGAAAGAATTTGCTCCCCTCGGGAGCAAATTTGTTCCTTTTAGGGTACACAAGAGGGGAGCAAATTCTTTCTTTTTAGAGTAAGCTCCCCTTCAGAAGGGATTTGCTATATAGGAAAGCAAACTCAGCAAGTCACAAAAGTTGTCCCACCTTGTGCAAAACGGTAAAAAATCTACCAGACATATTCAGTCTCCTACATGCGACAAAGACTGTTACTTAAAGAAAGAGGACATCTCGTATCTAAACCAAATATTCGCACATCGTAACTCCTTACCATACTAGTCCTAAACTTTTAACTTACTTAACAACTCCAATTTACTGCTTACTGACATGGCGCTGCCTCTATGTGACTCAGTTGCCTGGCAGCGTTAAAAATCTGAAAATCTAAAACTGTTGGATGAATGTCAAATACGTAGTATAAATGCTGACGTGTCTAAAACTGCTGAATGATTGGCAAATAGTGTAAACCTTGTTCAGACGCCGCGATCTGGCCTCGAGTTTATAAAACTTTTTTCATTCACAACTCAGCTGCGCATGAAATATTCTCTGCTAATAAATATGAAAATGCCAACAATAGTTGGCATTTTCATATTTATTAGCAGAGAATTTTTCATGCGCAGCTATGTTTAGCAAGACAGAATTTGCAGTTGTTAGTAATTTGAGATTTATTAGCAGGACAAATTTCATGCTCAGTTGGGTTGAGCATGAAAAGTTTTATAACCTCGGGGCCTGGGTGTGACTATTTGCAGATCCCAACTGTCCAAATACTTATATTCCTATCAAGTGTACCCATTCCCTTTAATGCATTAGCTTATCGGTCTTACATTCTGTACAGCGGGACATTGTATATGCAGCTGAACTATTGGATTTCTCTCACCGCTGTGGTTAGACACTAGATAATACATGCCCCGAAGTTATAAAACTTTTTTCATGCTCAACTCAGCTGAGCATGAAATTTTCTCTGCTAATAAATATGAAAAAGCCCCAAAAAAACTATTTTTACTATTTTCATATTTATTAGCAGAGAAATTTTTATGCTCAGCTATATACGTTTTGCAAGAAAGAATTGGTAATTGTTAGTAATCTGAGATTTATTAGCATAAAAATTTCATGGTCAGCTGATTTGAGCAGGAAAAAAAAGTTTTATAACCTCGGGGCCTGGTCTATCAAATCGTACAGGTAACGAAAGCAACGGTTTGGCAACGAAACCAAATAGTGAACTTGATCTGTCGTATTGTCGTGTTTTCGTCCCTCCAAAAACGACAACGCGACAAAATAGTTTATTAGTCGTGCTGTCGTGTTTTATTTTCTCCCCGACAATACGACGTGGCAGAACCGTGGCAAAATTCCTTTGAAAATGTATCGATTCCCCTTAAATCATTTTGGCTATTGGCGTTAATATTTTAAAAATTATTTAGGGATGCCAGGAAAACCAACGGAAAGAATGGGATATTCATATGTACACCCTTTCAATGGGGCCCCAACGTACGGCAAGGTGATGGTCCCGAATGAAGTGAAGAGAAGTGACTGTAGGTTCTAGGCTATACAATGTATGTGAAGAAGGGCTATGATAGGGTTCTGAAATTTCATGTATTTGCTGAACATCAAAATTATAGATATATGTTAGCAAATACTTCCTACTCTGAAAACTCAAAAGTTTTAAGACTTGTATATATGGAGTTTCATATATTGGCTCACATATTTTGAATTAAAATATATATATGCCATCATGCTTAATCTTAACCCTAGTCCTGCTGAACCCGGATATGTCCTGCCTTTGCAAACAGTGTAGATCCAGATCAGTTGGCTTCTGAAGAAGCCAACTGATCTGGATCTGCACTGTTTGCCATTAAGTATGTGATTTTATATCAACAATCAGAATCAAGTAATCTGATTGGCTAAAAATTAGAAATGGGCGTGGTAGCTTAATTTGTTCAGCATGACAAGGATTAAATAATCTGATCTGGCAAGAAACCATATCAGTTTTCCCAGAAATAATTACTTAAAACTTCAATGACTCGAACACCGACTGCTTGTTTTTCCATGGCTGATTCGAACTCGGTTTTTCGAGTCCCTAGGAAACTCTTCCGATTGCTGAAGAAAACAAATACTTAGGGATATTTTCTTATTTTGTCATGACAATGTATGTTGTGTATACTCTAATTAGTACACTCAATATACCATTATTACCATTAATTCATAGAAGATCGAAAAGGCATCCTTAAATTATTCCCATTTACTGCCTGACCTTGCGCTATGATTAACCTTCAGTGGCGCGAACTACCAATCTCTAGAACAAATTCCTATGGTCCCAAAGAGTTTGAGTCATTGGTTCTACTGTATTAGCACAACCCTGCCAGTGTATTATACTATATCTTGTCAAAAATGGCTCTGTCCGACTTTCAATTACAATAAAATTACGTTATTAAGACCACTCTAAATAAAGACCACTCCGCTATTAAGAACAGCTTTTTCCAGTCCCAAATGGTTTCTTTTCTTATAACTCTATATTCAGTATTAAGACCGTCCCACTAATAATGTCCCAATTGGCCAAACGATTTCTTTCTCGCTATAGGTCTAGTTCTATCACTGAGTTCTATATTCAATAGTACATCACGAAAACATGCCTATAAAACTTTGACCCCCCTTAAACCCCACTTTTATATAGGAAAACTGGGGTTTATAGGGATATACATTATTTTTCTTATTTCTGCTCAAAAACATAGATTGTGGGTACTCGCTAGAACCGCCTCGCCGAGGCGGTTCTAACGAGTACCCACAATCTATGTTTTGAGCAAAAATATGAAAAAAAAAATATCAGAATATTTTATCTGAAAATTTTCATGTTTTGGTGGTAAAATTTTCAGAAAATTTGAATAGGCATGTTTTCGTAATGGGGGTGTTAATAGTAGAAATTTCTGTAGGCCTATTATAATGCTGCCCACTGCCATCTTTAGCTTAATTTTCAAGCCGAGACAAAATTCAGCAAAACCATTGTTTTCATCACCCGAACAAAAATTATTAATACAGCAAAAAGAATTCCTTTCCGCACTATTTTGGACCACACAGAAAAGTGCAGCATTGTTAGTTTCACTATACAAGACATCTTAGGGGGCGTCTCCAGAAAGTAGAAAATAAAAATTAAAAAAAAAATGCGAATTTCTTTTTCTTTAAACAAACTTCATCTCTATCCCCACATAAATTACACCATAAAATACATATAAAAACTATGAAAGGACGGCGTTACACTTTCAGATAATTTGGATTTTTTTTTTTTTTTTTTTTTTTTTTCCTGCATACAACAGTTGGCCATGGTAAGAATTGAAATAAATTATTTTGGTAAGTCTGTAATCACTTACTATGCCACCTTGGGGGAAAAAAGGCCAAAATTGTAAAAAAAAAAAAAAAAAAAAAACACATTTTTTCCTGTTTTCCTCATGTTTGTCGCTTTACTGATAAAATAAACCCAAAATAATGCCAAATCTACAAATTTTGGTCAATTTATTTACCCAGTCACAGTAAAATATTGTCTGTCATAAATTTCGGTGTTGACGAATGGCGACTTCCCCATATCTTTAAAGGCTCAAAAATAGACATTTTATTATCCAAGAAAAGTTTTATTAATTGATGTATGGTATTAATACAATCATAAAATGTGGCACCTGACAGCCTGTACAATTTCAGTTACTGTCCTTTCGACATCTCTCGGAAAGACGTTTTTTGTTTGGCGTTTTCTCTTAAATGAAAATATTTTGTTCTGATAGACCATATCTTATCAGAAACCATTTGTCTTTTCTGTTTCTGTGTTTTGTTCTCAAATATGTACCCTAAAATTAAATTTATCGCCAAAAATTGGTCTGACCTATGCAATTTCTATAGTACGATGATTTTTTTGAATTTTTGTCTAAGAAAATATTTTTTAATTTTCTTTGCTGAATTTAAACTATTGATATTTCACAACAATATTGTGAAAATTTCAGAAAAATTGATCAAGCAGAACTTGTTGAAAATCTGCCCCCAAGTTACCTACCCTACAAATTTCTGCATAATTTGCATTCATTTTACTATGGGGCCGGCCTCGGTGGCTCAGTTGGATGCGCCGTCCGACTGGAGACCAGGAGGTCGCGGGTTCGACCCCCGCCGAGGTCGGCAACATTCTTTCGTGGAGATTGATCATGAAATATTTTCTACGGTCATTCTCTCCCTTCCGCTGATTCAAGAAGGGCAGTTGTCAGTTTCTGGCGAAAGAATGTGCACATTACTGGTTAACCGCTTAGAGAACTAAGCCTGCCCAGTAAACGTGTGGTTAGGTAAACTGACCGCGCTCGACATGACCCCACTGGGTTGACTGGGCCGTAAAAACCTCAACACAAACAAACAAACTATGGGGAAAAGTGAAAATATTTGATTTTTTAAAAACCATTGACTAGGATAAAACTTTTTGTGCATAGGTAGTTACGACAAATGGTTTTGCATTGAATCATGACAAAAGTTTGCAGATTTACTTCTTCTGTGTAAAGCACCAAGCAAAAAACGACTTTCTGAAAGATGTCGAAAGCACAGTAGTCTCTCGTTCTTGAAATGAAATGATTTTTTTTATCCAGTATTATTATTATTTTTTTTTTTCATTTTTGATCCAGTTCCAAAACGGGAGATCCACTGAAATTTTACAGGCTGTCAGATGCCACATTTTATGGTAGTATTAATATTACAGATCAATTTACCTTTCTTGGATAAAAAATATCTATTTTTGAGGGGTATGGGGCCTGAGTTTTAAGCTCTCAGGTGAGCGATTCAGGTTATTTAAAGCCTCTTGTTTAGTTAAGAAGACATAAAATTAAAGAAGTGAAGGAGCATAATAAACATGGGTTTGGGAAGTAAGAAAAAAAAAATGCTCCCCGTCGGGGAATCGAACCCCGGTCTCCCGCGTGACAGGCGGGGATACTTACCACTATACTAACGAGGACTGACAAGTTTGTGTATTTTTTACCATAATAACAATAGACTTTATTCTCGTTGTCGTGACAGGAAGTTGACCCGGAAATACGCATTGAAGTAGTCCGAATGAAAATCCACGAGTAGCCGGCGAATCATGCATAACAAATTTTACTAACTTATAGTCTTATTAGATCCCTCTTACCTCTAGATATGTTTGATAATTTAATTTTACGCATTGTTCATTACATCTTAGCGCTAGGAACGTTTTTAAAACTGTGGATATTTCGAATACCGGCGCTGACATATAAGAAGTCAGTTCCTAGGACAGTCCAATCTGATGCAAGAAGCTTGAAGAAATTACCAATTCATGTAGGATTGTTGATTCTAGAAGATGAAATTTCCTATTCTGATATAGCAAATGTCCTATTGTGGTCAGCCACAATGGGGATGTCTTACATAAGTGTGTATGATGTGGAAGGTAAGCGGTCAATGATTTGGAATGATTCGCCCCAAGCGATTTCGTACCCGAACTGAATTAGTTTCATCACAGATTTACAACACTTCTTGTAAAAATATCTTGTCAAACTGATGGGATAATCTAGTGTTTTGTAGCATAAAAGTGCTGGAGTTCTTGTTAGAGGTATCATTGAATATTGTGATGTCATATCAATATTTTAACCAGGAAAGTTTTATTCTAGTCTATGTTTTTTTGCTTTTTTTTTTCAAATATCAAATATTTCCATTTTCCCCACAATAAAAATGGCTGCAAAATTTATGCAAAAGATCTATAGGGTAGGTAGTTTGGATGCAAGTTTTAAAAAAAAGTTCCACTTGTTCAATATTTCAGAAATTATCATAATGTTGTTATGGAACATCTATAATTTAAAATCAGTGCAGAAAAGCAAACAAATATATTTTAATAAAAAAAATCCAGTATACTAAATAGAAATAGGAATAAATGGTCAGACCCATAAAGCACTACTTTCATTGGTTTCCACTTATCTGTTGGAATGTAAATTTACTTATATAGTATGTGAAGGTAATTGTTACGTTTCCCAGTGGTTACTGGATATTAATTATTCTCTGACAGCTCTCCTCGGAGGAAAAGTAAAATGCCATGTCATCAATATTTTTACTATATGTCATTAATGCCTCTCTCATAGTTGACAATGTTGTGTCCACTTGTTCAGATTTTTCAGTTGTGGCTACAGTGGGCCAGTAAGCCCCAATTGGTTTATCTAATTTTTCAAAAGGGTCCATCAATGATTTTTTTTTTCCTTCACCCTCCTCTGTTTCTCTTTTTGCTTTATCTCTTCTGTCCCTTTACTTCCTCTGTGAGATGACACAAAAAATGACTCACA